>CM031595.1:88985581-89009443 GCA_018398815.1 Conus ventricosus | reverse complement strand
ACGTGACCCCAATTTTCAACCTCAGCTGAATCAATTAGTAAGCGCAGGCGGAACCCAGTCATCGTCCCAGCACCGCAACAGAGACTATCGTCTCCGTCCCAGCGCACCTTCTGGCCCCACACATGGGGGGGGGGGGGGGGGGGGGGGGGGGGGGGGGGAGGGGGCTCACTCTTTACAACCACCAGGAATGATTTTCGGCCGCACGTTACCCAGGTCTTGCTGCCAAAACAGGTGCACCTGTTCGAAAGTACGATGGTTTGCCGTGTCTGACCCCCCATGGAACACTGTCATAGCCACTCTCCCCCCCTGGTACATTACTTGTACAGTAAAAGCATGACTGACAGCGTGACGGGGACAAAGAACATACGATCGCCCTCACGTTTTGCCACGACTAGTCCTCAGTGCACATCACCCGTTTTGCATTGAAATCTAGGGATTGACCGTCCCATATTAACTTGAGTACGGCACAGAAACATTGCCTCACTGCATTTTTGTTGCCAACAAGACATTTTGGCTATCGACCCTTCAGAACTGGTCACTACAACACCTCTGCGAGCATGAATCGACACGGGAGACCATTCCCTGCCATTTCCCTTCGCCCCTACAGGTGTGCCCTGACAAAAAGGAAGAGACTGCAAAGCAAGTTGCATATGTTGGAAAATGGCATGATCAAACCCTCCCTGAGTAAGTGAACTGTCCCGAAGGGGCTCGTTACGAAAAGATGGGAAATATATCGATTTGCTGTCGACTACAGAGTAGGAGGTCAGGAGGTTTCAAAACCCCCTTTTTGAGGATCCGGCGAGGATCCTCCCCCTGTGTTGCGCATGGCGCGGCAGTGCGACGTCAGGTGGGGTGCCGGCAGGTGCGCAGGTGGTGGTGTCGGGTCAAGGTCACGGTGAGTCACGCTCCGCTCGGCGTCATGTGCTAATAAAAGAGTAATGAATTATTTTTTTTCTTTGTTGTTTGGGGGGGGGGGGGTGGGGGGGGGGGGGGGGGGGGTGGGGGGGGGGGGGGGGGGGGGGGGGGGGAGGGGGGGAGGGGGGGGGGGGGGGGGGGGGGGGGGGGGGGGGGGGGGGGGGGGGGGGGGGGGGGGGGGGGGGTGGGGGGGGGGGGGGGGGGTGGGGGGGGGGGGGGGGGGGGGGGGGGGGGGGTGGGGGGGGGGGGGTGGTGGGTGGTGGTGGATTTGCTGACGTAGTGGGTTTTAACAAAAGAGATGGGGGGGTGTCGTGTTGCTACGCGCGTGCGTATAGATGTAACGACGCCGTGGTTTTGTTTTTGTTTACCTTTACCCTGACCGTTTGTTTTTGTGTTTCTTTGTATTTTATTTTCCTTACGCTGACTTTTGTTTTTGTTTTTGTTTTCTTGTCACGATCGATAAAAAAAAAAAGTTTTTTTCTTGTTTGCTGACGGAATGGTTTAAAAATAGTGGGGGGGGGGGTCGTGTTGCTACGCGCGCGCGCGCGCGCATGTGTGCGGTTCGAAGTGTTTTTTGTTTTTGTTTTTTGGGCCGCGTGGTACGTAGACTGTTATACAGAGCCGGCGGTGATGATGCTTAGGATGAGCAGAGATGAAAGAATCCGTAGACAGGAATAAAAAAAAGAATGTCCAATGTGGTCGCAACAGAAAAGGCTATGATCCAAGGTGGAAACATCCCTTTTAACCCCTGTGTGATAGCTGGACCAACAGGAAGTGGGAAAAGACTGTTTGGGTCACTAAGTTTATAAATCACATCCTTGAAGTAATGACAAACCACCTCCCGATGAGATAGTGGTGTGGAACGGCGAGTGGCAGTCTGGATAATCATCCTTTGAAGGAGTCACTTTTAATCGAAGGCACTACCCCAAAGTAAACATGGATCGTTCAGAACCGACGTTTGGTGGTGATTGATGATTTGATGAGCGAAACGGATAACAGGGTACAAATTATTTACGAAAGGTATCATCATCGCAACAAGAGTTTGTCATGTCCATCGTGCAGAATCTGTTTGGGAAAAACAAAGAACTACGGACCATCAGCTTGAACATCATTATCTTTGTATTCCAAGAACCAAGAGACGCCTCACAATCACCCATTTAGCCTAAATCAGAATGTTATCCCGAAATTGAAGTACGTTTCCAGACGCTTTTTTAATTAAAGATGCACAATCCAAACCCCAACGGTTATTTGTTGTTTGACCTTTGTCAAGGGAGACAACCCGATCATCTCCGT
Source organism: Conus ventricosus (assembly GCA_018398815.1). Classification (NCBI taxonomy): domain Eukaryota; kingdom Metazoa; phylum Mollusca; class Gastropoda; order Neogastropoda; family Conidae; genus Conus; species Conus ventricosus. The sequence goes on along the minus strand of CM031595.1, from coordinate 89,007,235 downwards.
TCTGAGAACAAATATTATAAACCCCCGATCCCCCGACCCATCAAGTCGTGTATGTGCAGAAATGATTTTCGTCTTCCTCAATATGCCATGTTTACACTCAAAACGATATTTTTCATTTTTGGTGGAGAAAGGGAGAGAAGGAGTTGTGAGATTGTATAACACACTGTTTAGTCCTTTGATACAGAGGTACGCTGGAGTAAACCCCTCCGCCGTTCGTGTGTATCCTTCAGTGAGACGTTGGTGGTCTTTAAAAGTGACGCCCATCTACACACGCGGTTATTTGCGACCGGAACATTGACTCTTCACCACCATTGTCCGGCACGTATGAGAAAGAAATCTAACCCATTTTGCAGTTTGTTGTGTGTGCCAAGCCTGCTGTTACTAAGGCGGGCCCTGAAGGGGCCCCTCGCCAGATTTGATCAAACGCGCCCTGCAGTGAATGTTCCCTCACCAGTTTAAAAAAGGCCCACGTGAGACCGGACTCCGCCCAGAAGAAACAGTTTGTGCAATAAAAGCAGAGCTTACGCTCCGCTGGCGAAAAAAGGAGCATCCACCGAAGAGAAAGAAGCAGATCTTCAGAAGGGGGATTTCTCAGTGCCCCTCATCAAACCTGTCCTGGGGGTGTTCGGAGGATTACTGGGGGGGGGGGGGGGGGGGGGTGGGGGGGGGGGGGGGGGGGGGGGGGGGGGGGGGGGGGGGGGGGGGGGGGGGGGGGGGGGGGTGGGGGGGGGGGGGGGGGTGTGGGGGGGGTGGGGGGGGGGGGGGGGGGGGGGGGGGGGGGGGGGTGGGGGGGGGGGGGGGGGGGGGGGGGGGGGGGGGGGGGGGGGGGGGGGGGGGGGGGGGGGGGGGGGGGGGGGGGGGGGGGGAGGGGGGGGGGGGGGGGGGGGGGGGGGGGGGGGGGGGGGGGGGGGGGGGGGGGGGGGGGGGGGGGGGGGGGGGGGTGGGGGGGGGGGGGGGGGGGGGGGGGGGGGGGGGGGGGGGGGGGGGGGGGGGGGGGGGGGGGGGGGGGGGGGGGGGGGGGGGGGGGGGGGGGGGTGGGGGGGGGGGGGGGGTGGGGGGGGGGGGGGGGGGGGGGTGGGGGGGGGGGGGGGGTGGGGGGGGGGGGGGGGGGGGGGGGGGGGGGGGGGGGGGGGGGGGGGGGGGGGGGGGGGGGGGGGGGGGGGGGGGGGGGGGGGGGGGGGGGGGGGGGGGGGGGGGGGGGGGGGGGGGGGGTGGGGGGGGGAGGGGGGGGGGGGGGGGGGGGGGGGGGGGGTGGGGGGGGGGGGGGGGGGGGGGGTGGGGGGGGGGAGGGGGGGGGGGGGGGGGGGGGGGGGGGGGGGGGGGGGGGGGGGGGGGGGGGGGGGGGGGGGGGGGGGGGGGGGGGGGGGGGGGGGGGGGGGGGGGGGGGGGGGGGGGGGGGGTTGGGGGGGGGGGGGGGGGGGGGGGGGGGGGGGGGGGGGGGGGGGGGGGGGGGGGGGGGGGGGGGGGGGGGGGGGGGGGGGGGGGGGGGGGGGTGGGGGGGGGGGGGGGGGGGGGGGGGGGGGGGGGGGGGGGGGGGGGGGGGGGGGGGGGGGGGGGGGGGGGGGGGGGGGGGGGGGGGGGGGGGGGGGGGGGGGGGTGGGGGGGGGGGGGGGGGGGGGGGGGGACTACTAGGGGGGTGGGGGAGGGGGGGGGGGGGGGGGGGGGGGGGGGGGTGGGGGGGGGGGGGGGGGGGGGGGGGGGGGGGGGGGGGGGGGGGGGGGGGGGGGGGGGGGGGGGGGGGGGGGGGGGGGGGGGGGGGGGGGGGGGGGGGGGGGGGTGGGGGGGGGGGGGGGGGGGGGGGGGGGGGGGGGGGGGGGGGGGGGGGGGGGGGGGGGGGGGGGTGGGGGGGGGGGGGGGGGGGGGGGGGGGGGGGGGGGGGGGGGGGGGGGGTGGGGGGGGGGGGGGGGGGGGGGGGGGGGGGGGGGGGGGGGGGGGGGGGGGGGGGGGGGGGGGGGGGGGGGGGGGGGGGGGGGGGGGGGGGGGGGGGGGGGGGGGGGGGGGGGGGGGGGGGGGAGGGGGGGGGGGGGGGGGGGGGGGGGGGGTGGGGGGTGGGGGGGGGGGGGGGGGGGGGGGGGGGGGGGGGGGGGGGGGGGGGGGGGGGGGGGGGGGGGGGGGGGGGGGGGGGGGGGGGGGGTTGAAAAACCACAAACCACCCACATCATGGCAACCACGAAAAAATGTTTTTAAGAGTGGATCCCCCGGTGCTAAGACCTCTGTTCGCCGGACCCTCTCCAGTTTCCTGATGCCACACTGACAGTCTTATGCTGACAGGATCAGCAGATGGCGTGATATATTTAGAGAAACTATGATACAAGCCGGGGGCCGAAGACCAAGGCTAATATGTATCATCAGACCCTTTGGAAATATTTGAAAACGTTTTGATCATTTAAAGAAGGAAAAAAACCAAAACCCCCTGAGTATGACTGTTTCAAGACACAACAACCAAACACCCGCTCACAACCCAACCCGAATCAGAAAACAGGAGCTGTTGATGGACGGTCAACTCCCACGTTGACCGAGCGGGGAGAAGATGTGGTGGAGAGTGAAGTAACCCTCAAAACGATGAAAAGCAAAGCGGCGGAGCGACTTTTAAAAAAAAAAAAAAAACCTCGCGTTCAGACTCACCCAGATCTGAAATGGAACCAGCGAGAGGGGAAATCATGCGATGTGGCTAGGACAGCTGTATTAAAAAACTCGAACCTCGTGATTTTGTCAAAAGATTTGCTAAGAGAAAAACGACGCACTTCTTTCCAACCCATTGGTGGAAATCCTATGGGCCGCTGAGCTGGCTCTCAGTGATGCCAACGCTACTCCCCCCAAGATTTTTAGTTGGAAAACCCTGACCGTTTTGAAGTTTTTATTATGACAACCACAAAAATAACCCGGTAACCCCTGTCCTATGTCTTCACAGTCTACTACGGAAGAGGACCTGTCCACGCAGGTTCCTCTTTCTTCTCCTTTTCCCCTCAACAAACCAGATAGAACCCGTGATTTCTGCTACACCATCAATGCCAACACAAATCCCAAACCGCCCACCATCACTGAGAAAACGTCCCGCCTTAAATTCATGATCGATCAAAAGTCCAACGAGGTACAGAAGAACTTCTGACCCCGTTGGAAAGGGGGAGACCACCCCATTATAGAGAAAGAACAAACAAGGACGGACCCAGAAACAACAGAGATTAAGCAAGACTGCGCCTTTGATGGCATGGGGAGTTCCTACCTGACCTACACACCCCCCGAAAACGGCTTCCGCGGAAAATAAGTAAAAAATATCGAAACAGAACAGAAGAATTTGCCACACAAAGGCTTTACTACACAACACCACAACGAACGCCCTGGATCTTTTGTGGTGTTTTTCACGCCTTGAAAAACGTATAACGAAGGCAAAGAGTCGGTGCCAAGAAGGGTTGAGGGGTCACGAAGAGATCTTATAAACCTCTTCATAAACCTGTGCGACAAAACAAGTTTGGCGGAGGAGGGCTTGGTTGTTGTAAGGAAGGAATGGACCATCATTGCAACTGATCTATTGACGGTCCAACGGGCCTGAAGAAAAACAATGATGGTTTTAGCTATCTGCTGACAGTCATCGATGTCTTGTCTAAAATATGCTTGGGGGTTGGGGGGTCAATTATTTCCTTTTGAAAAACCAAGACAGGAGCAGGCCCTGTGATGGTAGAGGGCCTTTGAATACGCAGATTCCTTGCACAGGGTCGGTAAAACACCCCGCCTCAAAACTCCAACAGACAAAGGGTGCAGGTTTCAGAACAAAACATTTCAAAAACGTTTTTGAAGAAAGAAAATAACACTTTTTTTTGTGAAAAAACGAGACACAACGAAATCCCTGTGGTAGAAGAGACCTAAATCGCACTTTTTGAAAGAGAAGCTTCTCTGGCGCTAAACTGTTACTTTATAAAACCAGAAAAAAATACTTTGAGATTGGTGGAAGTTTTATTAACTACCACAGTTGGTAAAGGCATACACCATTCGTTTTTTCAAAACCGCGCAGGCAGCAATCCTCCAGCGTGCTTCTGCTAAGTGACAAACTGCACAAACCAAGAAATGTATGGCAGACCTCTGTACTACAACGACACCACCTACCGTCCTCCTCCTCTCCCGCCTCGTCTCTGCCCCCTCCTCCTCCTCTCCCTAAACTGAAACTAGGAGATCGTGGTAACGCAACATCAGTAAACAGAAACATTTAAAAAAGGGTTATGTGCCTTCTTGGTCCCTGAAGAACTTTTTGCACAGTCATACAATAAAAAAAGACCATCCCAGAGACTTACATATATTCCTCAAAGACATCATGGAAGAAAGCATCAAGGAAACGTTTTTAAATAATAACCAGAGATACAGAAAGTGGGGGAGAAAACAGATTTATTTATCGATTGAAGCGATTCTTGAAGCCAGAACCGCAAAAAAAAAAAAACAGTAATGGAAACAAGCGTGAAAAATTTAATCAAAAGGTATGGCTTATGAAACTTTCATTTTATTTGTTCCAATTCATGGATTCCACAGAACAGCACTGTTCCTGACCACCTAAATACGCACCTACTGACCATGCCGGATCAGACCCAGCAGAAGCAGCTCTGACTCATGATGATGAAAACCGTCACTCTCTCTCCCACGGGTCCCAGCAGAAAATCTGCGTTGTGGTGGCGTGTATTTGAGAAACGACGAGTTTCCTCGCATTGAAGATTGTTTTTCGGTTGTCCAGACGCTCCTGGTTTAATGTGGTGGTTGGAGTGTCTCTATTAATCGGAGTCGGCGGTCAAGGAGCGGACAATTTGTGGGTGGCTCTTCTTGGGGTTTTCCTCCGGGTACATCCTTCTTTTCTTCCAATCCACATCGTCGAGCCACCACGGCCAAACGACCCACCTGAAACAGTAATGTTCTACTTGACGCTACCCAGGCTACCGCTCCATGTCTACTACCCTAACTAAACCCACCCAAATACCCCGAATAACAACGCCAGTCACCTTTTCACCAACTGCCTCAACCGTGAGACTTGAACGAGAATTTACGAAGGTGTGGGCGCCTGTCTGAAATTCTGTTCACAACACGTACTTTAACATTGAAGAACAAGAAATTTGGAATCTTTTTTTTTTTTTTTTTTTTCTTTTTTTTCGTCCCGAGGGAGAGTCAGAGATCAACAGTGGCAACAACACCTGCGGGCCTTGTAGGAATCAGCAAATTTTTGACACAGAGGCTTTAAAAACCAAGTTTATTAGTAAATATCGACGTCCCCCTGTGAAGAAAGAAAAAGAAGACAACATCAAAAACTGCAATTATAATCGTGCCACCCCGAAAGTGACAGTTCGACTGTATAGGGCTGATAGGCGTACTTCCAGATCAGTCCCAGCATTAAGAGATACTTTGGGTCTGGAGAGAGAGACAGTATGTATGGGAAAGGGTGACTATGAAAGTAAAAACCCAAGTACAAACTCCAACGAGGGTGAGAGGGTTCCTATGTCTACACTGGCGCTGTTAGGTTCACAACAACCACGGTCCTGTTGGTGATGTGCTGTTCCCAATTGCTCTCCCGAATTGTCCCGACTGGGACTCCAGAGGCACACTGAAGTCCAATTAACATCATATTTTTGAAAAACCAAAAAAAAAACCAAAACCCAACATATTTCCCTCTGAGTAGGTTCCCATTCAAACACAGTGGAAATCTTTAAAAAAAATTAAAATAAAAAGCCATGATAAAAAATAAACTAAAAAAACAAATAAAAATTTAAAAACAAAAAAAAAAAAAAAATAAAAACCAAAGACACACGGGCAAAAACCTCTGTCCAGTTGACAAGGGAAAACAATACGCGAACGCTCACTTTCGACGCAGACGACCTGATTGGCCTTTTAAGAGATGTGCGTCACGTTCCCCTTGAACACCGATGGAAAATGCGGTAGAAACTAATACTGCGGCCTGCGACTTACTTGGCGGCCCAAAGCTGGTCACGGGCTTCCTTGTTTATAGGAAGGAAGAAATTACCGGAGGGAGAGGTCTTGGAAAAAAACCGTCTAGGGAGGACTTCGGGGGCAATACTCCCATTCTCCCATTTGTTAAAAAGTGGTGGAAAAGGCTTAACTGAACGGAAGGGACCCAACAGGCATGCAGAGCTCGCGCAGATGTGCTGTCTGGGCAAAATGTGAATCCCGCTCTCCTCAACAAACACGCGGTAAGGCCAGGCTGGCAATCGAATTGTTGCAGCAAGCATGAAGCAGGAGTCACACCCGGCCCGGCGACACCACCCCCGGGGTGAAAAAACCTGCTAGGAGGCGTATTAAAATTAGCGTCCTCCTCCTAACCCCGGGGTCACTCCAGACGCGCAAGGGAAGAAAAAGAAGACCACGCACCAAGGATTTTCCTCGAGCCCTGTTGGATAGACACCATGTCGTTGCTACAAACACCAGCATTCGCGTGGAAAGTGACAATATTGTGGAACTTGACTTGTTTTCCCTTCTGTATGGGTCACCCAAACAGACAGCGGTAGAAAGAAGGGTGCTTGTTGTAGAACAATCATTCCACTAACAACCTTCCGGGCTCAAACAAACGGGGCAAAAACCCGCAATTGAAATTCCATATCAGCGGGTGCCACCTCAGACTATATACCGGTGGGATCTGAGCAATTTAGAATACCAATCTCCACATCCCGCGCGCTAAAGTGACAAAAAAAGAGAAAAGAGAGGGCCGATGGTCCAAAAAAAAAAGGAAAAAAAAAAGCCCTTAGACGACCAAACCCACAACCGGGGCCGCACTGGACGGTTGCCCCTGGTCAACCAACGGCTCCATCAGCCTGTTTTTCCCCCCCCCCCCTCCTTCCCCTCTTCCCCCTCAGGTGGGATGTCCTCCCTGAACACAAGCCACTGATGTTTCATTCCACAAACCAACACTATTACACCCCTACCGAGCGTACAAATCGAGGACAGGAAACATTGAATACGGCAAAGGATGCGAAAGAATCAGTCATTTTGATCTGAGTAGGTCCTGTATTTCGCTGACACACCGCGGGCCGGCTGGGAGGACACCCAAGGAGATGACATGTCGGGCCTGAAGATTTCGTCGTGTGAGCTGAACAGCTAGGATGGAGAAAGGTGGATATGTTTTGGGTTGGGTGGGTGGGGGGGCGCCTCATCCACAACGAGATTTGATGCCCAGGAAACGCTTAAACTCCCTGATCAACGGAGTGGGAGAACGTCACACTCAAGACTCATACAAATTTCCCCTCGCAAAAAAAACGCCTTCAACAAAACCTCATGGCAACATGATGGTGGTGCGAGTGGCCCTATACAAGTGTCATCATCTCACTCCAAACGCTTTTTTTTCCCTGTTTGTTCGCAAAGTGACCCTGAATCCGGGGTGGGCTCCGGGGATCCGGGATCCGGCGCCCGGCCGCGGGCCGTTTTTCGTCCCCTTTGGCTCACGAAAAAGCCTGGAAAAGGGGTACGAGCAAGTACCCTCTAAAAGAGAACGTTTTCAGAAGACCTTTATCGGCTATCCCCCCAAGGCAAACTTAATAAAAAAGCGCCGTCCAAAGACAAACCTCCTTTCCCCCCCCTCAGTCAGACAGCACGGGGGGACCCCAATCAAGATCGGGTCGTCGGCTCTTGTACACAGCAGCGACGGCGGTTCAAATGGACGGTACACAAACAGAAATTCCTTCCACTTCCTTTCCACAACACTCAACAACGACGCCAACTTAAATTTTTCCTGTGGACTGTACATGGACGGAAACGCCAGATTCCTGCCAAGAAGGGCCCTGAACTCCCGGATTTATTGGAACAGCGGGGCAGGTTTGTGAGGGCGCCTACCACAGTCTGATGCTGGGCACGGGGTGGGGACCCAGGAGACGCGGGAAAACACCCATCAAAAGTATCAAGATTATGACCGAATACACCCTGTATGCTTTTGATCTGACCGCCGAGATTGCCTGGACGGAGACGACCAGCAGTTTGAACGGTCAGGGAAGTGGCGCACTGTTCGGTCGGAAATGAAGTTCTCTCAAGCTTTTGGCTGAACCGGTCCATGTGATTGTGTTTGGCCAGAGTTGGACAGTAATATGATCGAAATCGAATCGCCTCGCCAAGTGCTGACAGACTTTTCAGCATTAAATAGTTGGACAATTTGCCGCTGTGGTGACTAAAGAACATGCACGCCCCCGGCGCCGTGCTTTGGGGGGAAATATATGGCGAGGATCAAGCTCCCTCTCTATTTTAAACAAATAATAATTTAACCCACCCAACTAGACGACCCCGTCGCCTGGGGATGTAAACAGACCACAGCACTGGACCCGTAATACCCCGGGAACATTGGTCAAGTGTTTGTTTTGATGTTCGTGGTAAAGCAGAAAATATTTAGACAGTTTTGGTCTACCCCCCCAAAAACCCCACTACCCCTAACCATACCCTATACAAACCCCCACTAACAACCCCCCCCTTCGTTGTATCCAGACATGAAAAGTTTATGTTGAACACAGTTTTGGCCTGGTTTATCGTTTTAAAAAATAAAAAAAAAAAATAAAAAAATTAATTAAAAAACATAAAAAAACCAAAGACTCTTATTCAAGAACCGTTGACCAGCTCAGCCTGTGGTGACAATGTGCTGTATTGTCCATTTTTAAGAAAAAGTCGCCGGGGACAGAACCACAGTCTTCTTCTTCCCCAAGTGTTTGTCGGCGTTCCACCCCATTCCACCCTAACCACTTTCCATGGCACCCCAACACCCCCATACACTGAGGACCAATGAACAAAAAGTGAGATCATTTATTCATTCCTGTCACAGAAAAAAGGTCTTTTAAAAAGGCGTTGTGTAACGTAGGGATGTGGCACATACAACACAGTTCACTGCGACTTTTGTTTCACAATGGAGACGGTATCTGGAGGAAGTTAAAGGTGGGGATAGAAAAAAGATGAAAGCCTGTTCAGATGTGCGCTTGACTCTTATCCCATCGGTTTGTCACCTAGTTTGTTACCAACGTAATTATCGCGAGCGCCAAGTGTAGGCAAACTGTACAAGTGCGGAAGGAGAATGTGTCACATGCGCTTCTTCTTTTTTCATACCCCCCTGGCGAACAACCGCTTGTGGTCGAGACTCCGACAGAGATGATCGTCTTTCTTCTTTCTTTCTCTTTTTCTGTTTTCTTTTTCCCTTTCTTTCGTTCACATGGTCTCATCTCTGTTATCGTATGAAAAGTACCCAGAAGGTTTAAAAATAAAAAAAAACTGGCCTGAGTTTGAAAGGCTGAAAAGCCTCTGGGCATGATCCAAAATCCCCTAGAGTTTCAAAACAAAGTCGTCCAGTCTTAAATCGTTCGATTAAAATTTAAATCAAACACAACCAACTAATCCTGAACTGGTTATTTGGCTAATAATAAAAAGCACCGATCGTTTTTTCCTGATTGGTTTGTTTTGAATAGCCGGTTTGAGGTGGTCTTGAGTGGAGCGGGTTTAAAAAACAAAAAACCACGTCTGTGTTTAAACGCAGACCACACACGAAACTATATAAGAGAGGATCTCAATCAACCATGTCCGTTGATTATATTAACCTACTCTACGGCCGCTTTCGCGCTGACAACAACGTCTTCACCCCAACCATAACCCCATGAAGAACAAGGAGCCAAAAGAGCCTACACTCTAACCCGCTGGGGGGACGGCAACATTTTTGGCTACCGTCAAAACGTGGCACAGGGTTGTCACAGAATATAATGTGGCAACCATTACAAGAGACCAACAACCCAAAACACCAATGGTGGTCGTCTGGTCAGGGCGCAGGAGCGAGGACTGTCACTCTACTACTAACTAATGGGATAGCAAGAGTTTGAAAGACCTGGTCAAACTGAAGAATAAACTGTGGGCGCGGCGTCAAAATAAACCAAACAACATTTTCAGCCTGCGGACAAATTCAAAACGCAACTGGACTACCGCACAAAGAGGCAAGCAGCAGCAGCAAAACACCATCCCCTGGACCGACAATCCACGCGGTGGCACCATAACCCTTTGCGCTGTTCTCCACTCACCCTTCGACTCTATAGGACCTTTCCCTTTGCCTGGTTCGGCGGGAGATCGTCCAGCCAGTGTGAACCAACCTATGACTTCTCCCTCACCAACAACCCCCAACAACCCACACCCTGTTTGAGCAGGGGGCGCCCTGACTCGCGAGGTTGGTCTGGACATTCGAAGACAGAAAGCGGCGCCCCTCAGTGCCAAGCTGGTGTTGTGGGACCCACAACAAAAGGAAGGGGAACCAAGAAGACCCAACGCTAGGTGTCCCGCCTCCACCTGACTCGGAACGATGGATGGTGTGATGGGGGAATCCACACACACCCTGCGGCGGAAGTACCTGGGCACCGCTGTGACAGAGCCACGCAAGTCCCAGAACAGAAACCCCTACACTTTCCAGTGCCACTACTAAACTGCCCCAGCGAGAATCCCTACATCCCGGGCCTTGAAGAAAGACTGATGTGTATACAATGCAGTTCTACCTTTTGAATATAGTGTGCAATGTTGTTGACGGTACAGACTTTTTGTATAACAGTTATATTTTGGGTTGTGAAAACAATATGTTTCTTGCTCCAACCGTACTTTTGTTGTCCGTTGGTTAAAGTGTTTTTTTTAAACTGAATGTGTTTTTTTTTATGGATGTTAGTTTTTTTTCCTCCCAAAAACTTGTGTAGGAATCCAGAAAAAGAAAAATATAGAGTCAACAGCCCAAATGCTGTATCGGTCAGAGAGCGTCTTCATTTTTAATGGCCTCCTGTCCTGAAATGTCACGTTGGCTGCCCTGTCGTCAAACGAATCACTGGACACAGTTTCTTTGTGAAAGGCAAACACGCGAACCCGACCTGGCATTGTGTGTTGTGCATCTCGCTCCTCTCTCGCTCCTCTCTCTCTCTCGGTCATTGTGGTTTGGTTCTCCTGCCAGACACACGCGCCCGCGTCCAGCTGTAAAATGTCGACCGGGCGTCGCGTTCGTCCACCCGGTGTTACCCGGCGCTGACCGTGATCATCTTTTGTTAACAGGAGACAAAGGACATGTACTCTTTGTGGGGGTGAACACGCGTGGGTGGCGTGGTCAGTGTGTGTGCCTTTGACGCGGCTTGACTTAGGTCGGACAACGAGTGGGCAGAGACGGGTCAGGTGTGGTTTCCGAGTCTTGTGGTGGTGGTGACAGCGCGCCATTTGGATTACCCAGGCGAACAAGGAGAGACTGACCAGGTGGTTGTCTTCTCCGAGTCTTTGCGGTGTGTTGAGCGTGGGCCGTGTTGGATAACACAATAAGCGAGGCGAAAATGGCGCCATTGGTGTGCTTGGGTCCCTACGGTGGAGTCTGTTCTCTTTACTTGTTAGCAATGTGCTGGTGGCTTTTGTTTCTTGTGGTTGTGTGTTGGTTACCGGCACGGAGTCCTGATTCTCCTTTGTCTGCTACGGGTGGGTTGAACAAACAGCTCAAAAGGTAGTCCAACGTCATCGGGGTGTTTGGGCGGTAAAAAAACCATAATATAAGCTCCCCAAACCCCCATCTGTTTCATCTACTAAAAAGAAATGACTTGCCCCTGCTCGAACGAAGACATGAACGACATTGAGGAGGGGGAAGAGGCGAGTGGGGTAGTGAGGTATGTCTCCAGACTGCTGGGAGACGGTTCGTCTACCGGGTTTCGGATAGTTGGGAGGAGGGAGTAGAGGAGAAAAGAAGATGAGGAGGCACAAACAGAACAACAGAGAAACAACAACAAGAACACAACAACAACAAGAAGACAGCGAACAACACATACCACCACCACCACCCCACCACCACTAGCACTACTAACATTCACCACACCACCACTTAAACGCATCACCACCTCCATTACGACCAACACCTCCACCCATTCTGACTGGGTGCAGCAATAACAGCAGCCAGCAGCAGCACCCACCAAACATTTTGACTTTGTCTGGCCATCAGAACCACCCAACCGGAACCCCCCGCCACCACTAGCAAGGTGGGACGTTATATCCGTCGGTCTGCATAATTATAGTTTGGTTAGTGTGTGTGTGTGTGTGTGGTGTTGATTATTTTAACTCTGTCTCAGCAGCGCACCTGGAAAACACATAGAAGGAAAAACAAAAAAAAAGATCGGGGGGACTTCGTTGGACGAAAGGCAACGGGAGCTTTGGATAGGCAGTGAGTTCAGCGACAGTCTCTGTGCGCCTGATGCAAGACAAAGAACCTATCTGTCTTTGTATCAGGAATGCTCAGCCAATCCGCTCCTGGTCGCTTCCTGTCCCCAGAGGTCACCGTCTCCTTTGTCACATTGTTGTGCCAACTGCTGATTGGCTCATTAAACCGACGGCCAACGCCCACCCCACGCGTCTTTTGTTCTGTAGTTGGTTAATGACCCGCAGGCTGTTTCTTTGTGTCTGGACACGCCCCCTTTCGGCCTTGGCGCGTGTTTCACATACGTAACGTGGCAAACATCCAGCTGACCATTGGCGTGTGTTTTCAAATACCCACCCCAACGCGTCTGTTGTTCTGTAGTAATTGATTAAGACCCGCAGAGCCCCTCCCCTAAGCTCTTTGTTCTTTGTGACTGACAACGCCCCCTTTCGGACCTTGGCTCCGTGTTTCAAATACCACCCACCCCACGGCGTCTTTTGTTTCTGTAGTGTTGATTAAAGACCCCCAGCTGTTCTGTGTTCTTTGTTCTTGACACAACCTGCCTTCGGCCTTGTCGCGTGTTTCAAATACGTCACGTGTTACAACCCAGCTGCTGCTCAAGGGGCTTAATAGTCCTGCGGATAACCCAGGCCAACATCCATTCTTTCGCTCCCAGCTCACTCTGAGATCGTCACGAAAGAGGCAAAAAAAAAAAAATGGCCAGCATCAGCAGCAACAGCGGTTGGCAAGCAAAACAGCACCAGTACCAGCAGCAACCAGCCCCACAACTATACCACCTTCTATATCCAAGACGGGGAGGCTTCTTTCCGCTAGGTGGGAACAAATACCTCACCGTCATCAATTTAAAAAAGGGCGTCATATACTCTCCATGTACGACAGTTGGTGGAGCGATATGGTTTGGTGGTGAAAACCCACAGAAAACAGGATTAACCTGCAACCCCAACAATTTGAAGCCTCATTGGCTATGCCACCTAGGCCCGCAATGGTATCCCGGACCATTAGAAAAGAGAACAGCAGCGGGCGAGACAACAACAAGACAACAAGTCAACAGCAGCAGCCGCAGCAAGCACTCAGCCGCTAACAACAGCAACAACGACAGCAAGCAGCAGGCACCAGCCGCAACAACAGCAACAACGACAGCAGCAGGCAGCACCACCCCTAGACCGCAACAACAGCAACAATGACAGCAGCAGCACAGCACCAGCCCACAACAACAGCAACAACGACACAGCAGCTACAGCACACCAGCGGACGACGTCAGCAGGAGCGACAGCCACACAGCAGCAAACAGAGCAGCAACAAAACAAAAAAAGAAAAGTGGCTGACCAAAAAGACTACGACATCGCGCATGAGCTTCTTAAACACTACCCTTCTTCACTGGACAAGAATAAAACACAGGCCACCCCCAACCGAATCACAGCCGTCTCGACAACACACTCTCATTCGTAAAGTACTTTTTTTCTGCCTGTCCTGTCCTGTCCTGTCAGTCTGACTGTCGTCTCTCTCTCTCTCCCTCGTCTCACCTCTCCTCGCCCTCCCTCTCTCTCCCTTCTCTCCCTCCCGCCCTCATCATCCTCTCTCTCTCGTCTCTCCCCCTCTCTCTGGCCTCTCTCTCTCTCTCTGCGTCTAGTACGTACCAGATCAGCGCCTTTATTTCCCTCCTCCGCCCAGCCATGGACGTATTCCGACCATTATTTCTTGTTCCAGTGGATGACGATGAGTGAAGCACTCACCCGCCATGACCAACACTGTCGCCATCACCAAACGCCCGCCATCGCCACACCAACTTCACAACCCATCACCACGCACCGTCAACACCACGACCAAACAACCACCCCGCATCGCTACAACCTCCGCCATCGCCACGCCACCTTCACCACTAACCAATTCCACCCACGCGGCCGCCATTGCCACACCACCACACGCATCACCATCCGCCCTCGCCAGTATCCACCACCATCGCCACAACCTCTATGTGTGTGTTTTCTGTTGTGTGTCTGTCTGTTTGTTTGTCCGTCGAGTTGTGTCTGTGATCTGTTTCGACCACACTCAAAAAAAGGGCAAACCCCAAATGGTGTATCGATCAGAGAGCGTCGTCATCTTTAATGGCCTCCTGTTTTGATATGCCACTTGGCGGCCTATCAACACCGAGGACGAGGTACAGTCAACGGGACCTTGATGAACTTAAGCTCTTCCATCAGTCAACTTCAACGCTCATCAGTATGTCAAGAAGGTGAGTGGTAGCGCAAACGGTGTTCTGAGGGAAAGAAAAAAAAAAAATGTGTCATCATCACTGGTCATCACAACCCGCCGCCTGTCTATCACGTCTACGAACCACGCGGCAAAAACAACACAAAACCTCATCGATCCCGATCCGCACACATGGCGCGCGCAGCGCGCGCGTAGCAACACGACACACACCCCCATCTATTTTTAAACCATTACGTCAGCAAACAAGAAAAAACTTTTTTTTTTTTTTTATATCGATCGTGACAATACAATTTACTTCAAGTGGTCTTGAACATGGTCTTGATGTTGTTGAACAACATCACATTAGTCATGAGTACACACCCAACCCGTGTTTCAAGGAAGTTGGTGGGTGTAACGAGCAGTACTGAAAGGTCACGCAGACTATGGCTGAAACTTCAAATTGTAGAAACAGTGCCTTGGCTGAAACACCGAGACATTCATTATGTCACGTGGATCAAGCCCAAATGTCAATAAGTCGGTTTCAAAACTACCGAGCTAGTGCGGTGTATGTAGAAGTGGAATGATAAAAAGATCAATGGCCTCCCGATCCGATATGAAGTTCGTCTTACAAATGCCAGTTGCGAATGTTGCAGTTTTTAGAATTGTTGGACAAATTTGTCAACAATCAGATTTCACTTTGGAGATGGATCAGAGATTCGTGTACATGACTATGCCAAGTTGACAAGTGTAGACCTCATGCAGCTTTTATTTGAGTACATGTGGTTTCCGAGTCAACTTGTCAACGGGAACAGTTCCTCTTTCAAACTGGTTACACCCGAGCGCGCGTGGGATGCCAAACAGTGCGCCGATTGCCTGGCCCGTGCCAAATATGACAAACGGACACCCGGCTTGTTCAAAGTCGAATACACAGGAGATTTCTTTGTGGGGCTCTTGTCTTAAAACCTATTTCTGTTCTGCGAAAGAACAAACCAAATTCAGCTGTAAAGGGTTGAGTAAAAAACACAACGCCTTCACCAAAGAAACCTACCAAAAGGTTCTTCAAACGCATGAGAGTGGGTGTGGAAAAAACATAGGGTTCAGAACAGCAGGAAAATCTATATTTACGTACGCTCAAACCCGCAATTCTCTTTCCTTTTTTTACATTAAACGAGTTCTCGCTTCTGATGGTGTCACAACTTTTCCTACGCCTGTATAGACTTTTGTTTCGTTGACCCCTCCCGGCAGCTCTTTTTTTTTTCTGTATTTGTATGATAGCGTTCCAACGTGATTGTGGTCTTGATGACTGTTCTAATAGTCATTTTATTTTTTTCTTGTGTCAGAGTGTGCAGTTTAATCCATTATTTTTGGGAAACAGTCCTCCACCTCCTCGTGGTGTTTCCTGGGTGGTCCTTGTTCTGTTAGACTGACTAAAGTTAAAATTACTTTTTGCTTTGACTTTAGTCAGTTTTACAGCTCGAACGATCAGCGACGGGGGAAAACATGTCATTTACACTAATATCACGATGCTCTGATGCAACATGATTTTCTTTTTTTTGACACGCAAATACGTTGATATAGCCTTCCTGGATTCAATATACATTTCGATGGTTTAAAAACATTCAGCTTTTTCATAAGTTGACAGACAGGCGTATATAAATTACAGTGCATGCGTTTTCATCGCTCTTAGGGTCTTTAATAGCGAGCACACATCGATCTCACGATGCATTCACCGAGCATCCTGTGTCATATCCTTCGCCCCTAAGGCGTTTTAATAGCAATGTCGAGAATCAGTAATGATCAGCTGGTAAGGGTGTAGCGGGTACACTTCGGGCCTTTCAAGGGAGCTGACTGCTTTTTTTTCATCATGTGTTTGTGTGTTGTCGCCCTTGGGAGACGGCCTAACCAAAAACAAAAACAAAAACAAACAAACGAGTCGCTATAACCAGTCTGTCATTTTTTTTCTTAAATTTTTTTAAAAGCTGATTGCACCATCACGATGCAAACATCGTGCATGCTTTGTCATCACCCGTAGGGTCTTTAATGTGGACCTCACATCGATCTCGCGATGCCATCACCGAGCATCCTCTGTCATATGATTCGCCCCTTAGGCGCTTTAATGGCGAGGTCGTGACCTCCGCCTCATCCGCCTCCGTTTTGGGGGCATGAGAAGTCCCTAACCCTACTACTCATTTTGCCTAAACACCATACACTCTAGGAAATCAGGTTGGCGTGTGTGTGTGTGTGTGTGTGTGTGTGTGTGTGTGTGTGTGTGTGTGTGTGTGTGTGTTTGTGTGTGTGTGTGTGTGTGTGTGTGTGTGTGTGTGTGTCTGTGTGTCTGTGTGTGTCTGTGTGTGTGTGCGTCATTAAAGCAATGTCCCCATGGATCAGGTTTAAATGTTTTAATGTCTTGCATTTTTGCCTCGTGCCAAGGCTTGTAGAGCAAGCGTATAGATTTTTAGATTAGATACAATATTCATATGTGAAAGAGAGAGAGAGAGAGAGAGAGAGAGAGAGAGAGAGAGAGAGAGAGAGAGAGAGAGAATTCGGATATTTCAATATTCATATATAGACGTA
Source organism: Conus ventricosus (assembly GCA_018398815.1). NCBI lineage: Eukaryota > Metazoa > Mollusca > Gastropoda > Neogastropoda > Conidae > Conus > Conus ventricosus. Next base: position 88,990,317 of record CM031595.1, on the reverse strand, counting down.
GACCTCCTGTGAAGGGGGATATGAATCAAATAAAATAACAACAGTAAGAACAAAATGAAAATTATAAGCTGGATGAGAGTGTGTCACGGTCAAATTCAACACAACCAAAGTGTGGTCCGTCGCCGGCCACTTCAACTGGACATAAGTCCAAACGCAGACATCTTGGCGCCACGAAGACGGCTCCATGCGTCGCATCCAGCCAATTTAGCACAGCGGGGAGACAGCAGACAGTCTGAGTGGCTGGACCGACAGGTCTCGGTAGGTTTGGTCAGACGTCGTGGCGCCTAACCAGACTCATCTAGCCAATTTAGAGTGACCAGTGTCCACGAGTTAAGCCACACGGCGCCAGTTAAGTAGGAAAGGGGGGAAGGTAGTGTGTGGTGGGGCGAAATCAAGCTAATCAATTAAATGACCAATTGACCACCACAGAGAGTAAGGCGTGTAGGCATGACTGGCATGATTTGAACATCCAATGGAATTAGAGGGAGATAACTTCGGTACGGGGCGGTAAAAATACTGACCAATGGTACTCGCCCTTTTTGACAGATCGAGAACGGGAGGAGAACGAACAGAGAGAGAGAGAGAGAGGTTCGGAGTGGAAGCTCTGCAGGAGAGAGGGGCAGAGAGAGAGATGAGGGGAGGAGAGAAGAGAACCAAGTTGAGAGATTAGCATGAGATAGTCTGCAGAGGAGGACTAAAGAGAGATGTGGAAAGAGAGAGTTGCTAACTAATGAAGAGGAAAAGAAAGAAAAGAAAAAAAAAAAAAAAAAGAAAAGCAACCATGTCCATTTGATAAGAGCAGACTAGAAGAGAGAGAGAGAGAGAGTGCAATGCGTTAATGCAGGAAGAAAGAAAGGAGAACAGATCGATGTTGATAGTCACTGTTCTATCTTAACCGGGGGTTCGACCTCATACTTGGCCAGCGCCACTTTCATCGGCAGTCCAACCTGACCAGTGCCAGCAGTCCAGCCTGACCGGTGCCATCAGACCAAAACCAGTGCCAGCAGTTGTGTCGTGCTTGTGAAAGTGACAGTGAAAAGAAAAAGAAAAGAAAAGAAAAGACAGTGATTCGTGAATAGTTAAGATCACCTGGCCAGGTAAAGTAGAAATCTATTTATACCCGGGTTAGTTAATGATGTTTTAGATAAATGATTTTGTGAAGTTCAGGAAAGAGAGAATGTTTTATTTTGTTTGATTCCATATGCATTGATGTTTCGTTCTATGAACATGTGTAGTAAAGTTATAGACTTTACTAGTGGTTTGATGTGACGAATGCATGATATATGAATGAGATCGTAAGCAAGCTGTGAGTGTGTTTGGGCTGTGCGCTAGTCCTTCCTCCACTGACATAACCCGAGGTTGACAGAGTGTCCCTTTCCTAACAATAACATTACTGTTTCTCTTAGTTAAAATGCCTTGTATAGAAACAGGGAGACACTTGTAACAACTTTAGTGAAAGAGCGATTTGAATGAACGGCAAATGAAACAAACTGCGGCGTTACTGAAACACGACAAAAAAGCAGAAGAGCACACAAAACAAAGTGTGAAGTAACGACGATTTAATGCACGACACAAAACAGGACAAGAAATTTTCGGCATTAAATTTGATTTGAATGAAGATGTCTGTCGGTAGTATTTAGGACAAATAAAAATATCACGAGAGAGAGAGAGAGAGAGAGAGAGAGAGAGGAGAGAGAGAGAGAGAGAGAGAGAGAGGCTTATTAACAGTCTCAGGACGATGAAGGTTTACCTTCTGCTGTTATCAAATGGACCAAGGAATCACAGGTTTCCGAATCGGTTCCGGCGTCATCGTATAATCGTTCCTGTTCCGCTATTGTTCTAGCTGTCGTGTGCTTGAAAAGCTCCGCGCACATCTACAGTAGTACTCCGGTCGGTGAGGATTTGTAGAAGTGCCCCATATACAACATAACCATACGAGTTTTGCCTTCTTACCGCTTTTATTTTTGGAGGCTATGTCCCGAAACGATTTAGAACGTGTCAGCGTCTTGGATAACATTAGCAAGTACACGCTGTCCATTTTGCCGACTTGAAAGAAATGTATTTTCTGTCTATGGTATGCTTTAACGCGCGCGCGCGCGCACGCGCGCGCGCGCGCGCGCGCGGTGTGTGTGTGTGTGTGTGTGTGTGTGTGTGTGTGCGTGTGCGTGTGTGTGTGCAATGTTCGCAAAACATATGTCGTTATCTGATCGTATCTAACACAACACTTTTACTCTACCTCTTTTTATGAAACGAATCAGACGCATTGCAAAATTTCAATGTTGATCGTGATACCACTTTCCCCTATACATTTCTTCTTCTCGCTTATGATTTTCTGTGGGTACCACACTGGTTAACCCTCTCTCCATATGTGTTCATCTGACGACAACAACAATAACAACAAAAACAAAAGTAAAGAGAAAAAAAACTGTTAAGAAACATGTTGTGACTCAAAAGTTATCACATGCCTAGAATGTAACCTATCACTAGAACAAAACTAAGCAAACACATCTGTTGGATAACGGAAAAAGAAACAGAAGGAACGAACATGATTTTGTTTTTCTTTTAAAGAAAGCAACGTGTATTTGCTTTGACGTGTTCCAGAATCTCGGACGACCAACGTACCGAAGTTTGACCGGTTTCACTGAACCCCACACACCGAAGTGATTCACTCGGCAGCTGAGCAGTGCACCAGCTCCTCCAGTGGGTACCCTCCCCCCCCCCCCCCCCCCTCCCCCCCTCCCCACCCCCCTCCTGATGACCTGATACTGATTACCCCTAGTGGACTGCTCATTAACGCACCAGAATCATGCCACGCAGAAAGAGTTTGGTTAGAGGTTAAAATTCCCATTCCCTAGCGGCCTTAAGGGCAGTAAACAGTCAGAGGTTCACCTTATCTAGGGCACGGCCATGGTGGAACACGCAGCCCATCCCTCTCCTTCCGCCGCCTTTCACTTTCCCTGAACTGAATCAGCTACCCATTTATTGCTGGGTGAAAAGAGAGGGTTTTCAATCTGAAAAAACAATCTGACCCCACATGTGGTTCGAACTGAAAACCGTTAGCTCCGCAAGCAAACGTCTAACGATTTGGCTGCGTGTTCCCAAATGGAGAAAGAACTACAGCTGAAATTTCGTCAAACGTTATTTCGTTTACTTCTTTCTGTCAGTGATCAAGGTATTTTCTTTTATCTTGATGTTCCATAAATGCTGAATAAACTTACAAGTTGGCACACTGATTGTTTAAATACACATGATGATAATATTTGACAGAAAAAAAGTGTTCTTTCAAAGGGATTATCTTGAAGGTTTTGAATAAGGATGCCTTACTAGATAATATCCCTTCGTGATGCTTTTGGCAGGGTAGGATTTATTATAGCATGTGACACCGGTATCGCGACTCTAACGGTAGAATCCAGATGTGGTCTTGCATGGAGGTGACTGGAATGACCTGTGTGACAGTGAAGCCACTGGGAAGGGAGGGGAAAAGGGTGGAGGGGAGAAGAGAATGGACAAAAAGACAGTGGCGAATACGGGGAAAGGGAGCGGGGAGGGAAGAAGTGGGGGAAGGAGGAAATTTCACCCGACTTTCAATGATTTTATGTGTGTGTGTGTGTGTGTGTGTGTGTGTGTGTGTGTGTGTGTGTGTGTGTGTGTGCAAGCAAGCAAGTGCGCACGCGCGCGCGCGCACGCACGCAGCGCACGCACGCACGCACGCACGCACGCACGCACGCACGCACACACACACACACACACACACACACACACACACACACACACACACGCACGTATTCGCGCGCGCGCGCACACATGCACGCAAACACACACACACACACACACACACACACACACACACACACACACACACCACACACACACACACACACACGCGCGCGCGCGCGCGCGCGCGCGCGCGCGCGCGCGCTCACGTATTCGCGCACGCGCACGTACACACACGTACACACACACACACACACACACACACACACACACACACACACACACACACAGTATTACGACTCATATACACAGACAGATAACATCTGTTCGTTTGCCAGGTTCATTGTCTACTACCCCCAGGGCCTGGTGGCGATTCTTGGTGACAACAAAACTGGACGATCAACGACAATGTGTGGTCAACCCACAGAAGATAGGTCAGTAATGGCCGTGGTCAAACGGTTACAGCGTTTGGCTGCGAAGCGGACGGTGGTAAGTTCGAACCATCCATGGAATGGTTTGTACAGCTTGGAAACCCTCTCAGTCCAACACACAGGAAGTGGCTCCGTGATTCAGGCCCAGGGAAGGTCAAAGCGGCGGAAGGAGAGGGAAAGGAAGTCGCATCCCGTCACACCGCGCGCCGGACACGGTGCGCCTCTAATAGTCCTCTGCCCTTACGGTTAGGAGAGTTTCACCTGAGGGCGACAAGCATTGAAAGCATCCCCAAATCTCTCTCTCTCTCTCTCCTCTCTCTCTCTCCTCTCTCTCTCTCTCTCTCTCTCTCTCTCAATCATTGGTTTGGAAACACAGTTAATCAGTCTGCAACGCGCAGCTTTTTCTCTTGATTTGAAAGTAAATTTAAGCAAAAACAACATAATTGTGTTTAGAAAAGGTGGCTACTCAGCAGCAAGAGAAAATTGGACATATAATCATGCTGTGATGCCTGTCGTAAATGCTTATAAATACTTAGGTATACTGTTTTCAACAAAACTCGGTTTCACACTGGCGTGCAATGACCTGGTAAG
>CM031595.1:88965581-88980581 GCA_018398815.1 Conus ventricosus | reverse complement strand
TTAATGTGTGTTTGTTCATCTCTCCAGTTGTCGTTGCTGTGTAATGTGTCAGAGACATGGTAATACGGGCGTGCCTGGAACATTCTTGTGGAGGGATGTCTCCATGTTTGTTCTGTGTGCTCTGTGCTTGACAGTTCTGCTAGGCGGTTTGGTGTCATAAGCAGCATTCGTTTGGAGCTACAGGCGTGAAGTTAGATCATCATGGAGCAAGAGTCACCGTATTTGTTCGTTATTCATATTTGTTATTTTAAAAAGTGAATACAGTGGAGCAAATGAAACTAAAACTTATCCAAGTAAACACTTCCGTCATTAAGAAATGGCTTTGTCTAAACATTTTTATTTTTTAACAAGATTAATTAAGTGGAAAGGGGGAGACAGGTGTATGGCTAAAAATGAAAGGGGGAGGGGTGAAGAGGGGGGGGGGGGGCGTTCGTTCACATGAAACCCCTCAATGACAGCGAATGGGGTCCTCTATACTCTGACAAGGAGGCAGAATCGTTTGATGCGCCGGCGGGAGGGGTACGTGCCAGTTTGCCGCGTGCCAGATTGCCGACTTTTGAGCACTCTCTCAGCCCTTCGGGCTTAAATGTGTGAGCACGACTTGGCCTAACGGCCTTCGTTCATTCGTCCTTCGTCCTCTCTCGGGCTTCGCCCTACTCTAATCTAAAGACCATCGATTCTGCTTTGGAGTAGACTGGGACACTGGTTACGCCAGGGGGGAGCCTTGCAGTATGGACCTCCTCCGGCGGCGCGCGGGTGTTCGGCAATCTGGCACGCGGCAAACTGGCATGTCCCCGGCGGGAGTGGGGGTGGGGGTCTTTGTTTGTTCTGTGCGCTCTGTGCTGGCTTGAGCCCACTCTTCTTCCCAGAGTGAGTCATCAACAATCGCGGCTCTGGATCTACCCATGACATGAGAGAGGGACGTCCTTGTCCTTGGGTGTGGAGGGGGAGGGAGATCACAATCCCAAGGCAACCAGTCATTAGCAGTAGTAAAGGTAGGTCAAAGATTCCGTAAAGAAACAAATGGCCCAAAGTAAGTGAATGACTGAGGGAGAGGGGTCTTTGAGCCTACAGCTGACGGATCCAAATTGATGCAAGGAAGGTAAAGATTTGTTAAGAGCTAAAATTGTGCGTTCTGCTGTTGAGCAACCCGAGTATCGTCAAACGGTGTTCACAGAAGCTAGGAGCAGTGTACTTTTAGCCTTTGAATTGATCTTTGAGGTGATGTCTACAACTGGGACACACTAGTGTGCACTGTTTGCAGTGGAGGTCATTGGCATAATCATCTCAAACGTCGTTCAAAATTCATGCGAAACGTAAGGGAACCCTGACATTAAACCCAATTATTAAGAAATTGGAAAGTTGTGAATCTTTACACCCCAAAGTGTGCTGCTTGCTACTGTTAGGACATTCATCCAGTGTGCATGTCCTATTCTGTGCAACCTCTTTTTTTCTTTTTTTTTGACGTCCAGTTTTATAGTACGTTTTCGAGAATTTATACTAAGATTCACCAACTGAGAAATACAAAAGTGGCTTTTTTTGTCCTGCATCGTAAGGTATAGCTTGAAATTATTTATTTACAGGCTTTTATTGCTAAAAAATCTCAATATGTGTTCTAATAAAGCAATAAAAAGATATTTTCGTTATTTTTTAAATTTTCAGTGTATGAGAGAGAGAGAGAGAGGGGAGAGAGAGAGGAGAGAGAGAGAGAGAGAGGAGAGAGGGGGGGGGGGCGGGGGGCGTCGGCCGTATCTGAAAGCCATCCTGCCTTAGACAGAGACTACCGGGCCACAAAGCTGCGCTAGCTTTGACTTAAAACTGTACACATTAAGTATACAGCAGATTACATCACTCTGGACGATGTTGCAGAAGTAATTTTGGGATGTGTGACCTGAATCCCAGTGTTTGTTACGAACAGCTGTCCAAAGCAAAATCCTGTCGGTAGCGTTTATCGGTGGCCCTTACTAAAAGTTGTCGAAAGCAAAGTTCTATTGGTGGCCCTTACTAAAAGTTGTCCAAAACAAAATCCTTTTGGTGGTCCTTACTAAAAGCTGTCCAAAGCACAATCCTGTTGTGGCCCTAACTAAAAGTTGTCCAAAACAAAATCCTTTTGGTGGTCCTTACTAAAAGCTGTCCAAAGCACAATCCTGTTGTGGCCCTTACTGAAAGTTGTCCAAAGCGAACTCCTGTTGTGGCCCTTATTAAAATGCTGCCCAAAGCAAAATCCTGTTGTGGCCCTTACTAAAAGCTGTCCAAAGCAAAATCCTGTTGGTGGACCTTACTAAAAAGCTGCCCAAAGCAAAACCTTGGTGGTGGCCCTTATTAAAAAACTGCCCAAAACAAAATCTTGGTGGTGGCCCTTACTAAAAAGCTGTCCAAAACAAAATTCTGTTGGTGGCCCTTACTAAAAAGCTGTCCAAAACAAAATTCTGTTAGTGGCCCGACGATTTGTTTTTGTTTTTTTATTTTCAGTTCTCTAAGATTGATATCTCTAGGCTGGCGGATTTTCGAAAGATGTTTAATGCAAGCTGCAAATCATAGACAAGCAATTCTTTAGTTCTCATTTGTTTTTGTTTTTTAAGGGGGCTTTATCAAGGTTGTGCCATGACCGAGTCTTAGAATGTTGTTCAGTGTTGTGGTAGTAACACATTCTGAGCCAGTTGCTTTGGTGCAGCGATTAGCATTGGTTGTGAACTTGCAGACTGGGAGGTGCAGGTGCAAGTCCAGGCCATTTATTTATGGATTTTGTTGTTGTTGTCCTGACTGGCTCTTCCTCAGGTTTGAGTGTGTTGTGGGCTCAAATGGGAAGACTGGAACTACATAGTCAAATTTCGCCCACGTGCTGGATGCGTTTTTGAAAGTTCTTCTCAAACTTCTTGACCAGCATCTGTCGGAATCTTACCATTCAGGCCTGGTTGATGGCGAAGTATGTTACAAAAGGAAGCATGCAGTACAGCATGTCAGTAATCTCTGACTAGAACGGAACTGCATAGCATCATCTTCTCATTCTCGTTGATCATCGTGACAAACAAACAACAATTAAAAGGTTTTGATTTCTTCTCCACGTCCACTGCGAGTTCATTAAAGTGGTCAGCACCAGCCAGTTATGGGGACTGTCGTCCGCTGGAGGTGGTGGTGCTCTTCACAGAGACAGCCTCACTCAAGCTGGCTCAACAAGTAAGCCATGATCATAGTCAGCGGGAGAGGGAGAGGGGGCATAGTCAGGGGGAGGGAGAGGGGGCATAGTCAGCGGGAGGGAGAGGGGGCATAGTCAGCGGGAGGGAGAGGGGGCATAGTCAGGGGGAGGGAGAGGGGGCATAGTCAGGGGGAGGGAGAGGGGGCATAGTCAGGAGAGGGAGAGGGGGCATAGTCAGGGGGAGGGGAGAGGGGGCATAGTCAGGGGAGGGAGAGGGGGCATAGTCAGGGGAGGGAGAGGGGGCATAGTCAGGGGAGGGAGAGGGGGCATAGTCAGGGGGAGGGAGAGGGGGCATAGTCAGGGGGAGGGAGAGGGGGCATAGTCAGCGGGAGGGAGAGGGGGCATAGTCAGGGGAGGGAGAGGGGGCATAGTCAGGGGGAGGGAGAGGGGGCATAGTCAGGGGGAGGGAGAGGGGGCATAGTCAGCGGGAGGGAGAGGGGCACAGTCAGCGGGAGGAGAGAGGGGGCATAGTCAGGGGGAGGGAGAGGGGGCACAGTCAGCGGGGAGGGAGAGGGGGCATAGTCAGGGGAGGGAGAGGAGGGGGCATAGTCAGGGGGAGGGAGAGGGGGCATAGTCAGGGGGAGGGAGAGGGGGCATAGTCAGGGGAGGGAGAGGGGGCATAGTCAGGGGAGGGAGGGGGCACAGTCAGGGGGAGGGAGAGGGGGCACAGTCAGGGGGAGGGAGAGGGGGCATAGTCAGGGGGAGGGAGAGGGGGCATAGTCAGGGGAGGGAGAGGGGGCACAGTCAGGGGGAGGGAGGGGGGGGCATAGTTAGGGGAGGGAGAGGGGGCAAGTCAGCGGGAGGGAGAGGGGGCATAGTTAGGGGAGGGAGAGGGGGCACAGTCAGCGGGGAGGGAGAGGGGGCATAGTCAGGGGAGGGAGAGGGGGCACAGTCAGCGGGAGGTAGAGGGGGCATAGTCAGCGGGAGGGAGAGGGGGCATAGTTAGGGGAGGGAGAGGGGGCACAGTCTGCGGGAGGGAGAGAGGGGGGGCATAGTCAGGGGGGGAGAGGGGGCATAGTCAGGGGAGGGAGAGGGGGCATAGTCAGGGGAGGGAGAGGGGGCATAGTCAGGGGAGGGAGAGGGGGCATAGTCAGGGGGAGGGAGAGGGGGCAAGTCAGGGGAAGGGAGAGGGGGCATAGTCAGGGGAGGGAGAGGGGGAGAGGAGGGCATAGAGGGGGGAGGGAGAGGGGGCATAGTCAGGGGGAGGAGAGGGGCATAGTCAGGGGAGGGAGAGGGGGCATAGTCAGGGGGAGGGAGAGGGGGCACAGTCAGCGGGAGGGAGAGGGGGCTATGTCAGGGGAGGGAGAGGGGCATAGTCAGGGAGGGAGAGGTGGGGCATAGTCATGGGGGAGGGAGAGGGGGCATTGGATCAGCGGGCAGAGAGGAGAGCGACACATAGTCGGATGTGGAAGGGGCACCATGGTATGTGGTGACTGCCTATGTCGGGTCATGGCAGGCACCGTGACCAATCATTAACATGATTCGTGGCTGTGTGTCCGTTGGAGGTTGATTTAGACGTTGAATGGGATGCTCCCTGAGAACGCTTATGGGACATAGTCAATGGCAGTGACCCCATGTGTGTGGCATTGATGGATTGACCTATGAAGCATGGATATGGTAAGTAATTGTACCCACGGAAGTTTACCCAGTAATGGATGAAGCAATAAACAACAATTTAATCTCGATTGATGAGGAACCAACCATGTTCGACGAAGATTAGACGATGAAACGCCTATGTAGACATTATGGATATGTAGTATCTGCATACAGATCTGTAACTTAACACAGTCTGTTACAGTGTGTCATGTACATGTCTGTGTTTAATGTTGAGTAATAATCAATAATGGTGTGAATGTTCTAACATGATAAACCTGCTATATCACAATAGTTAAAAACAGTTACATGCCTTGTGTTTATATGAAGTATGTCTTCATAATGTGCAGTGCGAAAGGTTAACTGATTCACAAAAACACCGATGCGTTATGATCTAATGTGCACAATACTTGATTAAGTGGCCTTAGAGCAATAATTATCGAAGTTCATCAATTCTATTCTCTACGACAGTACAAGGATATTTAGATCTTTAAAGATAACAAAAGCAAACCACATGTTTAATCGTCAATCACATCCCACCTGTTTATTTTTATGTGCACATTGAAGATCGACTTAAGTTTCACATCCCTGCATTCAACGGGATAACAGAAACACTGGAATATGCGGTATATACTATGGTCATGACAGAGCCAACAAGAAATTAATCTTGACTAGTTAAAAGGAGCCCTTGTGAAAAGACAGACTATTGCTGATGTCAAATTTGTACATCTATCAAACCCTTAATATTATTACACTTAACGAGTCTATTCTTATTCTTCATTGAGACCATGCATTACTTTTTGAGAAATTTTGAAAATTGAAAAAAATGAAATGCTGTAATTAACAAGATTAAAAAGAAGTGAAAATAAATTCCTGGAACTGCCTTTTCATTCAGATACGCACTGTGCACCAAAATTAAATAAGTTTCTCCTTGGCCCGTATTTCATCTTTCTACAAAGGATCAGTTTTTTCAGTTCAGTACTTCTTTGAGTAATCTTTATAGACAGATAGACAGACAAACAGATGACAGTGGTGCATCACCAGAATTAAATCCAATGTTTTAGCTGCTTGTTTAATGTGAGAGTTGTGAACGTCATCACAAACATGGTCACACATCCAACACAAAAGTTCCAAACCAAGCCACTTGTTCAGTTCCCTAGTTTTATTACCTTCCAATAAAAATCATATTGCTCCCAGTGCAGTAAATATGCTAAAAATACTTTTCCCCCTTCAAATGAATTCACCCACATTTGAGCAGCATGCACATTCTTCTTAGCTAAACATTTGTATATACCCATGGACAAAAAATGTACCTGAACTAAAAACTCTGTAAGAGTTAAATACTGAAGGCAGGAGCAAAGCATTTTCCTACAGTATGGAAGTTTTCAAACCGGTGCAATATTTTGTGCTTTTCTTAAACAGTGTCCTACAACATACAGGCAAAAGCATCATCAAGAATTACTCAACAAACAAACAAAAATCCTGACACAATTAGCATTTGAATTTCAAAAATAAAACACACAAATGAAATATCTGTTCAGATCTGCAGTTTCATTATGGAATGGTTTTCTGGACTTTCATTTCTGTTTACACATTCAAAACATCCTAACTCAACCCGTATCACAAGTTTCATGGAAGCACTATTAAGAATACACACACTTTTCCTCATACACAATTTTTGTCCCTCTCTCACTCAGTCAGTGAAGGCAAACAAAAATGTTTAAATATGATGTCTCACTCTCAATGAAGGCACATAACATCCAAAGTAGCTGTGTTAACAAAATCAACCGGTTATCCTTCATACAATATTATCGTATCATCCTTTGTTGTAAAGTGGTTTTCAACTATGCAGGTTAGTTTGGGATGTAAGCCCGAGTGTTTACAAAGAGTGCTCTTTTCCATGAAATTTTCATAAACACAAGACAAAAGTGCCAAATGGAAGAGAAAGGACAGGCACTTTTGCACTAGCTAGAAGAACAAGTCAAGAGAGACAACCAGCAAAGGCACGCTTGTTTGACGATGCCTCTTTGAGAGGACCCCTTGATATGACTGGTTTGACTTTGTCAACCTGTCCTTCTAACTACTGTGGCTTACAGGGCAAGACCCAAATCCCAATCCATGTCCACATAATGTAAACAAAAATCAGACCCACTGTGACAAATGCACAGCAATCACAGTCAATCAAGACAAGGCCAAAAGCAAATCAACAGAACACAGTACGGCGCTAAACAGCTCTCTGATGGCTGTGATCCTGAAAGCAAAAAAAGAAACGAGGACAAAAACAATCCTGCTGGTTTTGTCACCTTTTTCAGAAAATTAAAAAAAAAAATTGAGCAAACACAGTCTTACCATATTTGTCCCTTTTTTCTCTCAGATAATCAAAGAAATTGGGCAAACACAGTCTTACCATACTTATCCCTTTTTCTCAGATAATCAAAGAAATTGGGCAAACACAGTCTTACCATACTTATCCCTTTTTCTCAGATAATCAAAGAAATTGGGCAAACACAGTCTTACCATATTTGTCCCTTTTTCTCAGAAAATCAAAGAAATTGGGCAAACACAGTCTTACCATATTTGTCCCTTTTTTCAGAAGATAAAAAAAAAATTGGGCAAACACAGTCTTACTATATTTGTCCCTTTTTTTTTTTTCAAAAAATGAAAAAAAAATGGGCAAACATATCTAACCATATTTGTCCCCTTTTTTTTTTGTTGTTTCCAGAATCAAGCAACGGAAAGAATTTTACTTTCAAAGGATGATGGGAATGTTAAAACGATATAACTTTTGTTTGGACACAGTACAAACAGCATTATTCAGACAACATTCATCCATAAACAAGCTTCAAAACTGTAGTTTCTTGGGGACTTCCCATGTGAATTCATCTCTTCCGAAATGTCCATAGCAAGCTGTCTGCTGGTAGACTGGTGTGCGCAGCCTCAGTTCCCTGCAACGTGAAAGCAGTTTCAACTAGTTTAGAGCAAAAGAGAACATTCAGATATAACATGCGTATCAGAAGTGATATTTTACATCAGCCCTCAAGCAAAATACCAGCGCTTTGTTTTTCTCGAAACGCTGCAATATGTAACAAACTGCAACCAAAACTTTCAGCATTCTCTACAGACTCAGCAGAATTTCAACATGTTTTTCAGTAAAATTTAGAGTTCAAAAGTTTTATCAAAAACAGCTGAAGTTTGAGAACATCTGCGATACCTTACAATGTATTTGTTTCCATTAATTTCATCATACACACACACACACACACACACACATACACAGGTACACACTCACACACAAGTGTGCGCATGCACACACACACATACACACAACTAAACACATATGCATGTGCGCTGAGTGTGCACACACACACACACACACACACACACACACACACACACTGTGTATGCACACACACACTCACTCGCATGCACACAAAAAGTGATCCATTAAGGGAAGTAAAGGTGGAATGCACAGAAGTTATACAGAGAAAGCTACTGTCATTTTTTTGTGTGAAAAAACTCACTTGACAATTCTGCCTGGTCGGAGGTCAAAGTTTTTCTTCACAATTTCCAGTAGCTCACTTTCAGATTTCTTCGAAGTTCCGTAACTAAAGACTGTGATTGACAGAGGCTCTGCAATGCCAATAGCGTATGCCACCTGCACACAGTGTCATGTACAAATGATTGAGAAACAGTGAAACAAAGGAAATAAAAACAACACACCTTTTCACCAATTAAAAAAAAAAATCTTAGAAAAAAAAAACCTGCCAAATTCAAATAACAATTTTTCCCACATATGGCATCAACAATGTGCAAATTATTGCACATGTCACTACACTGTTTTTAATTTTCTTTTTTTGAAGCTGCTCATCTTCCACAACCCATCAGTGGCATTTTCACATCATTCATTCTGGCTCCCCCTTACAGAGCCATGCCAGGCACATCCTGTTCCCGTCCCATCCCAGCATGGCAGTCCTCAAGGAACAATCAGTATGAAATCCTCCTTAGCCACTTCACCCGACGAGAGGCTGCAGCACTGCAGAATCACTCTGGTGATGTTCATTCATGCCTGTCTCAATGGAACACGTGCAGGCTACTCTACCTTGGAAGTCCCCTACTGATGGCAATATGCGCTTGACTACAGAGGCCCACTTGACTAAGTGTTCCTGCACAGAAGATGCCACCGTGTCCATCCAAAGACAGTCCCTCTGAACCTGCCAGTACCAGCGACATTTGACATGAACTCACAGTGCGCATAGGCGTGGAGAGAAAGCTGGAACTGAGGTAGCCTGAAAAGAACCTGAGCGGCTGAAAAAGTTAAGACTTTTCTGATGATGATCAATGAAGATAAAGACGAGGCAACATGATGGAAACCTGAGTTCCACACTGGTCTGAGACTACACGACTGGCTGTACTCTCTTTTTGTTTTTCATATCACATAACATCCCCATCAGTCATGCCTGACAGATACTGGCACCTGCAGCTTTGTTCAGGAAATTTCAGCACCACACTCAGAGAGGCGTCCGGTAAGAGGGCGACACCTGCCTTGTGTGGATGCTTTCTTGCCACTGGACCCCATGGCACACTTAGCTCCATGATGAACCTGTCCAGGCCATGAAAAATGCCAAAAGCGAATGCCTCTAATGGGATTTAAACCCATGACCTAGCCCTTAATGCTAACCATGGCACCATGGCTGCTAATATGTTAAAACACTCACTATTAAATTTCATTCTTATTCATGTTATACTATGGAAATGACAATATTAAAAAAAAACCTAAAACAATGTTTAAACAAATATCTGACTCCAAAACTTCTGAACAAAAAACACCACAGCTGGTTCCTGCCATTAACTAACAAAAACAAAAAGGAAATCAAACAAGGACGGCTGATTAAGAAACACTGAAAGACACAGAAAGAAGCATCGGAATAGCTAAACATGATTAAACAAATGTGATTCTCATGCACATTTTCACATTTTCCTGCCATCCTCACCTGCACTAGAACACGCTTGCAGAGACCTGCTTTGACTAAAGATTTGGCCACCAGCGACAAGCGTAAGCAGCAGAACGATCCACTTTGGAGAAATCCTTGCCGGAAAAGGCACCTCCTCCATGAGCACCCCAGCCCCCATAGGTGTCCACAATGATCTTACGACCGGTCAGACCAGCATCTCCCTGAAAGGTTATAAAAAAAAAAGATTATGTTTTGTCTAAAGGAAGTATTTCCCTGAAATGTTCATTTCTGAAAAAGATCATGTTTTGTCTACAGAAAGATGAGCGACAGAAAGAGCAAGAGTGAGACAGACAGACAGCAGACAGACAGAGAGAGTGAGAGACTAGAGACAGAGACTGAGACACAGTGTGTGTGTGTGTGTGTGTGTGTGTGTGTGTGTGTGTGTGTGTGTGTGTGTGTGTGTGTGTGTGCATGCCCACACATGTAACTAAAAAATGAAAGCAATATAAAAATAAATTTCATTTAATGCAGATGAAAAATATACATTCTGTGCAATCTACATCTTGATGAAACATAGTTTCAGAACTGTTTGTGACACAGATCTTATCATTTCAAATTGAAACAAACAAAATTAAACTGTTAACAGTATCAACTCAAAGAAATTACCTTCACTGTAATACACATTTTAATTGTTAACAGTATCAACTCTAAGAAATTACATTCACCGTAATACACATTTTAACTGTTAACAGTATCAACTCTAAGAAATTACCTTCACCGTAATACACATTTTAACTGTTAACAGTATCAACTCTAAGAAATTACCTTCACCGTAATACACATTTTAACTGTTGACAGTATCAACTCTAAGAAATTACCTTCACCACAATACACATTTTAAGAGTCAAGAAGAAAGAAACTCTCAGGAAGAATCTGACAGCAGATGGTCTTCAGAGACAAAGGCTACCTTCAGACAAGTGTTTCTGCCCTGAACTCCTTACACTCTATGGGACCTGTCAAGTCACGACTTCTAGACAGCCGTCTGCTATCAAACATATATTTGGCACTGCCAGAATTCAAACCTGCATCATCTGGATGGTTGGACATCTCAGGGCATGCCTGTCTTGATGGATATCTAATGAATATAGCTATCAGACGCCTACTCTGTGTTGCGATATTTATTATCATTATTATTATGAATACTTATATAGCACCTATCCTCAGCTAGAGACCAAGTTCTCAGCACTTTACCATCCAAACTGGTTTACAGAATGGCAAAAGCTGTTTCCTAAGACTCTGGGCTCATGAGCTAACACCCCTTGCTCCAACCTCCATGGTGAGCACTGTGGCCTGAAAGCCTGATTCCCTCAAGCTGCTGGCTACACGGGCATACTTCTGTCTTGCAGATGAACTCCTTCCATCTTCTGCTTTACGACGGTGGTAAGCTCATGCAGAATCATTTGTTTCAATGAACACAGGTGGAGCACTGTGTCCAGCCTCAATGAACTCTTTCTGATGATCTCCCGGTAGTTGTCCAGTTCTGGTATGTTTGCAAGGCACTTCCACTCTATTCAGTAAAGCCCCTTGTCATTGATTTTATGTCACAGCCATTCCAGATCATGCATTCAGTAAAGCCTCTTGTCATTGATTTTATGTCACAGCCATTCCAGATCATGATCCGTGGTCCCCTGCAGTGTGGAATGTCCCTCACTGGAGCTTCTGGCGGTGAACTGCTTCCTCTGCAGATCTGTTTTCTCTGAAAATACTTTGGGAGTACTTGTCCATGAGAATGAGCTCATTTTCTACAAAATGTGTTACAAGTCGTCCACATTTTTGTAAAAGTGGAGGGATCAGGGGGAGGGGGTATAGGGTAGAACATCCCTTTCCCCCTGTCATCACACAGAAAAGAGGGATTATATTCTTGACCTTGCAGTCACCACAGAAATAATCAACAAAAATTTCTGTCACACCTGGTCCATCAGCATACTTTGGCACAAATTCATGCTCTCTCGCCATTTGTTTGTCTATTTTTTCAGGGCCAGTAGTCCCCATTGTTGATCCTATGTACTGGCATATTATTGAAGAAGATAGCCAGATGCGATTTCAGGTGTGAGAATAGGCAAAAGTTGTTGCTCTTTTGTGAAAACACCCTAACTGGTACACAAAGACAACACTAAGATTACATTCTGCAAGTGTAAATACTGCTCAAGAACTTTGTGTCTAGATTTGTGTGTGTGTGTGTGTGTGTGTGTGTGTGTGTGTGTGTGTGTGTGTGTGTGTGTGTACTGTAAGTTCATCATATCTGTTGTACTTTCGTCAACATGTGTACAAAATACGACAAACTCCTACGAGTAACCAGGTCTGCCTCTGGCAGCGCTACCTGTATGATCTCCTTTGGCACTCGGTTATGTCTCCAATTGTATCTTCCCTGGATAAGCATTGCTTTGCTTAATTTTATATGTCTCACGGTTTGTTTGCTCCGATGAATTGGAGACACAGGGTCATCTGAGTTTCCTCCATCTCACTACGTTTGAAGTTGATTGAAGGGATCTAAGGAAAAAGCTGATCCTAAGGAGCCATACACCATACTTCACTCCAGCTGATACTTCTTTGGAGACCATTTTTCCACATAGTCCATCGCCCCTTTTGCAGATCTGTTTATCCTAAAACTGCTGTGCATGTAATTTTCCACAAAAATGAGTGTGCATTCTACAAAGTGCTGTACTAATCTTACAATTTTTTGTCACAGCAGGAGATGGGGGTGGGGGTGGGGTTGGGGGGAGGGATTGGGGGATTCCATTTTCAAATTTTTTCTGTGAAAGTAGGGGGAGGTGGAGAGGTTCATTTTCTCCTGCTGCCACCAACCAGCAAAGCAATTACATGGCACTAGCTGGAGTGAAAATACATTTTTCATTTACCCGTTTTCTGTCCTACCTGGTTCATCAGAATACTTTGACCATGCTTTCTCATCCTCCATACATATCCCCCACCTCCCATTATTCTAGGGCTGGTAGTTCAAATTATCATTCAAGTATTAGCATGTTGTCAAGGCAGCAGACACAGCCAGATGTGATATTATGTGTTGGCGAAAGTTGTCGCCCTTAGTCAATGCGACCAAAATGACAAACCAAGGCAACACCATGGTTATACTCCGCTAGTGTAATTGCTGCTCAAGAACTTAGAGGCTAGATTTTCACTTTGATGTATTCTTTTTCAGTTCATCGTATCCACTCTATTTTCACTAAACCTATATACAAAATACGGCAAAATTATTTGGAGAACCAGGTCTGCTGATCGCTCACTTGACTATCTTCTGGACCCTCACGGCATCCTCTTCTTTCTTCAGTTCTCATCTTCCCATGTCTCTTTTGGCATTCCCCTTTTTTCTGAACACCACTTTTTTTTCCCATTGATCCCAGACCCTGTCTGCTGGTTTGTGTGTGTTGACTTATTTCCCTGATCTGGCCATGTGCACTGCCTCCTGGACCTTCCTTTTCCTGCCAGTCTTCATCTTGGGCATGATTGATCTCACAACATTGTCTTCCCAGTCTTCAAACACAATCAGTGACCTTGCAGTTCCCATTTTATGCTTGTTGAGGGTGATTTCAGGCAGATTCAGCTTTGACTTGTGATGGTAGAATGCAACGTAGGTAAAACTAGGTGGAACATTAAGTCACTTTCTTGTGTGTTTGTCGATTCTGGCCTCCTCTCATTCCACTGTGCTGGTGCTGATAACATATGTCAGTAGAGGCCAGAAAAGCTTCGTGATAGACATGACCTGCAGATACCAGACCTACAAATCATAATCTCAAGTACCTCCAATATGACGTCAAGGTGAGGGTGCCTAAATCATGCCAATAAACAATCGTCACTTTGTGCCCAACAACCTCTCCACCCATTATGACACAAACACTAGCACACACCACATAGCATAAACCCATGCATCCATAGAGGGCAGGAAGGGGAGGGGGCAGTCACTGAGAAGGAGGGGTGCAAAGGGAAGCAATCACAAAGATTTCCTCACCTGAGGACCACCAATGATGAACTTTCCGGATGGCTGCAGGTGGAAAATAGTGCGATCATCCAAGTATTTGGCGGGAATGACCGTCTTGATGACCTTGTCCATCAGTTCTTTACGTAGCTGTGCCAGTGTGACCTTCTCGTCATGCTGTGCTGAGATCACCACTGTGTGCACACGCAGGGGAACGGCTGCTCCCTTGATATATCTGTACTCTACAGTCACCTAAACCACACACACAAAGGTGGCGACACTGAGGGCCCTATGTGACTCATATAAATCATATTAGGATAAAAGAACAACTTTCTGAACTTGAAAACCTATGCAGTCATATTTCATCTATTCTCATTCTCTTTCACAATTTCCTGCTCACTTCCTTTGGCTTTCAGAAAGATTTAAATGGCACCAAGAAATCAAATACATGTGAAACTGTGAGTGAACAGACTAGTTTTCAATTTAAGAAAACATAGCATGCGCTGATGAGAAAAAAACTTTTTGAAGCAAACGTTGAGGATAACTTCTGAGAGTTCAGTATAAGCCAACATGTTTGCAAATTAAGTCATGGCAACACATGCATCTGACCTGTCCTTGTGTGTGTAATCTATCATGCACAGTGTTTGTGTAGGAGTGTGTGGTTGTGTGCGTGCATGTGTGTGAGTAGGCATGTGCATTGTGCTGTTCGAGCTTGCATGTGTGTGTATGTTATCATGCAAGGTCTTGTTCATCTGTGCTACAACTCAGTCTGCAACAATTTGCAAGCCGGTCAGTCCAGACATCAGATAACATTAAATTTGTTTTCAACATGCGTATTAAGAAATGTGAATTTCTTAAATGTAAAGATATGATTTTCTTCAATCTTATTCCACAGTCAAGATTTTTTCTCTCATATCTGATAACATCTTTGGTGAGTTTTGACAGCCTAAAATCCATCCCAGTACTGTCGCTGTACACAGAGCACAAACACCTTGCACTCCCTTCTCTTATTCATGCTTCCTTTTCAGAAAAAAAAATCATGCTTTTCTTTCCAGAATTGTCATATATTGCCCATAGATAATGAATGATACCTGTGTTTTGGTGTCTGGACGTGCCCATGGCAGCTGTCCGTTGTGACGCAGCTCTGCAATTTTAGCGTTGAGCTGATGAGACAGCACCACAGTCAGGGGCATGCACTCCTCCGTCTCGTCGGTGGCGTAGCCAAACATGAGGCCTTGGTCACCGGCACCAATGTTATCGTCATCACG
>CM031595.1:88943081-88963081 GCA_018398815.1 Conus ventricosus | reverse complement strand
GGCAGGCAAACAGACAGACTATGGATGAAAAATGATCAATTTTTTCTTTTTGTTCCGTTTTTCTTTCTTTTTTTTTTTACTTTCAAACTAGAACCAGAAAAAAAGCAAGGAATAGAGATAGGGTGAAAAAGAAGAAAGTGTGTAGGAGGGACAGGGTGGAGGGACTGGGTGGAGGGACAGGGTGGAGGGACAGGGTGGAGGAACAGGGGTGGAGGGGAAATGAGGGGGACTGGGTGGAGGGACTGGGTGGAGGGGACAGGGTGGAGGGACAGGGTGGAGGGACTGAGGGACTGGGTGGAGGGACAGGGTGGAGGGACAGGGTGGAGGAACAGGGTGGAGGGACAGACAGGGTGGAGGGACTGGGTGGAGGAACAGGGTGGAGGGACTGAGGGACTGGGTGGAGGGACTGGGTGGAGGGACAGGGTGGAGGGACAGGGTGGAGGGACTGGGTGGAGGGACTGGGTGGAGGGACTGAGGGACTGGGTGGAGGGACAGGGTGGAGGGACAGGGTGGAGGGACAGGGTGGAGGGACTGGGTGGAGGGACTGGGTGGAGGGACTGGGTGGAGGGACTGGTGGAGGGACAGGGTGGAGGGACAGGGTGGAGGGACAGGGTGGAGGGACTGGGTGGAGGGACAGGGTGGAGGGACAGGGTGGAGGGACAGGGTGGAGGGACAGGGTGGAGGTACTGGGTGGAGGGACAGGGTGGAGGGACAGGGTGGAGGGACTGGGTGGAGGGACTGGGTGGAGGGACAGGGTGGAGGGACTGGGTGGAGGGACTGGGTGGAGGGACTGGGTGGAGGGACAGGGTGGAGGGACTGGGTGGAGGGACTGGGTGGGGGCAGGGGTGTGGAGGACAGGAGAAAGGGAAGGATAGCATTACTCAAACTGATCTTTCAACTGAGTTTTTTTTTTAATGCTATATACACACGGAAGGATAGCATTAGTCAAACTGATCTTTCAATTCAGCTTTTTTTTTCTTTTAATGCTATATACTTCACACTGCATTCCCACTCATGTTTTACATGATCTTTCAGTGTGTGTGTGTGTGTGTGTGTGTGTGTGTATGTGTGTGTTACATGATCTTTCAGTGTGTGTGTGTGTGTGTGTGTGTGTGTGTGTGTGTGTGTGTGTGAATGAGAAGTTATAACTCAGCATTTAAAACAAAACTTTGGTGAAACCAATTCTGCCTCTACATTAGATATTTTGAAACGGCCCCTCATAATACTAACATCAACATAAAAAGTTTCCTTCACATTCAGGATTCCTGAAACTAATCCTTCATTCGTCAGCAATCTGCAGTTAGACATCCAGTAATGTCTGGTTGTTTTTATTAACACTTTTTGTCTGTATACACCATAAACATTTCATATACTTTTACAACTGAAAATCTGGTCACTCTGCTCCGCTGAATGTATTTTTTCTTTAAATTACAGAGAAAACACATGGCATATAAATGTTTACTGCTTTTGTACATTTGAAACTTAGAGAGTTCTGTGTTGACATTATTAAAAAAAAAAGAAGAAAAGAACGGAAACTGAAAAAACAAAAACAAAATGACACCTTTTCTTTTCTCAATCTAAATAGAAATAGATGCCAAGTCCAAACCCAAAGCCACAAAGTTTATCCTCATATATGCATATCAGTATAACGTATAATACTTTTACATCAGCTGTATGTTTTCTAGCTTCTTCTTTTTTTAACTTTTCATAAATTATTACATATGTCTTTTTTTTTTTTTTTTTTTTTTTTTTTAAACTATATCGGGTTCATTTAAATATCTGTGGGTGAGTGCAAATGCAACCGATCACCAGAGCACATGACAAGTTGTAAACAAGACTCCACGTGGGTTTCTGCGTTGGCGAAGGCCAATGATCGCAGTCCTCAACAATAGCAGAAGCGCGGAAAAAAAAAAAAAAAAAAAAAAAAAAAAGTCTGCAAAAATCTTAGAAAAAAACCATGCATGGGTCTTACCTGGGTGTCCCTCTCCCACAGACTCGGATGTGAAGAGAAATGAGCCGATGTCATCCTGACTGCACTCCTCGGCGTAGTGATGGTTGATCTCCTCGTAATGCGAGCCGTTGTTCACACCGTTGGAGGACATTGTTATTTGATCGGTTTTCTCTCACTTTCACTTGTGTGGAAAAGAGGTAGAACGAAGTCGAGCACATTCCTAAATAGGAGCAGGCAGTGTCATGTGACTTGAACACGCGATCGCAGATTGGTCGCATCCTGAAAAGATGGCTGCGCATAAGCTTGCCCTCCTCCAGGGTTGGCAACTTGGAGATTTCCATAAAATAGGTGATTTTCCGCGTGTGTTGTCTCACCTCGAAGAGTTAATCACTAAAATTTTCGACCGTTTAAAGCATTCATGATTTATGTTTACATATTTTGGGAACTACACAATTTCTGCTGGTCTGGACACACCACGACACGGATGAGTCAAAACCTGTCGACCTGATAGCAGACGAATCCATTAACCCATGTACTGTTCGTCTGCTATACATCAGAGGTGTGCTCAACGATCGGGCTATGAAACTTTACGTTGGGATCATCTAAACATGTGGACATCGCGTTGAAATGGTGATTGGATGCTTGTAAGACAAAGTGATCCCCTAGCTCTCATCTGCTCATGCTATAAGGAAACTTAAGGGGATATTGTTTTCTTATTTTTGATTTTTGAATTAAGCGTCCACCCAGTCAATCAGTTTATTGGGCCATTAGCTGACAACTTAGTCGACTGCTATCACGAGGCGGAGAAATCGCGGTCTAACAACTGCCTTTTCAAAACCCTATCTTTAAACTGGTTTCTGCAGCTACCATGAAACCGCCCATTGAAGATTATTTTCTCAATTCTTTCTCTCTTTCTTTTTTTCTCTCTCTTTTTTTTTAAATCCAAAGCTTTGATCATCCTTTCTCGGCAATGACTGGTTTGATGTTGGATTGGTTCAGTTTATCGAATTCTTCTTCCTAAAAGACTGGTTCACTCAAAAACGAGTAGGTCACCAGCGCGCGCATGTTAAAAAATAAAATAAAATAAAGTGCGACTCCACCTGTTGGCCCCTGGAGCAAAATTTGGCAACAAGGGGTCGCATACGATATTCAAAAGTTAAAAGCAATGGCCAGGTTCAGGCCCAGGTAACCATAAAATATCTGGGGAAGTTAAAATAGAAAAATCAGTCAATATGCAGATCTCAAGACTGTCGTATCAATTTGATTTTTAAATGAGACTGCATTTGTAGCAATCTTGATGGCACCCGGCAGTGAGTTCCACAGCCGTACAGAACTAGGATAAAATGAATGTAAATGGCTGTCAATATTTGATGCAGGTATGGCATAAGATTGAGTGCCGCTCCTGGTGCTACTTTTATTCAATACTAGTTGTTCCATTGGGATATCAATTAGTTTAGCTCTGCCTTTGAAGAAGGTATTAAGTTTGATAAAAACTCTTCTATCTTCTAAGGGTTTCCATTCCAATTTCCTCATGTTCTTCCTAGTATTCCCTTTCTCTCTGATATGGTTCCCTGTTACGAAACGTGCTGCTCTCTTCTGAATCTTTTCGAGGTTATCAATGTCCTTTAGATTGTAAGGATCCCAGACTGAGCAACCATATTCCAGTACTGGTCTAACCAGTGTTTTGTAGCAGTCGTCCTTAACCTTTCGGGGGCAGTCGTTGATATTCCTTTATAAGAAAGCTAAGATGTTGTTTGCTTTCTTACATACTAAATTCTAATGTTCTTTCCATTTGAGACGATTATCTATAACCACGCCTGAATTAACTGATGATGGTTTTATGACAAGGACACTGATAATAGTGTTGGTGATTATTAACGTATGTGAAGCGTTGGGGGCGACGGTAAAGTTATGACGTGGGAAGCAGATAAAAAGGGGATGTCAGAAAGAGAGATTGTAACTACATGCACACACACTCACACATACGCGCGCGCGCGCGCGCGCGCGCGCACGCACGCACACACACACACACACATACACACACACACACACACACACACACACACATATGCACGCACGCAGGCATGCACACACACACACACACACACACACACACACACACACACACACACACACACACACACTCACGTGCAAGTGCGTGCGCGTGCATGTAGAGAGAGAGAGAGAGAGACAAGACAAGACAAGACAAGACAAAATTCTTTATTTACGAGGATAATAGATAAGCACTGACGTGCTTTTTTACATCCAGTCCTCGCCCTGAGTAAGGTCTACAACATACAGTGAAATGAAATAATGTAAGAAAGCAAACAAGCAAACAAAGCGGTCATGCAATCATAATGAGACATCAAATAAAAATAGAAGAGAAATGAAAAAAAACAAAAAAACAAGAACACACACACACAATAATAAACAAACAAAAAATTTATTAAAAAATGAAAGAGAAGCAGAGAGTGGGTGTGTGTGTGGGAGGGGGGGGGGGGGCTGAGCTGGGTATGGAAATGTATTACAACGTACAAAAATTAGCATGTATAGAAACAGACAGTAAAATGAATATGACAAAGTACGTACATAATTTGGAACACACACATACACGTACGCACGCACGCACGCACACACACACACACACACACACACACACACACACACACACACACACACACACACACACACACACACACACACACACACACACACACACACACACACACACACACAGAGGGAGAGAGAGAGAGAGAGAGAGACGTTTTATTCATGTAGGCCTTGCCCCCTTAGAATGGATGCATCTGGTAAAACCAAAAACAGCAACATAGATGGCAGTGTGGTTTACGACCCCAAAAAAAGTATAACTGTTTGTCCTGACCGTGATCTAGAATACCGGGTAATTTTTTGTAGCTAAAATGTCTGTCCATATCAAACCGGGGTATTTAGGGGGGTGGGGGAGCTGTGAAAAAAACCCGATTTTTGGTTTTAAAAATTGACTAAATTTTTTTTAGTCCTCTTTTGAATATGACGAGAGAGAGAGAGAGGAGAGAGAGGAGAAGAGGGAGAGAGAGAGAGAGAGGAGAGAGGAGAGAAGAGAGAGAGACTGGTCTTTTGTTTCATCAAAGGGTAAAGGTACTTAGAAGCAGACCTATTTTGTAAAAATTTCACTTTCTCGGTTGTCCTTCCGTCTCTTTCTCTGTGAAATCTCTGTGAGCCGAAAGTTTAGACAGTGAACCGGTCTTTTATAAGAAAGGAAAAAAGGAAACCCCCGAAGGGGGGGGCCCGAGAAACCCACTGTCTTCCCCTCCCTTTAGGAGTCTTGTACCACCCCTTGGGGCAGCGCTGTTTTGCATGGGGGGGAGGGAGGGGGAGGAGGGGGAAGCGAAAAGCAAAAAGGGGGGTACACAGCACACACAACACACACAACACCAACACACACACACACACACACACCCGCGCGCGCGCGCGCGCGCGCCCCGCGCACAAACACAAAACACTGCCCCCCGAAAGGCGGTACCCGATTTCTTTTCGTCAGTCCCCCACTTGCAAATCTCATTTGTTTTTTTTCTTTTTTCATCCGGGCAAAATAAACCCAAACCAGTTTTCTCCTCAGGGGATTTTTACAGAATAACCACTGGTAAATTCGATGAATCCCTTATCCCCGGGTTTTTT
Source organism: Conus ventricosus (assembly GCA_018398815.1). Lineage (NCBI taxonomy): Eukaryota > Metazoa > Mollusca > Gastropoda > Neogastropoda > Conidae > Conus > Conus ventricosus. The sequence continues at coordinate 88,957,455 of CM031595.1, read as the reverse complement.
TTCTGTTAGGCACAAACTGCAGAAATACAAAAGTCAAAATCCCTGTCAATTTGCTTTAATTTACGAAACGATTGCGGGCTCCCACCAGTCTAGTGTTGTAAAAGGGAACACTGAGGGCTTTTTATTACTTCCTCTTCTTCTTTTTTCTTTCCGATTCTAGTAAGAGGCCCAAGTCTTAACTGCTGGTGACAAACACGCGGCGCGCGTGTTGTGTGGGGTGTGTGTGGTGTTTTTGGTTTTTCCCCCATCGGGGGGCCGCTATTGCCTTTTCCCAAAGGGGTGTGTTTCCCCAAACGCTGTTCATGTCATTCGATTGTTTTTGAGGCAGTTGTTGTTCGGGTTGGTGGTGGTGGTGGGGGGTGTGTTGTGTGTGTGTGTGTGTTGTTGCTGACTGACACACGAAGCCTTCTTTTTCGACGGGGGTTGGGAAAGGGAATTTCATGGCGAGCAGGCTTGCTTTGTTCTTGTTGGGTTTTGTGGTGTTTGATGAATTCTTTTTTTGTTTCGTTGCAATAGGGGGACTTTTTTTTTTTTTTTTTTTTTTTTTTTTTTAGGGGTGGAGGGGTTATAGTCTGTATTGACGCAGATTTTCGTGGAAAAAAATCTCTTTTAATCGGGGTGTCTCAAGCAAGGATGGAACCCAACCCCGGGATCAAGAGACTCCTTTTCCATGGGAATTTAAAGCCCTAGCTCTATCCCGGAAAAATTTTTTTTAAACAGGCAAAATCGATCCTTATCGCTATTTCCTGAAGAACGAAAAGAGGACTTTTTTTTCCTCGATGAAAAAGGGGGTGGATGACCCCAAAGAGAACTAATAAATAAAACCCCTACTAAACCCCCCCAAACCCATTTGGGGGCGGTTGCCCTGGGATAGGATTTATTAGTTCTCAAATTTGTAAACCCTACAAACAGCATACTGTGTAGGATTATCCGTTTTCAATACATTTCAAAATTTTCGATTTAGTTTTTGCTTAACCTGTTTTTTTCCCTGATCTTTTTCAAAACATCATTTTAAACGCATACATTCTCAAATGCGTCTTTGTCTTTCATGGAAAAAAAAACTCAGTCTTTAACTGTTCTCTAAAGTCTTTTAAATCCAACACTTTCCTAGCATACAAATCTTATAAAAAAAAGTAGAAGACAGACAGACAACGCCCGCAGCAGACAAACACTAGGTGGGAGGTAAGGCGGGCTGATCACACCATGCTTTAAATCACTCATTGTTGGGCCCTCCTAAAAAAAAAATTTCCACACTGTTGAATACTGCAGAGCCTGCCTTTAGGTGCACCTATTATTTAATTTGGGTTTTGGGTCTTATGACTGGCAAGGTGCAATGCTCATGACCGGTCATGCGATTAGCCCCAACCCCCCAAAACCAGCCCTCTCGTTTCCCAGGCTTTAAATGCAGGCGGACATTTTTGTTTCAGTGAACACTTTTTCCCATAGATGAATATTTTTATTAAAACTGATGGCGGAGTATTTAAAAAAAAAGAAAATCAGGGGGCCCCCAGTTCTTCACAGCAACACACATACTCAGAATTGATTCCACTGGGCATGGCATTAACGAGTAAAACCAAAACCTGTATTACACAGTTTGAACAGTTTTTGTTTAGCAAAGCCTGAGCGAACGTTTTTTGGTGATCTATGGCTAAGTGTGATGATGTTTTTCCAACAGACGTAAAGTGGCCCAAAATTTTAAGAAAAGTGTTCTTTTCCTGCATTTTTCTAAAAGTCAAAAAAAGGGAAAGTGAAAATTTTTTTTAAGGCTCTTGGGGAACCCCATTAAATAAGAGAAGGGATGTCCCCCCAAGGAAAAAAAATGTAACAAGGATTGTGTTTTTTTTTTTCCTTTTCATCAAGTCGCTGTTCTTATTCAAGTCGCTACAAGTCGTTCAAATTCTTAACAAGAACCCCTTAGTTTTTAAATTTAAAGTCACCTCAATTCTTAGTTAATTTTTTAAATCAAGTCCCCACAAGTTTTTTAATTTAAAGTTTAATCAACCCTCCTTAAGTTTTTGATTGTCCCTTAAGCCCTCAAGTTCTTAGTTAAGTTTTTAATCAAGTCCCCACAATTTTTTTTAATTAATTTCTTAATCAAGTCTCCTCAAGTTTTTTAAAAAAGTTCTTGATCAATCCCTTTAAAGCACCCTAAGTTCTTAACTTAAGTCACCCTGTACCCCCAAGTTTTTTATTCAAGTTAATTATAATTATTATTAATTTTTAAAAGTATTATTGCATTTGAAAGGATAAAAATAAATTTTTGTTTTGGGGTTTTTTGGCTTCTTTTTGTTGGGGCTTCGTATTTTGGGTTAAATTTTTTTTGCTGTTTTTGGGTTTTTGCTGCGTTGTTTATATATTTATAAGTAATAACCCCCCCCACAGCAATGCCCCAAAATCAATTGTTTTTAAAAAAATTTCCATGAAGATTTGGCGGTGTAGGCAACCTTTTGTTGTTGTGGGGTCTTGAATCAACTTTTTCTGGTGTTTTTATAGCTGGCATTGAAAAAAACGGGCTGCGGTCTACACTTTTTCATTATGGGTTTAAAATCTGTATTGTAACTGTAATTTTTTTGTTTGTTCCACTCTGCAAATTTTTTTTCCCTGCGCAACGCCCCCGGATTAGGGGATTTTACTGGTCACTTTCTCCACCTGATTCAATGTTTTCTGATTCTGCTGTTTTTTCTGGTTCGGTCTTTTTTAAAGGGGGAAAAAAAAATCTTATGATTAAAAAGTAAAAATCCACATTAGGGGTGACAAAATGTTCCAAATCGAAATAATCACACCCTAAGACCAAAAGACTTTGTTAAAAGGGGATCCGCTTAAATCATTATAAATCTTTTCAGAAAAAATAGCGAAAATTTACTTACTAGTTAGTGTACAAAAAAGGCCTTTCCCCGACATTTTTTACCATTTTGAACCTATTCCCTTTCATCCTGTTTGTATTTTACAATGTTTTGGGGCACATTTTTTTGAATTTTCATGTAAATTTCTTTCGAGGAATGTTTTTTTTTTTTCCGCATCTCCAAAGAATACAGTCTTTTTTTTTTTTGGGATAACAGTTTTCCCATCAACTTTTTCATTTGTAAAAAAGTTCAGGAAGGTTTTAGATCATCGCCTTCATTTTTATTACAAATTAATTATTATTTTTTTTTTTAAAAATGGCACCGAAAAACTGTTCCCAAACCCTTGTATACCATCTGCTGTTATTGGGGGCCTAAGTGTAGGATACACAATGCTTGTAAAAGCCTGTTAAAAAAAAACCGGGGTCTTGGAAAACTAGGCTTGGGTTTCAGCAAAGCAAATTTGCATTATTACAGCTTCTTTGCTATAAAAGTTTTCATTTTAAGAAAGGGAAAAAATTTCCCTGACAGTATAATTGTAAATTAAAAAATACATTAAAAAAATGGCTTCACTCGTAATGATATAGGGGTCGCAGTTAAATGCGCTTGTTTAGCGAAGAAATTCCGTTTAGTAAACACGCGATGACGGTGAAAAAAAGAATAACAAAGATGGGCAAAGCCGCAGCAAAAATTTCTAAAAAAGCAAAAATTGAGCAGTTTTTTTAGTAAGACAAACTGAAAAAACGGGGACAGGGCGGCTTACACTTTTAAAGAGTTGACCAGGCAATAAAAAAAATTATCTTGAAACCCAAAAACCCAATCGAGACATTCCCCCCCAAAATTCGTGCTTTTACAACCACAGAAAAAAAAGATGCAAGAAATCGGTTATCTCTTTGGTGACCATCGTGTATTTTTTTGCCTAATATTGGCAAAAAAAATGAACAAAATCAATTTTTCGCCAAAAGGATAGGGAAGGGGAAATCACGGAAAAAAAGCAAACCCAAAGCAGGGGGAGTCAGTAAAACAAACAGCAAAGGAATGGTTATCAAAACAAGCGATTTGCAAATTTATTTACCTGCCCCTAGACAAATACAGGAGACCACACTTTTGAATACAATCCCAACGACCCCCACAAATGGACCTTCTAATTTACCCCATGATACGTTTAAAAACAAAAAAGTTTTAAGTACGCACCCAGTCTTTGACATAGTTTTCAAGATACAAAGAGCAAAACCCATTAACACAAAAGAGTCTTCTGGTTGCTGTTCCCATACAACTGATATATCACGAGGCCCGCTAACTTATCCCGCATGATTCAGTCGATGATGGAAAAGAATTTAAAGGCAAGGAATCAATTATTGTTAAAAATGATTTACCATAAAAGAGGCATTCCAGGATTTCACAGATCACAGGCTTGGTTAAAATTTAAAAAAACATTACTGAAAGATTTTTTCCCCTACCAGTATCACTGAGAGCTGTTGACATTTCGCAACACAGAAGGGTTAAAGACCCCCTCATTTTGCGCGCAATGAATAATGAAGAATTTAAAGGGAAAAAAACCATACAAGCAATAAAAAAAACAAACAATAAATTTCTAAAGACCCCATAAAAACCACAACTATTCCCTTCGGTTTAAAAGAAAGGGTACCTTTTTTTACCGGAGAAGCAAAGGGGGGACACTGCATAGGGCAAAGATCCTTTTGGAGTGTTTTTTAAAAAAAAAAAAAAATTTAAAAAAAGAATCCCCCCAAAGTATTATTTACGAGAAACAAACCCAAAACAACCACCCTCAAAGATCTTTTGTGAAGAAGAACTGCAATAATCCCACCGACACTTCCCGTTGCTTTTTTTATTTACATAAATAATTTAAGTCTTTCTTTTTTTTCTTTCTGCTATGCGGGCTGATACTCCTGCGGCCCACTCCCTGTATCCCAGCAGTGAATTTGTGTGTATGCCCCTTTTTTTCCCCCATGAAGGCAGCCATACCCATCTTCGGGAAGTATTTAAGTCTAAAATGGGGAAGGAAGCACAAAACGAAACAAGAAAGAAAAAAGGAAGAGACCTTGGAATTGAACGGGAAACTATGATACATTCATATTTAAGGGGAAAAATTTCGAGGATTTTCGGCACATGCAATCATCCAATCACCCAAACCCCAAAAACCCAAATTTTTTATTATCAAAAATGGGATAAAAAAATCTTAAATAATAAAAAAAAACGAGCACATCAACAAAAATTTGGAAAAAAAGGCTGAATTGGATAATGATGATTTTACTAAATAAAAATTAGGAAAAAAAAGAGAAGGAAAGTAATTAGCCGTTTTCCAGTGCCCCAATTTATAAAACCGGAAAAAACACCGTTAAAAGTTTTTTCTATTTAAAGACTTTTTGTTCAACGGTGTTAATCTCGTAGATTAAAAGTAATTTTTCGTTGTAGGAAAAATCTTATTGTCAAACAATGCTTCTTTGTAGGTCATGTGATTGTTTTTGCACAAAACGCGGAATTTCCTTTTTTTTTTTGATAGTTTTTTTTGCTTGAAAGACGTACATTTTTGACCTTTAAAACCAAAAAACCCTTAAACACCCCCCAGATAATTCATCCTTTACTTTCCCAAAACCTTCTTTTTAACAGAAAGTAAAGAGATCTTTATACCGAGTATATACCATCCCGCCTGCCCCTTTTGTATTTTATTTTTAGTCTTTAGGTTTTTTCATAGGGTTTTTATAACAAAAAATATCTGTACTGTGTAAAGTACTCTGGACTCTGGGTACAAGGGTTTAAAGTAGTCATAAAGAATTTTTAACATCAAAAACTTGATAATTCCCAAAACAGTAAACCCAATAAAAACAGGGTTTTTTCCAATTTGACTTTTTTTTTCTCATCTTACCCAAAAAGTGATCATGAATCTTCTAAAGTCCTGATAATTAGGTTTTTAATCACTTAATTGCTTCGTTTTTTTGGTGACCAATCTGACATCTTTACGCTTTTCGGATTTTTCCCTATCTTTCCGAAAAGCTGTTGTTCATCGCTTTAAAAAGTCTTTTCTGAAACATCGTGGTTTTTGTTTAAGATATGTTTTCATGATGTATGGTTTTATGAACTTTTTTTGATCAAAAGCAATTAACGATGAATGCTGTTACTTTAAAACCCGGTTTTAAAAAAAAAGTAGAAGTCGTTGCAGAAAATAATTTTTTTGTCCGAAGATTGGGACAAGTTGGGGCTCGTTGGTTTCTTTTTTGACTTCTCTGCAATGGGGACATTTTGTAGGTATGGGGTTCATGAGGAATTCTAAGTCAATTCTAGAATAAGCCTCTTTTACGTCGGGCGTAAGAGACAGTTTTCTACCCAACATTTAATGTCTTCAACAACTTTTGTCACATTTAAAGTTTTAAAATAATAAAAGGCCATAGCCCAAACCCTACAATTGTTTCATCTAAAAACTGAGTAGTTAGACCTTTTACTTGGTCATAACATCTAGGTATTTGTTGTTTTCTTTACAGTAATGAGCGACGCCATACTAAAACCCCCCCCGCAAAACCCTTTTCAACATCGAATCATTGGTAAATCTGAAAAACAATCTGTATCTATAAACTTTTAAAAAAGCCCCAACTCATCCCCGGGGCGAAATGTAATGCCGGGATCCGGGGATAAAGTTTCATGCAGGTCTTTCTGTAATTTTTAAAAAGTCCCCCAACAAACAAAAGTCAGCCCTCAAGTAGAATCATGATAGTCTCCCCTTGTTTTTCACTTTAATTCTGCCCTGTTTTTTTTAGCATGCTGGAATCAGAATCATGATGTCCTTTCCTCTAAGACTAGAAAAAAAACGCGCCTTTAGGGGAATGAATCTTTACAAACCCTTTTCCACGTTCATGATCATAAGGGAAAAAGCCCTTTTTCCCGGTTTGGGGCCAAAAAAATTTTTCCGTTTTTTGGGCAGGAATTTAAGGCATAGCCAGGACTCTAAAAGATCCCACAGGTGTTTCATAGAGTCATAAAAGACATTTATTTAAAGTGAAACACATTACTTTTCTGATGCTGTGCAATGCATGTTATCCTGAAGGGGGAGTCGTTGGAGTCCTGGGTGCCGGGAGTCATGAGGCCTGCCCACTGCTTGCATTATAAAATGAATCGAACCCGCAAGTATGAAAAAAGATGGGCAGCTTTCCATGTCTTGGGTCAAACTTTTGTTGAGATTCAGCGTTGTGCCTGCTCCTCTGAACTTTCCGCTAAGGACATGGCCTTACGTTGGGGTTTACACTCTTGGCGTTAGCCCAAACACAAATCCAACAAAGTGGGCGAGAAACTTTGTTGACTTCAGGGTCATAATAATTCTGAAGATTCGATTATTAGAAAAAGGCGTTACAACTTGCTGATGCGTTTTAAAAAGTATTCGCAGCATAGGCCCCTATAAATTTTTGGTTCGAAAGGACACCATCCGACCCCAAAATGTAAAAGAAAAAGAGCAAATCTGATGATTAACCCCTAAGGCTTTTTAGGAATCTCTGGGGGTTGGCCCCTTTAAGGAACAATAAGCACCGAAGTCTGCGTAAACTAGTTGGACTTGTTTTTCAGCCGTTTCCGTTCTTAAAACTAACTTTAGATCCCGGTGGGGGGAGTTTTGGGGTTTTTTACAGTTACAGAAATTTTTTCAAGTTTTTTATGTTTAAGCGCGGTTTTAAGGATGGAAAACTTTAAAAAATTTTCTCAGAATTTTTTGTTTTTGCCCTCTTTGAAGTTGCTGCATTAGTCACTCATTGTGCGTACAATGTGAATGTTTAGGCAACTCTGTTGGCGAAGACCTAGTAAGTCCACATGGGTTTTTTTGTCTGGATCCGTATTTTTGGGCTTTTTAGACCCTAATAGGACCCAATTTTTTTCTCAGACCATTGTATACATTAACAGTTATTGGTTTGTTTGTTCTTCAATGCAAATTTTTTTCCATGCAACAGGAAAGGTATTCCATAAAATTAAATCATTGATGTAAGGTTCATAGTTAGCCACCTCTCTGCGTTTTTTTCGGGGCGTAATGCAGCCTTCAAGAACACACCCCAAAAAAATTTTTTTCCGAATTCTTTTTTGTTTAGCTGCTCTTTTTGCGACTAATGTGGGGGTATTGGGGAAAGTAAAACTTTCCAAAAATCGGTCATACTTAGCCGTTTTTAAATTTTCGCTAAGACTTCGCCCTCTGACCAACCAAGCCCCCATTTTGGCTTCTTCAGCACCCCACAAATGTGCAAACAGTTGTCTGCCCAACCAGGGGTAAGTCATTATGAGAAAGAATAACCCCTTGTTTAGTTGGACCCAACTTCGATTTTCTTCATTTTTTGTTATAAAGTCGATTAAAAAAGCTAAATTATTTTAACTGGGGGGTCAAGTTAGTTTACCTGGAACTTGAGAAAAAGCATGAACAAAACCCTTTTGTAGTTTGTTGGATCAATCCTTCAAAATTAATACATTTAAAAAACTTTTGACAAAAGCTCTCCCTTAAGTTCCTTCAAACAAATTTGTCCATCCTTTTAAATTTATCTCAGCCTTTAACTTTCCCTTTCAACTGAAACATTTTTTTAAATTTAAAAAAAAAATACAACGACTCCAAAGTTGTTTAACAGAATCAATATCAACGGTCTTTTTTTTGCTTGGACTCAAAAAAAAGTATAAACGCCCTTGATTTGTTAATGTGACTGTTTTGAAAAGGTTTAAGTCCGTTTTTCTTTTTTTAAAAATTCCTTTTTTATCTGCTTGGGGTCGGGGTGTTGAGAAAAAATTTCCCCTTTCCTTTTTGAAGATCAAATTTGTCTTTTATAGTCACAAAATTTGGGCCCTTAAACGACTAAAATTTTTCATCCGGATGTTTGAGTCAACTAGGCTTTTTTTATTGTCATTTGAAACGAACTAAGTTTAGTGTTTTAGTTAAACCCCCAAACTGTGTGCTTTTGGAGTTTTGTTTTTAATTTTTGCTGGCATACTTACGCTAATGAACACACGCCCCAAGTTAAAGACAAAAAAAGCCCAGAGGTAAAGCTGCGGGGCACCTACGCCTGTTTCAAAAAGGGCCCACACTTGTTCCTGCTGATAGAGCACTTAAGTCGAGTCCAGTATTAACTATGTAAAGCATTAAAGGCAAGAATCCTTTGTTTGGTTTTGCTGTATTTTTAAAGGTCTTGGTTAGTTTTTGTTTTCATTTGTGTATGTTTTTAATCTAAAGGTTTTTTTGTCGGGGGGTTTTTACTATCCTTCTTTTGGGATCGGCGCGTAGGCATTTTGGGGTAATGCTTAACAGACATGCATTTTTAAAATAAAAATAATTTGTAAAGTATACTTTTTAAACTGTTTCTTGAATTCAGCTGCGCATCATATATTAAAAACAAATGTACATTAACGGTTTACGCCCTCTTTTTTTTTTATCAAATTTGGGAAAGTTTATTCCGTCTTTCGTTCTCCCACTTCCCTGCAACTGATTACCTTTTACCTTTTGGCAATCCAAAAATTTTCGTTGTTAAATAATCAACAAGTCTAACACGTGAAGGGTAGATCTTTAGACACAGTTACGTTTGGGCTTCTACACCCCCCACCCCCAAACAAAATTTTCTTATTTCGTCAAAATGCGATAAGGTTAACCCCTGCGTAGATTTGGTTGGGCTACCCCAATGAACAATTTTTACTTTCGTTTTTTTGGATTTAAAAAATTTTTACTTCCTCTTTTGAATGGTTCTTCTCTTCCCCAGCAAAAAATACCTTTAAGTGATCTTGCGCGGCACTAAAACTAAAATTCCCCTATAGCGTCATTCTTTTTCTGGGATTGTTGTAGTGAACATCTTTTTTTTTTAATTTTCTGTTTGTTTTTTTAAAATTTTTTTTAAAATCAAATTTTTGGTGTCAGTTGTTTTTTTTGGGGTTATTTGTTTTTTGTATTTGTTTTTTTTGTTTTGTTTTTTTTTTTTGGTTGGGATTTTTTTAAAAAAAAAGGGAATAAAAGGGTTTTGTTTTTTTTTTAAAATTTTTTTTTGGTCTTTTGATTTTAGGTATTTTTAAATTTTTTTTGTTTTTTTTTTTTTTTTGGGGAAACGAAAGTCACCCTTTATTGGGGTTGCCGATCAGAAAGGAAAATTGTCTTTGGTAAAGAAAATATTTTTCCCCCCAAGTTTTTAAAATTTTTCTTAAAAAAATTGCCCCCCAAACCCCTTAAATTCCGTTTTGGGGTTTTCTGCTTCAAATTCTATTTTTAAATTGTGCGCGACCGGCCATCATTATTCTCCTTCGGAATTTGACGTAAAAATTTATCGCACAAAGTAGATGGTTTTTTAAAAATATTCCGTTTATTTCCTTCCCCAAAGGGGTTTTAGTCTTCATGCGGGGGCAAAAATTTTAAACCTATCTTGTGAACTTTTTAAAAAAAATAAAAATTAAATTATTTAAAAAAAAGGAAATTTTAAGGGGAAGGAAAATTTTTTGATCCTGAGAGAATGAAAAATCTCCTTTTTACCAGCAAAGCTCCGCTCTTCGGGGCGTGAATTTTACAAAATTAAGGTTAATTTTTACCCAAAGTTTAGGTAAAACCCCCCGAATTTATGAACCAATGATTTTGAACAGAAAAATGACCTTTTGTATGTAAAAACGAATAAGGGCAAGTTTTTCATACTTTATGAAAGACCCAAAAAGTTTTTGATGAATGCAATTAAACAAAGATTAAAAAAAGGGGGGTGAACGAAATCGGCTTGGTTTTTTAAACCAAAATTTTAAATAGGGGGAGTTTCAAACTTCAAAACACACAACAAAAACTTCCAACAGCTAACCAAATGCAAAACATGGAACTTAAAGAATTAAATCAATCAGCAGGTGAAATAATAAATGTAATAGAAGCAGAAACCAGTTTTTCAGAAGAAACAGCATTAAAAACAATTAATGATTCCCCATTGCCTATGCGAGAAATAGTGGCCCTTGATCATGCTTTGAGAAGCATCAGAGGCGAATTAACAAACAATTTAGCAAAACTGGGTGAACTAGATGAGGATATAAAAAGAGAAAAAGAAAAACTCGTTGAGGCTGATGACGCCAACTTAGGGCCTGGTGTTAAAGAAAGAATAACCCAAAGACTAAAAGAACTTGAACAAAAAAGATCAGCAAGACTAGAAGATTTGTCTACTAACCGAAAACAATTACGAACCCAAGTGAATAGAATAAGAGAAACTATCCAAAGAATTTTATATGAAGACACGACACTAGCAGAACGAATACGAACACTGTTTAGAGAGCAAGGAGTCACATTAGTAAGCGTTATAACGGCCTTAGGATTTGCAATAAGTACGCTGGTGATGGCTATTACAGGCGCAGTGGTCAAAGCCTAGTGCCTCCACCGCCATCGCCACCATCACCGCCTGATAAATCATGGGTAAAAAAACAGCTTAATCATCTTGCGGGTTTATTAAAAAAATTAGCCAGTAAAGCCATGGACGCTTTAACCGGGTATATTAGGGGGTGTTGTTAGCTGGCTTTTGTCTACTGCAAGCAAAGTAGTTGGCTTTATGGCCGAGCACTTATGGACATTAGTTCTCTTAATAGTCGGGTTAATTTTTAGTAAGATAAAGACCAAGTAATCCTAGGCCTGTTAATCCAAAAACAAGTGCTGCCTTTTCATATTCATGGTCATTTTTTTTTTTTTACTTCGTGGTCTTCAACGGCCTTCGGGCTTTGGGCCACGGGGATTGGATGACTTATTCTTTGGGGTCATCTTGTTTGTTTACTGCTTGCAATATTACTGGCTCAGAATTTATTTCGTTTTTTCCGACTTTCTGTTCATTGCCTGCCACAAGGATTTCATTATTGTAGTTTATTATTGTTCCTATCTGGAGCCTGAGGTCAGAAGGCAGCATGTATAAACCAGTACCAACAGCAAAGTCTACTTTCGATCTTGCGTATTGTAAAACATTTTGGTACCTTTTAATACTTGAAGGTAAATCAACTGTAGAATTAATGGCGTCCTCTAAATTTGCTAAGTATTGTTTTTGTGCATCAAAACCAGTAGAAGGATCAGTTATGCTCGATCTCGTTTGTGCTTGCGAACCTAGCAAACACCAAACGTAAGTACGAATAGAGTCGTTTATTCGTTCTATTCCTGCTTTAGTTAGGCCCTTAGAAGTGTCTAAGATAAATGTTGTCCATGCTGTTTTATGCTCTTGCTCTATGGACCCGAGGTGAACAGCTGTGCCTGAAGAGAAGATGTGTAAGGAGGATTCCAGTCATAGTTATACTTTCTGTGCACGCCCCAAAAATAAGGGGTGCCTAGACCATGATTAAGATCCAACTTTTGTCCAAAGTCTGTCTTGGCCTTAATATTGAATTCGTTACAGATCCTTTCAAAAGCCTTCATGTCTATTCTGTTGCTGAATGGATTAAACGGTTTGTCATTCGGTAATGGCGCTTGCAGTTCAGTCAAAATACGCCTGAAGGTGTAATAGAAATTAAATCTGTACACTGACCTCACCAAAGGATTAGGATGATTTAAATGATCAGCATACGACACTCCACACCCAGTTGATGCACAAAACACAGCAAAGTTTAACTGGTTCTGATAAAACTGCATCGGATGACTAAACCACACTTTTGGGATGTAGTCGTTTTTAATAGGAGGGTTAAGATAGCTCTTCAATGGAGTACTAACCTTTACTTGAAAGGCGTCAGACTGAGTCACAGAAATGTCAAGAGTATCAGTTGTTATATTTTAAAGATTGTAGTGCGGCCCAACAGAATATTTTGCATCAGTATATTTAAATGCACTCATTTTTATTTCGTTTAAAAAATGTTTGTAACAATAACAACTCAAGACCGTCCTTCGTTTTTAGAACATGCTATTGATAACGATTGCGGAACCAGAATGGTCACACTCCATGAAATATTTTACAAAGTCGTATGGTTTAATATTACTAAATCCAAGAATAATAATACAATTCTAAAAGTTGACAAATCAGGGACCAAAGTTAGCCAGTTAACAATACCTGATGGTTATTACGGGTTTTGCTCACTAAAAGAAGCAATGAGTAACTTCGACATTACTCTCAAACTTAACAATGCAAATCTAAAAACAATGTTAACATTCAAGCCTGAAGAAGAAGTAGGTTACTATTTGATAAAGAGCTAGCTAAAATGTTAGGCTTTGCAGCTGACAATCATAGATTTAGAGTTACACCAGACAAAACTACTTATGAGGGGGAAAATCCGCTCGATCTTGCATTACATTCATTACTCTATGTTCATTTGGACGAGCTAAGCACTGATGAAAACTTATATGATGGAAGGCCCTCAACTGTTTTGAGAGCTCTTCCATCTGGGAAAGCTGCATATTGCGATTATGAAATTATACAATTCCCTAATTTACAGTTTAAACGATTAGCTTGTGGAAGGGTCAGATCATTTAATATAAAATTGCAGACAAAACAGGGAAAGTCGTAAAATGTGATAACCTGCACATTGTTTTGGAAATAAAATAATAATTTGTACTAAAAAATAATGTCGCGTGGGCCAGAAGAATCAGGAGTTACATTAGCGCCTGTGAGGTGTATAACTTTAGAATTAAAAGACCTTGCAGACGTTGCGGACTTTGAACAGAATGGTGAGATAGGCGCTTTGTATGGTTTTGAGTACACTAAAGATGGTGATTATAAACGCAAAGAGGTTGGCGACAACAAAAGGTTTCCTAAACTAGAACAACTGCGTAATGTAGAAGCAAATAATACTGGCCAGTATGAATATAAAATAGTTCGAAAACCTGACAGCAAATGGCACTTAGAACCATATTTAGAATGGGACATAAAATTTGAATTCATAAGCCCATTTACATTTTTTAGCCGTCAAAAAAGTTTCAGAAAAGCATTCAACTCTGGCCCTTTACATGTAAGTCTTATGCCAGAGGACAATAGTCGGAAAGAGATTGAAATAAAGCCGTATGGGAATAAACAGTACATCCTCCACAGAAAAGAATCAGTTTTGAAAGATGCTTCTACAAAATTACAGTTCATTCCACAAATGAAATTAGGAGACACGTTCACAATGATATTTGAAATTTCTGTCTTAAAAGACGAGGAGAGGGATGGGGTTGTGGGCGTTAGTGACGTCCTTTTAAAAGGAATTCTAATTAGCTGGCAAAACTTAGACGTTGAAAAACTTAAAGTTACTGTCGTCGTTCTTTACGATGGTGGGGAGATTAAGGTCATTACAACCAGTGACAAAATCAATATTAGTCTAAATAGAAGCAATCTCAGAGAACTGACTTGGATTAATCTTACACATTTAGATCTTATAGGATTTTATTATACTGAACAAGTTTTGACAGAGAGTATGATAAAAACAATAACTGGATTAGATTAAATTTTGTTATAAAACTATGGCGCAGTTAAACTTTATGACAAAAACTCCTCATTGTTCATTGATTTGTGGACAGACTGGTTGTGGAAAAACAATATTTGTCCTAGACCTATTACAAACAGTTTATCGCTATAATTTTGATCATATTGTGATTTTCTGTCCAACACTTAAATGGA
>CM031595.1:88930581-88938081 GCA_018398815.1 Conus ventricosus | reverse complement strand
GCGACAGCCATTCACAAAGCTTACAACACGAAACCCCACCAGATGAATGCAGAAACTCCATCAAAATTAATGCAGAAACCCATCTAAGATGAATGCAGAAACTCCACCAAGATGAATGCAAAAACTCCACCAAGATGAACGCAGAAACCCATTTAAGATGAACGCAGAAACCCATCTAAGATGAACGCAGAAACCCATCTAAGATAAATGCAGAAACTTCACCAAGATGAATGCAGAAACCCCAAGATGAATGTAGAAACCCCACCAAGATGAATACAGAAACCCCACCAAGATGAATGCAGAAAACCTACAAGATGAATACAGAAAACCCACCAAGATGAATGCAGAAACCCCAAGATGAATGCAGAAACCCCACCAAGATGAATACAGAAACCCCACCAAGATGAATGCAGAAACCCCACCAAGATGAATACAGAAACCCTACTAAGATAAATGCAGAAATCCCACCAAGATGAATGCAGAAACCCCACCAAGATGGATGCAGAAACTCCACTAAGATAAATGCAGAAACTCCACGAAGGCGTATGCCGACGAATGATCATCCCAACACGTGTTCGGAGGAATTCTATTGACCCTGGGTCATGTGACAATTCATTAAGCCGTACTTTCAGCATGATCTGTTTTGGAACTTCCCATTTCTTTTTCTTTCGCACACTAATTGTTCAGTGAATGAAAAGTGAAACTCATTGATTGGTGAACTCTGCATATCTCAATTAAGGTCATAGGATGTTTATGAAAGAAGACTTGCAAGTGTCGTTCAGTGCCTAATGGACAGGTCACACGTGTGACATCTTGATCACTTGACAATGAAACTGAAAATGTATCTATCACTACAAGTGCACGTGCTTGCATATACAGCTAGCACACGTGTACATAACTGCACACGACTGGCGTCCGTCCCTTCCCCTCCCCTCCCCTCCCCTTCCCATCAGTCCTCCCTTTTTCCCTCATCACCCCCTCCACCACCACCATCACCAGCCCTCCTTCACCCACCCCGACTGAACTGTGACCAAGGTAACAGAAGAAGAAGAAGAAGAAGAAGAAGAAGAAGAAGAAGAGAGAGAGAGAGAAGAGAGAGAGAGAGAGAGAGAGAGAGAGAGAGAGAGAAGAGAGAGAGAGACACTTTGACACTTTGACACTTTGATATTTTATTGTCATTACCAAAGAGGTCTTTTGTCAGAGAGAGAGAGAGAGAGGGGGGGAGAGAGAGAGAGAGAGAGAGAGAGAGAGAGAGAGAGAGAGAGAGAGAGAGACAGACAGACAGACAGACAGACAGACAGACAGACAAACAGACAGAGACAGAGAGACAGAGAGAGAGAGAGAGAGGTGCATGTGTGTGTGAGACCCAAAGTTGTTTACTTTTATTTGATTGACGTGAGCCCTGTATGGTTGGTTGACTCAGTGTGTTGGTCGGCGGTCTCTCTATGCATGGGTGGTTAGCTGGTTCGCTAACCATGTCGTCTGCTTTCTGGTTAGAGTTGTGTATTGGTGAGGAGCTGTCCGTAGGTTAACTATCACTGTGAATTTCATGATCGAACAAGGAAGTGTGTGTGTGTGTGTGTGTGTGTGTGTGTGTGTGTGTGTGTGTGTGTGTGTGTGTGTGTGTGTGTGTGTGTGTGTGTGTGTGTGTGTGTGCGCGTGCGTGTGTGTGTGTGTGTTTGCAGTTTTATTTGAAAGAAACTGTTTTAGCGCGCGCCTGTGTGTGTGTGTGTGTGTGTGTGTGTGTGTGTGTGTGTGTGTGTGTGTGTGTGTGTGTGTGTGTGTGTGTGTGTGTGTGTGTGTGTGTGTGTGTGTTATTAAGTGGTGTGTGTGTGTGTGTGTGTGTGTGTGTGTGTGTGTGTGTGTGTGTGGTGTTATTAAGTGGTGTTGTAACTGTTGTAAAAAGCCTACACACAGCTGTGTTCTGTTAGAATCGTGCCAGCTGGAGCTTCCACAATAGGGTGTAAACCCACGCTTAAGGGAAATGCTCGTGCCGACCAGATGGTCTAGTACTGACGATCAATTTTGCAAAATGTATGCATAGTAAGGAACCACATAGTTGATAAAAGCAGCATGCTTAATCAAGAAACAGTCTGCTGGTAGACGTTTTAAAACGCGTGCGCGCGCACGCGGGCACGTGTGTGTGTGTGTGTGTGTGTGTGTGTGTGTGTGTGTGTGTGTGTGTGTGTGTGTGTGTGTGTGTGTGTGTGTGTGTGTGTGTGCATACACGCGCACGCGCGATGTACGATGCAGCGGGAGAATACGACTAATACGATTAGAAATACGAATGTTTTATTGAGGGTAAAATGTGTAAGCCAAAGAAAGTTTTTACACCGTGCTTTTAAAATGATAACGAATTAACGTAAAAAGAAAAGGAAAGAGGAGGGTGGAAAGGAAAGAAAAATCAAGAGACAGACAGCAAACAGACAGACACACAGACAGACGGACAGACGGACAGACAGACAAAGAGCTTTCTCTTATTGACAGCCGTTGATTTATAATTGTTTTGTCATTGTTCAAAGTTATTTACAGTCTTAACACACATGAACAAATGTACCAACTAGGTCTCACCAGAGAGAGAGAGAGAGAGAGAGAGAGAGAGAGAGAGAGAGAGAGAGAAAGTACATGTATAGTGGCGTCGTGTTTTGACCGACATCTTCCTGAAGAGGGAGTGGCGTTACCTTAAATGATGGGATGCAAAGGCAAAAAACAAAAAAACAAAAAACAAAAAAAAAGCCTGGTCTTGATGTGTTCCAAAATCACACCGACAGTGAACCTCGGAATTTTAACCCAAGAGCGCGGAATGGGAAGACATTGAAAGCCTTTGCTTTCTGAAATCCACAAACAGTTCATCAGTCTTCTGACATGCCTTGACGTGACACACATCTCACCCTTTGATCGACTGCAGTCCCGTAATTTTTTTTTAAAAATGATTTTCCAACATTAATAACAAAAGGGATAATCGACATAACATACAATAAACATAAATACAAATGGGTACACTAAATCAAGGAGGGGATAGGGTAAAAGCGAAAAAAGTATAATCACATGAAAAAACAAAAAATCAAATAGTCCATTCAATAATCAACGAAGAATAAAAGAAAAGGAAAAAGGTCACAAACGTACAACTTAACTCTATCTCATTCATGAGGCACCCAAGGAATGAATACGGCCAGTATACCTGTCTAAATAGGGTAAAGTGGTTATTCAGAATGTTTTCACATGTATACACGTATTTTCATAAATTTCATTAGCTACTTATCACCCTCGATTACTTTTTGCTTGTTCTTGTTCTTTTTCCCTCCTCGTCTAACTCATTCCAATAGACCTAACAATTAGTTTTTCATAAGGGTACCATTTTCTATCAAATTCCATGTATTTCATTTCTGAATAATGCATATATTTTTCAACCCTGTATATATTATTAAGTTCTCTCAAGAAATGATTGACAGTAGGTTTTATTTTATTTATTCTGCATCTATATATATATATATATAATGTTTAGCCCATAGGATAATGTGTTCAAAAACTTCATCAGTTTTTGTATGCTCATCATTTCCGAATAGAACCAGCTCCACATTAAACTCTATTCTGCTGCAATGTTCACATCTCTCTTTTAATGTTTTTTCTAGTTCTCCCCAGAAATGTTTCGCAAACTGGCACTGCCACAAGTAGTGTTTGAACTAAATCGGTTTCGGATTCACAAAATGTGCACAGATCAGTGGTAAGAATTCCCATCTTCTTTAAGATACATTTGTAACCAAAATATTGTGACAAATTCTTATTGGAACCATTTTAATTTAATTTCTTTAATTTGTTTCACTTGTTTCATTGTTGTTTCCCAATCTACCACAATTTTTAATTATCTTCCCATTTTGCAAAGGAGCGTATATCAAATATTGTTATTTTTTCAATGAGAGTGCTGTAAAAAGGTTTCGATCCCTTTCTAACGCTTGATATTATTTGTAGTGCTTTCGTTCTTAGGTTTACAGCTATTGTTCGTTATTTTAATATTTGTACTTCTTAAATACCTTTTTATTGATGATATACAGCCCATGAATTCGAGGTAATTTACAGTGATATCATGTTTTTCAGAAAAAGTTTTATAATCGAGAAAACTTCCATCTTGATTTACAACATCTTTAACTAGGAGTATCTGTTTTGCTATCCAGTTTTTTTAACTTAATGACGTCATTACAAACTCTAAACTTATCATTACAGAATAAAGGCTCTGCTAACACCTCATTCGAATTGTTTAAAAATACCTGATCCGCAAAATCAACATACGAAGTGAAAACGTCTTTCCAAAATTTTTTTTTTTTTTTTGCTGAGGAATTTTCTAGGTCCGTAGACGTCAAATGAATCTATTTCTGGGAACGTAGCACTTAATATTGTTTTCCATTTGAATTTGTCGTGTATATTCTTTTTAACCAGGTCAGTTTTAAAGCTTGTATATAATTGCTTAAATGTGGAACGCCTATACCTCCATTATCAACAGGGAGTACTGCGTTTTTTCCTTTTGATCTTGTCAGTATTTTTATTCAATATAAATTCAAAACATGTTTTCTGAAGCTGATTTATTACATCTTCTGGAGGATTAGGCAACAGAATCCATAGGTATATGAGCTTTGAAAGAATCATGGACTTCAGTACTGCAATCCTGCCTAGGGGTGTACACATACGTTTTGACCAAACTTTAAACAATTGTTTGACTTCAATAAATTTATCTGCTGTGTTGATTTCTGTCATTTTTGATAACTCTCCTGTGAACCAAATACCGAGTATCCTATATTTTGTGGATTCCATTTCATTTTCTTTCGAAAGATACTCGCATTTTGAGTTTTTTAGTTTTCCTAACTATACATTTACAGTTTTTTTCATAATTGAGTTTTAGGTCCTGAAAATTTCTTCAAACTCTTTAAGAGTTTTAAACAGATTTTCATACGAAACCCTATCCCCTTCTAATGTGAACACTGTATCATCTGCAAATTGGCTGATTTTAAACATCGTATCGAGTATTTCAATGCCTTTTATTCTCTCGTCTTCCCTGATTTTACATGCTAAAATTTCTGCACACAAAACAAATAGATATGGCGAAATGGGATCACCCTGACGACAACCTCTTTCCATTTCAAAACTCTTAGATACTTTCCCATTCACAACTACATAGGATCTTATGTTTTTTATAAAATGTCGAAACCCAGCAGCACATACCTTCCCCAAACCCAAAAGCTTTAAGTATCTTATTCATATAAGTCCAATTTATTCGAATCAAACGCCTTCTCATAGTCACTTGATACCAGTAAACCAGGAAGAGAATTTTGTTCCAGATAAAACATTATGTCATACAAGGTCTTATATTTTCTCCTATGTATCGTCCTGGAACAAAACCCGTCTGGTCTTCATTAATTAATTTATGTAAAACAGCCTTGATTCTATCGCTATACAGGTGGCACCTATCTTATACGAAACATTTAACAATGAATTGGTCTCCAGTTTCTTAAAAACTCTCTTGGTTTATCGGCTTTTGGTAGACACGTTATTAATCCTTCTCTTTGAGACACCGACATCTCTTTATTTATAAAGCCTTCATTTAATGATCTTATTACAAACTCTCCTATTTGTTTCCAAAAGAACTTAAAGAAATTAACAGTCATCCCATCTGTACCAGGACTTTTTATCATTCTGCATATTTTTCAGGGCTTCTGATGCTTCTTGGATGGTAATCATGCCTTCTAAACGTTCTGCTTCGTCTTCATTTAGTTTGTGGCAGATTTGAAATATACCTGCTAATTTCAATATCTTTTACTTCTCTTTCCTTGTACAAATGCTCGTAGTATGACCTGGTCTCTCTAACATTTCATCTGTTTCTAGCAAAACATTTTCCTTGATCTGTAACTAATTTCAACATCTGTTTGCTAACAAAATGTCTTTTTTTCAGGTTACAAAAATACTTAGTTACTTTTTCACCCTGTGAAGCCCATCTTGCTCTGGATCTAAGAATGATCCCATCTACTTTTGTTTTACGTAACTGAGCAAGCTCATCTTTCTTTCTTTGTAAATTAATAGCATTAATCTGCGTGGGTTTTTCTCTTTCCAAATCTTGTATTTCCTTTTCTAAGCAGTTTTCGGCGTTCATTTGTTCTCTTTTCTTATTGATACTAAACGTAATCGTTTTGGATCTTATTTCCATGATCAGAACTTCTAAAAATAACCTATCACTTATCATAAATTGTATTTCATTTTTGGGTATCTTGCTTAAGTTCTGCCTATCATAGGGCGATGTAGCATATTGTTCCTTGACATCATTTATAGTTTGGTTACTAAATTTACATAATTGGCATCCTAAGTGGCGAGGCGTTAAATTTCCAGAATGTCTTTCTTTTCTGTTCGGTATTTAGTGCTATGTTTAATTTGATCAACGAGTGGTCACTTCTGTAACCCCAAAGGATTTCTGCGTCTCTAATATTACCAGTAAGTGTATCTGATATTAGAAAAAAATCCAATCGACTTTGCTGTATGGGGTTGGGTCTTCTCCAGGTATATCTTAGAATTTCCAGGGTTTAATTCTCTCCAGATATCGACCAATTCTAATTCACTGATCATGTTTAAATACCAATTTCTCTGGCTTTTGCATTATTTACAGATTTATAATTGTAATAGTCCAAGCTAGGATTAATAACTAGATTCCAATCTCCACCAATGACGATGTTCGAGATACCAGTCTCCTTGATTTTTGTTTGTATTTCTTCAAAAAAGTGGGACTGTCGCAGTTTGGTCCATAAACATTTACCAGCACAATTTCAGTGTCTAACGTGTTCAGAATAAGTATAACGTAGTTTCCTTGTCTACCGTGACCGTTTCTTTTTTTGAAATCAAAATTATTATTTAGCAATATAGCAACTCCCTTGATCTCGAATTGTAAGACGAAAACACACATTCATAGCCCCATTCTGCCCTTACTTGTTTTTCAATATTTTTTTGTGAAATGTGTATCCTGTAGAAAGTAAACTGAATGTTATTTTTGTCTAAGAAACTGGAACACGTCTCTTCGTTTTTGAAAGTTTCCTAACCCCTGGCAGTTTAAAGAGGATATGCTTAAATTACTCATTCTTGTCACGTCGTATTAACACAAAAATCATGCAACCTACTTTTTCGAGAGAGCAACAATATCCACGAGTGCCCTTCTTTCTCATATCAACCAAACATATGCAAACAAGACACATTATTAAACAAGAAAGAAAAAAAAAAGCTATATAAAAAGTCTATATGAAGATGAAATATATGCAATCAAAGATCACATCTGGTGAACGAAATGTGTAGCAACTTCGAAGGAATATATACTAAACAACAGTTAACTCGTATCCGCATAGGAAAGACACACCTTTCATTCTTACATATGCAGCCAATGTACAGCAGCCTTTGCCGAAAAAGGAAGAGTAATAAGAGGGACAGAGAAGAGAGAGAGAGAGAGAGAGAGAGAGAGAGAGAGTTGTCTGT
>CM031595.1:88915581-88920581 GCA_018398815.1 Conus ventricosus | reverse complement strand
GTCTTGTTCTGTTGTCTTGTCTTGTTCTGTTCTTCTGTCTTGTTCTGTTGTCCTGTTCTGTTGTCCTGTCTTGTTCTGTTGTCCTGTTCTATTGTCCTGTTCTCTTCTTCTGCCTTGTTCTGTTGTCCTGTCCTTTTCTGTTCTTCTGTCTTGTTCTGTCGTCCTGTTCTGATCTTCTGTGTTGTTCTGTTGTCCTGTCTTGTTCTGTTGTCCTGTCCTGTGCTGTTCTTCTGTCTTGTTCTGTTGTCCTGTCTTGTTCTCTTGACCTGTCCTGTTCTTTTGTCCTCTCTTGTTCTGTTGTCTTGTTCTGTTGTCCTGTTCTGTTCTTCTGTCTCGTTCTGCCGGCCTGTCCTGTTCTGTTGTCCTGTCTTGCTCTGTTGTCCTGTCTTGCTCTGTTGTCCTGTCTTGCTCTGTTGTCCTGTCTTGCTCTGTTGTCCTGTCCTGTTCTGTTGTCCTGTCTTGCTCTGTTGTCCTGTCTTGTTCTGTTGTCCTGTCTTGCTCTGTTGTCCTGTCTTGCTCTGTTGTCCTGTCCTGTTCTGTTGTCCTGTCTTGCTCTGTTGTCCTGTCTTGCTCTGTTGTCCTGTCCTGTTCTGTTGTCCTGTCCTGCTCTGTTCTTCTGTCTCGTTCTGACGGCCTGTCCTGTTCTGTTGTCCTGTCTTGCTCTGTTGTCCTGTCTTGCTCTGTTGTCCTGTCTTGTTCTGTTGTCTTGTCTTGGTCTGTTGTCCTGTTCTGTTCTTCCGTCTTGTTCTGGTGGCCTGTCCTGTTCTGTTGTCCTGTTCTGTTGTCCTGTCCTGTTCTGTTGTCCTGTCCTGTCCTGTTGTCCTGTTCTGTTGTCCTGTCTTGGTCTGTTGTCTTGTCTTGTTCTGTTGTCCTGTTCTGTTCTTCTGTCCTGTCCTGTTGTCCTGTTCTGTTGTCCTGTCTTGTTCTGTTGTCTTGTCTCTTTCTGTTGTCCTGTTCTGTTCTTCTGTCCTGTCCTGTTGTCCTGTTCTGTTGTCCTGTCTTGTTCTGTTGTCTTGTCTTGTTCTGTTGTCCTATTCTGTTCATCTGTCTTGTTCTGTTGACCTGTCTTGTTCTGTTGTCCTGTCGACATGTCCTGTCCTATTGTCCTGTCCTGTTCTGTTGTCCTGTCCTGTCCTATTGTCCTGTCCAGTTCTGTTGTGCTGTCCTGTTCTATTGGCCTGTTCTGTCTGTTGCCCTGTCCTGTTCTATTGGCCTGTTCTGTCTGTTGCCCTGTCCTGTTCTATTGGCCTGTTCTGTCTGTTGGCATGTCCTGTTCTATTGGCCTGTTCTGTCTGTTGGCATGTCCTGTGATGTTGTCCTGTTCTGTCTGTTGTCCTGTCCTGTGATGTTGCCCTGTCCTGTTCTATTGGCCTGTTCTGTCTGTTGTCCTGTCCTGTGATGTCCTGTCCTGTTCTGTTGTCCTGTCCTGTGATGTTGTCTTGTCCTGTTGTGTTAGCCCTGTAAACCTTGTTCAGAGATGTTCCACCTGATGTGATCTTTGAAGTTCTGAGAGAGATGAACATTTTTCACCTGATCAGAGATGTTACAGTAGACAGATTTTTAACAAATTTTCCGGTGTTTTTAGAAGGTTATGCATTTTAGAGGGCTGTGCGATTGAAGGATTTGTGAGTTGACTTTAATGTGGTGACAGCCCTGCTATGGTCCTTTGCGGTCGGCTGGGCTATAAGCAACATTACCTTACCTTGTTCTGTTGGCATGTCTGGTGTTACTGGCCTGTTTTGTTCTGTTGTTATACCATGTTCTGTTGTCATGTCCTGTTGTCCCGTCTTGTTCTGTTGTCATGCCATGTTCTGTTGCTATGTTATGCTGCCATGTCTTGTTCTGTTGTCATGCCATGTTCTGTTGCTATGTTATGCTGCCATGTCTTGTTCTGTTGTCATGCCATGTTCTGTTGCTATGTTATGCTGCCATGTCTTGTTCTGTTGTCATGCCATGTTCTGTTGCTATGTTATGCTGCCATGTCTTGTTCTGTTGTCATGCCATGTTCTGTTGCTATGTTATGCTGCCATGTCTTGTTCTGTTGTCATGCCATGTTCTGTTGCTATGTTATGCTGCCATGTCTTGTTCTGTTGTTATACCATGTTCTGTTGCTATGTTATGCTGCCATGTCTTGTTCTGTTGTCATGCCATGTTCTGTTGCTATGTTATGCTGCCATGTCTTGTTCTGTTGTCATGCCATGTTCTGTTGCTATGTTATGCTGCCATGTCTTGTTCTGTTGTCATGCCATGTTCTGTTGCTATGTTATGCTGCCATGTCTTGTTCTGTTGTCATGCCATGTTCTGTTGTCCTGTCCTATTCTGTTGTGCTGTCTTGTTCTGTTGTTATACCATGTTCTGATGTCATATCCTGTTGTCCCGTCTTGTTCTGTTGTCATGCCATGTTCTGTTGTCCTGTTCTATTCTGTTGTGCTGTCTTGTTCTGTTGTTGAGCCATGTTCTTTTGTCATTTGTCATGTCCTGTTGTCATGTCTTGTTCTGTTGTCCTGTCTTATTCGGTCGTCGTGCCATGTTTTGTTGTCCTGTCCTATTGTGTTGTCCTGATTTGTTCTGTTGCCCTGTCTTGTTCTGTTGTCCTGTCTTGTTCTGTTGTCATGCCATGTTTTCCATCCTGTCCTGTTCTCTTGTCCTGTTCGGTTTCCTGTTCTGTTCTATTGACCTGTCTTGTTCTGTTGTTATGCCATGTTCTGTTGTCCTGTCCTGTTGTCCTGTCTTGTTCTGTTGTCATGTCATGTTCTGTTGTCCTGTCCTGTTGTCCTGTTCTGCTGTCCTGTCTTGTTCTGTTGTCCTGTCTTAATCTGTTGTCCTGTCTTGTTCTGATGTCCTGTCTTGTTCTGTTGTCCTGTCTTGTTCTGTTGTCCTGTCTTGTTCTATTGTCGTGCCATGTTTTGCCATCCTGTCCTGTTCTCTTGTCCTGTTCTGCCGTCCTGTCTTGTTCTGTTGTTCTGTCTTGTTCTGCTGTCCTGTCTTGTTCAGTTGTCCTGTCTTGTTCTGCTGTCCTGTCTTATTCTGTTGTCACGTCCTGTTCTGCTGTCCTGTCCTGTCTTGTTCTGTTGTCATGTCTTGTTCTGCCGTCCTGTCTTGTTCTGTTATTATACCATGTTCAGTTGTCCTGTCCTGTTGTCCTGTCCTGCTCTCTGTTGTTATGTTATGTTATGTTGTCCTGTCCTGTTATCCTGTCCTGTTGTCCTGTCCTGTTGTCGTGTCCTGCTCTCTGTTGTCCTGTCATGTTCAGTTGTCCTGTCATGTTGTCCTGTCCAGTTGTCCTGTCCTGCTCTCTGTTGTTATGTCATGTTCAGTTGTCCTGTCCTGCTCTCTGTTGTTATGTCATGTTCAGTTGTCATGTCCTGCTGTCCTGTCTTGTTGTCCTGTCCTGATCTCTGTTGTTATGTCATATTCAGTTGTCGTGTCCTGCTGTCTGTTGTCTTGTCATGTTCAGTTGTCCTGTCCTGTTGTCCTGTCCTTTTCTCTGTTGTCCTGTCATGTTCAGTTGTCCTGTCCTGCTCTCTGTTGTCCTGTCATGTTCAGTTGTCCTGTCCTGCTCTCTGTTGTTATGTCATGTTCAGTTGTCCTGTCCTGTTGTCCTGTCATGCTCCTGTTGTTATGTCATGTTCAGTTGTCCTGTCCTGCTCTCTGTTGTTATGTCATGTTCAGTTGTCCTGTCCTGTTGTCCTGGCCTGTTGTCCTGTCCTGCTGTCTGTTGTTATGTCATGTTCAGTTGTCCTGTCCTGCTCTCTGTTGTCCTGTCATGTTCAGTTGTCCTGTCCTGTTGTCCTGGCCTGTTGTCCTGTCCTGCTGTCTGTTGTTATGTCATGTTCAGTTGTCCTGTCCTGCTCTCTGTTGTCCTGTCATGTTCAGTTGTCCTGTCCTGTTGTCCTGGCCTGTTGTCCTGTCCTGCTCTCTGTTGTTATGTCATGTTCAGTTGTCCTGTCCTGCTCTCTGTTGTCCTGTCATGTTCAGTTGTCCTGTCCTGTTGTCCTGGCCTGTTGTCCTGTCCTGCTGTCTGTTGTTATGTCATGTTCAGTTGTCCTGTCCTGCTCTCTGTTGTTATGTCATGTTCAGTTGTCCTGTCCTGTTGTCCTGGCCTGTTGTCCTGTCCTGCTGTCTGTTGTTATGTCATGTTCAGTTGTCCTGTCCTGCTCTCTGTTGTCCTGTCATGTTCAGTTGTCCTGTCCTGTTGTCCTGGCCTGTTGTCCTGTCCTGCTCTCTGTTGTCCTGTCCTGTTCTGTTGTCATGCCATGTTCTGTTGTCCTGTCCTTTCTGTTGTTCTGTCCACTGTATGATGAAATTTTGCTAGCTGTTGAAGAGAATCTGGCTTCCGACCCGAAGTCACCATAGCAGTTGCAGCAAGAGGGTGGTGTGTGGGGGGGGGGGGGGGGGGGGGGGGGGGGGGGGGGGGGGGGGGGGGGGGGGGGGGCTGTAAGCTTACCGGCCTATGATCTCAAAACGCGACCGGAGATTTCTGGTAAGAAGAGGACAGGAACCCTACAGGCAATGGCAGCAGCAGATCAAAGATCTTTTAGCTAGACCTGGTCGAGGAGGAACAAACGTGAACTCTCAAGCCTTCCAGCATAGAACAGGAGTCCGGTAACAATGTGGACAAGACATCCGTCTAAAGAGGCGACTCCTTGAGATGCCCACCCCTCCAAAAGTTCCTGGTTCAAATCCCTGCAGCGCCAGGAAAACCATTCTGGCAGCAGAAGCGGCATTTGGGAGTCATTGCCTGGATGCGGTCCGGTCTTCTTGGAGTGCCTGGAGTTCAGGACCGATACCCTTGTCTGGAGAGGATTTCTTCTCTGAACACCTTCAGCTGTCGAGCTGTCCCCAGGGCGCCTTCCTTCCTACCCAGAGGACTCCTATGTCTCTAACTTGTAGACCACGACGTGCTTGCACTGAGCCTGTTCAGCATGCACGGGTCAACTTTTAGACCATATGAAGACACTGGAATGACGTATATCAGGATAGACCAGTCAATGTACACA
>CM031595.1:88905581-88908081 GCA_018398815.1 Conus ventricosus | reverse complement strand
TTGTCTCCTGGAAACATTTTTGTTTTTCTCGTGTAGTTTTCTTTCTCTCTCTTTCTTTTTTCCTGCTGTACACACACACACACACACACACACACACACACGCACACACACACACGCACACGCACACACACGCACACACGCGCACACACACGCACACACACACGCACACACGCACACACACACGCACACACACACGCACACACGCACACACGCACGCACACACACACACACACACACACACACACACACACACACACACACACACACCACACACACACACACACGCACGTACGCACGCACGCACGCACGCACACACACACATACACACACACACACACACACACACACACACACACACACACACACACACACACACACACACACCCGCGCGCCCGCGCGCGCGCGCTCTCTCTCTCTCTCTCTCTCTCTCGCGCGCGCGCGCGCGCGCACGCAGACACGCACGCATGCACGCAGGCAACAGCGCGTGTGCACAAGTGTTCTGTGGTCGGAAAACTTCAACGAAACAGAGAGAGAGAGAGAGAGAGAGAGAGAGAGAGAGAGAGGGAGAGAGAGAGATGATGATGATGATGATGATGATAATCTTTATTTCCAAGGGTAACAGATAAGCAAACACATGCTTTTTTTCATCCGGCCCTTGCCCCGTTAAGGGACTAAGTATGACTAGCGACGAAAACTTACAAAACTTTTAACAAACACACATATATTCACAACATTAAAAAGTTCATGCATTAACAGTTCAGGCGTAGATGACTTTAAAAGGAAAAAGAAACGATTTAAAAACAAAACAAGAATAAAGAAATTGATTACAAAGAAGAAAAGTGTTAGCACACACAGATATATGGAATAAGCGATCCTCCTATCGAAGGGGAGAGAGAGAGAGAGAGAGAGAGAGAGAGAGAAAAGAGAGAGAGAGAGAGAGAGAGAGAGAGAGAGAGAGAATTACATTCCTTTTGTAAAAGATTAACATACAACAAACTGCTAAGAATAATAAACTAAGACAATTACAATGCATCAATAATATCAACATTTGTTCTTTCTTTTACATTTATATGATGTGGTTATAAGGCAAAACGAGAACGAACAATCAATTATCAGTAAGCAACAATATATTCCTAGCATCAATAATTATAACATTTATTTTTCATGATGCGTGCGTGTATGTGTGTGTGTGTGTGTGTGTGTGTGTGTGTGTGTGTGTGTGTGTGTGTGTGTGTGTGTGTGTGTTGTGAGAGAGAGAGAGACAGAGAGAGAGAGAGAGAGACAGAGAGAGATGCCATTATTATTTACCTTCCCCCATCTTTGTTGTTTTCTTCTTTACCATTCATACACTACCCAAATTTATAATTATTAATTAAGCGACAATCCATCGAAACGCAGCCGTAGTTAACGAAGAGAGAGAGAGAGAGAGGAGACAGAGAGAGAGAGAGAGAGAGAGAGAGAGAGAGAGAGAGAGAGAGAGAGAGAGAGAGATTATAATTCCATTTTTCTATCCAAAATATCACATGCTAAGCATTACTATAAATTTGAATAAAGAGCAATACATCAATATGATCAACAGTAATCCGGACACACATTTATCACCTTGCAGTTACAGTGCTCAAAGAAATAAAAGTATTAAGACATCAATCAATTCGTGACAATGCACCAATAAAACCAGCGACCACAATATTCATTCATCATAATATGATTTCAATCATTAATATAACCAATAGTAACCATATCTCTCATTTATCATTATCTGTTTTTTAAAAACATCAGTGGAAAGGAAACGGCGTATCAGTTTAATATGCAGCAAAACAGAGGGTGTGCCCTGGTATATGTATTTTGTTCTAATAGCAATGGTCTGCTGTGAAATGTGTGATTAGTTTTTCCCTGAAGGAATCTGTAATATGAGTACATCGGAAATGTAGTGGAAGTGAATTCCAAACCACGCTACCTGAGTAAGATAAGCTTGATTTAAATAGATCTATTCTAGGTGTGGGAACCTGGAATTTGGTTGAATCCTAGGGTTTATGCTAAATTTGGACTGAAGAGTTTGTGGTGCTAAACCCGATGCAATTTTTTGCATTAGCTGACATTTGTTGACAGCAAACATTTCTTGTAACGGAAGAGCCCCCGCTTTAGTATAATCCCCTTCACTAAGACTAGATGATTTTAATAGAACTGCTTTAAGTGCTCTTTTGTAGACACTCTTAAGAGGTTTCATGGCATTAGCACTAGCAGAATCAAATAGTGTTGAACAATAATTGATTGAAGAGAGAACATGTGCGTGTAGGAACAATTTCCTGGCATGAAGGTTTAAGAAATGCTTAATCTTGCACAGCTGATATGTTTGTCTGGATATTGATTTACATAAACTGCGAAGGTGATGAGACCAAGAAAGATTATTATCAACATATACACCTAGAACTCGATGGCTATCCACCACTTCAATTTCCTGATTATTGATAAAAACAGATGGGGGCTGTGTGGTTATGTT
>CM031595.1:88888081-88890581 GCA_018398815.1 Conus ventricosus | reverse complement strand
GTACTAGTCAACTAGAGAAAACTAAATACCCAGAAAGTGATGACGTTATTTGTGCACAATTTTGTGTGTGTGTGTTGTCGTTGTTCTAATATTGCCTGACCACTTGCGTACAAGTATCTACGTTATCTACAGGAAAATAAACCTAGTCGAGTTTGGTATTTAAAAAAAAAATTGTTGGGAATTTACCATTTCAGTCATCTCAAGAGCGCAGATATATTACATTTTTCATGACAACCACTAATTATCAAACCTATAGCCCCATTTGTAATGGCCGCTCAACAATGCCGAACACATTGCTGCCAGACCAGGTATGCACAGATGACATTCAGTTCGCCGAGTACAGCACGGTTAGCTGGCTGGTGGGGAGCAGCCTGCAGAAAACACCCCTTTCACTGACCTGCATTCAAGGCTTGCCCCCCCCCCCCCCCCCCCCCCCTTGCAGCTGCGGGCGAGCTGTAAACTCCCCTGCCCCTCAAAACTAAGTGACTTGCTCTGAACAGCCGTGGCAAAGCTGTGCAGAAAATACACATGACATTTGCGGCACAGGAACTGATTCATTCACATCCTGCAGACAGAGGAGATGAGGCTGGGGTGAGAGCATCCGGCGTTTCCTTCCTTCTCCACAAGGTCACCCCCTCCCTCTCCCCACACCTCAACCCCCACACCCCTCCTTCGCCTCGGTTTACAAATTACCGTTAGGAACAGTAATCAAAATGTTTTTTTTTTTTTTTAAGTAACGAAAAATACATGTGGGCAAGTTTGTGTCCATTGAGGACTGTGTAACAGTGTCATGCTATAGCTAGTAAGCACAAAACACAACACAACACAAAACCAACAACACAACAACAAGCCTAGTATAAAGCATAAAGCAAAGACTAAAAAAAAAAAAAAACGAACAAAAACA
Organism: Conus ventricosus; assembly: GCA_018398815.1. Lineage (NCBI taxonomy): Eukaryota > Metazoa > Mollusca > Gastropoda > Neogastropoda > Conidae > Conus > Conus ventricosus. Next base: position 88,889,677 of record CM031595.1, on the reverse strand, counting down.
AAACAAAACATAAAAAAGAGAACGGACATTGTAATTCCTTGTAGGTGCGGCCGGCAGCGCCGTTGTTTTTTGAGGAGTTACTTCGTTCATAGTTAGTGCAGGTTCTCGCGCGGTTTGGGTGCCATTGGTCTGTGCGAGGTCGGGGTCTCGTTCTTTGTTGGGCAGCCACTTCAGCCAGTTGCTGAAACTGGTGAGATGGTTGAAGTCTGTTTGGTCCAGTTGTGGTCAGCAGGTATCCTGTTTACGTCTGAGACTGGGGCCAGAACCACTGCGTCTTACTGCGCGGGCCGGCAGGTTGAGCGGCGGTTCTATACCGTGTTTTATGGGAGAGGGAGACTACCCAGGCCGTCTGCCGTTTGTGAGGCAGCTTCCTCCTGCTACCGGGGCTCCTTGGGAGTTCCAGGCACCTGTTACTTGTCCTGGTCAGGCGTCATGTGAGAGGGCGCTGCACCAGGGCTTCCCCTCACCTCAGGTGTTCCGGCGGGGGCCTTATGAGGAGGAGCGTCGAGCCCGGGACTCGTCGAGAGGGCGTATGGTGTGCGTTTGGAGTTCGGCCCAGCGGCGGGGGGGGGGGGGGGGGGGGGGCGGGGGGGGGGGAGTCAGCAGACTGCGGGGAAGCCACGGTCGGCGCCGGGGTCGCCGGGGTGTTGAGTCTTCGGGGAGAGGTCGGACTGGGTGAGGCCCGGTCGCGTGGGGTATGCAGAGTCTTCCAGGGAGGTGTCAGCCTGCGAGGGCCACGTACAGCACCGAGGACTGGAGCTCTGCGGGCCGGGATGGTTGTCCCATGGTAGTGGTAGAAGGGGTTGTAGTGGTTTTTTTTAGGCAGTAGAGTTAGGGGTGTTAGCTACTGCCTCCTTTTAGGACGCAACGTAGTGGCCAGGCAGTGTTGGGTATTGTCGTTGCCTCTTTTTAGGGGGTCGAGCGACCAGTTTGGTTAGTGCTCTGGGTCAATGGAAGGGCCGGAGTCCTAGGGAGAGGTGTGTGGGTAAGGGGGGGGGGGGGGGGGGGGGGGTAGTAGTAGTTTGGAGATTAGAGTTCCTTGGCGTTAGTCCTTGTCCCTAGTACTTTAGCCCAACACGTGTGCGGGCTATCTCGTGCGTCCTAGGTCGCAGTGTGATTATACCGCAACTGGTGCTTATAGCATAGGTTAAGGTTCTCAGGGTCGTAGCAGGGTTAGTGTGGGTCAGTGAAGAATTGGGATACCGGGGTGTGTGGTTGTGGATGAACGTGAGTGGTGGCGCCATAGTGTGTGTGTGTGTGTGAAATTATAGAAATGCGCATGATTGTAAAGCTGTGTTAAGTGTGCTGTGTTGTCTGCTATAGTGGTGTATTAGGCGTGTGTAGGGGTGGTGGGCCGTCCGGCCTCCTCTTAGCGACTGTGACACTGATTTTTTTCGTCCACCTGGTGTACGATGACATCTTCTACGCATGATGAAATGGGACTTTTTTAATGCATGTATGCGCACGCGTTACAGTGCTTCAAGTGTCAACTATCAATTTGGAGAGGGTTTTACTTTTCGCTGAATAGACTTGTTCCGGAAAAAAAAGACCAGAGAAAGATATCCACCTGCCTTGCGATTTGCCAAATTGAGTTAT
>CM031595.1:88868081-88880581 GCA_018398815.1 Conus ventricosus | reverse complement strand
CATCAGTGGAGACCTGTCCAACTGACAAGAGAATTGGAAAGTCCCGCTGGGGAAAACGTCAACAAAATAAATGCACAGCTGGTTCTCGGGAGGGGGGAGGCTCATCACGGGGCTCCACGCTAAGCCATTATTGGTTTCGGTAGAGGACTTAGATGGTGGTTTTTGTCCTGCTTATGTTGGTTCAGAACAGGCGCCACTGAACACCACCGAAAGCGATTCGGCGGCATTGCAGTATCTCTCGGTGGTTGCTCTTGACGATTAACATTGGGACTGCTCCCTGATGGATTGCAGGTGTAGGGCGCGGCGGGGCCCAGGCCGGGGCCGTGCTGTGTCGGCATGTGCGGCGTGTTTGTGCAGTGCAATTGAGGAGGTACAGAGAAGATGGGACAAAGAAAATGAATAAATTAAATTAATTGCAACACAGCTTTATTTTTCCGTCCACGCGGGAGGACGCTTAGTGAAGGGGCACAGACAAAACAAGATTTAACACATTTCTGATCCAAATTTTTGTTGCTGTTAGTTCGTGAGAGGCATGTAGCAATGTGTACTAGTGCACACTAGAGAAAAACTAATACCCAGAAAGTGATGACTATTTGTGCACAATTTTGTGTGTGTGTGTTGTCGTTGTTCTAATATTGCCTGACCACTTGCGTACAAGTATTACGTTATCTACAGGAAAATTAACCTAGTCGAGTTTGGTATTTAAAAAAAATTGTTGGGAATTTACCATTTCAGTCATCTCAGAGCGCAGATATATTTACATTTTTCATAGAACAACCACTAGATTATCAAACTATAGCCCCATTTGTCATGGCCCGACTCAACAATTGCCGAAACACATTGCTGCCAGACCAGGTATGCACAGAATGACATTCAGTTCGCGAGTACAGCACGGTTAGCTGGCTGGTGGGAGCAGCCTGCAGTAAAACCCCCTTTCATGACCTGCATCACAAGGTTGCCCCCCCCCCCCCCCCCCCCCCCCTGCAGCTGAGGGCGAGCTGGTAAACTCCCCTGCCCTCAAAACTAAGTGATTGCTCGGAAAGCCGTGGCCCAAAGCTGTGCAGAAAATACACATGCATTTGCGGCACGGAACTGATTCATTAATCCTGCAGACAGAGGAGATGAGGCTGGGGTGAGGAGCATCCGGCGTTTCTTACCTTCTCACAAGGTCACCCTCCCTTCCCCACACCTCAACCCCCACACCCTCGTTCGCATTCGGTTTAACAAATTACCGTTAGGAAAACAGTAATCAAAAATGTTTTTTTTTTTTTTTATTAAGTAACGAAAAATACATGTGGGCAAGTTTGTGTCATTGAGACTGTTTGAACAGTTGGTCACTGCTAAGTAGCTGATTAAGGACAACAAAACAAACACACAACAACAACAAAACAACACAACAAAACAAACAAGAGCGCTAATGTTATAAAGCATATAAGCAAAAGACTAAAAAAAAAAAAAAAAAGCGTGAACAAAAACAGATGTATGGGCCACAAAGGCAGTGGAAAAAACGAACGTGGACATTTGTAAAGGATGGACAAAAAGCGAAAGGAGACTGGCGGCAAAGAACAAAGTCAGAATTATCATACAAGGAGGCGGAGGAGCTCACGCTCAGTTCACAAGAACATCTGCGTACTGGGGGAGACGTCAAGCCTTACCACAACAGCCTTCCACCTGCACAGTGATCACTCACAGCACAGTCAGCCCAAAACACAGCCAGGCCATTGTAATATGGACATTACACTGTAACCTGCTGGAGTTCTCCCGAGGTTTTCTTCTTCTAGGGTCGATGAGTCAGGTCGCCTCTGCAGTGCACGTCCGATCTTAGCTCGTCATGTTTTCATCGTTTCATTGTGGTTTGCTGTGTGTACAGTTTTGTATTTGTAAGTAGCTGTTTTATGTGATGGTAATTGTGTGTTGGATTATGTGTGCCCACTTCACGATCAGGACTGAGTTCTTCTTCATGGATTCTATCGCGCCATCATTTTTCCTTTTGAATCAGCGGTGGCAGTCCGCATTTTCGGCTGGATCAAACCCTAGGCAACTTGCACTTGCTACGACCCACTTTTACGTCCCACGCTGCCGGCTAGCCGTCACTACGTATGTAGCACGGAGGCGCTCGATACACTGAAACCGTGTCGTGCCTGCCACTCTTATACCGAAATCAGCTGATTGCATGTAATACAGACAGCGGAACACTCCGTGACCCCCTCGACCCCAGATTCGATCCAGTCGTTTGGACCCATGAACTGTCTATTGGTACGTTCTGCCACGCCACCGATCCGTCCCGAGGTGTGCCCCAAAGAAAACGCCGGTCAGGATGATCCTGTAATGTTATCTGTCAAAAAACAATTCTACAACCAATATTTCTTCTGCTCACTGAATTTCGAATCCTCCCTCAGCTCCCCTGATCGTGTGACACTCGCGCTAGACTGTTGCTTCGGGGGGAATTTTATTGCCAACACGAAGAACTTGATAGCGGTTCTGTAACGGTGGCTCTGATTCTTCCTAATCAGCTCTGTCCGTCTAGTCACCTGCAATTTATGCCCAGTACTGTTCATTGGTTATGGCCCTTATAAACGTCAGAAACGCACTGCGATCGCTGACTTCATGATCCGATTAGAACTGGTAGCCCCCGCCCCGACATTATGATAATGTCAGGAAAACGTGGTCTTCGTGAGTCAGGTGATGAGAGTAAGTAAAATTGTGCTGATTTTTGCTCTACCCCGGGTGTAATAAAACTCTTACAATTTCCCCGTGAACTTGTGTATGACCACAGCTCAGTGTAGGTGGTGGGATTATGCTGATCATCGAAAGAGTGTCTCGATGTCAATACTGCCACGTCTATCCACCGCCTCACACTCTTCTCCCTCACCACTTTTTGAAGTGGCTGTAGTATTCTGAATTTGCAAATTAACGAATCCGTCTCTGCTAGGTAGTGTGATTTCGGACCCCCCCCCCCCCCCCCCCCCCACCGCCCCAGTAAATGAAAACACAAACTGCCTGATTCAAGATTAGACGAATGAGTTCCCTGCATTCATAGACCCCTTTTGACGCCATCGCGTTGAACTGTGCTGGATTCTTACTGTCATCGAGTGTGATCTTTAAGAGTTTCACTACGATCGACTCGAGGGAGAGTGATCCCAGAGCTTAGGTAGTTTCAGACAACTCTTGTGCTGCCATGTGTCTGCACTTCTCATGGCAGTACGATTGAACCACTTATCCAGCAAGTCGGTCAAAAGTTTACACATTCTTGATCTTGTGCGGATATATTTCGCGTAGAGACTTTGACGGTTCTTTTGCACTGCTGCTAAGTCGTTAGTTATGATTTGATGTCTGATCACGATATGTCTAGTGTGCCATCTTCGTGTTCCAAAGAGAAAAAGGTCGGCACCCAATTCAAATGAGTTCGTTTGCCTTTTCATAAGATGCGACCCTGCTGATTTTCTCCTTGACATCGGTAACATTATCACGCGCTGACGTATAACACGTTACTTGATTGAGAACAGATTTGGTTTAAGAAAGGTTTGGATAAAAGCTTGAGCTCTGTATGTCAGAACAGTGACGGTTACACTGGCTGTTCTGACGAGCTCCGTGTACACTCAATGCACCTTCTGATGCTTGTCGAATATTAAACGCAATGAAGCGAACGCTTTTCCGAGCCGAAGCGTGCGCATGAGGTATCCATTCTATAGACTGACAAATTCACAAGCACATTTACGATGTGCCAACAGAAATGTTGTAACAGTTGTTCCATCATAGCCAAACCGCATATTATATTCTTCTATAAGTGTGCAGCTATGGTACATTACATCGTGTAAAAAGAACTGTTTTTTAGTAAACTGTCATATGCATGATTGGGTTAGGCTCGCAAATGTGTTTGTAATTGCCTTCCAATACATGAAGACCTCGATCACAGCTTACACTACCTGGTTCTGTATTTCTCAGTTTTCGCCAATAAATTCAGACCAATTCGAAAACGCTTTCTCCCATCCTCAGATATTTCAGATTCGAGTCTGTTGTTTTTAACGGTTAACCACAGACTAATTGTTGTTCTGCCATCGTGTTCGGTTAGCAGGACTGTTCGTAAATATCATCACACAGATTGTTGAAAAACATCTGTAATTGAGCTTGACCCCATTCCCACCCCATCTCTCTTGGTACTACCTTGACTCTCTCCTTTCCTCACCATCACCAAAATTCTTAACGAGTCTAACTGTCATTCTGGCACAGTGTCCCACTGACTTTAAGACCGCCCTTTCCCATTGTTATCCTCTACTCAAAAAAAGCAGTCTGATCCCAACGTCTTAAAAATTTCAGAACCATAAAACTCAAATCTTACCTTTCCTATCAAAATCTGTGAGAGAAAGTTAATTCTTTCAACAGCTCTCTTACATCTGGCTCAAAACAAGCTCCTCACACCACATCAGTCAGCTATCGCCATGGGACAGCTACGAGAGACTCACCATCCTTCGCGATATCAATGATATTCTAAATGTCCTAGAAGAAACAAAATTTGTCTGTCTTATTTTGCTATGATCTTTCGGCAGCCTTTGACACACATAGACCTATTTCGAAAGTTTCTTCTGCTCGTTTGGTTTTAAAATACATAATTGTCGGCATCAGCGACCCGGCGAACAGCTTTAATTGGTATTTCGTTCTTATCTTTAGATGGAAACAGTTCATTCAGTAGTGTGGACACCGTTCTGATGAATTAACCTCAATTTTAGGAGTGCCTCAGGGATCCGTTAGCTGGGACCTGATCCCTCTTTATTTTGTACACCTAATCATTGTCTAATGTCATCCACGCCATTCCGTTTACCCGAAGGTTTGCGGATGATAATAGCTGCTCCATTCCTCTGGTCTATCGATATGACATACTACCTTGTTTTATCGTCAATCTTTGAATTCTGAATGTTGACGACCTGGATGTCAGCAATAAGCTATAAATATAAACTCGTGAGAAGAGTGAAGCATCCGTTTTTTAAAGCAGTCATCATCATGGCCTTGATCGCTCCCTGATTCTTTGACATTAGGTTCAGCACTATTGATATTTTCAAACATGTTCGGAACCTTGGTGTTCTCCTTGATAGTGACCTCTCGATGAAAACAGCAATGTGCACAAAAAACTTGTCTCAGTTAGCCTACAGCGGAACGTTAAAACGAATTTGCTGCTATTCGACCCTATCTCACTGGGAAGACGCACAAAAACTATCGTTTCATCATACATTCTTCAAGGCTAGATTACTGCAACTGTTAGTTCTCTTGGCTGTCCCTCAACTGTCATCAACCCCTCCAATGTTGTACAGAAACTCTGCCATGCCCGCTCTCATTTGCAAATCTCCTTGAGATCCCAACCTGCAGCACCTCTCCTGAAAAGTTGCACTGGCTCCCGTTGTAAGCAAGAATTAAATACAAAAGTTGGTTATTTGTCTAGCTTCAAAGATTTTTACTGGCGTGCCCCATGCCTATCTGTCTATCTCCTTATGTATGATGTCCCATCACGTACGCTTCGCTCCTCCCCGACACTAGGACCTTCCGCTTTCCCTGGTTACCGCCCCCATCGCAAACAGCATGGCGACGGCCTTTTCCTAGCAGCTCCCCAAAACAAATCTAAACTCTAGACTTAAGACATTCTCAAACCTTTTCTTCCTTCCAAAACTCCCTGAAAACCTACCTTTCAACAATACTCATGAAGACAGAACGTCCATTACCAGATAGTTGATTGACTTTTTTATTTTGTGGAGTAGCTTAGTAGTTTGTGCTTGTTGCGGCTGTTGCGTATTGTGGTCTGTGCGTGAGAGTGTGTGTCGGTGCGCTGGCTGGAAAGGGAAAGATAGTTAGAGAGCCTTTTGGTTTTTCATTTCTGAGTTATTTTTTTTCAATGCATTTTCTTTAACATTTTGCAATTGCATTTTTTACTGCCCTGTATAAGCGCCTTGTGTCCTGTGGATAGGCGCTACTATATTTCCCCTTTATTATTATTATTATTTACTTCGTTCCTTCTTCTTTTCGTCTTCTCTTTTCTTCTTCTTTCTTCTTCTTCTCTTTTCTTCTTCTTCTTCTTCTTCTTCTTCTTATTCTTCTTTTCCTTCTTCTTCTTTATTTTCTTCTCCTTACTTCTCTTGTCTTCTTCTTCTTCTACTTCTTCTTACGTCTTCTATTCTTCTTCTTCTTCTTCTTCTTTTCTTTCTTCTTTTTTCTCTTCCACCTCCTCCCTCTCTTCTCCTCCTCCCCTCCTCCTCTTTCTTCTCCTTCTTTTCTTCTTCTTCTTCTATTCTTCTTTTCTTCTTCCTTCTTCTTCTTCTTATTCTTCTTCTTCTGAGTCTTCTTATTCGTCGTCTTCTTCTTCCTTCTTCTTCTTCTTCTCCCCCATCTCTTTCTCCTCCTTTCCCCCTTGTACACCCCTCCTCCTCCTCTCCCTTCTCTTCTATTCTCTATCTAGCGGCGTTGGGATAGGCGGATGGGGGGGGGGGGGGTAGGGGAGGGGCAGTTGAATTATGGGTCGGTCTGTCCCTAATTTGTTCCACAGATTTGTCTATGTTAAGCTGAGTTCACCATTTACGATATCAAGATATTATCCTCTCCCTCAACTCAGCTTCCCTGCTAACCACTATCACTCCCATCTCTCTCTCTTTCTCTCTCTCTCTCTCTCTCTCCTCTCCTCTCTCTCTCTCTCTCTCTTCTCTCTCCTCTCTCTCTCTCTCTCTCTCTCTCTCACACACACACACACACACACACACACACACACACACACACACACATACGCACACACACACACACACACACACACACACACACACACACACATACACACACACACACACACACACACACACACACACACACACACACACACACATACGCACACACACACACACACACACACACACACACACACACACACACACACACACACACACACACACACACACCAAGCACGCGAAAAGAGAGAGGGTATCCGCTGATGCATTATGGTCGAGAAAATCGTTTCACTATGTCGTTATCATAGTATCATCTTTTGTGTGTCAAATATAAGCCCATAAATACACAGAAGAAAGACAAATGTTAACGTTCTCTTCAACAGCAAACAAAAAAACAAAAAAGAAGAAAAGAAAAAGAAATAGACAGTAACACTAATGACATTTTCAAAATAAGAAAAAAAATAGGAGGAGGAGTTATAGGTGACTGTAAAGAAAAACGAACGAACAGTCAAACAAGCAGCAAAATTTCGAACATGATCTAACCGGATAAGAGTGACACAAATGTCGGCAATATCAGCGATAGGTACCATTGCTATAAGGTCAGCCAGTTGCAGTCACGCCGTATGTTTGTAAACACAACTGGTTTTGTCTGGATGGGAGTCAGATAACGGTGATTTGAATCACAAATTGATAAAGGGAAACAAGGAGATTCAAACTACACGTGTGCCCCTTACATAACGAATCGCCAGTTGTAATTCATTCGATTTCTGTTCCATTTGTAAACTGGCGATACTTTTTTTTCCACGAACTCCTGTGGTAAACAAATGCATTCTTTAAACAGAGGAAGAAAGGGGAAAAAAGGTGGAAGGAAAGAGAGAAAATTAAGAAGAGAAAGACAGAAGAAGAAAACTCAAAACATAAGGCAGTGTAAGGACCTTCTCGGTTTGAAATGCTGACTCTCTTCTGAAGTCCACACCATAGAGATGGGACGTTTGCATCACATATTGAACATCTTGTTCAACAGTCGCTTACAGGTGAAAAAGTCCCTAACATCAAGATGACATGAAGAGGAATCAGACGACATGGCACGGGTAGATTACAAGAAACGGCCATTGTGATTGAAACAAAGAAACAAAGACATTCCCCAAAGCACAGTCCCAGGCACGCCAAGAAGAGGCAGACAGAAGAACAGATGGAAGAACAAGATCAGGAGGTGGACAGGCCTGTCCTTCAGCAGCTATCAGAAGACCACAGGGAACTGCCACAGATGAATAGACAGTGCCTGGAAAGGGCACGTAGCATCCACCACCTGAGAGGTCATGGCTCCTCCACAGACACAGAGGTCATGGTTCCTCCACAGAGGTCATGGCTCCTCCACAGAGGTCATGGCTCCTCCACAGACACTGAGGTCATGGCTCCTCCACAGAGGTCATGGCTCCTCCACAGACACAGAGGTCATGGCTCCTCCACAGAGGTCATGGCTCCTCTACAGACACAAAGGTCATGGCTCCTCCACAGAGGTCATGGCTCCTCCACAGACACTGAGGTCATGGCTCCTTCAAAAACACAGAGGTCATGGCTCCTCCACAGAGGTCATGGCTCCTCCACAGACACAAAGGTCATGGCTCCTCCACAGACACAGAGGTCATGGCTCCTCCACAGACACAGAGGTCATAGCTCCTCCACAGACACAAAGGTCATGGCTCCTCCACAGAGGTCATGGCTCCTCCACAGACAGAAGTCATGGCTCCTCCACAGACACAGAGGTCATGGCTCCTCCACAAAGGTCATGGCTCCTCCACAGACACAGAGGTCATGGCTCCTCCACAGAGGTCATGGCTCCTCCACAGACACAAAGGTCATGGCTCCTCCACAGAGGTCATGGCTCCTCCACAGACACTGAGGTCATGGCTCCTTCACAAACACAGAGGTCAGGGAAAATTACGTTCGAAAAAGAGAGACACAACAACGTCGCGGTATTGATGTCCACCCTCTGACTTCCGTTTGGACTCAACACACAAGACACACTGAATTTTCAAATGCAATCATACGCAAAGAAATGTTGCCAATCTTGGAACCATTAAGCGATTTACAGGTTATTTGCACTGTGACTTATTTTCTGGTATTTTAGATACAACTTGCGAGTTATTTTCTTGTAATTAAGAAACATGATTGTAAACAAAAGAAATACAACTGGTGTTACTTTTTGAACGGTGTTTAGCCATTCTGAACCCGCGTATTGTTTGACCATTTTTAACCTGCGTATTGTTCGGCTATTCTTGACCTGCGTATTGTTTGACCATTCTGAACCTGCGTATTGTTTGGCCATTCTTAACCTGCGTATTGCTTGACCATTCTTAACGTGCGTATTGTTTGAGCATTCTTAACCTGCGTATTCTTTGACCATTTTTAACCTGCGTATTGCTTGACCATTCTTAACCTGTGTATTGCTTGACCATTCTTAATCTGCGTATTGATTGACCATTTTTAACCTGCGTATTACTTGACCATTCTTAACGTGCGTATTGTTTGAGCATTCTTAACCTGCGTATTCTTTGACCATTTTTAACCTGCGTATTGCTTGACCATTCTTAACCTGCGTATTGCTTGACCATTCTTAACCTGTGTATTGCTCGACCATTCTTAATCTGCGTATTGATTGACCATTTTTAACCTGCGTATTACTTGACCATTCTTAACGTGCGTATTGTTTGACCATTCTTAACCTGCGTATTGTTTGACCATTCTGAACCTGCGTATTGTTTTACCATTCTTAACCTGCGTATTGTTTCATTTTCAAAAACAAACATACCCAACCATTTGCTGGCGCAAAAATACACACACAGAGGTATACAAATGTAAGACTGTACAGTTGTTGTTTTTTTATTACAAAGATATCTTAATTGTCCAGCAATGATGTGGTGTTGGAGCCCCTTCAGGTGTAACGTCAAGGATATTTTCTGATAAACAATATTAATGAACACGATGAACAACCGATGTTTATTTACCCAAGCGTCATAGCTTTAACACGAGTTTTCAATAAAACTTAAAAGAAGAGTGAAAAGAAGAGAAAGACTAAGTTGACCTTTAGCTTAACTAATGAAGATACACATGGATGGATTGTCGACTTCACCGTCACAGAGGACCTATATTAAAACAAAATGAACATGTTGGCTACAAAGACATTTGCATACGTAATGGGGACGCCGCGTCAAAAAGCATATTGGTCTTTATTGGTTGATATGGGGAAAAAAAGTCAGTACATACAGTTACCGAACATATTTGTTTCGAAAGTGCGTAAAATCAAGACTTTAAGTCGCAGGACAAATGTTAATGGAGACTGTCATAAATCGAGGTGATGTGACGTCACTATCACCGTGCTGCCAGAGACAGAGGGTTTAGTCTCCATGGACATAATCCCAAACATGTGCTCTCTCTGTGCTCAAATTCAGAATAGAATTCAATATTGTCCCAAACAGCTCTGAGCTCGAACTTACAATGAAGAAGAGCAACATGCTTCTGAGGTCGTCACCATTCAGAGTGAAATGGTCTTTGAACACGGGGTGCGCGTTTCTCCATTGAAAGTCAACTTTTCTCGGAAATCTCGCGTTTCGCAAATTCACTAAGCCTGTCTGGTCTGCTTCGCGAGATACAGGAGACATTTATGGATTACATGTCCGCCTACTGTCACCCCACTTCGAAATCTGTCATGGGTTGGGAAGTCGGAAGCTGTTCTCCACTGCTGGTTTACTTTGATGGCCAGACGTTTGCACTGTGGCATCTTGTTGGCCAAGATCGCGAACAGTGATTGTGGCGTCACATGTAGGGTGAATCTACTCTGAAGTGAATTCGCAAGTGTTAACATGGTGGAGCTGTTCCCATTCAAAATTTAGCACACTAAAGCTGAGTATATACCATGGCGTCGGACAATACCTTTTCCTTGGATTGGAGGGGGGGGGCGGGGGGGGGGGGGGGGCGGCCTGGACTGACAAGCAGTCTACAAAATCGTCGCTGCAGTTTATCCTCCAAATTTTTGTAATGTTCATACAAGTGGAAAGGAAGGGGGTGGGGGTCTCATTTTCTAAATTCTTGTAGCAGCGGCTGGGGAGGGGAGAGTGAGGGAGGGGGAGGGGCAGGCAATCCATTTTTTTCCAGAGAAGAAAAAAAGGCGTAATCTGGAAGGACCTTGAGCCAAGATGTTACCCTGATACATCCCATGAAGTGCCATTCAGGAAGACATGATGTCATGACCTATAACGTGTTATTTTTCCTCACTTTCTGTGTCTCCGTCACTGTCTCTCCCTGTCTGTCTGTCTGTCTATCTGTCTGTTCTCTCTCTCTCTCTCTCTCTCTCTCTCTCTCTCTCTCTCTCTCTCTCTCTCTCTCTCTCTCTCTCTCTCTCTCTGTGTGTGTGTGTGTGTGTGTGTGTGTGTGTGTGTGTGTGTGTGTGTGTGTGTGTGTGTGTGTGTCTATGTCTGTGTCTGTGTCTGTGTGACTGTGTGACTGTAAGTCTGTCTGTGATCATTCGAAGCAGTACAAGGTACTGATGTCGAAAGTTGTTTGCTCTCACCTGACCAGGGGGTATGCCCTTCACTGCTGGTTAACTTTTCTCCCCCACTGAAAAGCAGTAGGTCAGGACGTGACGGGACATACGGACTAAAATGTCTCACACACCAGGTCTGATGCTACGTGTTCTCAGTATACCCCTCACATTGGCTACAGGTGGTTTTTTTCTTTGGTGGCAGCTTCAAAAAAAAAGTGTAACTACATTTGACAATATAAATGTATTAAAGACAGAGGGAAGGGTCACTGTACACACTTCTTTTCACAAAAGGACACAGTTTTGAACAGAAGTAAGTTGCGTAACCTGTGCTCGCCTGTTAGCACCCCTTTGTGAGAAGACCTAAGTTCACTACTTTTTTTTCATCCTTTTTTCAGCATGCTTGTTACACGATATCCATTGCGCTCAAAGTTCATCTTTAAAGCAAAGTGACGACTGCCTCAGTGACTGGTTGTTTTCGCCTTTGCTTTTGTAATGCTTTCTCTGTATTTGCCTGGAAATATGGCTAAAATCGCCGTAACTGCTGCTGCCGCAGCTGCAATTCTTAGAGTTGTCGCTCTTGCAGGTCATTCTTACTCTCTCGTCTTCTTTTTCTTCTTCTTCTCCTATTTTTTTCTGCATAAATTCTCTGATTTCCTGTTCACTTACGCTGTTTTCTGAGAGACTGTTATTCAGTACTTTTGGACTGTGTGTGGATCATGCTGTTAGTTCTTGTCTGCGTGGATTGAAGACTTCTGAAAGGTTCACTCCCTTGCTACATTTTTCCTACCATTTCTTTAGCAATACTGTTTTTGTTGAAACTGCCAGCTGTGGTATGGTTTTTATCTCATTTCAAACTCAAACGTGGTCAGACTTGGGTCCGTGGCTATGAATAGAGGCACAGGAAAGATATACATCCTTTTTTTTTTCTTCTTGTTCTTTGTTCTGCAAATGTTTTGAAATTTCTAATGCGTGTTAGCAACAGGAGCAAACTTTGACCAATAGAATCTATGGAAAACAACTGCATTTTTATTTAGTAGTCTATTATTACTGTCACAATTTGTCACAGCATTTGTTTTTGTTTTTCCCAACTGCTCTTTCTGGAGTTATCTCGATTAAACAAATAACATGTTTGTTTATGGCTACATTGATTAATTAATACTGACATGTATGCCATTTTTAATTTATTCACAGCTTTGTTTTATAATATTCGTTGTCTTCTGATGTTAAAAGCAGAAAACGTACGAATCAAATAATGT
>CM031595.1:88863081-88865581 GCA_018398815.1 Conus ventricosus | reverse complement strand
TATTTTGCCATGAATTTAAATGGACGGTCTTTTTCTTTAGTGATTATTTCCTTAAGAACTGGAAGTTACCGGTCAGTTTACAGGTAAAAACGTATGGTTTGAAGAAGAAAAAAATCCGGTGAAAAATTGAAGTTCAGTGTCTGTTTTGTATGCTGGTCGGTCGTTTTTGTCTTGTGTGATGAAAAGAAGAAACAGTTATGGGTTTGATTTGGAACTGTCACATTACACGTGCTTTCTAGAATAGTCTTGAGAGATTAATGACATTGGCAAATTTCACATTTTCTGAAATGTTTGTTTCCTTCGGAATTGGATGTCATTTCTGATGGAATTCTTTATCTGATCCGTCTTCTGACAATAATTCGTTTACAAGTATACAAGTATAACAACGAACCTAGTATTCTTGTCTTCACCAGGCTTCTGAGAAAGGGGGAAAGATACACGGTGGAATGCTAGCGTAATGTAGGCTACGTAGTCAAGGGCAGAAAACTGTTCTTGATTTTTAAAAAAAATAAAATAAAATAAATAAAATGGTTTCCTCATATATGTTAATTTGAAAGCTTTTTTTTTTTCTTTTTAATGATTAAATCCATCACCACCAACACTTGCACACACACAGAGAGAGAGAGAGAGAGAGAGAGAGAGAGAGAGAGAGAGAGAGAGAGAGAGAGAGAGAGAGAGGGGGGGGGGGTCTTATACAATGATTTATTTTCCCTCTTCTTTAGCCATGTTTATTTCTAGGTTTGTCATGTGATTCATTTTGTTGTAGTTGTTATTTTGAATTGTGTATGTGTGCGTGCGTACGTGCGTGCGTGCGTGCGTGCGTGCGTGCGTGAGTGCGCGCGCGCGCGCGCGCGCGCGCGTGTGTGTGTGTGTGTGTGTGCTGCCAAATGAAATATCGATTCCTCACAATCAATGATGATATATAAACGTTACTTCATGTGAACTGTGCTCATAGTAGTGGGTATACCAGGAGTACAGTGCTGTTTATCATCCGTTCAATTTTCATGCAGCAGCATATACCCTCTCTCTCTCTCTCTTTCTTTCTTTTTTTCTGTCTCTCTCTCTCTCTCTCTCTCTCTCTCTCTCTCTCTCTCTCCTCTCTCTCTCTCTCTCTCTCTCTCCTTCTCCTATTCCCCTCCCCCTCCCCCTCACATCGCCCCCTCTCCTCTGCTCCAAACTTTTCATCTGTACATTTGTTTTCTTCTGATTCGTGTCGCTGAGCTGTCTAGTGTTCCGTGAATAAAGGTGTTGATGTACTTGTCAACAATGCCTCGGTGTGAGAGAGGAATGGCACCCGCCTGATCTACAAACCAATTGGCTGCGGTCATGCACGTCAGGACTTCTGAAATCAGGATGGATCGTGTAACTGACACCAGCGCCTGGAGACGCATTACATGATGATCGTGCGGATTTACATGTAGTTACAGACCGAATTCATCTTTCTGAAAGAAAAACTTGCTGTTTGGCGTGTGTGTGTGTGTGTGTGTGTGTGTGTGTGTGTGTGTGTGGTGTGTGTGTGTGTGTGTGTGTGTGTGTGTGTGTATGCGCGTGCGTGCGTGCGTGCGTGCGTGCGTGTGTTGTGTGTGTGTGTGTGTGTGTGTGTGTGTGTGTGTGTGTGTGTGTGTGTGTGTGTGTGTGTGTGTGTGTGAGAGAGAGAGAGAGAGAGAGAGAGAGAGAGCGTGAGTGCGTGCGTGTGTGAATGTGTGTGTGTGTGTGTGTGTGTGTGTGTGTGTGTGTGTGTGTGTGTGTGTGTGCGTGTGCGTGCGTGCGTGTGTGCGTGCGTTCGTGTGTGTGTGTGTGTGTGTGTGTGTGGTGTGTGTGTGTGTGTGTGTGTGCGTGTGCGTGCGTGCGTGTGTGCGTGCGTTCGTGTGTGTGTGTGTGTGTGTCAAGTCAAGTCAAAATTATCTTTATTGAGGGTTAAAGAATAAGCTTTCCAGCTTTTTTACATCCTGCCCTCATAAACAAGAAAGAAACTAATTGAACATATAACCACAACTCAAAAAACATTTTAAAACACACAATTTCTTTCATGCAAATACATAACTCTCATATGAAATCTGAAACAATCATGAAACTATTGTTGGAACTTCAAGTTCAAGCACAGAGAGAGAGAGAGAGAGAGAGAGAAGATGGGGATAAGGGGATTGTATTAATGGAAATGACTTCAATTGAAGCGCAGAGTTTCTATCAAATGCATTTTAGTGCTTTTTAAATGTATATTTTGAGTGACATGATTTTATGGAGGAAGGCAAATTATTCCATGCGCTCCCTCCAGAGTACAGAAAACTTGATTTATAAAGATTACATCGAGGTCTGGGAAGAGACAGTTTATGTGTATGTCTGTAACTATTGAAGACAAAGCTCTCAAAGATTATCTTCGGGGCTGATCCATTCACTACATTGTACATGCTCAAGCATTTGTTGAAGTAGAGTCTGTCTTTAAATGGAAGAATATTTAAAGTTTGTAATCACTCTTTGTCAAGGTATTGGATTTCAACTG
>CM031595.1:88848081-88853081 GCA_018398815.1 Conus ventricosus | reverse complement strand
GGGAAGAGGTTTCCACCAACCCAGACTGTTGTCCACAATTGTCGGGAGGGGAGGGGGGGGGATGGGGGGCGACAGCTGGTGCGGCCTTCATCATGGCAGCGTCTTCACAGCCCTGTGGGCTCCCTGACCACAACAGGTCAACATGTATATGTGTGAGTGTGTGTGTGTATGCGCGCGCGCGCGCGTGTGTGCGTGCGCGCGTGGGTGTGTGTGCGCGCGTGGGTGTGTGCGCGCGCATGTGTGGATGTGCGCGTGTGTGTGTGTGCGTGCGCGCGTGCGTGTGTGCGTGCGTATGTGTACATGTGTGTATGTGTGCGTGCGTGTGTGTGTATGTGTGTGTGTGTGTTTACATTAAGCAGAGAGAGAGAGAGAGACGGGGTTCAAGCAAGTAATTAACATTGAAATAAAGGTGAACAGATGAAAAAGAGAAGTTGTGAAGGAAATAAAGACGAGAGAGAGAGAGAGAGAGAGAGAGAGAGAGAGAGAGAGAGAGAGAGAGAGAGAGAGAGAGAGAGAGAGAGAAGAAGAAACCACAAATCTACAGGTAAATAAGTGACTGCGTGAATGAGTGGATGAAATGACAGCGGAGGGAGGAGACGGCGAACAGAGTACAGATCGAAGGACCAGAAGACAGAAGCCGGGTGTCCACAGACAGCAGGAGAGGGAGACACACTGTCAGCACACCAGGGGCTGGACTGGATGAGCCACATCTTTATTGAAGTGCTGTTGACATACATACACAGCATCGTGATGCTGGGTCCTGGCAGGTCCGGACAGCATGGATGTAGGGAGATTGAATGCACAGGCCTAACTCCGGTGATTCACACTGAACTGACAATGCCACACCTCCGTTCAGTGAACCCGCCAACACTTCATGATTGTATGAAACAGCTGCTGGCATAATGCATCAGCAGCCCCCAAAAAAAAAAGATTTATAGAAATAATAGAGGATATCACCAACGACAAAGAAAGCATAGCAAGGGATAAAGCCAAAGTGAATTAACAACACTGTAAAAAGTTCTCTTCAAATTAACCAACGTAAAAAAAAGAAAACGGCAACAAAAAAATATTGTATACAATGGCAGCACTTTATCATGATATAGTTGTTGGGGGGGGGGGGGGGGTGGGTTTCTATTCTGAAAAGAGGATAACGTCAACACAGAAGTGAACGTGAAAAAAAAAATCGACGAGAAATAAGATCACTTTCAGACACACCACCGCTTTCCTTAGAAAAAGAAATTCTCTGATGAATGAAAAAATGAATTACGCAATGGCCCATGAACATATTTCATCAGATTAATTTAACACACGTCCAATACATGGATTATCACACTTTCAGTACAGTACACGCGTACTGCTATCACAGAACTGGTTTCAAAAGGACAAATTAGTGTCCTCTCTTCATCAGTATGATTTCTTTGTTGACTTCTGGGTCAAACAAAAAAAAACACTCAAAGTGTCATTATAAATGCCTGCAACACATGTTTGTTCATCACAGTTTTTTGTTTGTTTGTTTGTTCGTTTTTTGGGGGTGGGGTGGGAGGGGGGAAGTTTAAGAAAAAAATGAATTGTTTTAAAATACTTGAAAAGTAATCATGAATGTTGGACAACTATACAGTTTATGACCAAAAAAAAAAGTAAATAAAAAAACTCAACTTTCTCTTCCTCTTTGTTGAATGAGGTGGAAAAAATTCCTATTTACAAATCATATGTAAATGTTCATGCTTATTTTAACAACCACAACAGAAAGATAAGCATGTTTTTTTGCCTTACTCGGGAGAAATAACCAGCAACTATGAGACAAACGATAAATGTGTCACCAGCTGATCGACTTCACAAACACACACACACACACACACACACACAAACACACACACACACACACACACATACACACACACACACACACACACACACACACACACACACACACACACACACACACACTGTCCGGCAGAACGTGCACATATTTAAGTCACACCGACTGACAGCAAAAAAAAAAAAAAAGCATTTCAGTTCACTTTCAGTAAACTGTATACAATTTGGCATATTCTGACCACAAAAGCACACACAAATCACGTTTAACAAGCAACAAAACCAGAGAAGCTCTTGTGGTGAAATCAACTTGTGATTGAATCTTTAGTAATTTAAACAAGATCACGTCTCCTTTTCAAAATGCCCCCTTCCCCCTCCCCTCCCCCCCCCCCCCCCCCCCGCACCCCTTTTCTACAATAACTGCACTTTGTTACACCGCATTTTGGGGAAGTAGAGTGCATCGCCTTGATTTAGCCATCACTGTAAATGCAAGAAGAGTGCCATCAACAGAGTGAACCGAACTCGGGAAAACAATTGTATATATACAAACACACACACACACACACACACACATCTATTGCCTATTGTGGCGTTCACAGCGATTGTAACTACGTATGTCACTTCCACAGGAAACACTCAGGGAAGAACAGTCAGGGCTATGTGCCATTGTCTTCGCAAACTTACAATCAAAACCAAGGAACGTCCAGAAACGCCAGAATATCACTCATCGACATAAAACGAACTTGGGAAAGAAGCGACGAGAAGATGAAACATTAAATACCCAATACATACCTGTTGCTTGGTGTAAGTGCCAATTTTAAAAGCATTAGTGCATACACAAACTAATGTTTAAAACAGTCAAGTATAAACAACATGGATTTGAATTCAATGTGTATATTTCTGTTCATTTATCAACTGCATTGAAAATAAGTATGTACTAAACATTAACAAAAATGTAATATTTCAAGCATACTCACGAAAGAGTCACAATTTACTCCAAAGAGGTTTCTTGATGACAAAATTTAATGCTTTTAATGACGTAATAAAATATTAGCACTTATAACACTAAATACGCAATGATTGTAAATGAAATATAGGACATTCAACTTAAAATTTAAAATATTCATTGGTATAATCATACATATCTAGCAATACTGATAACACTTAAACTTACACAAAGCTTATTTGTGTCCAAAGATACATACACTCACTGACAAAAGAAAAAATCAATACACAAAATACACAAAGCAAGTCTCGGGTACTCCTGGTGTGCGTGTGTGCGTGTGTGTGTGTGTGTGTGTGTGTGTGTGTGTGTGTGTGTGTGTGTGTGTGTGCGTGTGCGTAGGAGGTGGGATGGTCGACAAAGATAGAGAGAGCAGGGATTCCATGCTGGATTTGATCTTTTTGTCATGAGATTCTTTCATTCAAAGCTGTATTCAAAGAGGCTCCTTAATACTGACTCAGTAATGTACAGACATCATCAGAAACGGCTGTCAGCTATCATTGTACACATTCTACTCGTGTCGTCATTGGTAAATATAAATGATCCGCAGGGATGCTATGGAGACAGACATACGGAGGAAGGGGTCTTTAACAATCCTTAAACGCAACTGTTTTCGAACGAAAATAAGAAAAAAAAAAATGAACTCTGCTCCTCCCCCCCAAAAAACAACAACAATCAATTAATCATGTGTATAGAAACTACTTGCATTTAGCGTTACGAGACATGGAAATAAAATACTTACTAAAAGGTTTAATTTCCTTTATAGGAGGTGAACAGATGGGAAGATTACAAAATACATTTGATTTCTCACTCAGTATCATACTCATGATAGATTAATGATGTATCCAAGAGTTTCTATTCACCACCTTCAAAACAAACGAAATGTCACCAAAGTGTGACGGTATGATTCATACCGACTGAAGTCCCCCTGTGGGGTGGAAAATGTACCACACCGCCATATCTAATTCACAGAGACAGCCTGACAGTCACACAGGCATGCAGAGACAGCCTGACAGTCACACAGGCATGCAGAGACAGCCTGACAGTCACACAGGCATGCAGAGACAGCCTGACAGTCACACAGGCATGCAGACAGACGAACGGGGAGACACACAGGGATAAGAAAAAGTAAAACTTACGAGGCACTCGCTTCAATTGTGAACGCTCTCTCTCTCTCTCTCTCTCTCTCTCTCTCTCTCTCTCTCTCTCTCTCTCTCTCTCTCTCTCACACACACACACACACACACACACACACATACACACAAACACACACACACATACACACACACACACACACACACACACACACACACACACACACACACACACACACACACACACACATGTTAAAGAAATGTGCATACAGAGCCACGCTCACAACTATGGTAGCATCATACTCAATTGACATGCATCCATTTCTACTCTAATGATAAAAAAGACACAACGAAATAAAATAACACAACAACGAATAACCAGAAAATATACTCGCGCTACCGCGCGTACTCTCTCTCTCTCTCTCTCTCTCTCTCACCTAACCAGAAAATAAACTCGCGCTCTGGCGTGCGTGCACTCTCTCTCTCTCTCTCTCTCTCTCTCTCTCCGATTGACTGAAACCTTCAACAACCCCGTCCTATCCCTCAAGCAAGACACTACCTATCCAGACGTGCCTTTCCAGCCCGTTCGCTGACTGCCCTGCTCGCTGCTCACACTCTTCTGCTCCACGGAGCTGCTGACTGCCCAGCCCGCTGCTCACACTTTCTGCTCCATGGAGCTGACGGACCGGACACTCCGGCGGCTTTCCGGCTTGAAGGTCTCCTCGATGAACTTCTCGTACTGGATCCTGCCGGACAGGTCGCGGTCAAAGGCCGTCATCACGTGGTACACCTCGTCCTCGTCCAGCAGCACGTTGGCCAGTTTCAGGACGGAGCGGAATTCCGGCAGGGACAGGAACCCCGTACCGCTGACGTCCAGCTTGCGGAAAGCTCGGCGAATGTTCTTCCAGTCTCCGGCCACCTGGTCAGAGGGACACGGCACTTCGGGGGTTAGTGTTGGCGGAGGGGGGTGGGGGGCTGACCCGGACACGCAGTGACGACAACATTGTACGGGTGACGTGAGCATGATCAGTTGTGCAGTTCTTCAGACTGACCAGTAAAAAGTAGAACCGGGCATTCAAACAACAGCA
>CM031595.1:88815581-88823081 GCA_018398815.1 Conus ventricosus | reverse complement strand
AGAAGCCCCATCTGCATCCGCATTGAAAACGCCAGTTCTGGCATATACACACTAGCGGGAAAACATTGGAGAGAGAACCCATAAAAAGTGTTTGACTGGTGATGATTTATGTGAGGCGGTGTGTAAAGTCTTCTGTCATCTCAGCGCTTACCGTTTCTTTGTTCATTCCATGCCAGTCTCTGACAGTTCGTGAAACGAAGCTGAATCTGTATATGTCTGTCTTACTGAACTCGATGTTATAACAGAATGCGTTATTTTGTGCAGGCTGAGAAATATTTTTCTGAGACTGGTTTTCTTTGGATCTTGGTGATCTGATAGACTGCTTGTCTTTTACAGAGTGATGTAATCCTTCGCCCTCACTACAATAAAGTGGTCGTTGAATAAAGACAGAAGGGTTGGCAGCTGTATGTGTTCAAGTATTTCAGCCACACACCCTGGACGTCGAGAGGAGCAGTCCTGTTTTATGAGAGGGCTCAGCTGTGATGAAAACCATCGAGCTTGTCTCTGTCCTTCAATGAAGTCTCCTCGAATGCGTCCACAACGCATAGCCTTCAGCTTCATAACTTTCAATGATGGTCATAATCCAGAGGTCCAAGACCTGGTTGCATCTTGCTGTACTCCTCTGCACCCGCTCAATCGGGTTTTAATCCTACTTAAAACTAGGGTTCCAAGCACTGTTAGCAAAGTTCAAGGAGTTCCATGACCATTGCAACATCCGGGTATTATTTCAGCATCCGAGTGTTCTTGAGACTAATAAGGCCCAGTTAAATGTTTGCTTCTTTACTTAGATTTCAACATCCTTGGAGAATTTCAGTTCACTATCAACTTTTTCAACACCAAAATTGTCTAATTCATTCTCGAGTTCTATGTTTTCACCTAGTGTTCTCAAATTTCTGATTATTGTTTCCGAGCCGCAGCGTCTGGCATTTCTCAGCTGAACTCTACAAATGTCTTCCTGACTGACCACGCCCTTGCTGTCGGGGTCCATCTCCTCAAAGGCCTGTCTCATGTTGTAGAACTCTAAAACTGTCTTCCTGACTCACCACGCCCTTCCTGTCTGGGTCCTTCTCCTCAAAGGCCTGTCTCATGTTGTAGAACTCTACATGCCTTCCTGACTCACCATGCCCTTGCTGTCGGGGTCCTTCTCCTCAAAGGCCTGGCTCATGTTGTAGAACTCTACATGTCTTCCTGACTCACCACGCCCTTGCTGTCGGGGTCCTTCTCCTGTCCTGTCTCATGTTGTAGAACTCTACACTGTCTTCCTGACTCACACACGCCCTTGCTGTCGGGTCCCCTTTTCCTCAAAGGCCTGTCTCATGTTGTAGAACTCTACATGCCTTCCTGACTCACCACGCCCTTCGGGGTCCTTCTCCTCAAAGGCCTGTCTCATGTTGTAGAACTCTACATGCCTTCCTGACTCACCACGCCCTTGCTGTCGGATCCTTCTCCTCAAAGGCCTGTCTCATGTTGTAGAACTCTACACTGTCTTCCTGACTCACCACGCCCTTGCTGTCGGGGTCCTTCTCCTCAAAGGCCTGTCTCATGTTGTAGAACTCTACATGCCTTCCTGACTCACCACGCCCTTCGGGTCCTTCTCCTCAAAGGCCTGTCTCATGTTGTAGAACTCTACATGTCTTCCTGACTCACCACGCCCTTCGGGGTCCTTCTCCTCAAAGGCCTGTCTCATGTTGTAGAACTCTACACTGTCTTCCTGACTCACCACGCCCTTGCTGTCGGGGTCCTTCTCCTCAAAGGCCTGTCTCATGTTGTAGAACTCTACACTGTCTTCCTGACTCACCACGCCCTTCGGGGTCCTTCTCCTCAAAGGCCTGTCTCATGTTGTAGAACTCTACACTGTCTTCCTGACTCACCACGCCCTTGCTGTCGGGTCCTTCTCCTCAAAGACCTGTCTCATGTTGTAGAACTCTACATGTCTTCCTGACTCACCACGCCCTTGCTGTTGGGGTCCCTTCTCCTCAAAAGCCTGTCTCATGTTGTAGAACTCTACATGTCTTCCTGACTGACCACGCCCTTGGGGGTCCTTTCTCCTGTCCTGTCTCATGTTGTAGAACTCTACATGACTTCCTGACTCACCACGCCCTTGCTGTGGGGGTCCTTCTCCTGCCTGTCTCATGTTGTAGAACTCAACATGTTCTTCCTGACTCACCACGCCCTTGCTGTCGGGAGTCCTTCTCCTCAAAGGCCTGTCTCATGTTGTAGAACTCGACACTGTCTTCCTGACTCACCACGCCCTGCTGTCGGGTCCTTCCCCTCTAAGGCCTGACTCATGTTGTAGAACTCTACACTGACTTCCTGACTCACCACGCCCTTGCTGTCGGGTCCTTCCCCTCAAAGGCCTGACTCATGTTGTAGAACTCTACACTGACTTCCTGACTCACCACGCCCTTGCTGTCGGGGTCCTTCTCCTCAAAGGCCTGTGTCATGTTGTAGAACTCTACATGCCTTCCTGACTCACCACGCCCTTGCTGTCGGGGTCCTTCTCCTCAAAGGCCTGTCTCATGTTGTAGAACTCTACATGCCTTCCTGACTCGCCACGCCCTTCGGGGTCCTTCTCCTCAAAGGCCTGTCTCATGTTGTAGAACTCTACACTGACTTCCTGACTCACCACGCCCTTGCTGTCGGGGTCCTTCTCCTCAAAGGCCTGTCTCATGTTGTAGAAGCCTTCCCGGAACTTGTCCTTCAGCCATCGTTCCACGTCCAGCTGCTGCTTCCGCTCCAGCTCCTTGCGGCGTGGCGTCCTGGAGGACCTCGCTGAAACACGTTCGTTGTTCTAGGAATCAGGTAAAGAAACGGAACATCGGCCTCTTAAACTGACAAACCCACACAATCACACACAAACGGTTCTATGGTATGCAGAACCTCGTTTAATAAAAAGCAGGACATATTCGACGGAATTTAGTCTTTTTCACGGTGGGTTTTTTTTTTTGTTTGTTTGTTTTGTGGTGGAGGTGGTGGTGGTGGTTTGCGTTTTTGCATTTTCTTTGGCAAGGAAGAATGGATAGATTTTTGGCTAGACAGCTCTCCCTTTCCGCTATCTACGTCCACACCGCCTCTCTCTCTCTCTCTCTCTCTCTCATAAAAAAAATTTGTCCTCCCGCCCCACCTCTCTCTCTCTCTCTCTCTCTCTCTCTCTCTCTCTCTCTCTCTCTCTCTCTCTCTCTCTCTCTCTCTCTCTTTTTTTCACACACACACACACACACACACACACACACGCACACACGCACACATGCACACACACACACATACACGCACACACTGCCTACTAAATCAAATTGTGGGTTGCATTGTATTATTCTTTTTTCCCGCCTTTAACATCTGTACTGTTGTAAACGCGCTGCTGTCAGAAGACTTCCAATGCTCTTTAGTTTTGTGGACTCGCAGTTGTCTAAATGTTGGCTGACGATAAAACTATTCAAGTCAGGTATTTGGCATGCGGCAGGAGAGAGCGTTATGCATGCTCATACCCATGCGTGCCTGTATGTGTGTGTGTGTGCGCGCGCGCGCGCACGCACGCACACACACACACACACACACACACACACATACACACACACACACACACACACACACACACACACACACACACACACACACACACACACACACACACACGACTAGAATTGTAAGACAAGTTACATATCTGAGGGTTTGTTTGTTGTTGTTTTTTTTACCTCACAAGCAACAGACACCAATTTTTAAGCAATAGTCTATGAACATTCAGATTTCACATTACCAGATGTTTTACTATCACCCATTCATACCCATTTGCAATCTATGGTCTAAAATCATCCATGATGAAACGAAGTAAAAGAAAGCCACTGAAATGAACTCATACGCTCTCATCAAAGTCTGAAACCAAGCGAAGTCTAGATCACACTCTATCCGTTCTTCCGGAGTCCGCCCGTGTAGTCTGGAACCAATAACTCCAAACTCCACAGCATTCTATTCACAGCACACTGTTATATTGTGCAGCAAACACACACACACACACACACACACACACACACACACACACACACACACACACACACACACACACACACCAACTATGCTCACAATAACACGTAGCATACACAATACAGCGAAAGAGAAAGAGAAATATATAGAGGAAACGAATGAATCTCATAAAGACAGACGGGCAAAAAAAAAAAAAAAAGGGGGTAGTGTGGGTGGGAGGGAGGAGGGAGGTGTGTGGGTGGGAGGACAGTGTGTGTTATGATCAAAGCAGCATCAAAAACAAGGCACCGTGCATAAACTTAGCATGTGGAGAGAGTAAAACCAGAAATGTGGTATGTTCTCAATGAACAAGCGCTCTAAGTAACATCAAGAAGGGCAAATCGCCTATTTTGACTCACGTGATCTAAACACTATTTTGACTCACGTGATCTAAACACACACTACAATGGCAAGCGTTTTGGAAATGACTCTTTTTAAGAGAGTGTATTAACACCAGGTATCTCCAGGTATGTTCCCCACATTCCCCTTCTTTCCAACGAATACGATGTGATGGGAAACATCATCCTAAGATTGAATAATAGGAAAGGGCCAACAAAGCACACACAGGGAATCATGTGCGTGTGCGTGCGCGCACAAAGAGAATAGCAGGATGAGGGAGGGTGCAGGTGGGAGGGGGGAAGGAA
The DNA here is from genome assembly GCA_018398815.1 of Conus ventricosus. NCBI lineage: Eukaryota > Metazoa > Mollusca > Gastropoda > Neogastropoda > Conidae > Conus > Conus ventricosus. Next base: position 88,818,420 of record CM031595.1, on the reverse strand, counting down.
GGGGGGGGCATGGGGGTGGAGGGGAGGTGGATGGGGGAGGAGGGAGGGAGGGAGCGCAACCCACCACTTACCGTCCTCCCCACCGTTCGCCTCGGAGTGCACTTCCAGCCCGTCCACGTGCCCTGTGTGAAGGGACAGGATGACTGGGTGATTGGTGGGTGGGCTGGTTGGTTGGTTGGTTGGTTGGGTGGGTGGGTGGGGGACTGGTAGACTGACTGACTGCCTGACTGACTCTTTGACTATCTGTCTAACTGACTGACTGACTCACTGACTGACTGACTGACTGACTCACTGACTGACTGACTGACCGACCGACCGACTGACTGACTGACTGACTCACTCACTCACTCACTCACTATCTGTCTAACTGACTGACTGACTCACTGACTGACTGACTCACTGACTGACTCACTCACTGACTGACTGTCTGTCTGACTGACTGACTGGTCGACCTACCTTTGTTCGCTTGGGTGGGTACATGAGTGGTCTTGTGGAAAGCTAGCTAACTGAGTGCGTGCGTGAGTGAGTGAGCGAGTGAGTGAGTGAGTGAGTGAGTGGGAGAATAATTGAGTGATGATTGACTGACAGAGTGCGTGAGTAAAAAATTGACTGATTTCTTTCTTGTCTTCCGTTCATCCTGTCTTTCTCTTCTTTTTTTTAACTTTCTTTCTTTCTTTAGAGTTAATTTCCAGAAGCATTTTCAATCAAGGATGTCAGTATTACATTTTAAACAGGTTTTCAATGACTTAGCCGGGCAATGGTTGGCGTGTGTGTCTGTCTGTCTGTTTGTCGGTCAGTCGGTCTGTCCTTCCGCACTATTTCTTTGACATGAAGATCATATGCTGAAAGAGAGGAGGGGGCCTTCTTACATTACAGCAAGCCGTGGTACACGACAGCAACTCTGCGAGACCTAAGCGCTTCTTCATCATGCTGGAAGTGAAATCAGCCTGGATACAATTTTTTTCCCATGTGTGTTATTTTGGTTGCATGCAGTCATAACAATGGGGTGGAGTGGGACGGTGGATGGGGGCGGAGAGAGAGAGAGAGAGAGAGAGAGAGAGAGAGAGAGAAAGAGAGAGAGAGAGAGAGAGAGAGAGAGAGAGAGAGAGAGAGAGAGAGAGAGAGAGAGCAAATGCCATGATGCGAATGCGAACGTGTTATTCATCGAAAACTCTTTGCTCCTTGTGATGAAGTGTGTGTAGTGTTTATCAACAGGTCTAGTCCCCTAAAGCATTCATGATTCTGAATGATAATTTAAGTGGTCGGTGATTGCGACAACTATTTTTCATATCTGTAAAACAGATCTTTGAGGAAAAAAAAAAGGAAAGAAAGAGATATTTAAAGGAGAGTAGCCAAGACATCGCATGAAACTACCATCATCACACCACCGCCATCATTAACACCACCATCATCCATGTCTGTTCAATTTTCGCGTAAATCAATTTCTTACGCGCTATGCACCTCCTCGTTTAAAAATCTGAAATCAACATTTAATATCCCACTAATACCAAAATCTGAAATCAACATGTAAAAACCCACATGGCATGATACCAAAATCTGAAATCAACATGCAATATATCACCCAGCATAATATGAAAATCTGAAATCAACATGTAACATCCCACATAGCAGGAAGTCACCATCTAATATCCCACATAGCAGGAAGTCAACATGTAATATCCCACATAGCAGGAAGTCACCATGTAATATCCCACATAGCAGGAAGTCACCATGTAATATCCCACATAGCAGGAAGTCACCATGAAATATCCCAGATAGCAGGAAGTCAATATGTCATATCCCACATAGCAGGAAGTCACCATGTAATATCCCACATAGCAGGAAGTCAATATGTCATATCCCACATAGCAGGAAGTCACCATGTAATATCCCACATAGCAGGAAGTCACCATGTAATATCCCACATAGCAGGAAGTCACCATGTCATATCCCACATAGCAGGAAGTCACCATGTCATATCCCACATAGAAGGAAGTCACCATGTTATATCCCACATAGCAGGAAGTCACCATGTCATATCCCACATAGAAGGAAGTCAACATGTAATATCCCACGTAGCAGGAAGTCACCATGTCATATCCCACATAGAAGGAAGTCAACATGTAATATCCCACGTAGCAGGAAGTCACCATGTCATATCCCACGTAGCATAACACAAAGACATAAGATACAGAGAGAGAAGCAGAGCAGCGAAGAAGCCGTCCCTGACGATCTAGGCGCTGACCAGTGACAGGGACAAGCCATGGTCAGCAGCTTACCAGAGTCTGGGGAAGGTCTGCGGACAGGGCCGGACTGTCCACGCCATTCAATGCCCAGCGCGTTCAGGAACTTGCGGCCGTCAATGATGCCTTCGTTGGACGGATCATACCTGAAAGAGGAGCCAGGTGTTGAGGGCGAGTCTTCGGCATTACCGCAGAAAGCAACATCATCAAGAAGAACAACGACTTTGATCAGAAGTTCCAGACAGGTCTCAGCTGTCAGTGCCATGCTGCACAGACAGGGTCTGGAAGACGTGGACCTGACTAAGTGCCTTACGTCCATCCTGACCAAGAACGGTAACTCGACAGCTAAAAAAAAAAAGCTAGCTAAAATGCAACAACTAAAATGAAATGAAAATGAAACAAAACAAAACAAGATTAAGTACAATAAAACAAATAAGATAAAATAAAATTAATGAAAACAGAAACAAAAACAGCAGCACCTTGTGGAAGTGTTTTGTTTCATTTTGAAAGAACGTGTGCAGTTCAAATATTCTTGATTAAGGCCTAAGACGAATAAATCCTTCTCTCTCTCTCTCTCCTCTCTCTCCTCCTCTCTC
>CM031595.1:88800581-88808081 GCA_018398815.1 Conus ventricosus | reverse complement strand
GTCCCCCACAATACTGCTTCACTATTCGCACGTCCAGCTCGTCTACCTCCTCAATGCCTGACTCACCTCATCAATTTCCAGGCGTGCCTGTGTGGAGGCACGGGACAGTCGAGTGGAGGCACGACTGGGAGGCACATCCCCTTTCTCTGCCATGCCGGTTCGGCTGCCTGTCAACCCACATACACATAACACATTGCTGAATCAACTGCCTGTCAACCCATATGCACATCACACATTGCTAAATCAGCTACCTGTCAACGCACAAACACATAATACATTGCTAAATCAGCAACCTGTCAACCCACATGCACATAACACATTGCTAAACCATCAGCTACCTGTCAACCAACATACATATAACACATTGCTAAATCAGCTACCTGTCAACCCACATACACATAACATATTGCTAAATCAGCAACCTGTCAACCCATATACACATAACACATTGCTTTAAAAAAAAATCAGCTACCTGTCAACCAACATACACATAACACAATGCTAAAAACATCAGCAACCTGTCAACCCACATACACATAGCACATTGCAAAAAAAAACAGCTACCTGTCAACCAACATACACATAACACATTGCTAAATCAGCTACCTGTCAACCCACATGCACATAACACATTGCTAAACCATCAGCTGCCTGTCAACCCACATACATATAACACATTGCTAAACCATCAGCTACCAGTCAACCAACATACACATAACACATTGCTAAATCAGCTACCTGTCAACCCATATACACATAACACATCGCTAAAAAAATCAGCTAGCTGTCAACCAACATGCACATAACACAATGCTAAAAACATCAGCAACCTGTCAACCCACATACACATAGCACATTGCTAAAAAAAAATCAGCTACCTGTCAACCAACATACACATAACACATTGCTAAATCAGCTACCTGTCAACCCACATGCACATAACACATTGCTAAACCATCAGCTACCTGTCAACCCACATGCACATAACACATTGCTAAATCAGCTACCTGTCAATCCATATACACATAACACATTGCTTAACCATCAGCTACCTTTCAACCCACATACACAAAACACATTGCTAAAAAAAAACATCAGCTAACTTTCAATCCACATACACATAACATGACGAATGATATCGGATATCTGTCAACGCACACACACACACAACACGATAAGAAACATCGGCTTCCTTTGAAACACACACACACACACACACACACACACACACACACACACACACACACACACACACACACACACACACACCACACACACGTATATGAATAGTTGTGCCTTTGCATACGCAGATGTAGTGACACACGCACATCAGCTGGCTATCTACATTTTAGCCGCAACAACTATCATCTAGACAAACACTCAACCTACAAATAATTGTTGGATGCGCACAGAGTACTATAATTTATTGTATTATTAGAACCGCAGACGTATGCTAATTTAAAGTAGCGTGCGAAAGCAGGTAAACCATAGGTATGTCTATAGACATATGGATATAAACCATAGGTATGTCTATAGACATATGGATGTAAATCATAGGTATGTCTATAGACATATGGATATAAACCATAGGTATGTCTATAGACATATGGATATAAACCATAGGTATGTCTATAGACATATGGATATAAACCATAGGTATGTCTATAGACATATGGATATAAACCATAGGTATGTCTATAGACATATGGATATAAACCATAGGTATGTCTATAGACATATGGATATAAACCATAGGTATGTCTATAGACATGGATATAAACCATAGACATGTCTATAGACATATGGATATAAACCATAGACATGTCTATAGACATATGGATATAAACCATAGGCATGTCTATAGACTGCACACACGGACTTACTGCACCGCCAAACGAGGGAAGAAACAAAATACAAAACAAACACTACGTTTTTCGACCTATTGAGTCTCCTTCAGGCAGGACAAATAAACTAAGAACGAACAATCACTTATTTTCTTTATTTTGGGTGAACCAGTAAAACTATGGAATGGAACTGAAGCTGAAGGGAGAAGATAGAGGTTAAAAGGATAATAATAATAATAATAATAATAATAATAATAATAATAATAATAATAATAATAGTGATGATAAAATGATATGTCTAGAAGCCACAAACTACAGACAAACAACACAGAATGTAAAGAAACTACAGTAGGCAAAAGACGAGTGAATGTTTAACATGTCCTCGTCGTCATACGCCACAACTAACAGACAGAGAGATGCATAAAATGATACATCCCAGACAACTGACGCACGCACAATATTTCATGTGTAAGTATGCCTGCCTGTTAGCAACCAAGCGCGCGCTGAATTTACTTCACTGGCCCTGTAAGCACAAGAACACTGGAACCAAGTCCATCTCACCACCAACCCCGCCGCCAGACTGAAGTGCTGTCTCAGAGAACTGCACGAGCGGCATCAGACAGAACTCCGTCTGTAGTACCTCTGGATGTTTTTTTTTTCTTCTTCTTTTTTTATCTGTCGGTTCTGATGGCTTCAAATTCGTTTCTGCTTTCTTTCTCTTATTTCTTGTTCTTCAGGCGAAGCGGAATCAACAAGTGTGTGTGTGTGTGTGTGTGTGTGTGTGTGTGTGTGTGTGTGTGTGTGTTTTGCGTGCGTGCGTGCGTGCGTGCGTGCGTGCGTGCGTGCGTGTGTGTGTGTGTGTGTGTGTGTGTGTGTGTGTGTGTGTGTGTGTGTGTGTGTGTGTGTGTGTGTGTGTGTGTGTGCACTACACGTGCATTTCTGAAACTCTTTTTAAGCAAGTGTGTGTGTGTGTGTGTGTGTGTGTGTGTGTGTGTGTGTGTGTGTGTGTGTGTGTGTTGTGTGTGTGTGTGTGTGTGTGTAGGCCTGCGTGCGTGCGTGCCTGCGTGCGTGCGTGCGTGCGTGCGTGTGTGTGTGTGGTCCCCGTTCAATGCTTGCACATATATGTGTGATTTTGTGTGCCTGAGTATAAGTCTCTCTCTCTCTCTCTCTCTCTCCTCTCTCTCTCTCTCTCTCTCTCTCTCTCTCTCTCTCTCTCTCTCTCTCTCTCTCTCTCTCTCTGTGTGTGTATGTGTGTGTGTGTTATATTGTGTTCAATTGTTCTCTCTCTCTCTCTCTCTCTCTCTCTCTCTCTCTCTCTCTCTCTCTCTCTCTCTCTCTCTTATTTATATATATATATATATATATATATATATATATATATATATATATATATATAGATAGATAGATAGATATATATATATAGATAGATAGATATATATCAGTTAAAGACAGGCTTACTTGTTCTTACAGAATTGGCACTCAGATATGGAAAAATATCGCTGGTTTTTCTCATTTTAAAATATGTTTCATTCTGAAAAGTTTCTCAATGTCATAACAGATATATGGCACAGAATAAATTACGCAAGATTCAGGTTGAGAACTTTAGGTTTTAGTGCGAACAGAAGATGGTTTGAATGTGAAGTATCCACAGAATTTCCTTGTCCTGCATGTAGACACATTATTGATGACGAAGAACACTTTCTGTTCCACTGTACTGCTTATAATGAAGTGCGGACAAATTGTTCATTTTTTCCAGTTAGATATAGCCAAAAGACAAAATGTCGCTGTCGTGTTATCATCAGATGATGAACTTGTAATTAAATCAGTTGCGAAATTCATCGCGAAAGCATAGAAAATTAGACAGACGAAGGATGGCGAATTTTAAGATAATGCATTATAAGAGATATATGAATGAATAATATTCATCGCATGTGGAAGAGATCAGGGAGATACAATATCAGCATTTGATTGAGTGGATGGTCGAGTCAGTCTTACGATTTTTTTAAAAACCTTACTGCATTACTCCTATGCGTGAGGACATAAGGAAATGTTACGAATTCATTTGTTTTTGTTAACCTTTGATTTGATACACACTAGGAATGAATGTATACTGTTTGTTTGCAGGAAAGGAAGAGGGAACTGTGATTGTTCTGTTACCCCCCTCCCCCCTTGTCAAAAGATCTCTTTGGTAATGACAATAAAATATCAAAGTGTCAAAGTCTCTCTCTCTCTCTCTCTCTCTGAGAGATTCTTAATCTTCCTGCACAATTTCCTCCTCACACTGTGCCCTTTGTTCACAAACACCCCTCGTGGAGCGCGTGACCAGCGTTGAATTCCTTCCGCTTATTGACAGCCTTTAGTCTGTGCAGACAGCCGGCCTCGTGTGGCCCGCACTTCTATTCATCGTCACTTGCAGTAACAGTAAAACTCGTCATGTGAGTCGTAAAAATGCACACACACACACACACACACACACACACGCACACGCATGCACGCACGCACGCACGCACACGCACACGCACGCACGCACACACACACACACACACACACACACACACAGTGAGAGAGACACGGAGAATGTATACAGGCAGCAGACAAAGAGCGCACAAAAGACGGGACGAATCTCCAACTCGTGATTCCCGATCGGAAATACCAACTCCTGAAAGGACTTTACAAACCGTGCCGCCTATGAGCAAGCCACCGCTGGCTCTGCGTGTGTTTCGGCAATCGATTAGCATGGATTTTTCCACTGGGACACTCATGCTCAGCTGATCAGGACGGATGACACAATCCGTGTCACAGCTTGGATATCGATGCTGACACCAGTACTGAAAAGAAGCATAACAACCTCCTGCGGTATTCACGTGATCTGTGTCGCCGTATAAAAACCCAGGACATCACGAGCAAGTGTCACTGTTCGTGCAGATCAGCAACCAGCAAAGTTTCTTCCGGTTCTCCTTCAACGGGTCTAGCAACGGGTCTCGCCCAACCTCCGTCCTCTGACTATTTAGAGCGACTACACAAGAACTTGATAGACTGGGCAGCAACGGTTTTGTGCAGAGGTTTTCCTTCTACGTCCTCTGGGAAGACCTTGTCGTCTGTAAAGAGACTGGTGCTCCGCCAAAGATTAGGGAAGATCTGATTCTGTCAGGTCATGTACATACGATTGGGAAGCTGTAAGGTGTTTGAAGTAACTCACTGGTGACACTTGTTGTTCGTCAACTCTGAGGCCTGTTTGTGCTTGATCTGTGTTCACGGATAGACGAAATCACAAAACTATTCGCCTCACTGAGAAGATGAAGAATCCCAAACTAACAGACGTTGTCGTGCTGCTGCTATGCACGTGCATACTTGTCAACGCCCAACGTGCAGAAGTTGAGACAAGGGAGAGAACTCCCCTGACCTCCCCTGACCAAAAAGCCCGCAGAACAGAGCCTTCCGCTCCGTCTGAGGGCGATGGCCAGGGAACGGGCGGCAACTCCAGCAGACCTCACATCGTGATGATCGTGGTGGATGACCTGGGCTGGAACGACGTGGACTGGCGGGACGGCAGGCTGCACACCCCGGTGCTGACCAGGCTGGCTTCGGAGGGTCTGGTGCTGAACCAGTCGTACGTGCAGCCTGTGTGCTCTCCCTCCAGGGCTGCCTTCCTGTCCGGCTTCTACCCCTACCACCTGGGCATGCAGCATGACGTGAGTCCATCCTCGCCATCCCTCCACCCCCCCCCCCTCCCTCTGCCTCTCAGCCATCTCCCTCCCCCCTCACTTCTGTCTCTGTAAGTGTCCACTATCATTACATCTCTGTTCACCTTCCGCCGATGAGAGAATTTAAAGATCTTCAGATTCATCCAAAGGGATGTGCATTTGTTACAGTAATGTACAGAGAAGGTCCAAACTTGTTGGACTTACATTTGTAGCTGGTGTTTTGGTTCGCTGAATCTGCCAGAATAAACTGGCTCAACTAGAGATCTATGTTACAATATCGATGATATCATACTCAAAGATGATTTGTAATTGTTTAAAGTCTCTCCTAGAGATCTATGTTACAATATCGATGATATACTCAAAGATGATTTGTAATTGTTTAAAGTCTCTCTCTCTCTCTCTCTCTCTCTCTCTCTCTCTCTCTCTCTCTCCTCTCTCTCTCTCTCTCTCCCCTCTCGTGTGTGTGTGGTGTGTGTGTGTGTGTGTGTGTGTGTGTGTGTGTGCGCGTGAGTTTGCGCGAGCGCACGTCTGAGCGTGATGCACTGGCTTGCTTTCGTTGGTTATCTACATGTTCCGCAATCTACATATATGATAACATGAACCCCCATAGATGTGTCATATGACTGTGACCTAATTGTCTGTTTACTTCTGTGATGTCATTGCATGTTTCTCCCTGTGCTCGGGAGTTGCTGCACGTTCGCCCCTTATCTTGAATTGTATGTTTAATTCGTACTGTGAGTTTATTCTTGATCTAACCCGTGCTGTGGGCTTGTTGTGCGTTTAACCCACAGGTCCTCGTGATGTATTTAATGCGTACTGTGGGCTCATTGTGTTTTTCACTCGCACTGTGGGCTCACTGCGTCGTTTAATGCATTGTGTGAGCTCATTGTGTTGTTGTTGCATACTGTGAGCTCATTGTGTGTGTACTGATTACTGTGAGCTCATTGTGTTGTTATTGCATACTCCAAGGTCATGGTGTGTGTACTGATTACCGTGAGCTCAGTGTGTGTTTTACGTTTACTGTGAGCTCATTCTGTATATAACGCTTACTGTGAGCTCATTGTGTGGTTAACGCTTACTGTGATCTCATTGTGTGTTTACTGTTTACTGTGAGTTCATTGTGTGTTTACTGTTTACTGTGAGCTCATTGTGTGTTTACTGTTTACTGTGAGCTCATTGTGTGTTTACTGTTTACTGTGAGCTCATTGTGTGTTTACCGTTTACTGTGAGCTCATTGTGTCGTTAATGCCTACTAAGGGTTCATTGTGTGTTTACTGCTTACTGTGAGCTCATTGTGTGTTTACTGCTTACTGTGAGTTCATTGTGTGTTTACTGCTTACTGTGAGCTCATTGTGTGTTTACTGCTTACTGTGAGCTCAGTGTGTGTTTACTGCTTACTGTGAGCTCATTGTGTGTTTACTGCTTACTGTGAGCTCAGTGTGTGTTTACCGCTTACTGTGAGCTCATTGTGTGTTTACTGCTTACTGTGAGCTCATTGTGTGTTTACTGCTTACTGTGAGCTCATTGTGTGTTTACTGCTTACTGTGAGCTCATTGTGTTGTTATTGCATACTGTAAGCTCATTGTGTGTTTACTGCTTACTGTGAGCTCATTGTGTGTTTACTGCTTACTGTGAGCTCATTGTGTGTTTACTGCTTACTGTGAGCTCATTGTGTTGTTATTGCATACTGTAAGCTCATTGTGTGTTTACTGCTTACTGTGAGCTCATTGTGTGTTTACTGCTTACTGTGAGCTCATTGTGTGTTTACTGCTTACTGTGAGCTCATTGTGTTGTTATTGCATACTGTAAGCTCATTGTGTGTTTACTGCTTACTGTGAGCTCATTGTGTGTCTACTGCTTACTGTGAGCTCATTGTGTGTTTACTGCTTACTGTGAGCTCATTGTGTTGTTATTTCATACTGTGAGCTCATTGTGTGTTTACTGCTTACTGT
>CM031595.1:88785581-88788081 GCA_018398815.1 Conus ventricosus | reverse complement strand
GTGTGTGTGTGTGGTGTGTGTGTGTGTGTGTGTGTGTGTGTGTGTGTGTGTGTGTTCTTCAATTTAACGTCTATCCACGTTAAGTGATATTAGACAATGTTAGAGGGAAAGGGGGGAGAGGTAGAGGTATTAAGTAATATATTCAAAGGCTTTGAAGAAAAACAGCAACAGCAACAATAAAATAGACAACTATGAGCTAACAAAGAACTACTGATCAAAACACTCAACATCGGCTCCAGTTTACAGAACAGAATAAATAGGACTTTGATGTAATGAAACTGCAATTTTACACATCACTGATAAATCTGATACAACTTGATCCAGAGAACATTTAGGTAGGGATGGTAGGTAAGGTTTTAAGTGCTCACATTGAAAAAGGATGTGATTATTTGTAATTTTTCCGCCACAAAGGCATGTTATGTTCTTACAAAACTTTGTCTTAAAAGCATTCAATTTGATCTTATAAATCAAAGAAATTATAATCCGTGAATAAGGTAAGCTACATTGATGAGATAAATTAAGTGTGTCAGTGTTTATTAGCTGGCGTGAGTGAGTATCTAGAAAACATCCAGAACTTTTTAGTTTTTTCTAAAATGTTTCCAGCACGCATTTTCTAATAGACTGTATCCCTCATGGACAGACAATGGAATACTGACACATTCTGACCCGCTTGTATTTCTTGCTCCCCGCTTTGCTGCTCTGTCGACCCTCTCATTAAACTGAATACCGCAGTGAGAAGGAACCCAACAGAAAGAGATACTCGTACCCCTAATAACCAAAAAATGTATTAATTCATGAATGTCTGTAATTAAATCTTTTCTTATTGTTGTTGATTTGCTGAGGGCAAATAAAACCGATTTTGAATCGACACAAAAGAGGGCCTGAAGTGTTGGGTAAGAAAGATCAAGAAGATAATACAGGGCCATTAAAATGGCAGTTAGCTCGGCTGTAAAAATGGATCTGTTTTTTCCAAGGTAGAAAGATTTTTCCACCTTTATAGAAGGAATAGCAAATGCTGCACCTGCTTCTTTGGTATCTAAAAGAGATCCGTCTGTATATATCTTAAGATGAAGTGGGTACGAGTTTTCTATATACTCTTTACTGTTATGCCAATTAAGTTTTCATTGTCACCTTTTTTCAAAGACGAATGGTTGATATCAAATGATGCTCTTTGAAGTTCCCATGGTGGGCTGGGAGATGAAGGAAGTTGAGATTTAATTATTTCGGTATGGTTAATTCCCGACTCTTCGAATAAATTGGAAGTGAAAGTCCTAATTGTCGTAAGCGAGGAGATTGATTTTGCTCTTTTAGGGAAGTTAATATCAGATCTCAAACTAACTTCATTTTCAACATTGCTGTCACATGTTGAAGATCGTAAGACATACTTTGCGACAGCGAGCCGTCGATACTCATCTAATGGTAATACCCCAATTTCGCGATATGTTCCTAGGGACGATGCATGATATGGTACACCTATAGCTAGTTTGAAAGCTTTGCAATCCAAGCTCTGCATTTTCTTCAGCAAACTTGTCGGGGCACTGAAGAAAACTTCTTGTCCGTAAGTGAGTCTTGACCGTATCAGCGATAATGCCAGGTGTTTGAGTACATTAGCATCTTGGCCCCAGTTTTGTTTTTGTATAACTTTTAGAAAATTAAAACTTTTTCTGGCCTTTGTTAATAGATATTCAATATGATGGTTCCACGATAACTTTGAAGTAATATATACTCCAAGAAATTTTACCATCGGTCTGTACTCTAGGATTTCTTTATCTATTCGAAAAATGGGTAACTCTGGTCGATCGGGCCCACTATTGAAAAGTACAAGATTAGTTTTTTTCCGGTGATAACAAAAGTCCATTCTCCGATGAGTGATCGCTCACGGCGAGGTCGGACGGACAATACCACGTCCCTGCGCTAATTGCCTAATTACAGTGTTAATTAGGCTTTTTAAGATCTTCATGACCGTGTAGAAGCATTCCTGGACATGTAACGATTCCAATGGTATGTTTCATGCTGGAATCGGCAGCGGCAGTGCAATGAAAAGATCAAATTAGAGAGAACAAGAAAACAGCAACAAGAACAGGCGCATGAAATAAGTTTTCTCTGCTGTGTTGAGAATCGACGTAGACTGGTCTGTCCTCGCGCACCGTCGCTACTGAGATAGTCCGACACTGGTGTAACCTAATGAGTGGTGACCACGAAACACCGGGTAGACAGAAGAGGAACTTTTGTTCTACTTCAGACAGTGACACAAGTGTGTGCGAGGATAGATGTGCTAAACCTGAAACGAAGCGTTTAAAACATCGAACCTGCCGCCGACGATATGAATTTTCAAGAAGCCCTCGATAAAGCCCTCGAGAAAATAGATCGTCGCTTCGACAATCTAGCAACAAAAAGGATATAGAAAAAATGAAAAACGAGGTGAAAATTTGACCGACAATTTCATGAAAAGGTGGGGGAACTGGAAGGAAGGATACTACAAGCAAAATAAGGAAGGCAA
>CM031595.1:88783364-88785481 GCA_018398815.1 Conus ventricosus | reverse complement strand
AAAAAGAAAAAAAGAAAACAAATAAACCATTTCGTCTTTCAATAATTAATAGAAAATAAGTTGTGTTCAAATAAACCCTCTGCCTGGCTCAATGATTTAGACTTTGACCATTCATCCGCGCGTCATTTTACTGTCTTATATTGCCTCTCTGAGCATATGAAGTCAGCAGTTGATTTCAGCTATGACATTGTTGCATTTTTCTTTTCTTTTTTTCTTTTTTTTAAATGGTACCTGCATTTTTTTTCATGTCAATGACACGACCCCTCCCCTCTCCCCACCACCTTCCTCCCTTATAAACCTTGTCTAAGAAATGAGTCTAGAGTGGCCCCTAGTCAGATGGTCAGAGCGTTTGCCTGCGGAGCTGACGATTGTGCTTTCGAACAACTCGTGGGCTTAACCCGATTTAAATAATAAATTGATACGGGATTCGTTTGACTTGATCTACACGGTAAACATCTGATCCGCTGTTAAAACATATCATGCATGCAGACGCATAACATGTGTTTTTTGTTCTTTCTTCACCCGATCATTCCATCACAGAATCAACGGAAGTCAGAAATATCAAGCACCGATTGCGCTTGACACTTACAGGGCCGATTTGGCCGCAGTAGCCAAGTCGATAGAACGTCAAAACTTCGAAAAATGTTAACGTTTTGGAAATGCCGTTCAAAAACTCGCGCTCTCTCCCAACAAACAGTACGAGGCAACCGAGAACGCCGGGTTACATCAGCGTATCGAGTAAGCTCATCCACGCAGGCCGGCTATGTACACATGGACGCCATTGCGTCTTCTTCAAGACTCTGCGTAAGACAACGACATGAATTCCTTACTGACCTTCGCCATCACTGACCGTTCGCCTTTCCTTGAGACTACAGAGAAACATCACACTTGACTCATACCCCGTTGCCTTTTATTGTTGTTCTTTCTGCCCTGCTTGACTCAATGCCACTTCTCTCCAAGACCTGTTGAGTTTCCCAAATTGCAAAAATCGTTAAGTGTTCTCTCTCTGACGTGGGTAAGGGAAAGAGGGTGCGTGGGTGCGTGTGTGGGTGGTGAGAAATGGGGACGGGGGAGGGGGAAGGGGGGGGAGTGAAGCTGAGAAGAGTGGGTCAGTCAGAAAGACAACACAGTCAGGTGGGCAGCGCGAGCGTCGCCATCACAGCTGGGTGCCTTGCCTTGACGAACCGGAGAACCTGTCGGCTGTTCAACGGTTAGAGAAACGACGATGCCGACTGTTTAAAACAAGCTGCATACGTGTCTGTCTTATGTGCTGTGGGGAATATTTAAGCACAAATATTAAAACGAAACGTCCGTGCACAATCAACATCAAAACTAGCGATAAGTTCAGAAATATTTTTCGAATTTTGCATTAATAAAAATTTTACAAGCAAGCCTGTATCGAAAATATCTCCGACTTGAGAGAGAGAGAGAGAGAGAGAGAGAGAGAGAGAGAGAGAGAGAGAGAGAGAGAGAGAGAGAGAGGGGGGGGGAGAGAGAGAGAGGGGGGGGAGTATGGGAGAGAGGGGGGACGGTGGGTGGGAGCGGGAGGGAGGGAAACAAGAACAACGAAACAATGTCAGCGTGGAGGAAAAAACGAACAAATCGATCGCCAACAACTACCTCCGTGGCAGTCTTCACAGATCGATTGTCGAGAAGAGGAATAATTGGTCAAATTACCAGGTTCAGAAAATGTAAAAAAACAAAACAAAAATAAAACAAAACAAAACAAAACAACACGCGCGCACACGCACACGCACACACACACCACACACAGAAAAAAAAAAACTGGAATGAATATTTGATGAAGTATTGTGTGCGCAACGAAAATCATGCTTGCGTGTATATCGGTTTTATTTGATGTGTATTCGGTGTGCACATTTGTATTTCGATTTTTTGCTGAAGTTCGAGTGATTTTCTCCCCATTAACACACACACACAAAAAAAAAGAAGCAAAATATACCATATTAACAAAGAAGGAATCTTTTTCTTTTCTTTTATTCGTTTTGTTTTCTTTTTGAATTAGTCTTCCTCGCTTTTTGCTTTTGTTTTGCTTTCATTTTTTGTTTTTTTAAGCCTTGAGAACATTCGTTTGTTCACTTCATGACTCGAAGTTTGAC
>CM031595.1:88773364-88775864 GCA_018398815.1 Conus ventricosus | reverse complement strand
AAAGGACACACACGCAACAGGTTTAAATGTGCAAGATTTTCCTCTCTCTTCTCTCTCTCTCTCTTCCTCTCTCTCTCTCTCTCTCTCTCTCTCTCTCCGAGAAGAGGATAATATCTGTTTCGAAAAATTGTCAAAACAAATAAGCAACATTTTAACATGCAGCTTAAGTTGACTTAGAAGATAGTACATAAAAATGCTCACTCTCTCTTTCAAAAAAAAAACTTTTATCTGTTCCCCCGCACATCTAATACATTAGTTTATGGCAAACCGATGATTTTCTCCCTTCTTTTCCCGAAAATTCGGTGTAAATGTTGGCTTAAACACCTCAGCACTTTATCAATGCCCAGAATAGGGCGAACAGTCCCTATAAAATGGCTAAATTATACAACACGGAAACTGGGCACAAATTTAGAACATTATTAGCGAGAATGTGCTTTGAATTGTGTTGGCTAAGCCAAGGTCTGGCTGTGAGTATGGTTTATCAGGTTCAATGACAGATTTACTCGTGCTATAAAACAAAACTGGCATTCGGAATTGGAAGATTTATATAAATATAGGTGGTTTTATTCTTTTAAGAATGTTTCTCAAAAGAAAAAATCTATCTTTATACTGGATGAATGGCACAGGGTTACTGGTCGATTCAGACTAAGATGAAGCGCTTAAAAAATTCAAACAATGTTTTCAAAGTGATGACGATGAAATACGTGTGCCCATCATGTCAAAGTGGAACAGAGGATAGGTCCATCGACTTTAAATTGCCTTCTTAGACGAAAAAACGCAAAAAGTTGTTAAGGTTCTTAATTCCTTTACTGGAAACCCTGATCAGAAATCGGTAGCAAAAATTCTTTCCAAAAACAATGAATATTTAACAAAACCTCTGGCGAGATCCTAAGCGGAAGCAATGAAGATAAGAAAAGTGTTAAATGGACAGAGGACAAAGTCAGCAAATCCCAAGATGCCCCACCGTCTGTATCTGCGCGTGCGCGCCCCTCTCTCTCTCTCTCTCTCTCTCTCTAACTCTCGCTCGCTCGCTCGCTCGCTCGGCTCTCATATCTCAGTTCTCGCCCCAACCTCCTCCACGCTTCTGTATCATATTTTTCAAAGACTGCATGAGGTTTTTGTAGGTACAGCATGCACAGCATACTGATCACACAAAAATAACGTCTGCAGCGCGTACTCACTCGCTTTCTTGCTCCCTCGCTCACCCTCCCCTCCTCCCCCCCCCCCCCCCCCCCCCCCCCCCCCCCCCCCCCCCCCCCCCCCCCCTCTCGTTTTCAACCGAAATTATGTAATGACTGCATAGGCAAGGCTTTTGTATCTGCATCAGGGAAAATCTCACACAACACAATGCAGCATCCGGGCTGCGTTTCTGGCACTCTGTGTTTAGTGTCAGCCCACGACACGCCAGGCGGAGCGTGCGGAAAGAATGCATTCTGGCTGTTTGGCTTGGCTCCGCGCTTGCCTTGGAATGGGGCCTCGCAAATAACAGCCGCTCTAAGCATCTTAATCAAGCATAAAACAACACAACAAAAAAAACCAATCAATTCAGCTGCATTGTGATTAACATTCAAGCCTAGCAGAACAGCAGGTATTGTTTACTACTTAACTGTACAACCAGCATTTTCTCTCTACCAGATAGTTTTTTTTTTTAATTTTCCCAGATATTCTTAGCACAAAGTGTTCTCTCTCTATCTCTCTCTCATCATCGCGGAGGCCTAACTAATTTTTTATACCACCCTTTGTCGTGCAGACTGGTGGCAGGTCAATATACGACCAAATGGGCCGACGAGTGCACTAAAGCACAGTCTGCCTGCACAAGAAACAAGCCAGAGAACGTTTCCACTATGTTGTCAGTCTTTTTTCTTCATCGTGTTGCTTATGAGCAGAATATTATTAAAAAGTTATCCATTCTACCATCTCTGTCTGTCTGTCTGTCTGTCTGTCTCTCTCTCTCTCTCTCTCTCTCTCTCTCCTCTCTCTGTGTGTGTGTGTGTGTGTGTGGTGTGTGTGAACTGTCTCACGCGGCTCACGACGGGCTTCAAGATTGATGGCATGGTTCCTGACAAAATGGAGCTCACGTTTACCACGCCTGTCATCCTTTCAAGCACTGAGAAAGCATAGTTTGGGCACAACCTTATCCCTCTCGTGAGAGTAATCACATTCCAAATCAATGAAGTGGTACTGGGGTGGGCGACCGGCCCCGTCGCGATTCGCTCCAAATGACACCATGGGAAAGCTATCAACTTCAGCTAAATGCCACGGAACTGCACGTTTTACAAAGACAGGGCCCAACACGAACCGATGAAAACTGTTGTTTTTCATCTTAAACTCAACGCCAGGTTGTATTAATCAACTTAATTATTCACGCACTTTTTGTTGCAACTGGAATGAGAAGATAATGGTTAAAAAAAAAAAGGGGGGGGGGGGGGCATGGGGGAGGGGTGGGTGGGTTAATATGCAACACGTCTTTATGAGCTAATTCTCGTATGATTTCGCCGAT
>CM031595.1:88725864-88770864 GCA_018398815.1 Conus ventricosus | reverse complement strand
GAGGCACCGTGCTGGCGCTCTTGGCTTGCGACAATTCTGTAAAAATGCTTGAATTAATTTTTTTAATTTTTTTATTTTATTTTTTTATGAAGGGCCAATAAAAACCCAGGAAGATCATTTCCGAGTTGTCAAAGTTCAGACGAAGAGACTGGATTCAGAGACTGATGATGATTGCATCATGAGGCTGTTGGCCAAAGATGATTTATTTGAAACCTATTCAGAAAGGAGGAGATGGGAGTGTTAAGCGTGTACTTGGGGAACTACTGACTGAACTGTTTGCGATCGACAGTGACCAGTCGCCCAGTTCCAACTATGTGTACACGGACGTCGTGAACTAGACAACCCATGCACTGATGAAATCAACGGATTTCTCGACAAGGTGCGCGAGGGGGTTGAGGCGGAAATTCAATAGCAGGAAGTTGCAGCCTCTGCGTACCCTTTCACCCCATTAGGCCATCACGCATGCGTACTGCGAGTTACATTTGGTTGCCATGCCATACAGGTATGGGATTTTCTCCTGTACTTTTTTTTCAGTCGTCAAATTATTGAACTGGCATCAAAATGGCGGAATAAACAGTTTCATACTTCTTCACAGCTAAGATCTCTTGCACGATGCCGTTACGCAGTAACTCAAAACAATACTGTAACACCCACAACAACTACACCTACACAGCAGTCATACTGTTAACGATGATTTGCATCAGCACTAAGCCAAAATTCATGGTTGGGAAGAGGCATCGAATTTCATGTCCCACGTTTTCACGCCACTCTTGCAATATGATCGATATAAATGATTTTAGACAACAACAACGCTAGAATTTGTGAGATGAGGAAACGGGAGAAGGCGACATTTCTCTCTCTCCCTCTCTCTCTCTCTCTCTCTCTCTCTCTCTCTCTCTCCACACGACACACACACACAAATATATATATATATATATATATGCTGATACAATTATAATTAGTGGGAATAAAAGTGCATGCTGACAATTCTTCAGTCGTTGATAGTAATACTGGCAAAGATTTGAACTTTATTTATAGATAAAAAGAAAAATTGAATTGAATAAAAAAATGCGGGGAATGTATTATAAATATGAAAATCCCTTCACTAGCTGCCTGAGGGAACCATCGTAATCCCTCTCAAAGGCACATTTATTGGTATTGCCTGCTCCTAGGCCTTTCGTCCGCTGGATCGGACTCATCAGGGAGACACGGCTGATTGTGTCTGTGCTCTTGGTGTCAAATAGAGACACACCACAGTCCATAATTCTGTGGTATTCTCACCACCAAGGGTTCAAAAAAGAATCCAACAGCACCCTCAAAGCAGCCAGTGAAGGGTAGTAAATGGAACAAAACAAAAGTGTGGAGAGGAAAAAAGTTGCTGAAAAACTAAAAGCATTATTCAAACAGTATAATATATATATATATATATACACACAAACACACACACATATGTATATATATGTTATATATATATATTATATACACACACACACACACACACACACACACACACACACACACACACACACACACACACCTTGTCGCCGATTCCCCTGGGATTTCACAAAACAGCATGACGCTGTACGTGAACATCTAGATAACAACTAAACACTCCGACTCATTCAACAAAATTTGTTGAGAGAACGAACGAATGAAGAATGAATTCGTTCGTTCGTTCGATGAGAGAGAGAGAGAGAGAGAGAGAGAGAGAGAGAGAGAGAGAGAGAGAGAGAGAGAGAGAGAGAGAGAGAGAGAGAGACTGTGTGAGCCAGTCAGTTCAGGGGGAGACTGGACCAGCTGAATACACCCACACCTCCACCCTCCTTCTCCTCAGCCTCCTTCCCTGTCACGTCCCTCCCGTGAACAAATTCAAACTTGAATGGTTTTCTGTGTGCTGAACGCGGTCGTCCCGCTTGGGCCTGCTGTTGGGCCCGGTACAGTACCACTTTCTCCTCGCATTCGATCGCTCCTTGCGGGCAGATTGATTCCGGTCCGAAAGTACTGGAACCTAATGACATTATCCACAGTGCAGACATTACAACTTGTCCTTAAAAGAAAAAAAAGAAAAGAAAGAAACCTGGGAAGCACCAGAGTTTTAATTTCGGACGGTGAGGCAACAGTCTGTACATCAGTGATGGAGCACGAAATGAAGTGCGTGAAACAGCTGACTGAAATTACTAACACTTTTGTTTAAAAAAAAATCTAAACTGAATGACTAAAGAAAGGCGTCTTTGTACGTTTTTGTTTTGCCTTTAACGCTGTCTGTGTTGTGAAAAAGAGAACGGCATAGAGATATAGTGCTAATCCTTTTCACAGTGTAATACGTAAGCCAATCCTTCCGCAGAAGGTGACAGAGAGGTGACATCAGAGACGGTGACAGAGGTGACATCACTGACGGGTACTACGTTTAACTGCACGAATCTAACGTCAAATTGATTAGGACCTGAATTAAGAATTAACTAATACATAATTTTTTTCACACACACACACACACACACACACACACACACACACAACACACGTCCACCCGACAAAACAAAACGAGGTTAACATAGGTTAATAAAATTTAAGTTCAATGAAGGCTACTGTTGTTTGTTCGGTTTGCATTCCGTTTGCAACGTTTGCGACACCACATACGGACCATAAAAATCACGAAGTGTCCTCTTTCAATGGAAATTTCTTTTCTCATTCTTTGTCCTATAACATCAAAATAGGGTGTTTGTGTTATTCTCTATTTGGCTCTTTAGGTTGGGAAATATTTGGATGTCACTGTACGATCTTCTGAAAGTTCACCATCCTGAATTATAATGATGGAAAAAATGGACAAAGATAACTCTAAACGCCAAAAAGATTGATTATCGTAAGATGACTGTTTGTTGCAAATCAACAAACCTGTTGTTTCATTTCATTATGTCATACAATACTAAGGAATTTGAAACACTATCTCTAAAACGGAATCTTCCTTTTTGTTTCTGCAGCAGCAGCAGCAACAACACCAAAGAGAACAACAGAATCCTCCTATTCCTACTCTTTACTTACCACTCAAGCGTGTCTTACGTCTGCTTTGAGAACTAAAGACAGGGTCAGACCATCTCGCCCACATTACTATTATACCGTTTCCAAATTGCTTCTTCTTCACCAGATGAAAATCCCTAAGTTCAGTCACGTCTCTTACCCAGTCACTCAGGTCTGATTTGGCCCTCTGTGGGTCTGGATACAAGGTTAGTAGTCACTGGAGTCCCTCGGTGTCTCCTCTCGCTGCTTCTCTCTGCCTCCTGTCTGTCGCCCCACTGAATGAAAGTGTAACGGAGGAGACACATAATCAAACTCTTACTCTCTCCCCATACCCAGTTAGCTCTCCTGTTCGAGTATCTTTTGGGTGCGGTCAATTAATAATATTAGCGATTACTTACACTACCCACTTTGACTTCCTTCTTTTTATTCTCTTGTCTCTAGGAACGATGACACAACCTGCCAAAGAGTTGCAGGTCTTCTGTAAGTCTACATCATCGAAAGACTCTTAATTCTCCCGTCTCTGGACAGAGAGTGGGCGGCAGGGCTGTTGCTCCTCTCATCAAAAAGAGTCCACAGTGCGCTACTGGCGAGTAAAGTGGAAAAAAGGGCACCTCGGCTCGTGCACAAGCCTGCCTATCCAGACGATGATGCATGTAAAGGGCTTTACTGTGGGATAGAGAGACAAAGGAGTGCGCTCCTATTGTCAAAGACTCGTGGGGAAGTACCGGCAGAAAAAGAAGGCAAGAGAACCGCGACCGGTGGTCAGTGAGACGACCTATAGAGTCTAGGACATTGTCCAAGATCCTGTGATTGGTTAGCCTCAGCCACAACATCGGCCAGGGGGTTGGTGGGTAAAAGCAGCTCTGCCCGACCAGACCCCACTGGATCCCGAATCAAAAGGCCCTGAAAAGGGACTTGTTTTGGGGGAAGAGGGCAGTGGACGAGCACTGCGACCGATCTGAACCACTTCAGCTACATCAGGCAGTGAAGGCCAGCCTTCAACCACTGTAGCCACCAAAGCAGAACAACTTCCTACCATCACCTCCATGAAGTCCCACGGATCCGTCCGGGAATAACATGCCCTCAAGAACACCCGGCCAACGGGACGTTAAACTCACCCTACTTGCGGTTGAAAAAGGAGACGAGTGGTCTTGTAACCTCAGCCTGTTTCCTTCTCCCCTCTACACACTCCTCGATCTCTTTAAGTCTCCAGTCCTGATATCACACTGGGCACTCCGTGAACTCGCAATCCAATCGAACTGGTCTTTGTAGCTCTCGGTCTCCACCTGTCTCCTCACTTATTCCTCTGGACAAGAAACAGAGCGCATAAGAGGTTCAAGCCAAAGCATGTGAACTCTCCTTGTTCTAAGCCACACTGCAACTCCATCCCGTGCTTCCTTCTCTCCATTCCGTCTGTCTCTGAACAAGATACAGCCAAACAAGCCCATGTGACACTACTTCCCAACATCCCTCCGCATGGTCGTTTAGATTGTCTCTGAACAAGGCAATGCAGCAGCTAAAACTTAGTCTAGCATCTAGTTCTGTCCGCTCCATTCGACAGTGTCCCTGTTCACGAGTCATCCAGGATGGAGGTAGGTGGAGGCTGCGAAAAGAGAGAGGAAGGGAGTGGGTGGGGTAACCGACACTGGGTTTCTTCAGGCCCGCACAGCAGCGGTGAAGCCTATGTTATTAAGTACACTCCAGGGTCGTCTCCGTGCTGCGCATCTCTCTCTTTCCCTGTCCTGTTCTGCATCCATCTCACTGCCTCTCTCTCCCTCTCTCCCCTCCTCTCTCTCTCTCTCTCTCTCTCTCTCTCTCTCTCTCTCTCTCTCTCTCTCCTCTCTCTCTCTCTCTCTCTCTCTCTCTCCTCCCCGAGAGCGAAGCTGAGGGCCAAACAGACTCTCTGACCTGTACGTGATCTGCTGTCTATCAGCGCAGCTCTCTGGCTCTGTCTCTGGGAGCAAAGCAAAGGGCCAGGGCGTCTCTCTGACCCCTACGTGATCTGCTTTCTATTAACGCAGCGACCTCCAACAGCCATTCCTCCCTTTGTCCACAAGTTTCGATCAATACTTCGAAGATCCCTCTCTTCTCCATCACGTTTCTGTGCTTCTGTTGCCTCTCTCTCCCTGCAACCCCCCCCCCCCTCCCCGCCGCCCTACCTTTACACACATAACCTTGCTCTCCCGTCCCCCTACTCGCCCATTGGTCAACAGCAGCTCTCCAGCCATGGTGCCAACTTCAGACACAGAAAGGGGTTTGGGTTCTTTTCTTCCATCCACTTAACTCACAGTGGTGGTTGGGGTGCTGGTCTTTCGGATACAAACGCTAAACCCCGCATTCCTTGTGAATCATGCTGTGGCAGCGCGACTTGTCTCAAAGACAAGATCTGAGCAAACCATGGTTGAAAGAGGTCCCCGACACTCAACTGACTGCTCTTTGACCAGCAGTCCGCTTGCCCAGTGTTCAGACAAATCGGGCAATCATGGGCCATCGATTTTTTTCCCTTGTTGTCAAGAGAAACCCATGCAAGTTGGGTTGGTCTAATAAACGAAGTTTGCATATATCTATCCCTGTCTATCTCTGACCGTTCCCTCACCCTTCCTCTCCCCCACCCACTCCTCTCTCTCTCTCTCTCTCTCTCTCTCTCTCTCTCTCTCTCTCTCTCTCTCTCTCTCTCTTCCCCTCCCATCTCTCTCTATCTCTCTCAGATCTGTCTCAGTCTTCCAATGTTACTCTTTTCCTCCACGCCTACAAACATCTACCACAGTCTAAACTCAGAAAGAATAGAGAGGAAGGAGAAGAGTGAGCAGAGAGTTACAGAAGAGACAGACAGAGAGTACTGTCCCAGACGGACAAGATTATTTTTTCACGGAGGAGTATGGGGGAGGGAGGGAGGTACAAATAGGGCTGTCACATGCATTTACTGCAAATCAAAGGATGAGTGAGCTTCCGTATGTATATACAAATATACCTACACATGCATCTCTCTCTCTCTAGTGTCTCTCTCTCGTCCCTCTCTCTCTCTCTCTCTCTCTCCGTGTGTGTGTGTGTGTGTGTGTGTGTGTGTGTGTGTGTGTGTGTGTGTGTGTGTGTGTGTTGTGTGTGCGCGCGCGTGTGTGTGTATGTGTGTGTGTGCGCGCGCATGTGTGTGTGTTAGTGTACTGTGTATGGAAGCATGCAAAGTGTGACCAGTTCATCAAAAATATTATGCGCCGTGAAGGGTACATTATGCAAAGCGCACGACAATGATACCAACCACTATCAAATCGTAATTACAGAGTCCATCTAAGTGATACACTAACCATACCTACCACCACCCTCTTAGCCATACATTTTCGAACTCAGACAACCCAAGGTCATCTGCCATTCAATCACCAACAATGACGACGGTGCCTAGTCGTACTCTCAGCCCCTACACTCAGACCGGCAGACAGACAGACAGCTGAACACACAGAGAGTGAGAGAGAGAGACAGAGACAGAGACAGAGAAGAGAGAGAGAGAGAGAGAGACAGACAGACAGACAGACAGACAGATAGAAAGAGACCAGAGAGACAGAGAGAGACAGAGAGAGAACAGAGAGAGAGAGAGAGAGAGAGAGAGAGAGAGAGAGAGAGAGAGAGAGAGAGAGAGAGAAGAGAGAGAGGAAGAGAGAGATGAGGGGAAGGGAAGGAGGAGAGTGAGAATGACTTTGCTTCAGTAATGCTAGCTGGTTGGACAGCATCGATTCCTGCCATCACGATTAAGCTAAGGACAAAACACATTCAACCCCACTACCCTCTCCTTTTCCCCCTCCTTTCTTCCCACACAGATCCAGACTTCTTATGGCCACTGAACGTGCTGGACACAGCAGTCGGCCAGTCTCTTGCCTCGGCACTCTTGGTACGAGCGTGAAACAGACGAGAGAGAATGAAAGCTTTATGGCATCAACTCCCCCTGTGAAGGAAAAAAAAAAAAAAAGAATCGCAGAGGAAGAACGAAGTGCTTTTCTACGCATTATTTTAATCATACTGAAAATTGCCAACGACACAGAGGCGAGAAGAAAGTGCTGAGAGGCGCCGGAATTGGGTGGGAGACTGTCTCCTCTCGCCTCGGAACACTTCGAATTGGCGTGAAAACGACGAGTGAAAATGGGATAGATCTCTATGGCACAAACTCCCCCTGAATGGTGAGGGGGGGGGGGGGGGGGCGTCGCAGACGAAGTAATGAATGCGTTTTCTTTTCTATGCATACTACAAACCGTAACAAAGTTCTCCGATGCCAGAAACAGGCGGGAAGGAAGAGGTAGAGGGATGGACATGGTGAGGACGGTGAGGGGGAAGGGTCAGGCAGGGGTGGCCTGTCTCTCGCTTCGGCACACTTCATACAACCGTAAAACCAACAAGAAAGAATAGAAGCTCTGTGACACACCCTGCCCACTGGAGGGAAAAAGGTGTCGCGGAGGAGGTACAGGAAGCTTTTTTTTAAATGCGTTACTATAAATCATAAAGAGGTTTTCCAGTGCCACAAGGAGAAGAGAGTTGGTGGAGGGACGGTGTAGGGGGTCGGGAGTGGGGGGTGGGGTGAAGGAGGCTCCTGAATTCAGTCGACAGGTCTACAGGCAGTTTGCAGACTGGCGAACGGATTCTTTAAAAGTCTCCCATCAGCTGTACTCCACGGAATCATTACTTTTCCCTGAAAGTTTCAGTTCTGTCTGTGATCACACACACACACACACACCACACACACACACACACACAATCATATATATATATAATATATATATATATATATATATATTAATATATATATATACACGCATGCGCGCGCGCGCACACACACACACACACACACACGCGCGCGCGCGCGCGAAAGGATATTGTCAGATTGTTTCCTCAAGGTATATTATATTGCAAACTTTATGATCTAAGCCTGTCTGGAGACAGATGATCGCTCCTGAAGGATATCAAGAAACAATTTGCAGCGTAGTATTATATACAATCTCCGTTTGTCGATCAGTCTGTCTGTTTCTCTCTCTCTCTCTCTCTCTCTCTCTCTCTCTCTCTCTCTCTCTCTCTCTCTCTCTCTCTCTGTCCGTTTCTCCTTTTCACATACACACACACACACACACACACACACCACACACACACACACACACTTTTGTGAACGCGCGTGCGTGCGACTGTGTTGTACGTGTACGTCAGACACTTTTTCACAAAATGATGACATCAATGACGACCTCGCATGACTCTTGCTTCGTTCTCAACGGCTCTTTGACACGACTGGATTGTACTCAGTTCCCTCGGTTCACTGCATCCCCCTCACCCCTCCCCGGTATTCCCTCCTCCTTCTCCTCCCCTGACCCTCGATCCGACTCCCATTTTATATTCGAGAAGTGAAAAGGGGGACTTCTGCTGAGACAGCAGAGCGAGAGTAAGCAACGCTAACAGCTGAAACTGGAGACGAGTGGAAAGGAACCCTGGCCGAGATATTTTATTCATGACAGCCTGACAGACCTAAGGTTTTCGTTTTTTTTTCCCCGAAGTCGGTTTACGAGTCCTGTGGAACTGAGCCGCTCATCAGGCGACGGACGTCCACAGAGAGAAATCTCCGTGGCCCCGTGTGCCCAGACTACACCGACGACACCACGTTTAGGTCAGAATCATACCATTCAAGGGATGAGACACAGACGTCATTTAACTTGGGGGGCATCGACGATGAAGCGGATTTTAAACGGAAACAAGCTGAATCAGACACACGATTGTTTGAATTTAATCTCTCTCTCTCTCTCTCTCTCTCTCTCTCTCTCTCTCTCTCTCTCTCTCTCTCTCCTCTCCCTCCCCACCCCCATCTCTCTCTCTCACTTATTACACTGACAAGGATCTGATTTACGCCTGACTAGGTGATTCGCCGAATTCTGTCAACTTCCTCGTGACTGGAAGTCGGAGAGCTATCGGAAATCACCTGTTGCTGTTGGTGTGTGATACTTTTATTTCGCCTCGCTTTACCTAATGCTGCGACGATGGAAGAGAGAGAGAGAGAGAGAGAGAGAGAGAGAGAGAGAGAGAGAGAGAGAGAGAGAGAGAGAGAGAGAGAGAGAGAGAGAGAGAGAGCCAGCCAGCCAGCCAGCCTGACAGACAAGAGATGAGGGGGACCTTTATACAAAAATAATATCTTTCATTTCTAACTTCACAAACGACACCAGGTTGTGAACATCGAATTCTAAAGCATGGAAGATACACTTAACAAGTCAGTAGTTGTTAGGGGGTTGGAGGTACAGGTGGAGAGGTGGTAGTGTGGGGGTGGCTTTAAGGGCAAGCAGGATTCTGTTTTTGAAATTATATTCTAAGTTGAATCTACGTAGAAACGTTTGTCTCTGACAAGTTAGAAGTGTACTTCATTTTCATGTGATGTGATTTTTACAAAGTAGGATACAGAAGGAACATCTGGTGTGTATCCAAGTGTGTTTGTGTGTATGTGTGAGTGCGTTCGTGCGTGCGTATGTGCGCGCTTGCTTGCTTCTAACAGATTCTCCCGTATTGTAGAACCGTATTTTGAGCAAATTCTGAGGTAGTCGTGTCATTTTATTTCTGCTTCTCTTGCGTTCTTGGAGACGGCAGACCGATGACCTCGCGAGTTAATGCCAAGCTCCGTTGACCATTGTTAAGGAACACAATAACCCATTCTGTGACCGAGATCTCTGGAAACCGAGATATCTGGAAACAGCCTTGCGTGCGTGATTTTCAACTCTTTAAAACAAAATCCGTACGTACTCGATCCACAGGAGCAGAAAACAAACAAACAAAAAACATTGAACAGAAAACGTGCAGATGTGGCTGTGTGACGGGGAGCCGGAAGCGGCAGCGACTGATTGATGCCACTGCCACGGCACCATAGGCCAGTTAGAAAGAAAGGAAGGGTGAAGGAGGGATGGGGTGGGGGTGAAGGGGCATGTGTCCCTGACTGCCGACAAAACCAGGACTGGATATTGATTCAGTTTCCCATAGATGACGTCATCTGATGAAAGTAGGTTTACTTTGAAAAAACAAAAATCATCCCCATGTGAAGAAAGAAAATGTTTTTTTTTCTAGAGCACTCCCAGTTCTCTCCAGCATAAAATAACAATGGAATGACGCGTGTATTAAATCAGCCAAAAAGAAACTGGCTTGGATGCCTCCTCTTAAAAAAAAAAAAAAAAAATTCTATAGCACTTATTTTCTTCCCCCCCCCCCCCCCCCCCCCCTTCTTTCGAAACAAAACTACAACTACAAACAAAATGCAAGCCTAATACGTATATGACTAAAAAAATCTACTTTTTTCTTTTTCCTTTTGTTTTCTTTTTTTTTTCACTGGTCGAAAAGCCATTCTTCATGCTACACTAGATCCCCCTCTTTCCACACTAATTTCTGTTTTATCTACAAAATAGCTGTCAAACCAATTTCTTTTTCTTGTTTAAGTTATTCACCAAGTTTTGCCATCCTACATGCAAAGAGAGAGAGAGAGAGAGAGAGAGAGAGAGAGAGAGAGAGAGAGAGAGAGAGAGAGAAGAGAGAGAGAGAGAGAGAAGACGGTGGGGGGGGGGGGAGGGAAGAGCCTTTCTTCTCTCCCTTTCTTTACCGAACCTGACGCATCATGTTATTAGAGAGGGAGAGAGAAAGCCTTTCCCCTCCCCCTGTCTTCACCCAGTACGAAGCATCAGGTTATCAATCTCGGTAAAGTCACGATGGATAAAGATGTCCGCTGAGTCACCATCATGAATCTTCCATCAATCACAGTTTTGTTTGTTTGTTTAGCTTGTTTCGTCAAAGAGGTCTCAATGCACGTTGATTAGGCCTGTACGTTGCGCAACATCCGCTGAACCCAAATGGCAAAGACCACGAGGATTTAAAAAAAAATAAAGAAAGGAGTGAATGTACGAAATATCACACGGTTAAAAAAATATGAAAGAAGAAATATAGTTACGAAATCACAGTTAAGAGTGGAAGGGGGGAAAGGATGGGAACCTCGTGAATATTTAGCATGTGGCCTAACAGACCTTAGCAATCTCATCAATTTAGCCAATGAAAATGTGATGGTGCGAGCGAGAGCCAGGGACAGGGAGGGGGTGGGGCCAGAGAGAGAGAGAGAGAGAGAGAGAAGAGAGAGAGAGAGAGGGGCAAGAGAGAGAGGAGAGAGTGAGAGAGAGAGAGAGAGAGGAGAGAGAGAGAGAGAGAGAGAGAGAGGAGAGAGAGAGAGAGAGAGACAAAACAGACTGAAGGGAGAATACAAGACTCACAGCCATAGACACTAAAACGCCGACGGTGAGTAATGAAGAAGAAAAGGGCACAGCCCTAAGACGCTGACAGATACAGACACTACGACGCTGACGGTCAGTCAGCCCTAAGACATTGACAGATACAGACACTACGACGCTGACGGTGAGTCAGCCCTAAGACACTGACAGATACAGACACTACGACGCTGACGGTGAGTCAGCCCTAAGACACTGACAGATACAGACACTACGACGCTGACGGTGAGTCAGCCCTAAGACACTGACAGATACAGACACTACGACGCTGACGGTGAGTCAGCCCTAAGACACTGACAGATACAGACACTACGACGCTGACGGTGAGTCAGCCCTAAGACACTGACAGATACAGACACTACGACGCTGACGGTGAGTCAGCCCTAAGACACTGACAGATACAGACACTACGACGCTGACGGTGAGTAATGAAGAAGAAAAAGGCACAGCCCTAAGACACTGACACATACAGACTACGACGCTGACGGTGAGCAAAGAGGGAGGAATAGTCTCAGCCATTTTCAAATTCTGTGGGGGGGCGGGGGGGGGGGGGGGGGGGGGGGAACAATGTATTTTGGCTGATAACATGAATCTGCGACCTAACCGCCTGCGGTACCATGGCCTCTAATCCTCTCCATTCCTACGCTCTAAACCCCATCCAGCACACCTCATCACCCACCCAGTCTTTCCTTCCCACACATAAAGACTATCCAAATACTGCATGGGTTAACACGAGACTAATATATCCCCGTCTCTATATGCCGTTGTGTCATGTGCCAACACCCCCCTTCCATCCCTTTCACCCCCAGTCCACCTTCTCCTCCCTCCTCCACAAACATCTCCATGCTCCTCCGTCCAACCCCCACCGCTCCCGTCAAAAACCCTGTGTCCCGTCTGTATGTGTTCCGTTCTCTGAGTGCCCATATCTCTATACACCCCAGTGTCTCAATATCTCTGTGTCGTTGTCTTTCCCTGTTTATGCGTGTGTGTGTTTCCCAATAAAAGATCCCATCTGTTTCTTGACTCAGCAAACTTCTGAGCTCTGGAGGGGGCTGTCATTTTCGTGGCCGTTGTTTGACCATTACTTACATATCATGTCTACGCAAAGAAGCTTTTCTGGTTGCTGGGACACATCCCATACTCGCCCCTCCAATCAAGACACAAGGAGTAAGGGGCACACGGAGATGTGTTCTTTGAGTTAACACAGAACAAACATGAGACTGAGAAAGAAAAGAGAATTAAGCTGCCCTTATGCTTCCAAAACATGAGAAGACGACTCCAGCAGCCCCTGGGCTAACCAGACACCAGACAAGAGGTTGAGAATGAGGAGACTCACGCAGCCCTTGAGGCTGGCAAGACAGCGAAAATGAGGTTGTGAAACAGAAGACTACGGCAGCTCTTAAGCTAATGGGCATCATAGTGATGATGATGGTGGTGATGATGATGATGATGATGATGATGATGATGATGATGATGATGATGATGACGAATGATGATGATGATGATGATGATGATGAGGGTTAACGGCGGACAAGATAATGATAAAAGGAGACGACTCATACAGCTCTTTCGCAAATCAACATGATGATGAGGATAATGATGATAATGGTGATCATGATAATGACAGAGCTAACAGACAGCAGGCAAGAGCATGGAAAAAACCACGAAGACTCTCGCAGCCATTGGGCTCATAGACACCTTGATGACGTCAACGACGATGACGATGATGATGTTGACAAAGACAACGACAACGATGATGATCATACATATGCAACTGACATCAGACGAGAGAATGAAATCAAGACAAGTGCCAGACCCCCTCGGGCTAGCAAGAGAGCAAACAAGAAGCGGATAAAGAGAAGACGACTCACACGGCATTTGGGGCTGGCAACAGAGCCAAGGAGAGGCTGAGAAAGAGAACAAACCTCGCGAAGCCAAGGGAGAGGACTACAGCCAACGAGAAAAGGCAGGCAGAGAGGAAGACTCCTCAGTCCCCAAGGACCCACGACACGCATACAAGCAGGTTGAGAAGAAGACGACGACTCACTGAGACCCTGAGCTAACAAGACGGCAAACAACAGTGCAGCAAGAGATGAACACTCACGCAACGCTTGGGGCTAACCGAACAACAAACATGGAGGCTCTGAGAGAGAGAGAGAGAGAGAGAGAGAGAGAGAGAAGGAGGAGAAGAGAGAGAGAGAGAGAGAGAGAGAGAGAGAGAGAGGGGGGGGGGGGGATCACAAGACGAAAACCAAAATGTGGAAGATGCAGGACTCGCATGACCCTTTGGACTAACAGGACAACAAACAAGAACCTGAGAAACAGAGGAAGAACCACGCAGCCTACAGGATAAAGTGATGGCACACAAGCTGGCGGGAGAAGGAAAAAAAGTGAACGCAGGAAAATGAGGATAAGAAGACAGCAAATAAGAAGTTGAAACAAAGAAGAGGATAACAGACATGATAATGATGATGATGAGGATGATGATGATGATGATGATGATTGATGATGATGATGATGATGATGATGAATCACGACGACGACATTATCCATGATAATGATGATAACGTATACGATGATGATAGGGCTTATATACAGCAGATGATGATGATGATGATGATGATGATGCTGATGATGATGATGATGATCACGACGACGACAATAACCATGATAATGATCATGACGTATACGATGACAACAGGGCTTACATACAGCAGGCAAGAGATCAGCCCAAAAAAAAAGATGGCTCTTGCAGCCTTTGGGGCTTCCATGTCAAGCAAGAGGTGGAGAAAAAGCAGACGACTGATGTGAACAAGACGGGCACACAAAGAGACGGGCAGAGGCAGAGGGAGACTCACGGGTCTCGGGGGGACTGACGAGGTACTGCTGGTCGTTGATGATAATCCTGAAGTCAGAGCTGAGCAGCACGTCTATAGAGGTGGACTTGGCTATCCGACTGCCGTCTGCAACAACCACAACAAATCCCTTTATTCATCACTGCCTCTCACGCACGAGGTCATCTACCCGAGCCAACTCTGTGTGTGTGTGTGTGTGTGTGTGTGTGTGTGTGTGTGTGTGTGTGTGTGTGTGTGTGTGTGTGTGTGTTGTGTGTGTGCGTGTGCGTGTGTGTGTATGGATGTGTCTGTGTGTAGGTGTGTTCTGTGTGAGTGTGTATGTCTGTCTGTCTGTCTCTCGCTGTGTGAGTGTGTATGTCTGTCTGTCTGTCTCTCGCTGTGTGTGTGTGTGTGTGTGTGTGTGTGTGTGTGTGTGTGTGTGTGTGTGTGTGTGTGTGTGTGTTGTGCGCGCGTGCGTGCATGTGTGTGTATGTGTGTATGTGCATGTGTGTGGTGTGTGTGTGTACGTATGTGTGTACGTATGTACGCCCCTCCCGCCCGCCTCTCTCCCGCTCCCTTTGCTTCCCTCTCCACTGAGCTGTTTACCCAAAAACTGCTATTGGTGTACTTTTCTACTTAAATTAGCGTTGCTTTTTTTCTCTACAAAATGTGTACACACATTTCCCTTTTTTTTGTGACAGCGAGGGGAGGGGGATACTTCGTTTTCTATACGGGCATCAGAAGGCAGAGGGGTAGCAAACAGCAGAAGATGCCTCATCTTACAGTACCTATCGTAAACAAGGTTTCTTCCAATACAACTCACTTTCAAAACTGATTCACCAGCACACTTAGGCACAACTTCAAGCTTGTACACACAGGCTGCACGGACGTACTCACATGCGCATGCGCACACGCACGCGCGCTCGCACACACACACACACACACCCACTCTCTTTCAAACATGACTTTCATATTGCGAAACTCTTTTCTCGGAGTTTGCTTTCCACCCTTGGACCAAAATATTCCTGTACGGCCACTATTCGTCAGAAACCCCTCCCTTTCCCCGTCTCCTCTGCCTCTTCCCACCCCTCACCCCCACCCCTTCTCAAGGCAACCGCCCTTTCTAACCTCCCTTGCCGCAGGATAAAAGATAAACGAATCTGAACAAAGAATAAGGAAAGACTGTGTGTGTGTGTGTGTGTGTGTGTGTGCGCGCGTGTGCGTGTGTGTGTGTGTGTGTGTTGGGGGGGGGGGGGGGGGGGTGGAGGGGGGCGCGCGCGTGTATTTGCGTGTGTGTGTTGCATAGGGGAGGGGGATGTCGAGAGCAAGATTTTGTTCCACCATCCTCAAGACGACCCAACAAGGACGGCTACTTACAAGCGCGACTGCAAGAGCTGTGTTGGCAGTTACCAGTGTAGTTGGAGGGGCCTGTACAAGTCACTGATGTGTAGGTGTCTACAGAACGTCGCACAGTGGCCAGTGTCTGTGATGTAGAGAAGTCGATGGTTCAGCCCTCACAACACATACGCAATCCAAACAATGTGAGCGAGCCAACAACAAATCGACAATGCTGCAACAGCCAGCCGGAGGGAAAGTTGGCGAGGAAATTATGTCGAAATTTGAAGACATAAATATAGTTCCTC
Source organism: Conus ventricosus (assembly GCA_018398815.1). NCBI lineage: Eukaryota > Metazoa > Mollusca > Gastropoda > Neogastropoda > Conidae > Conus > Conus ventricosus. The sequence goes on along the minus strand of CM031595.1, from coordinate 88,755,105 downwards.
CTTGTTCAGCGAAAGTGTGTGTGTGTGTGTGTGTGTGTGTGTGTGGGTGTGTGCGCACGCGCGTGTGCGCGTGCGTGCGTGCGTGCATGCGAGCGTGCGTGCGTGTGTGAGTGTGTGTGTGTGAATTCGTTTTAGTTTTTTTTTTCTTTACGTGCCGTCGAAATTCGAGGACAAGATTTCCTGTGTCTTCCAATTTTCTACGAGACTTAATAATCATGGCAGCATAGAGGTTAGTCCGACGATGCTTCCTGCTTCGAAGGAATATATCTCCGCGACCGTTTACATGTGACAGACATGGGCCACTGTTAGTGAGTGGATCAGCGATCTTGAGTTGTTGTATCATTTGTCAGTAAGTGATAACGCACTGGTCTATGCTCAGTGTGCAGTATCCGCCAGTTGGACCGACTCAGCAAATCAGTGTCTTTAGGTAGTGCCTTGCCAAGTCCTCCCCCGTCTCTATCCCTATAAATCCAGTTTTACACTGAGAATAATGTCCATGTGGAATACTACTGCCCCCCCCCCGTCCTCATGGTGCAGACCTGGCCCACCGCCAGTACCCTGAGGTGCAATACATGTCTGGGCCGGTCTGGTGAAGCTCCATGGAAAAACACAGAAACAGAGACGGGGGGGGGGGGGGGGGGGGGGGGGGGGAGGAAGACATCTGGGGTGTCGGCAGGATCGTAGCGGCAGACACAGACAGACACACTGTGCTGCGGACTCTGCCTAACGCACCCTCTTTGCCACGGAGGATAACCGTGAAGAAGAAGAAGAAGAAGAACACGGAGGAGAAGAAGCAGAAGCAGAGGCAGAAGCAGGTGGTGGTGGCGAGGAAGAACTCAATGTAAAAGACAGTAATGTTTTCGTCGTTACGACTGGTGGCTGTTCGTGTCATGAGATAAACGCCCATCCCATTCCCCTACGACATGTTTCACAGTTTACTCCAATCATGTTACTGTTGAAATCCACTACCAATTGTACAACTGCTGATACTATAACTGCTAGAACTACTCTTACTACTAATGCTGATGCGGCATACTACAACTTTAACTACTGCTGATGCTGCTAGCGACTACAACAACTACTACTAATAGTTGCTGCTGCTGCCGCTATCATTGCGGTTTGTATCTGCTTGCGACTACAACAACTACTACTAATAGTTGCTGCTGCTGCCGCTATCATTGCGGTTTGTTTCTTTGTTTTTCTTTCTGTTGTTACTTTCTTGTCTGTTTTTGTTTTGCCTTTTTTTTTTAACCTTTCACTGGTTCACTTTAACAACTTAAGTCGATGTTTGACACACCCGTCAACAAAATGTAGGTGAACCTTTTTCTTTTTTTCCTTTTTTTTTTTTTTTTTTTTTTTTTGGGGGGGGGGGGGGGTTAATCAAATAGAAAGTGCCGAGAAAATACAACCCTATTTAATAACATATCATTAAAAAGAAAACGTTTGTTTGTAACTATCGTTTGCGAAAAAGAAAACCACCACCACCACCAACACATGAGGGAAGGTATGAGCAAAGGAGGGCATCACACCAATGAATACAGTTCATCCTAATCAGACCGCAGTGGGATTCCACACAGGCGGAAAGAATCTTACACCAGCTTAGGGAACAATTTTCCTTTCCCACAAAAAAAAAACACCTCACCCCACAACCTCTCTCCCTGCTCGTCTCCTAACTCCCTCCTCCTCCACCTTCCATCCCCCGATCCCAGCCTCACTCCCTACTCGCCTCCGGCCTCGCTCTACCCTCTCCCCGTCCCCCTTTTCTCTCCAAACAATTTCCACAATTCCAAGCAAACCTGTCACCCATTTCTGTCTGTCCATTGTGTGTGTGTGTGTGTGGTGTGTGTGTGTGTGTGTGTGTGTGTGTGTGTGCCCCAGTTGATTGGGACAAACTAGATAACAGCCCACACTCCAATGTTTGAACCAATCAAACCTTGAAAATAACAACAACAACAACAACAACAACAAAACAACAACAGCAACAAACCTGACGAAAGGCCACATACGAAAATGTGAAGTGGAAACTTATTGAAAAAACCTAGTAGAGAATGTTGCACTTCGTACCTCCAAGATTTTGTTTCTTAACCAATTTAAAAAAAAACCGCTAGCAGCACTCACAAACACACGCGCGCGCACCCCTATCCACCCCCCTACCTCCCCCTCCCTCCACACACACATCTATCACAGAAAGAGAGACAAACATTCAAACATGACCAGAAACTGTACTGATTGTAGTTTTGCAGGTTTGCCACAACTGCCAGAAATCTACGCACACACATTCAGCATCCCCAACGAATGTCTTGCTGTCGAAGGAGAGGTTTTTGACGGCATTCCATGGACACGGTCATGCTTGGCATTTAGACATTACCATGAAAATGTAAAGCTGGGTCACTGTGGTTGCTAAGCGTGTCAGAAACAAAGCAAAACCAAGCAATATACTATCAGAGATGCTAATAACATCTTCTTCGCTGTAAACAAATACTTACTAATTACTTTGCTACAATGTACTTGGGACATTTCAACGACTGATTTGATACATCGTCGTTCTCAAACTGGCTGCGATAGGGACACTATTGTTTTGTGCATTTGTCAGTCTGCTATTTGTGATGTCTAACGAAGACAGTTGTCCAAAATTCACTTGTCCGTTTTGTATCGTGTATTAAATTAGCATTACTCTGCACTCTCTTTTGTATGTTCATTTATATTTTGACCCACGGATAATTTCGTTTTTTGACAGCCTTCAAACTGTCATAACTACACTACATAAAGAGCCACGAATATCATTTCCAAACACAGCCGCCAGTTTCTTGGAATCAGATTTCTGTTCTCCTCAGTGCAACACAGGAAACCGTCTTTTCAGCAAAAACAACACAAATGTTGTTTACTGCATGAAATGAGTGTGTTTTTGTGATGCTCAGTGGGCAAAATTGGTGACACATCCACAGCATCGGCAACGGGCTTCATTCTAACACGACGTACGGTCTACATCGATTCACAAGCAGTTTATTCGAGCGATCAAATCGTGATGCAACGCTCTGTATGCCTGCAACAGACAGGGTGAGGGGGTGAGCGGGAAGAGGAGGGGAAAGGTGAAGAAACAAAGGCACAGAAAGGCAGACAGACACTGACTAGAACTTGCTTTGAACCGATGCTTGCTGCAAAAATGTGTCTGTTGGGGGAGGGGGGGGGGGGGGCACGGAGGGAGGGGGCGAGGAGGAGGAAAGGGAGGGGGAGGCGGAGGGAAGAACCCAACGGACTTCCATTCAACGAAGTCAGCCCATCACCAAAAGCTAAACCGACAGCGTACATCATAATAGAGCTGTTCTGAACATCATTATCTATCGATCCGCGCTGCGTCCTTCTTGAAAACTCGACGCTGTTGAAAACGTGTACCTCGATTCCTTCGTGCAATGATAGCAATTGATTTAGTTTTCTCTGCTGTTTTTTTTTCCAAATCAGATTGATTAAGACATACGTCTTCAAGCAAGGAACAAACTAATGTATAGGCCATATATTCATAACAAAATCGATTCAAAATGTTAGATCCGGGGGGGAGGGGGGGAGAGAGAGAGAGAGAGAGAGAGAGAGAGAGAGAGAGAGAGAGAGAGAGAGAGAGAGAAGACAGGCAGACAGACATAGATAAAAAGACAAAGAGAGAGAGAGGGGGGGGAGAAAGAGACAGACAGACATAGATAAAAGGCAAAGAGAGAGAGAGAGAGAGAGAGAGAGAGAGGAGATAGAGAGAGAGGAGAGAGAGAGAGAGAGAAGAGAGAGAGAGAGAGAGAGAGAGAGAGAGAGAGAGTGAGATGCCTTGCACAACCATTATTAAATGAGCGTCCTTGCCCTGAGATGTGAGAGAAAAACTGACAGAAACAGACGGACAAAGGCAGAAGTGTGGGGGAGAGGAAGGGTAAAAATGCTAGATCTGGACGAAGAATGTGAGCGAAAGAGACAGACAGACAAGCAGGCAGAAAGACAGGCAGACAAGCAGGCAGACAGACGGAATGGGAAAGAGCGAGAGCGCGCGCGCGCGCGCGCCAAGAGAGAGAGAGAGAGAGAGAGAGAGAGAGAGAGAGAGAGAGAGAGAGAGAGAGGAGAGAGAGAGAGAGAGAGAGAGAGAAAGAGAGAGAGAGAGGGGGGAGAGAGTGAGACAGACAGACAGGGCGACAGACAAACAGAGAATGCCCCGCACAACCGTCATTAAACGAGCGACTTTGCTCTAGGATGAGAGAGAGAGAGAGAGAGAGAGAGAGAGAGAGAGAGAGAGAGAGAGAGAGAGAGAGAGGGGGGGGGGAGAGAGAGAGAGAGAGAGAGAGAGAGAAGAGAGGAGAGAGAGAGAGAAGAGACGAAAGATAGAATGGCAGACAAAGAATAATAGAAGACAGAGAGGGGAGGTGGGGGTTAAAGTGCAACTTAGGAAAGAGAGGGCAGGGAGGAGGAGGGAGAGAGAGAGAGACAGAGAGAGAGAGGATAAAGAGACAGACAGACAGACAGACAGGCAGACAGATAGACCAACACACAGACAGACAAAGACAGAGACAGCCTCGTGACTCCAAAACTTCATACACTTAAGATGAAAATCTGAAGCAGTGCAGAGCCTTCCAGTCTGTCCTTGCCACGCAAAATAAGACAACAAGATGGTGTGATGAAGAAAAGAGAGAGGCAGACAGACCGACAGAGACCGACTGAGACAGAAAGACAGGCGGAGCAACCAACGAGGAGAGAGACTGGGCGAACACGCAGTGAGGGAGGGAGCGCCTTGAAGAACCGCCAGTAACCCCCTCCCCAATCCTACATGGACAAGACCCAGGCGGCGCGTTTGCTTGCAACGATTGATGACTTGAATTCAGTGAACGAACAGTCGCGCTGCAGTGATTTGTTGCGCTCCATTTGACCACTGTCATCGGTCTCCTCAGAGGAATGACGACGAGGAGAGCGGCGAAACTGGTAAAGAAACTGGCAGGGAAATATACACATGGGGATAGGGAAAGGTGGAAAAAAAATAACGAGACGGGAGGGGGGAGAGGAGGACGAATGCTGAACTATCGCACTCGTGTTCAATCTTTATTTCAGATAATAAAAGCGAATGACGTTAAAAGCAAACCAATAAACAAACAGCGAAGAAACGTTTAAAAGAACCAAAAAAAAGAATAAACAGTGAGTAAGAGAGCAAGAAAGACAGGCAGAAAGAGAGACGAAGACAGTTACAGTGAAGGAGGCAGGAAATGCAGGGAAAGATAGAGAGAGAGATTAAGGCAGACATACGTGCCAACGAATTGGGTAAGCACCTGTGGTTCAGTGTGATAGCTGCAGAATAATGACTGCATGATGTTGTTGTTTGTCGGGTGCCAAATGTTCACAGTGAACATCTGTAATTATTCTCTGTTTTCACACAGTTGTCTAAACGATTGTCAAATTTAGCCTCCACTTCTGCTATCTTATGAGATAAAATGTCCTGGTTTGTTTCCAGTCGGTCTTCTATTCTTTTCACAGATTGTGTAAATGTTGGCACTGACGTTTTAAGTTGTTGCGAGAGGAGACTGTTCCGTGTTCCCTTTCCCGTTCGTTTTTGACTGTTTCAGCCATGCTGTTGTTCCGGCCATGGTTTGTTTCTGATGATCTAGCCATGCTGTTTGTCCCGGGCCCCTGGTTCGTTTGACTGTATTCAGCCATGATGTTTGTCCGGCCACTGGTTCGTTCTGACTGTATTCAGCCATGCTGTTTTGTCCGGCCACTGGTTCGTTCTGACTGTTTTCAGCCATGTGTTTGTCCGGCCACTGGTTCGTTCTGACTGTATTCAGCCATGATGTTTGTCGGCCACTGGTTCGTTCGTGATGTATTCAGCATGCTGTTTGGCTTGTCCGGCCACTGGTTCGTTTGACTGTATTCAGCCATGATGTTTTGTCCGGTCCTGGTTCGTTGTGACTGTATTCAGCCATGGGTGTTTGTCCCGGGCCCCGTGTTCGTTCTGACTGTATTCAGCATGATGTTTTCGGCCACTGGTTCGTTCTGACTGATTCATCCATGATGTTTGTCCGGCCATGGTTTGTTCTGACATGATTCAGTTCATGTGTTTGCGCTCTGTCCGGCCACTGGTTCGTTCTGACTGTATTCAGCCATGATGTTTGTCCGGCCACTGGTTCGTTTCTGACTGTATTCAGCCATGATGTTTGTCCGGCCACTGGTTCGTTCTGACTGTATTCAGCCATGATGTTTGTCCGGCCACTGGTTTTGTTGTGACTGTATTCAGCCATGATGTTTGTCCGGCCACTGGTTCGCTCTGACTGTATTCAGCAATGATGTGTTTGTCCGGCCACTGGTCCGGGTTTGAGTGTTCAGCCATGATGTTTGTCGGCCACTGGTTCGTTTGACTGTATTCAGTCATGCGTGTTGTGTTCTGTCGCCACTGGTTCGTTTGACTGTATTCAGTCATGCTGTTTGCGTTTGTACGGCCATGTCTGTTCTGACTGTATTCCAGCCATGAGTTGTCGCGGCCACTGGTTCGTTCTGATGTATTCAGCCATGATGTTTGTGGCACTGGTTCGTTCTGACTGTTTCAGCCATGATGTTTGTCCGGCCACTGGTTTCGTTCTGACTGTATTCAGTTCATGCTGTTAGCGGTCTGTCGGCCATGGTTCATTCTGAACGTATTTCAGCATGATGTTTGTCGGCATGGTTCGTTCTGGGCTGTATTCAGTCATGTGTTTGCGTTCTGTCCGGCCACTGGGCCAACCAGGATGGAGTCGATGCCCGACATCACGAGGAATGGAACAGCGTTGTGACATCAAAATGGCCACCGACGTTGAAGATCTTAGAACGCTCGAAGTATTTTTTGCAAATTCAACGCTTTTCTCTTCAACAGTTTCATCATCCTTGGCATAGAAAGCCAATTGCCGATCGGTGGTCATTGCATGCAACTGGCATTGTCAAAAGATGTCAATAACCGTACTAATTAATAAAAAGATTAATTTCTTTTAACGGAGCTCAGAAGTTGTTGCTACTGCTTGCCTTGTGAACACGGCTCAGAGTTCTTTTCATGCTTTAATGTCAAAGTAAACGAATGAGAGAGAGAGAGAGAGAGAGAGAGAGAGAGAGAGCGAGGAGCGAGAGAGAGAGAGAGAGTGAGAGAGAGAGGAGAGAGAGGAGAGGAGGGAGGAGAGAGGGAGAGAGAGAGAGAGAGAGGGTGAGGAGAGAGAGAGGGGAAGAGGAGGGACTCAACAGACCGACAGGCCCACCCAAAAAGACTGTCTTCCACCACCGTCAGATTACAGTCCTAACAGTGAGGAGGCACGAGTCAAAGTGTGTGTGGCAACGGATGGCGTGACGTTTGAAGAAAGTCCTCACAACGTGATTTCTGGCATCGTCCCTAAGGACACTGAAAAGGAAACGATGGACGGACAATGGCAATGGGAGGAATAGTGGACGGGTGACAGACGAACTGGGAGAAGGTGGAGCAGGACGAGGAGGACATTTTTGGATGATGAGGAAGAGTACGATGAAAAGATAAAATACATCCTACAGTTCTTCAATGTGTGGCCGTCTCCAATCTTTATCTTTAAGCTTTGAAGAAAAAAAACGTGAAATTTACACACACACACACCACAACACACACACACACACGCACACCATACACACACACACGTACACACGCACGCACACACCCACCACACACACCACACACACACACCCCCCACACCACACACACCACACACAGAGCGGGGTTGGGGTGGGGCAGGGGTGGAGAAAGGTTGTGAATATACCTTTACATTCTTAAATTTTGCTTCGGTCGCTTCCCAACCTCAAAGAAAGAAAGAAACAAACAAAAGGTAGGTGAGGGTGAGAGGAAGGAGGGGTGGGGGGAGAAAAAAAGTGAAATAAAGAAAATAAAAGGGGTATTCAGCTTATTCACTCCCCAACCCAAGGGAAAACAAACGCTCGGAAGAAGGCAAAAAAGGAAGGGAAAGAAAGAAAAGAAAGAAGACCCGAGAGAAGAAGAAAAATGAAAGCGAAAAGGAAAGCTAAAAGAAAATGAAATAAGTGTGCACAGGACTGAGAGAGAGAGAGAGAGAGGAGAGAGAGAGAGAGAGAGGAGAGAGAGGAGGGGAAGGGGAGAGAGAGACAGAGAGAGAGAGAGAGAGAGAGAGAAAGAGAGAGAGAGAGAGAGAGAGAGAGAGAGGAGACAGACAGACAGACAGACAGACAGACAGACAGACAGACAGACAGACACAGACAGAGAGAGAGCAATCAAAGTGGGAGGGCTCGCAGGCGTGGGGAGGGTGGATGGGCATGGACACATGATTAAAAAAAAAAAAAAAGGAAGTCACGTCTGGTACCACACTCGATCCACAAGCGCCTGTCGTCTGGCAGCAGTCAGCTTGGTTCATTATTTACAGTCTGTTCATCTATGTTCCTGGTTTGTCGTCAACAGATCAACACGGACTATAAGAGAGTGAGTGAGAGAGACACACAGAGACAGACAGAGGGGGAGGGGGGGAGGGGGAGGCAGGTGAGAAGAGACAGAGGCAGAGGGCAGACAGAAGTTGGGGGACAAAAAGAGAGACAGAGCGGGTTGGGTAGCTGGGGAAAAGGGAGGGGGGTTTCCTGCGGAAATGCCCAATTGACGGGCCCTTTGTAAAACCATAAGGACCAATCGCCCAATGACGGGCCCTTGTCCCCAAAATTGACCAATCAGCCCAATAAATGGCCTGTCAACCTTAAATGCCCAATAGACCAAGACGGCCTGTCAACCAAAAATGCCCAAATAGACCAAGGGCCGGGCCTGTAACCATAAGGGCCCAATTCAGCCCAAATGAGGGCCCTGTAAACCATAAGGGAAAATTTCAGAAAAAAATTTTAAACTGGCCTGTAAACCCATAATGCCCAAAATAGACCAATGACTGGCCTGAAAACCATAAGGCCCAATTTGCCCAAATGACGGGCCCTGTCAACCTTAAATGCCCCAATCAAAACCAAATGATTGGCCTGTCAACCAAAAAGGGGACCAATCAGAAAAAATGATGGCCGCCCAACCAAAATGCCCAATCGACCAATGACGGGCCTGTCAACCAAAATGACCAACCCGCCAATGACGGCCTGTAAAACCATAATGCCAAAATGGGAACCAATGAGGGGCCCTTTTAAACCCCAAAAAGACCAATAGCCCAATGACGGGGCCTGTCAACCATAATGCCCAATCAGACCAATGACGGGCCCTTGTAAACCCTTAATGACCAATAGCCCAATGACGGGCCCCTTGTCAACCAAAAGCCCCAATCAGCCCAAGGGGAGGGCGTAACCTTAATGCCCAATAGACCAAGGCCCTGGCCTGTAAACCCTAAGCCCAAATCAGCCCAATGAATCCCCCTTTGCCCAACTTTAATGCCCAATCAGACCAATGACTGGCCTGTAAACCATAATAAACCAATCAGCCAAGGGACTGGCCTTTTAAACCAAAATGACCAATAAGCCCAAAATGACTGGCCCTGTAAAAACCTTTAATGACCAATCAGCCAAGACGGGCCCTGTCAACCTTTTCCCCACGGGGTTTTTGAAGGGGGGGGGGTCCTGCGAGAAATGCCCAAATCGGCCAATGACGGGCCCTGTCAACCTTTTCCCACAGGTTGTAAAAAGGGGAGAGGGGCCCTGGAAAAATTTGCCCAAAATCAGCCCAAAAGGACGGGCCCTGTCAACCATTTCCTCAGGTGTTGAGGGAGAGGGGGCCTGCGAGAAATGCCCAAACGGGCCAAAGGCGGGGGTTTGTAAACCATTTCCACGGGGTTTTTAAAAGGGGAGAGGGGGCCCTGCGATAAATGACCAATAGCCAATGAGGGCCCTTTTTAACCTTTTCCACGGGGTGTAAAAGGGGGAGGGGGGGGTCCGGCGAGAAAGGACCAATAGCCCAATAAAGGGCCCTGCCCAAACCTTTTCCCAAAGGGTAGAAGGGAGAGGGGGCCGGCGAAAAAAGACCAATCAGCCAAAATAAACTGGCCCTGTAAAATTTTCCACGGGTTTGTGAAAAGGGGGAGAGGGGGCCCTGCGAAAGGAAATGCCCCAAAAAAGACCAATAAAGGCCTGTCAACCATTTCCAAGGTGTAGAAGGGAGGGGGGGCCCCTTCAAGAAATGACCAATCGGGACCAATGAGGGGCCGGCAACCTTTTCCCCCACAGGGGGTAGAAGGGAGGGGGGGGGTCCTGCGTTAAATTTAAAAAACCAATCAGCCCAAATTTAAACGGGGCCTTTTTTTAACCCATTTCCACAGGTGTGAAGGGAGGGGGGGCCCTGCGGGGGAAATAAACCAATCAGCCCAATGATGGCCCTTCCGTCAACCTTTTCCCCCAAAAGGGTGAAAGAAGGGGGGGAGGGGTCCTGGGGAAAAATTGCCAAACGGGCCCAAATGACGGCCTGCCCAACCATTTCCACGGGTTTGTAAAGGGAGGGGGGGGCCCCTGCGAGAAATGACCAATCAGCCCAAATAAAAGGGCCTGTAAAACCTTTTCCCAAAGGTGTTTAAAAGGGGAAAGGGGGGTTTTTCCCGGGGCGGAAATGCCCAAATCGACCAAGGGACGGGGCCTGTCAACCTTTTCCCACGGGTTTGTAGAAGGGAGGGGGGCCCCTGCGAAAAAAATGCCCAATCAGAAAAATGACGGGGCCTTTTGTAAACCCCTTTTTTCCCGGGGGTTTTAGAAGGGAGAGGGGTCCTGCGTTTAAATGACCAATCAGCCCAAATGACCGGGCCTTTAACCTTTTTCCACAGGTTTTAATCGTTTTTCTTTTTCGTGCACAGAAAAGTAAAACAAAATTGGAACGTCTTTTTTTTTCCCCATTTAAAAAAATTTTTTAAAATTAAAAATGTGATGTTTTATAGGGTTTTTCATCCCTCTCTCTTCTCTCCCTTCTCTTCTCTCTCTCTCTCTCTTCTCTCTCTCTTTTTCCCTCTTTTTTGGGTGTTGTGTTTTGTTGTGTGTGTGTGATTGTAAAATTTTTGTGGGTGGTGTGTGAAATTTGCACTGCAATGCATTTTACCCAGTTGTACACCCGTATAGGTGAAACCCAATAAAAGGAATTTGCTGTGTCAAAGTTTTTGTTTTGGTGTGTGGATTTTTTTAAGTTTTTTTTTGGGTTTTCCCCTTTCCCCTTTTCCCTTTTTTGCAAAAAAATGGATTTTTTGTTGGTTTTGGGGGGGTTTTTTTGTTTTTTTTTTTTTTTTGTTTTTTGCAACTGATTCTTTAAAATTATTTTTTTAAAACTGGAGGACTTATAAAATTATTAGGGAGTAAAAATTTGGGAGAAATCAAAATAATGTCAGGTACTTTGCCGTCTGGGGTGCCCAGTGGTTTAAACACTCTGGGATTTATTTTCGTCATTCTTGACACATCACAGGGAAAAAGGAAAGAGTTGGGGTTCAAACAACAAAAAGCCTTGGAAAATTTTTGCCTCCCTTCCCCTATTTTTTAAAAAAACTCCCCCCCTCCTCCCTTTCTCCCCCCACCCCAGCCGGAAAATTATTTTAAAAAAAAAAGGGGGGGAAAAAAAACCCCCACGTACACATGAAGGGAGCAGATTTCCGTGAATGAAATAAGGGGGGGGAAAAGGGCGAAAGAAAAAAAAAAAATAAAGGGAAAGGAAAAAAGAAAAAATTGCACACAGGAAGGGGGAAAGAGAGAGAGAGGGGAGGAGAGAGGATGAAAAGAGAGGAAAAGGAGAGAGGGGGCCCGGGAAGGGGGGGAGAGAGAGAAGAAAAGACAGGGGGGAGTGGTTTTTAAAAAAAAATACAGGCATGTTATTACGGAAGGTCTTCCCCCCGGTAAGGTTTTTTAAGGCGCAGGGCCCATAAAATCCCAAAAAGGCCCGGAAACCCCATTAAAATTTTTTTTTCCTTTTAGGGCATGCATCATTTGAAGGTGAGGATGGAAATTTGTCTGTTTTGGGAAAAATTTCATTTTGGGTTTCCTCTTCCCTTTTTAAAGGGGGGTAATTGACTTTGGGTTTTTTTCTTTTTTTTAAAATTTGGGTTTTGTTTCCCCGGGAGCCGCCTTGGGTTGGGTCTTTAAACCATTTAATCCCAAATCAGAAATTCTGCAAAATCCATAACGAATTTGTTTCCTGATATAAGCGTCAGGTATGATTGCAAGAGCGATTTGAGAAAACGGTCGGTTCCAAAGCAATCCCTTCAATACTTGCTTGAACATTTTTTTCCACCTTGACAACAGTCAAACATCCTTTAAAAAATTCCTTAAAACCTTTCACATACTTCCATATTTCCATAACTCCGCATTGTTTCCAATATCTTTGCACTTCTTGTTGACTTGTCCATTGCCGTTACATATGGTAACCACTTGCCGACATAAAACCAGACTTTTACTGTCATTTACCCTTTCCATTTCTTTCCTTTCATACAACCATCTTTTCGGCTTTGTATATGGTCCGCCTCCCCTAAAATCCATGACTTAACTGTTAAGCCAATTTTATCTGGCACCCTTTGAAGATTTGGTTTTGTAGACCCGACACGTGGAAAATATGGAAGCAATATCATCTGCAAATACCATCAGAGACATTTCTTTTAATCCTAGCAGGCTCTGATGTTTAGGCTTTCTATTTCTTTTAACTTTTTCACATCTTCGGTTATTAGTAAAGAGAAGACAAGGGGAGATAACAAGCAGCACTGTCTGAGCCAGTTTACAGTTTGACATTTTAAAAAAGAAAATCAGATACCGTAGATCTCCAACTGACACATGGTTTCACAGATCGTTATAACCTTTGCAGCATACGTGTCAATTTTGTGGATGTTTTCACTTTTTCTAGCATTTTTCAGGAACTTATCTGCACTGACTGTGTCGAAGGCTTTCATCGCCATAACTTCCGCATTCCTTCATACTTGTGTGCAACATTGTTATGGTAGAAAAGGCTAACGTCATGGTCAACAGTGGAATAGGATTTAGGAAAACCACCTTGCTATTCACTTACTCTTAGCGTTCTGCCGTTATTTGTATTTGCCGAATGTTTAAAACTGATGCGAATACCTACTGACTCTGCTAAGCAATGAGATCCTTTGATCTTTTCTGCATTGTTGCCATCGTATTTTTCAAAATAATGAAATGATATGGAAGTGTATCCATTTACATGGATTTGGGTATTGTATATCTTGTTAAAAAGTTTTATATGGAAAGAAAGTGGCATGATTACCGCACTCTTTAGAAATTTTCATAGAAATTTTCGTCCACACCTGATGGTTGGCCAATTTCCAGTTTCCCGACTGTTTGATATTCGTTCGCCTAGTTCTAGTTCCTAGTTTGGTGCAACTGTTTTCATTTAGGCCAGCCTCATGCATTTATTTCTTGTACAAAATTATTCTCTTGAATTTCATTGCGTAATCCTGTTTCTTTGGACTCGGTCAATACCTTTCCTGCCTTCTCTTTTTGTGTGATCTCTGTGGAGCGTGAAGAATTGGCCAAATTCTTCATTCAACTAAGAGAGAGAGAGAGAGAAAGAGAGAGAGAGGGGAGAGAGAAGAGAGAGAAGAGAGAGAGGAGAGAGAGAGAGAGAGAGAGAGAGAGAGAGAGAGCGTATGTGCGGGTGCACCTGCGTTTCTTTTAACTTTTTCACCTCTACGGTGATTCGTAAAGACAGAACAAGGGGAGATAACACGCAGCACTATCTGAGACAGTTTGACATTGAAAATAAAAAATCAGATACCGCAGATCTCTCACTGACACATGGTTGCGCGCGCGCCGTGTGTGTGTGTGTGTGTGTGTGTGTGTGTGTGTGTGTGTGTTGTGTGTGTGTGTGTGTGCGTGCGTGCGTGCGTGCGTGCGTGCGTGCGTGCGTGCGTGCGTGCGTGCGTGTGTGTGTGTGTTCTCCCATTTGCCTATTATCACAACTTCACTAACTGCTAATTCATCACCCCACTCCCCCTCCCCCAGATTCTTTTTTCCCACCTCTCTCTCTCTCTCTCTTCTCTCTCTCTCTCTCTCTCACACACAACACACACACACACACACACACACACACACACACACACACACACCACACACACATAGACACGCGCGCGCGGGTGCGCAAAATGCTCCATGTACACAAATCACAGCTGTTTCAACATTCAAGTCCCGATCGTTGTTCATAAAACCTCCTGTTAATTCACCCAAACAAATCAGTCCACCCCGTCAGAAGGGTGAAAAAAACCCCCCAAATTTGGGTTTGTCTTTACACACCCCTCATTTTCCCCAAATTGGCCACCCTAATAAAAATGTTCCACAAACACAACACAAACACCCACCAACACACAACACACACACACACAACACCCCCGAAACACACAGAGGGTGTTTTGGGGGCCCCACAGTTTCCCGTTCTCCCGGGCCATCCTTCCCAAGATTTGTTCATTGCAGAAAACAGTGGCCCCCCCGTATGCTGAGTTTTGTTGGGCTTTTCCAACATTTCCTTAATTGTTGATATCTTTTAGTGTCTTTCTTGCCAGTTTTTTGACCTTGGGTGTGCAAACCCATTTCCCCCCCTTTAAAGCAAGCTTTCCCCTTGAACCCGAGTTCATCGTTTTGTTTGGTTTTTTTTTTTGTTTTTGTTTTTTGGTTTTTTGGGTTTGTTGTTTTGTTGTTTTTTTCAGGGAAAATCGAGACTTTACAAAAAAATCCCCAAATGTTTTTTGTTTGTGTGTGTTGTGTTTTGTGTGTGGTGTGTGTGTGTGTGTGTTTTGGTGCGTGTGGGGTGTGTTTTTGTGTGTGTGTGTTTTTAAAGGAGAGAAAAGGAGAGAGAGGAGAGAGAGAGGAGGGGGAGAGAGAGAGAGAGAGAGGGGAGAGCGAGAGAGAGAGGGGGAACTGACATGACATTAAAAATGATTCTTTTTTTCCCACATAGCGGGCCGTTTTAACATGGGGGGAGGGGAGAGAGGGGGAAGAGAAGAGAGGAGGGAGGGGAGAGAGAGAGGGGGAGGAGCAAAGGAGAGGAGGAAGGGGGAGGGAGAGGGGAGGGAGAGGAAAAAGAGAGAGAGAATAAATTTAAACAATGATTCTTTTTTTTAAAAGGGTTTACCCGCTTTTCAGGAGAGAGAGAGAGGGGAGAGAGGGGGGAAAGAGAGGGGAAAGAGAGGGGGAGAGCGGGGGAAAATGGGGAGAGAGAAGGGGGGGGTGAGAGAGGGGGGGAAAACAGTCAGCGACAGAGACAGCACAGGGAGAAAAATAGACAGAGGGGAATGATAATAAAAAAAGATTATTATTTCACAAAAAAGGGGAAAACCCTTTTTATTTCGTATTCGGGGTTTGGGGCTTTTTTGTTTTTTTGGGGTTTTTTGTGGTGTGTGTGTGTGTGGGTTTTGTGTGTTGTGTGTGGGGGGTGGGTTTTTTTTAGTGTGTGTGTGTGTGTGTGGGGTGGGGGTTTATTTTTTGGGGTGGCGGCGGGCGGCCGGCGGGGGGCGGCGGGCCGGGGTGGGGGGGGGCGGGGGGGGTTGGAGGAGGAGCAAAAGGGGGGAAAAAGGAAAGGAAAAGGGGAAGAGGGGGGAGAGAGGGTTTGGAGGGAAAAGACGGGGGGGATTGGAGAGGGGGGAGAGAGGGGCGAGAGAAAAAGGGGAGAGAGAGAAAAAAAAAGGCCGAGAAAAGAAAAAGAGAAAGAGAGGGGAGAGCTTAAAAGTTCCTTTATTTTAACAAAGGGGAAGGGGGTTTTTAGAGGCCCCAAAACAAAAACAGGGGAGAAAAAGGGGAGGGGGAGAGAGAGGGAGGAGTGATAAATGGGGGGAGAGGGGGAGAGAGAGAGGAGAGGGGGAGAGAGAGAGAGAGAGAGTGAGGGAAAAGACATTTCAGACAGGACAGGGGACGACCAGAGAGAGACAAATGACAGAAAAGAAGATAAGGGACAATGAAAAAATTCATTTCCCACGAAGGAAAAAAAAATTTGGCCCCCGTACTTACCCATTTTCCCTACCTTCTTTTTTAACTTTTTGGGTCATTGGTTTGTGTTTTGTGTGGGTTTTGTTTTGTGGTGTGTTTTGTGTGTGTGTGTTTTGTGTGTGTGTGTGTGTGTGTTTGCGTGCGTGCGTGGGGCGTGGGGGGCCGTTTTGGTTGGGGTGTGTGTGTTTTTTGTGCGTTTTGTGTGTGAGGGTGTGAGTGAGTGAGCCCGGGACAAAAAACGACAGAGAGAAGAGGAAAAGAGATGAGAAACAGGGGCGGCAAAAGGCACGCGCACGCGCGGCGCGCTTGGGGAGGAAGAGAGAGGGGAGAGGGGGAGGGGGAGAGAGAGGGGTTGGGAGGAGAGAGGAGGGGAAGGAGATGAGAAGAGAAGAGAGGGGAGAGAGAGAGACAAAGAGAGGAGATGATAATGAAATTGATTATTTATTTACAAAAAAAGGAAAAAAGGAATTTGCGTGTTTTTCCTTTTTTCTTCTGTTAAATTTGGGGGCTTTTTTTTTTTTTCTTTTTTTTTTGTGTTGTTTGTTTTGTTTTTGGAAAGGGTTGGTGATTTTGGGTGGCGGGCGGGGGGTGGGTGGGTGGAAAAAGGTGGGGGGGGGAGGGGGGGAGGGGGTGAGGGGGCCAAAAGGGGGAAGAAGAAAGAAAAAGGAAGGGGAGAAAGGGGAAAAAAGGAAAAGGGGGATAAAAGGGAGGGGGGGAAAAGAGAGAAAAGAGGAAAAAGGGGGAGAGAGGGGGAAGGAGGAGGGGGAGGGGGGGAAGGAGAGTTTAAAGAGAGAGAGAGGGAGGGGTTTAACGGGACAAAACAGACAGACGGGGCCCGCGGGAAGACGACGGCCCCCCAAACAGAGAAAAACAAAAAAGATGAGGGTACCCCAAAAATAAAGACAAAAAACCCACCCTCGGAAAAAACCCAGGCTTTTGCCCCTGCACCACCCACCCCCACTCCACCCCTCCTCCCCCCCCCTTTCCCCTTTTCTCCCCCTTTTCCCCCCCGTCCGCATTTCCCTTCCCCTTCCTTTTCCTCCCTTCATCCCCCCCAAAAGGGTTTTAAAAAGCGATAGTCACAGCCGGCGCCTCTCCCCCGGGATATGTTTAAAGAAATCAACCCCAAAAAAAAAAATTGGTAAGGTCTACATGCGTCGTGGGCCCCCCGGACCTTTCCCGCCCGGGGAAATTTAACCCCCCGTTTTAATGAGAAGAAGTTTTTTCCCTGGGATGTTTTCCCCAATGCGGGCAGAGCCCCCTTTTGGTGGGCATCCCCTTTTCCCTTTCTTTTCCCCTGCGTGCTTTGCTCTGTCTCCCTTCCCCCTTCCGTTTCTGAAGTTTTCAGTTTTCCTTGTCCATCTGTGAGTAACCCATTAGTTTTTTCCCCCTTTTTTTTAACCTTTCCCCATTTTCCCCTTTCCCCTTTCCCTCCTTTTCCCTGGTTTTTCCTCTTTTCCCAAACCTTTCCCTTTCCCCTTTCCTTTTTTCCTTTTTCCCTTTTTCCCTTTTTTTGGCCCCCCCCCCCCCCCTTCCCCCCCCCCCCCCCCCCCCCCCCCCCCCCCCCCTTAATTTTTCCTTTTCCTTTCCATTTTCCACTTTTCACCCCCCCCTTTCCCATATTTTTTTTCCTTTTCGTTACTACCCCAATTTTTTTCCCTTTTCCCCTTTTTCTTTTTCCCCCCTTTTTTCCCCCCTTGCCCCCCTTTCCCGTAACCCTTTTCTTTTTCCCCTTCCCAATTTTCCCACGGTCCTTTCCCATTTGTTTTTTAAACCCTTTCTTTTTTTTCCCCTTTCCTTTCCCACTTTTCCCTCCCCTTTCAAAATTTTTCCCCTTTTTTTCTCATTTTTCCCTTCCCTCGCTCATTTTTTTTACCCTTTTTTTTTTTTTTTTTTCCCAACTTCTTTCTTTTTTTTCCCCTTTTTTTTTTCTATCCCCTTTTCCCTAAATACAATTCCTTTTCCCTACTTTTTCCCTTTCCTTTCCCGTTTTCCGTTTCCCCTTTTTTTTTTTTCACCTTCTTTTTCTTTCCTCCCCCCCCCCCCCCCACCCCCCCCCCCGTTTTCCCCTTTTTCCTCTTTTCCTTTTCTTTTCCCCCCCCTTTCCCACCTTTTTTTTTACCCCCCTTTTAATGCCCCTTTTCTTTTTAATTGCTCGTCCCTTTTTTTTTTTAAAAAAAATTTCCCACTTTTCCCCCCCCCTTTCCCGCTTTACTTACCTTTCCTTCCCCCTTTGGCCCCACCCCTTTTTCCCCTTTGCCCCACCCCTTTTTTTCCCACTTTTTGCCCCCCCTTTCCCTTTATTTGCCTACCTTTCCTTCCCACTTTGCCTACCTTTTTTCCCCCCCTTTTCCCTACCCTTTCCCTTTCCCCTTACCTTTTTTTCCCATCTTTCCCAGCCCTTTTTTTTCCCCTTTATACCCAATTTCCCTTCCCCTTTCCCCACCCTTTTTCCCTTCCCCTTTTCCCCACCCCTTTTCCATTTTCCCTAAAATTTTCCTTTCCCCCTTTTTTCTACAATTTCCTTCCCCCTTTCCCCCCCTTTCCTTAAATTTTCCCCCCCCTTTCCCCTTCCCCAACCCCCCCCTTCCAAACCCACACAATTCTTTAACCCTCCAAAAACCCAAAAACCCCCCCCAAAAACCCTTTTCTTTTTACCCTTTCCCCCTTTTCCCCCTTTCTTAATCCCCTTTTTTTCCCTTACCCCTTTTTCCTTTCCCCTTCCTTCCCTTTTCCCCCACCCTTTCCTTCCCCTTTTTCCCATTTCCCTTTCCCTTTTCCCCACCCCTTTTCCCATCTCCCACCCCTTTTTTCCAATTTTCCCCGCCTTTCCTTCCCCCTTTCCTAACCCCTTTTTCAAATTAACTTTTCCCCTTTTTCCCATTTCCCCCCCTTTTCCCCACCTTTTTTTCCCCCCATCCCTTTTTCCCTTTCCCCCTTTTTTACCTTTTTCCCAAATCTCTCCCTTCTCCCTTTTTTCATTTTTCCCTCCCTTTCCCTTCCCTTATCCTCCCTTTTCCCTTCCCCTTTTCCCTTTTCCCTTTTTCCCCTTTCCCATTTTCCCACCTTTTTCACTTCCCTTTCCCTTTCCCCTTTATCCCCACCCCTTTCCCTTTCCCCCTTTTCCCCCTTTTTCCCTTCCCAATTTTTTCCCCCCCTTTCCCCTACCATTTTAACCCTTTCCCTTTTTACTTTGCTTACCCTTTTTCCACTTTGCCTTTTTTTCCCCCAACCTACCCTTTCCTTTTTCCCCTTTTCCCTACCTTTCTTCCCCCATTTTCCCCCCTTTTCCCCCTATCCTACCCCTTTTATTCCCCATCCCCCCAACCTTTCCCCCCCCCACTTTTCCCCACCTTCCTACCCCCCTCCATT
This sequence comes from Conus ventricosus, assembly GCA_018398815.1. Classification (NCBI taxonomy): domain Eukaryota; kingdom Metazoa; phylum Mollusca; class Gastropoda; order Neogastropoda; family Conidae; genus Conus; species Conus ventricosus. The sequence goes on along the minus strand of CM031595.1, from coordinate 88,735,839 downwards.
CCTATTTTTTCCCACTTGCCCCACCCCTTTTTCCCCCTATCCCTCCCCCTTCCTTTCCCCCCCTTCCCCCCTTTTTTTCCCCCCTCACCCCCCTTTTCTTCCCCCTCTTCCCCCCCTTTTCCCCTTCCCCCTTTTCCTTTCCCCACCCCTTTCCCCCCATTTTCCCCCCCCTTTCCTTTTCCCCCTCATCCCCAACCCCCTTTTTCCCCCTTTTTTTTTTTTTTTCCCCCCTTTCCCTTTTTTTCCCCCCTTTTCCCCACCCTTTTTCCCTTTCCCCCTTTTCCCTACCCCTTTTCCCTTCCCCCTTTTCCCCACCCCTTTTTTTCCCAACCCTCCCTTTCCCTTTTTTCCCCCTTTTCCCTGCCCCTTTTTCCCCCCTCATTCCTACCCTTTCCTTTCCCCCTCATCCCTACCTTTCCCTTCCCCCTTTTCCCCCCCCTTTCCTTCCCCCTTTTCCCCACCCCTTTCCCTTCCCCCCATTACCTTTTTTTTCCCAAATTTTTCCCTTTCCCTTTTCCTTTTTTATAAACCCTTTCCTTTCCCCTTACCTTTTTTCCTACCCCCTTTTCCCTTCCCCCCTCATTCCCCACCCTTTTTTCCCCCTTTTCCCTTCCCCCTTTCCCTTCCCCCTTCCCAACCCCTTTTTTTCCCCCCTTTTCCCTAAACCCCCTTCCCTTTCCCCCTCATCCCACCCTTTCCCTTCCCCCTATCCCCACCCTTTTCCCTTCCCCCTTTGCCCTACCCTTTTTCCCTTCCCAAATCATCCCCACCCTTTTTCCCTTCCCCCTTTTCTCTACCCTTTCCTTCCCCCTTTGCCTACCCCTTTTCCCTTCCCCTTTTTTTCCCACCCCTTTTCCCTTCCCCCTTTTCCCTACCCTTTTCCCTTTCCCAAACATCCCCCCCCTTTCCTTCCCCCTTCCCTACCCTTTTTTTCCCCCTCATCCCCACCCTTTTTTCCCTTTCCCCTTTTCCCTTTCCCTTTTTTTCCCACTCTTTCCCCACCTTTTTTCCCTTCCCCCCTTTTTCCCCACCCCTTTCCCTTCCCCCTTTTCCCTACCCTTTTTTCCCACTTATCCTACCCCCTTTTCCCTTCCCCCTTTCCCCTTTCCCCTTTCCCCCCCACTTTTCCTACCCTTTCCTTCCCCTTTTTCCCTTTCCCCTTTCCCCTTCCCCCCTTTTCCTCCCTTTCCTTCCCCTCCTCCCCACCCCTTTCCCTTCCCCCTTTTCCTACCCCTTTCCCCTTCCCCCTTTTCCCTATTTCCTTCCAATATCCCCCCCTTTCCTTCCCCTTCCCCTACCCCTTTAAATTTCCACTTTTTCCCCACCCTTTTTCCCTTTCCCCTTCCCCCCACCTTTACTTCCCCCTTTTCCCCCTTTCCCTTTCCCCCTTTTTTTCCCCACCTTTCCTTCCCCCCATGACCTGTTTTTTTCTTTTTTTTTTCTTTCTTTTCCCACCCTTCTACTTCCCCTATTGTTATAATTTTTTTGCCTGAACAGCCCCCTTTCTCCAGAAATTGCCGTTAAAGGGAAAAAAATCTTCCCCGTTTTTTTTGGCCCTAAGTCCCTTTTAAGGGATGACGTGGGTTTTAAGAAACCCTTCTTTTGCCCCTAGCAGGGTGGGGGATGATTTAAGCTGTCGGGCTTTCCCGTCGGAAAAGTTGTGGAAATGATCAGAACAGCATGGGCCCCGTTACGGAACCCCCAAAAAAAAAACTCAGAACTTTTTTTTTGACGGGGTGTCAACGGGGTTTTTTTTTTTTTTTTTTTAATCTTTCATTCTCAAACTTAGAATAGATTCTAGTTTTAATGGGGGAAAAAAACCCTGCAATATAAACCACGGGCCAAAAAAAAAGTCTTTTCCCATTTGTACTTTGTAATGAAGGGGTCCTTCATTTTTAAAAATTCACCCCTTTGCACACTTCCTTCTAGAACTTGCCCCAGGGCAAAGGGCCGGGAAATTTTGAGATAGATGGGATCCAGAGGTTTTTCCTGAGGCAGAAAAGGTCGGGCCCAACCCCAAAACAAAAAATTGGGGAACGTTTGGGCAACAAGCCGTAAACTAGTTTGGAGAGGATAGAGGCCCCTTTTTAAAAAGACCCAAAAAAGAGGAGGGGGTTTTTTTACCCCGCCCCTCGTATTTTACAGAATTTCGGGAAAATTTTATTTTTTTCGGACCAGTAGTTTTTTAAATGCGGGTGGGGTGACTTTTAAAGGACAGTTTTTCGATTTGAAAGGGAACTCCGGGAATTTGGTTTCCTTCAATTTGGGAAAGTTGATTTATCCCGGGAAAATTTTTGGGGGACCCCGAAACAAAATAAACTAATTGCTCCGCCCAAATGTGGGGTCTTTTCCCCGCAAAACTAGGGGTCAATTGTTTTGCCGTAGGTGGTCCAAACCCCACCGGTTAAAAATCAACAAACACATTTGGAACCCGGGTTTTCAAAAATATCTAACAAATTTTTTTAAAGCCCAAAGAGGCAGGGGGGAAAGGGTTTTTACCGGGGGGACGCCCAAACCCGTTTGGATGTCAGAAAAGGTGGCGCAACAGGACTTTTTAAAATTTCCAATCAGTCAGAAAGTTGCTGGGTAACGAAAAAAGGGGGGGATGATTTTCCCGGAAGGGTCCCCTTTTGTGGTTCGCGGGTTTTTTTAATGGGTTTAAGCGGTTTTGGGTGTGATGGCCCTTTTTGATAAAACGCAACGTTTTTAAACCCTTTTTATTTCTGGGGGTAATGTGTTTTTGGGAGTCAGAGTCAAAAACCTGGTTTTAGGCCCTTTGCAGTTTTGCTGGGTGAAATTGGGGAAAATTTTTTCTTTTGAAAATTCCGTAGTTGTCAAGCTTTTTTCCCTGGCCCCGATTTTACAGAAAAATTCCCCTTCGATTGTTTGTTTTGGGGCGTTTCTACAAAAAGGTCCCCGTTTTGCATTTTTTAAAACAGGGGGTGGGTTTTTGGGAAGTTTTTCTATTTTTTTTCTTTTTTACCCTTTCCTAAATCACAATTCCTTTCCTATTTTTCCTTCCCCTTTTTCCTGCTTTTCCCGTTCCCTTTCCTCTTTCACCTTCTCTTTTCTTTCCTCACCCCCCCCCCCCACCCCCCCCCCCCCCGTTTCCTACTTTTTCCACTCTTTCCTACTTTCTTTACCCCCCCCTTTCTAATGCCTCTTTTCTTTCTAATTGCTCTGTCCATTTTTTAAAACCATTTCCTATTTTTCCCCCACCCTTTCCTGTTTTAAACCTTACCCTTTCCTTCCCACTTTGCCCTACCCTTTCCTTCCCACTTTGCCCTACCCTTTCCTTCCCACTTTCCCCTACCCTTTTTCCTTCCCACTTTCCCCTACCCTTTCCTTCCCACTTTGCCCTACCCTTTCCTTCCACTTTTCCCCTCCCCTTTTCCTTCCCACTCTTCCCTACCCTTTCCCTCCCACTTTGCCCTACCCTTTTCCTTCCCACTCTTCCCTACCCTTTCCCTCCCACTTTGCCCTACCCTTTCCTTCCCACTCTTCCCTAGCCTTTCCTTCCATTTTGCCCTACCCTTTCCTTCCCACTCTTCCCTCCCCTTTTCCTTCCCACTTTTCCCTACCCTTTCCTTCCCCCCTTTTCCCTACCCTTTCCCTCCCACTTTTCCCCTACCCTTTCCTTCCCACTCATCCCTCCCTTTCCTTTCCCACTCTTCCCTACCCTTTTCCCTTCCAACTCATCCCTACCCTTTCCTTCCCACTCTTCCCTACCCTTCCTTCCCACTCTTCCCTACCCTTCCTTCCCACTCTTTCCTACCTTTCCTTCCCACTTTTCCTACCCTTTCCTTCCACTTTCCCCTACCCTTTCCCTTTCCACACTCTTCCTCCTCCCCTTTTTCCTTCCCACTTTTCCTACCCTTTTCCTTCCCACTCTTCCTACCCTTTCCTTCCCACTTTTTCCCACCCTTTCCTCCCACTCATCCCTACCCTTTCCTCCCACTTTTCCTACCTTTCCTTCCACTCTCCTACTTTCCTTCCCACTCATTCCCTACCCTTTCCTCCATTTCCTACCCTTTCCTTCCCACTCATCCCTACCCTTCCTTCCCATTTTTCCTACCTTTCCTTCCATCTCCCTACCTTCCTTGCCACTTTTCCCTACCTTTACTTCCGCTCTTCCTACCCTTTCTTCCCACTCATCCCTACCCTTTCCTTCCCACTTTCCCTACCCTTTCCTTCCCACTTTTCCTCCCCTTTTCCCCTTCCACTCCCCCTACCCTTTCCTTCCTACTTTTCCCTACCCTTTCCTTCCCACTCTTCCCTACCCTTTCCTTCGCACTCTTCCCTACCCTTTCCTTCCCACTTTTCCCTACCCCTACCATTCCTTCCCACTCACCCCTAACCTTCCTTCCCACTTTTCCTACCCTTTCCTTCCCACTCTTCCCTACCCTTTCCTTCCCACTTTTCCCTACCCTTTCCTTCCCACTCATCCCTACCCTTTCCTTCCCACTTTCCCTACCCTTTCCTTCCCACTTTTCCCTACCTTTCCTTCCCACTCTTCCCTACCTTTCCTTCCCACTCATCCCACCCTTTCCTTCCCACTTTTCCTTCCCTTTCCTTCCCACTCTTCCTACCCTTTCCTTCCCACTCTTTCCCTACCTTTCCTTCCCACTTTTCCCTACCCTTTCCTTCCCACTTTTCCCTACCCTTTCCTTCCCACTCTCCGAACCCTTTCCTTCCCACTCATCCCTACCCTTTCCTTCCACTTTTCCCTACCCTTTCCTTCCCACTTTTCCCTACCCTTTCCTTCCCACTCTTCCCTACCCTTTCCTTCCCAATCATCCCTACCCTTTCCTCCCACTTTTCCCTACCCTTTCCTTCCCACTCATCCTACCCTTTCCATCCCACTTTTCTCTACCCTTTCCTTCCCACTCATCCCTACCCTTTCCTTCCCACTCTTCCCTACCCTTTCCCTTTCCCCACTCATCCCTACCCTTTCCTTCCCACTCTTCCCTACCTTTCCTTCCCACTCATCCCCCCTACCCTTTCCTTCCCATTCATCCTATCCTTTCCATCCCACTTTTCTCTACCCTTTCCTTCCCACTCTTCCCTACCCTTTCCTTCCCACTCTTCCTACCCTTTCCTTCCCACTTTCCCTACCCTTTCCTTCCCACTTTTCCCTACCCTTTCCTTCCACTCTTCCCTAACCCTTTCCTTCCCACTCATCCCCTACCCTTTCCTTCCACTCATCCCTACCCTTTCCTTCCCACTTCCCCTACCCTTTCCTTCCACTTTTCCCTACCCTTTCCTTCCCACTCATCCCTACCCTATCCTTCCCACTTTCCCCTACCCTTTCCTTCCCACTTTTCCCTACCCTTTCCTTCCCACTCATCCCTACCCTTTCCTTCCCACTTCCCCTACCCTTTCCTTCCACCTCATCCTACCCTTTCCTTCCCACTTTTCCCTACCCTTTCCTTCCACTCATCCCTACCCTTTCCTTTCCCCACTTTCCCTACCCTTTCCTTCCCACTCATCCCTACCCTTTCCTTCCCACTTTCCCTACCCTTTCCTTCCCACTCATCCCTCCCTTTCCTTCCCACTTTGCCCTACCCTTTCCTTCCCACTTTCCCTAACCCTTTCCTTCCCACTTTTCCCTACCCTTTCCTTCCCACTTTTCCCTACCCTTTCCTTCCACTCATCCCTACCCTTTCCTTCCCACTCTCCCTACCCTTTCCTCCACTTTCCCACCCTTTCCTTCCCACTCATCCCTCCTTTTCCCTTTCCCCACTTTTCCCTACCCTTTCCTTCCCACTTTCCCTACCTTTCCTTCCCACTCTTCCGAACCCTTTCCTTCCCACTTTTCCTACCCTTTCCTTCCCACTCATCCCTACCCTTTCCTTCTTACTTTCCCCTACCCTTTCCTTCCCACTCTTCCCTACCCTTTCCTTCCCACTTTTCCCTACCCTTTCCTTCCACTTTTCCCTACCCTTTCCTTCCCACTCATCCCTCCCCTTTTCCCTTTCCCCACTTTTCCCTGCCCTTTCCTTCCCACTCATCCCTACCCTTTCCTTCCACTTTTCCCTACCCTTTCCTTCCCATCATCCCTACCCTTTCCTTCCCACTCATCCCTACCCTTTCCTTCCCACTTTTCCCTACCCTTTCCTTCCCACTTTGCCCTACCCTTTCCTTCCCACTCTTCCCTACCCTTTCCTTCCCACTCATCCCTACCCTTTCCTTCCCACTTTCCCTACCCTTTCCTTCCACTTTGCTTTTACCCTTCCTTCCCACTTTGCCCTACCTTTCCTTCCCACTTTTCCCTACCCTTTCCTTCCCACTTTTCCCTACCCTTTCCTTCCCACTCATCCCTACCCTTTCCTTCCCACTCATCCCTACCCTTTCCTCCCCACTTTTCCCTACCCTTTCCTTCCCACTCATCCCTACCCTTTCCTTCCCACTTTTCCCTACCCTTTCCTTCCCACTTTTCCCTACCCTTTCCTTCCCACTCATCCCTACCCTTTCCTTCCCACTTTCCCCTAACCCTTCCTTCCCACTTTTCCCTACCCTTTCCTTCCCACTTTTCCCTACCCTTTCCTTCCCACTTTGCCCTACCCTTTCCTTCCCACTCATCCCTACCCTTTCCTTCCCACTTTCCCCTACCCTTTCCTTCCCACTTTCCCTACCCTTTCCTTCCCACTCATCCCTACCTTTCCTTCCCACTTTCCCCTACCATTTACTTTCCACTTTTCCCTACCTTTTCCTTCCCACTTCCCCCTACCCTTTACTTCCCACTTTTCCCTACCCTTTCCTTCCACTTTCCCCTACCCTTTCCTTCCCGCCATGACCTGTTTTCTTTACCTTTTCTTTCTTTTCCACACCCTTTCCTACTTCCCCATACTAGTTCTATCTTTTCCTGCCTGAACAGCCACCTGCTGCCAGAGCCGTTAAGGAAAACAATCTACCAGTTTTAAGGCATAAGCTCTTTCACAGGCAGATGACGATGGTAAGAGCCTTTCTTAGCACTAGCAGATGGCGATGATGAAGCTGTCGACTTCCTGTCGGACTGTCTGTGGACATGATCAGAACACGCATGGCATGTTACAGGACCCACCAAAAGTACTCAGAACTTTTTTTTATGACGGACTGTCAACGTTAAACTCTACATACTCCAATCTCTAGAATGAGATGTCTAGTTTTAATGGGAGAAACCTGCAATATAAACCACGGTACTCAATCACAGCTCTTCCGATTTGTACTTTGTAATGAGGCATCCTTCATTTACACAATTCACACTTTGCACACTCTCTTCTAGAACTTGCACCCAGACAGGTCCGAAGCTTTGATGATAGATGGGATCCAGTGTCCTGAGGCAGAAAGGTCTGGCAGAACCCAAGACAACAATCTGGTAGAAGCGTAGACAACACAGCCGTAATCTAGTTTGGAGAGGATCAGAGCCCTATTAAGACAGAGAGGAGATTTCTTACCAGCGCCCCAATCCGTATGTACAGCAACTCTCAGAATATTCATTGCTTTCGGACCAGTAGTTTTCAAATGCTGGGATGTGACTTTTAAAGGACAGTTTTCGATCGAAGGTAACTCCCGGCAATTTGGTTTCCTTCACAGCTGGAATGTTGATTTATCCAGGCGAATTTTAGGGTACCTGAAACAGTAAACTAATTCTGCTCCGCCAACTGTTGGATCTTATCCACGCAAAGCTAGAGTCAATATTGTATGCCAGCATAGGTGGCTCCAACCGCACAGCGTGCAACATCAACAAACACATTCGGAACCTGGTTTACAAAACTATCTAATCAATTTTAATGCCGAAGAGAGCAGGGGGAAGGATTCTCCCCGGGGTACGCCCAACACCTGCTCTTGGATGTCAGACAGCGTGGCGCCAACACGGACTTCGAACTGCCAATCAGTCAGAAAGTTGCTGATAACGAAAAGGGGAGATGATCTCTGGAAGCATCTCTTGATGTGGTTCGCGGTCTTTAATGGGCTCAAGCGTTGGATGCTGATGGCCTGTGATACACGCAACGTTAAACCATTTGCATTTCTGTGTAATGTGTTGGCAGTCAGAGTCAAACCATGGTGTTCTAGGCATTTGCAGTTTTGCTGGGTGAAGTTGGAATATTGTCTTTTGCAAAATTCAGTATGTCTGTCAAGCTTTTTGCATGGCCCAGATTTTACAGAACTTCCTCTTCGATCTGTTCGTTTGGGACGTTTCCTACAAAAAGGTCCCAGTTAGCATTTTTGAAAACAGAGATGTTCAGGTAAGTGGCAGCCTTCTGCAGATTCACACAGATTTCCACTGCAACTGGAAAGCGGTCATCTCCGTGCAGATCATAGTGAGCACATCACTCACAATCCAGGACCAGCGAGGGATCATATACTGACAAACCTACTCACAATCCAGGACCAGCGAGGGATCATATACTGACAAACCTACTCACAATCCAGGACCAGCGAGGGATCATATGCTGACAAACCTACTCACAATCCAGGACCAGCGAGGGATCATATACTGACAAACCTATACACAAAAGTGTACCTGTGGAAGAATGGTGGAGATTCATCATTCAGACAACACAGATCCAGTTCTGAAAAGACATCTTTTCATGAAGGAGACCTCTGGATGAAGTATTCACAAGACTCCAAAGAGAACTGTAAGCTTCAAAATCACCCAACAGCAGAAAAAAAGTGGGAGTTCCTAAATCAGGCGGACAGCTCTTATTGACTGACAGATACAGATGAAGGTAGCACACTGTTAATATTTTATGGAAAGCAATTCTAACCACTAAAGCTTGAAGAGAAGTATTCAGATCAATACGGCTGTGCAAGACACCATGGATGAGTAACAAGACTCTTCCCGTTATTTCATCTGCAATGGTCTGTACACACACACACACACACACACACACACACACACACACACACACACACACACACACACACACTTGCGTCTCTCTCTCTCTCTAATTAAGATCCCCGACATTCCAATGGAATAAGGTGTTATACGTACTGATGTAGCAGCGGTAGAGATTTCAGTTCATCTCCACATCCTCATCCGGTACTTATAGCGTTGGATGTTGTAACTGCTGCTCTGATTTTTTTTTAAGCGTCTCCAGACCCACCGGCCAACCGGCCAGCAGTTTGAGACCCAGTGGGAGAGGGTGGAGGCTTGTGCAACGTCTCTGCTCCGGGTACGGAGCTCAGAGGGTCGAGGGGGGAGGAAAGGTCTCCCAGAACGCCCACAGCAAAGGATCTGGCTCGCTGACCGGTCTCGGTCGTGGCAGTTTTAACGCCTCCGCGATGAGTGCGCTGTAGGGGGTTTAATGCCGCCCAACCCCCCACGCCCTTCCTCCCCCCCCTTCCCTCTCCCTCAAAGGCTGTATCTTTGTTTTGCACAGACTTGGTCGGTGCGAAGGACAGGCAGACAGACACTGTCAAAACCTATTGGACATATTTTGACTACTGATCAGTTTCTTCCCTTCATTAAACGGTATTTTATTTTCCGGCTGGACTCTCTGGACAGATACCTCCAGTTGCCACTTCGGGCAAACCTGTGAGGAGGAGGGGTGGCTGCCACCGCAGTTCGCAGAGGGGACTGGCCCCTCATGGACTGCTTTTCAGCACCGACTATGAGTCTTTCCCGCAAACCCCCCCCCCCCCCCCCCCTCCCTTCCTCCCCCAGCTCCTGTCGCGAACGTGGCCAAACTTCTGACTGCGAAAACATCTCATTTGAGATGGGACACAGAAATCCACCCTGACCATGAGATATCCAACTCTGATCGTCTTGGGTAAAAATGTGTTGGCTGGAAATGATCCAACCCTATACGAATGGTCACACAGTGAATATCGATCCCCCCCCCCCCCCCCCCCCCCCCCCCGGGCCTAATTCACTCTTTATCTGGGCTTCAGAGACGCCTTTAAGGTCAGGCACCTGATGACGCCTTTTGACGAGTTAAGCTGCTTGTGCGGAGACACCGTGATCCCCCCCTGTCAACCGACCTTGCAGCA
>CM031595.1:88705864-88710864 GCA_018398815.1 Conus ventricosus | reverse complement strand
TGGAGGAAAATGACAACAGCCGTGCTTTCGTGACCTGATCCTCTGTAACACATATTTCTGAATGCTGCAAACTGGGATGGGAGGAAAGAAATCAACATGGGAAAAGTACGCCTTTTTTGCTTGATTTCTTTTTTCTTTTGTGCGCATGTTTTCAATTCAGTTCAGTGCACATTCACTGTCAAATCAATCAGAATACTGCACCAGCAACGCATCCCTTGCACTCAGTTTATTTCAAGTATAATTGCAATAACTCCCCATGCAAGCTCTCAAGAAAACATTCTTCCTCTGAGTCTAATGCAACAAGTAGATTCCCGTCCTTCCTCTGAGTCTAATGCAACAAGTAGATTCCCTTCCTTTGAAAGCTTTCTTTCTGGAATATTTTTATCTTTATCTGTTATAGACCATGCTATAATGTATCTGCTGGTGGTGTTAGCGAGTATCACCTGAGCTAGTAGAAATTGTTTTTGCTTGAGAGGTGGGGAAGAGCTAAGGACATGGAATTAGAGGGCTGGGCTGGGTGGTGGCTCGCTTGGGTGCAAAGTCAGCGTTCTAATTGTGGCATGCCTTTTGTGTATTGCTGCTCGCTCTTGTTTCTCTGACTTGTTCCCTAGTGTGTGTATTTGTTGATTGTAAAACACCCATGGCTTTCAACTGATAAGGCGTACAAATGATAATGATCATATTCGATTTTCCTCCAGAGAAATACATCCTTCTCTTGGAGGACCTAATTAAGAATGTCTGGAAGTTGTTAGTGTGAAGTCGCGCTGTACAAAAGTTTCACCAGCTATAGATTCCATCTCAATTTTTTTTTCAACGAGAAAAATAAAATTTGGAATATGGAAATATTGTGCCCACTGTACAAAAATCTCACCACCTATTGATTCCTTCTTAAATTCTTTTAAACCAGAAAGAATAAAAAATGATTAGGAATTTGCAAATAGTGTACCAAGTGTTGAAAAGTCTTATCAGCTATCGATTCTGTGTCACCATCTTTGTAACCAGCAAGAAAATAGTTATTGATTTAGAATATGGAAGTACTGAGACACAAGACAGGGCACTCTAAAGGGGGAACCGCCTCAGTTTAGGTCCTCTACAAAGGAGGTACACAGTGTGTTTGCATGAGAGCAAGCGACGATGACTTTGTCCTGGGAGGACTTCTGAGGCTGGTTCACCTGGTTCCCAACTGAAGAGGAAAACTCCAACATATGCTGGAACCAGCTCTGACGAGCGTGGGCACCACCTTACATGTTTGTTGTCTTTCTCTCTTTCAAAATGTGTCTGCCTTATGGCATATGCGCTGGTCTCTACACACAGCTGCTTTTCAGACATGCTCCCTTCCTGTGATAGTTTTCTGTTTGATAAAGTGATGGTGGTGAAAGTGATGTGCATCTGAATGTGTGTGTGTGTGTGTGTGTGTGTGTGTGTGTGTGTGTGTGTTGTGCGTGCGTGCGTGCGTGCGTGCGTGCGTGCGTGCGTGCGTGTGTGCATTGTGTGTGTGTGTGTGTGTGTGTGTGCATGTGTGCGTGCGTGCTTGCATGTGTGCGTGCATGTGTGTGAGTGAGAGAGACAGACAGACAGACAAGACAGCGACAAAGAGAGAGAGTGTGTCTGAGACTGTATGTGTGCGTATATGCCCCTGCAAGTGCATACATTGAGTGCGTGCGTGCTTGTATGTGAGCATGCAAATGGGTAGGTATATATGCATGTGTGCGTGTTTATGTGTATGTTTGTTTGTGTGTGCATGAGCGTACGTACGTGTGTGTGTGTGTGTGTACGCATGTGTGTATGTTATGTCACACGTCTTATATCGTGTTATGCTGTTCAGCAGAGAAATGAAAATTTGTCAGGTCGTCTGCTAGTGTTAGACCTTACTGCTACTTACACTTTCTGTGCTTGTTGACAAGTGTTGTTAGATTTGTATTCACATACCCTCTCCTTCCCCATCCATCTCGCGCCTTGCATTCTGCTTTCGCTTGCATCAGTATGTGAGAAGCGAATGTTTGCAAACTGCCTACTTTTTTATGTATACTTCTGTTACATTGAGCAGCTTTCAATGCTTTTTTTAAAAATCATTTCGTTTAAAACCTACAGTGAAAAAAAAAGGAAAACATTAGGACCACTCAGCATGGCCTCGTCTTGTTTGACTTTAGCATGTCAATAGTACAGCTATCGTTTATTGTTTTCTGGGTATGTACATTGACGTGTCTTTCTTTGGATACGACCTTTTCTTCTTGTACATGATGACAGCCCTTAAAGGCCTTCTGTAGTGTCTAAGCTACAACACACACACACACACACACACACACACACACACACACACACACACACACACACACACACACGCACGCACACGCACACACACACAAAACAGGACACATGAAATATCTGAAATGATACTTTAAAGTCCTGCCATTCCATGAAAATATGTTATGTATATTCATAGATAGTTCTCAACTCCTACCAAGAACTTTACAGTGTTCATGATCTGTGGAACAATTGTTATAATCTTGCTGAAAGACTTGTGGATCCACTGCTTGATCCACTCCACTGACCCACACCAGAACTTGAAGGACTAATCCCTGGGCCACTCCATCTTTCCGCTGTGATTGTGCTATCAAATTTACTAAGAACTTGATGACAGGATCCTGGATCTGCCACCTACCTGGATCTGCACCACAGATCCACACCAATAATTCACTGGTTCATCCTTGGGCCACATTCCATCTTTCTACCAAGTTTGGTTAAAATGGGTTTGATTTTTTTTATTTTTTTTAACAATCTTGCCAACAGACCGACAAACAAACAAACCAGCCAGAGGAAGCTGGTGAAAGCATAACCATCTTGGCATAGATAACAATAACAACACTCCATGTGTCAGAGACGCTGGTTTCAGAGGTTGAAGAGTCTGTCTAGCTAGCAACAAGTTTACAGGCACCCCACCACCACCACCACCACACCCCTCTCAGCACAAGGTCCTTTCCTGATCTCTCCCTGCTATTCCCTCCCCTTCCCTTAAACACATGCCTAGAACACACATAAACCTATCCCATCCCTCCCCACCCCTTCCACATACATGACATACACACACACACATGCACATGTACACACACACACACACACACACACACACACACACACAACACACACACACACACACACACATACACACACACACACACACACACACTAACACACACACACGAGCACGCATGCACACGCACTTCAGGGTATACCATTACCATCTCTAAACAGTGCAGCATGCAAACATTTCCAAAGGCATCAACATGTTTGAACAATAAGACAGGTCCAGTTTTCATTGCAAATGCTTTAGCTACCCTAGCATTCACACCTCCATCTTGGTGCAGGCCACACAGATTGAATGAGCAAGACTGTGGAATCTGAAAAGGATTGTGCTGTAAATCAATGCTTACACTGGAAATTCCACACTGAAACTGGTCCCCCATCCAAACAACCCACCCTGCCCTCCCTGCTCCTCCTTGAGATTCAGACTCTCACCACTACCAGACTTGTTTCCCTCCAGCAAAAATCTTTACAAGTGAACTAGTGGCTGAAAACTTTGAAAATCAATTCTCCAAGCAAAGGGGTTTGGAGCTGTGCAATGTGCTTCGCACCTCTATCTTGTTTATATGACACCCATACGTTTCAATCTTCCAGTGTTAATCTGAAAAAATCTGTATGAATGAATACACCACAAATCGTGATTGTGAAGATAGGAAAAGAAAGTGTGAACACTGTGAATCAACAAGTCATGCTTTAAGACCTAGCTGACAAGGGCTGCGACAAGGCTTCAAGTTAAGTTCAAACCTGTAGTGCAGGAACTTGGAATCTCCATGAAACTTTTGCGCAAGTTCAAAATCATATTGCCATTGCTTCTACACGTAATCAGACAAACCAAATTCAAAACCAGAATTATGTTATAAACAGAATTATTTGTGAAGGTAGTTTCTTTCCTCATTAAGAATTATAGCCATTTAAGGAAATGTGTGCGCACACAAGCACACACACACACACACACACACACACACACACACACACACACACACACACACACACACACTCAACTTTTGCACTGAAACTAATTCACTTTACTCTTCAAACACAAAATGCAGACCCTAACTTTTCCATCATGCAAAGTGATGAAGTCTCAATTAAAGAAGAAACATAAAACTATTTCAATTACACAGAGGTATACAACCTTGAAAACCCTCGTCTGCACATCTTCAGGGCTACCAATGAACAAACTTTTGACAGAAGTGGATGCACAAAGCTAAGTGACTTGCCCATCTATTAATCAATGAACATATCAACAGTTATTCGCAAGTCAGCTGATCTTTTAAACAAGTTTGCTTAAAGATTTAGAAACATCTATTCATTGGCTGCATATGAACATATCTTTGCCAGATACTGGTTATATTTGTTTAACAAAACAGGGTCTGCTTTTGTTGGCAGTTCCTGTTCTTTTGTCTACAGAAGTGATGAATTACACAATGGAAAAATGTGACAACGGCTGTGACCTGCCTTTGACCCAGCTACAACTGAATTGTAAATGGTTCTTGTCACGCTCCTACCAGTTCCCCTTGACCCATTTGCTCTCTTTGGTGTACTGTACCAGTGTCCAAATACTCTGTTGACACCGCTGCACAAACACCCTTCAATGGTTCCGTGTACTCCTGTTTTGCCTGTTATATACAGTCAATGGTTGTTCACTGCATCGGTAATTCAGTATTCACATGTGATAGATAGAACTGAAACGGTTTGGAATGGATAGGGTCTTGCCCTTACAACACAAGTAGATCGTATTTGTAATTACATATTTTGTGCCTTTAAAAAGATGTCAGTGATGGTATGAAAGCCACTGAATTAATGATGTATGCAGAAGTTTTACTGGTTGATGTATTTGGAGGAGGAGAAAGTCAAATAGAAGTGGGGGGGAGGGGAGGATGTGTGGATGTGGTGTGTGTGTGGGGGGGGGGGGGGGG
>CM031595.1:88643364-88700864 GCA_018398815.1 Conus ventricosus | reverse complement strand
TCCAGTCACCTGGCTGGCGACCTGATTACTTCCCTGAGCGGTGTTGTTGTTGTTTTTTGTTGTTGTTGTTGTTGTTGTTGTCGTGTTGTTGTTGTTGTTGTTGATGTTGTTGTCGTACCCTGGCTAAAAGACTCCAGGGATCAGCCGAACAGCCGAAGTACTTGAACACTATGGTACAAATGCATCAGCTGGGGATGAGAACATTACGTGACCGTTCTTGATTACCCCCACCACATGGGCAGCCACACTCCGACTTCGGGGGATTTTGGAGACTGATAATGTTATGCTAGGAGCTTGTCACAACTGAAGACAATCCCCGCATAACTATGCAGAGCATAACATTTTGATGAAGCCTTGGTGTTCTAGCCTATGTCAGCTGGCCTGATGCAGCCTTAAGCCAAGGCGGCTTGAGCGGTATGAAATTCCATACATCGTACTCTGATTCATGTAAGACAGTACACACACACACACCTGCTAAGTAGATCCAACATGTGTGAGACTCCTGTCATCTTTCAGGAGCCTTCTTTAAGACACTGCACTGCGCTTTGACTTACATAAAACTGCTGTACTTTCACTTTGTGCACATCGATTTTCAGAGCCAGACGTGTGGTGTTTTCTGAGTTACAGGTAAGGCTTCTTGGAAAACTGTCGGACTACCTAAAGTTCACTGGTTACAAGCTCAGTTGGCTTCTTGGTCTGGAATGCTTAAAACTAAATCTCAGTTCTACTGAGAAGCATATGTTTTTCAAATGTTTTGACAGGTATGTGAATGGGCAAGTGCATGAGTGTGTCAAAGGGTGTGTGTGTGTGTGTGTGCGCGCGTGCGCATGTGTGTGTGCATGCGTGCATGCATGAGTGCGTGCGTACGTGTGTGCATGCATGTGTGCCTCAGAGTGTGCATGTGTGTGTATGTTTGTTTGCATAATTATGTGCATGTATGCGCATGTGCATGTGTGTGTGTGAGTGTGTGTGTGTTTGAGTGTTGAGTGTGTGTGTGTGTGTGTGTGTGTGTGTGTGTGTGTGTGTGTGTGGTGTGTGTGTGCGTGCTGGTGTGTGCGCGCATGTATGCGTGCATGTGTATGTGTGTGTGTGTGCCTGTGATGCATGTGTGTGAGTGTGTGGTGTGTGTGTGTGTGTGTTGTGTGTGTGTGTGTGTGTGTGTATGTTGCTTTGAGCAGAGAAGAGGGCAAGGGGAGAGTGGGTGAGTTGTGGTGCGTTGTGTGTTTTGAGAGAGAGACGATAAAGAGAAAAGAGATCGTGCTGTTCATGATAGACATAAATAACAATACTCGAAGCCATCAACAGTCGTCTGTTTTGGCCACAACCATGAAAGAAGGAAACTCTTTCAGTTCCCATTCCCCTGCATCACCTTCCCTCTCTCAAACCCTCCCCTCCTCCGCCACCAACTCCCCATCCCCACTTCCCTGCCCCTCCCGCCCACACCTCCTCTCCCCAGCTCATCCCCACCCTCTTCTCCCCTCCATTTAGACCTACTGCCCTCTGCCTCATGACTTACCTTCTTTGTAGACAGCCACCCTGTCAATGCCTCCATCCTCTTCACGGATGAACTGCAGCAAGTCAGCCACAGTGTGGGAGATGGGCTTGAGAGTGAATTCACAGCTCTCCCTCCGGGATGGTAAAGGCACTGACACCACGGCAGGCCCGCCCTGTACTGCACCGTCACCTCTGCAAATGACATGCCCCCCGCCCCCCTTTGATTCCCTGTCTGCCTGGTAGCTTACCACCCACCTACACTGCTCCCTGCAGTAGGAGGCTGACAACATTTTTCTCCCCCCCCCCCCCCCCCCCCCCCCCCCCCACACACACACACACACACACTTTTTCCCCTTTTTTTTTTTGTTTTGTTTTGTTTTGTCTTTGGTTTTGAGGACAATGGTTGGTGGAGGTTTCCAGGGTTACAGGAATATTCTGTCACCCTACATATTCTGTCGCCTACATATTCTGTCGCCCTACATATTCTGTCCCCCCTACCTACATATTCTGTCGCCCTACATTACAGTTACACAGAACATGTTCTTTGCCAGTTTCATATATGTATGGTTTCACAACTTTCTTTCAGGAAGTTTGGCTGCCCAGCTAGTGTCATGCAGTTTCCTAATTTAGATTCAAGAATCACACTGTGGCCAAGGCAACAGATGGTCCAAATGTCCTTCTTCTTCTTCCCCATATCTCACTCCTGTCATCATAAGGTTTGGTATAATAATGCACGCACATCACTATATCACATCCACTAACTCTGACCCTTTCACATGAACTTCCTTCATTGCAGGATGAGATAAGAAGGTGCTTGTCTAATAAGCATTTACTGATTCGAATCACTTTAAACCTTGAAACAATTATGGAAATACTGGAAATTTTATCTTTCAAATTGTTACAAAATAACTGGATAAAGTACTACCAGTTAAACTGCTTCATCTTTTCACTAAGCTCTCTCTCTCTCTCAATTTTTTTTTTAACTCTCAATGTCTACAGGCAGGAAAAGATTTCAATTTCCTTTTGCCTTTCAACACTCAAGTCTCATCACATCATGAAAAATGTTCTTTGAAGATACCTTTGCTTCCATGGAAATGAAATCAGACTGGATCAATGAAGCAGTAATTCATAATTGTCTAAGGCCCTCTAATTTATTATCACTGATGATCTTCCAACAATACCCACCTCTCTCTGTCTGTCTGTCTCTCTTTCTCTAAGACACACATGCACATGTATGCACACATGCATGCGCACACACACACACACACATCTGTCTATTTGTCTCTGTCTGTCAGTAAGCATCTGTCTGTCTGTCTCCCTCTCTCTCTGGTCATCACAAATTTGATGATCATGTAAAACACAGCATTCAAAGTATTTCAGGAAGCATTTTCATGGACATACTTCAGCCGAGCTTATGAACATAGCTTTGTCTTCCCCTGAATAATCACTTTCCCAAACAAAATGCATTACAAAAACTACTTGACGTTATTAATCCCCAGAATAACAATTCCCTTTTTCTTCTTTTTCTGGTCAAAAGTGATAGCACTCATCTTGATACTTGACTTCCCATGTGACCCTGATCTCTTCCTGTGATTACCTTACAAATTCATTGTCTCCACAAAACACCTTCAATGGCGTCGACACTGGTTACTCAAGGGAACCACATAACTCATTTATGGCCTATCTGGGCAGTGGCCCCGACAGACAGAAGGGGACGTGTCAAAGCACATCATGGCAGCGCCGAATGCTACAGGGAAAGGAATGGGTATGAAGACAGCAGGCACAAATTATGCATGCAAATCAATAAATGGAACCCAGGCAAAAGTCGTCCCAGATATAAGGTGGCTCAGCCAATTATTTCCCCTGTAAGATCCTCTGCTTTTGGGACTAATATATATACAAGTGGGAGTTTGTGTCTTTCACAATGTGGGTAATCATGGTGCGTGTTGTGTGTGTGTGTGTGTACACGTGTGTGTGTGTGTGTGTGTGTGTGTGTGTGTGTGTGTGTGTGTGTGGTGTGTGTGTGTGTGTGTGTGTGAGAGAGAGATAGAGAGAGAGAGAGACAGAGTGAGAGAGAGAGAGAGAGAGAGAGAGAGAGAGAGATAGAGAGAGAGAGAGTGTGTGTTGTGTGTGTGTGTGTGTGTGTGTGTGTGTGTGTGTGTGTGTGTGTGTGTGTGTGTGTATCCTTTTCTTTGTAAACTTACAAGACCAATTTCTGGATGGAACAGAATGAATTCCCATCAAGTTAACTCTAAGTTAAATAAGCAATTATTAGACAATGCTTTTCCTCTTCAACTTTCAAACAGTGATGAGAGAGAAAGAGAGAGGTCAGAGGAGAGAGAGAGAGAGAGAGAGAGAGAGAGAGAGAGAGAGAGGGACAGAGAGCTTCTGGGACTGATGTAGAAGTTTGCGTGTTTCACAATGTTGCTAATCATGATTTTGTCTTGTTTTTGTTTTGATTTAGTTTTTTTTTTCTTTATATATAATATCTCCTTTCATGTCTAAACTTACATGACCTATGTCTGATTGGAAAGGAAATTTTGGAATGAATTTCTGAAAAGGAAAATTTGGAATAAGTTCCTTTCAAACAACTCTATGTTAATCTTAAGCAACATGATTATCAGACTGTATTTTTCCCTTTCATTTTTTAAACGAGTGATGAGAGAGAGAGAGAGAGAGAGAGAGAGAGAGAGAGGAGAGAGAGAGAGAGAGAGAGAAGAGAGAGAGAGAGAGAGAGAGAGAGAGACAGACAGACAGACAGACAGACAGACAGAACAGACAGAAGACAGAGATACAGGCAAAAGAAAGAGACAAAGAGAGAGAGAGAAGAACAGAGAGAGAGAGAGAGAGAGAGGAGAGAGAGAGGAGAGAGGAGAGAGAGAGAGAGAGAGAGAGAGAGAACAAAGCAAACAATGTTCAAAATCTCAGTATTTTGGACTGTGTTTGTTAACACTGAGTGTCATAATCTGCTTCTCGGTACCTTAAATAAACTAAATATTTTTCAAATTCACAATGTGATCAATGAAGTTTTATAAAAAGGAAAGAACGAAAGAAAAAAAAACCACATTAGAAACACAATCTGCTCAAGAAACTCACCATTACGAAACAAAACCTGGGTGCAATAGAAGTAGCAAGGACAGGCTGGCATTGACACTGTCTGATGTGCAATCTGAAAACGATGAAAACTGCTTGTTAAAAAAGGTGAAGCTCTTACCCTGTACTCTTAACACCCTTCCTTATTCACTGTTCATCAGTTCATTAAGTTAGAAGTAAGTACACATGACAATCAGACTTCAAGATTGAAGCTGAACTGTATTACAAAACATGACAATCAGACTTCAAGATTGAAGCTGAACTGTATTACAAAAATTATGTCTGGTCATGAAAGAGAGCTATCAATGTTCTGCATTATGATTCTGAACATCAAAAACACTACAGTTATTATTACGTAGAAAAATTCCTCAATCTGAATCTATTCAATGGCAGTTTCATTCAATATTTGAATAACAAGTTTAATCATATACTTTCAGTTCACACACACTCACGCGCATACACCATACATGTGTGTGTACACACACTTCACACACATAGAATCACAACAAACACACAGTCTCACACACACTCATACACACACGCACACACATGGGCACACACACAACACACACACCACACACCACACACATGCATGCGCACACACTCACACATACACACACACAACAGAACACTTTCTGTATATGATAAACAGCATTAAAGATCCACAATGGATAGTTTGTTTTCCCCATTTGCTCTCCAACTTTTGATTATTTTCTTCCTTGGGGGAAGAAGCAAAGGAAATGTCTTTCAACTTGATCACCACTAAGGAACATCTCTGGGCACAATTTTATCAGCACAGATCAAACTTGATCAACACTGGCCACTCACAGGCTTTCCTGCAAATTAACTTCTATCTGATGAAATGAACAGTTGACTGATGACAAACAAAATCCCATACATTCTTGTTGATAAATTATTTTACATTTCATTGAAATGGTAAACTGCCACTTCAAACAGAATTAATAACATTAAATACATCTTGATTTCTTGCTGATACTGTGTTAACAGTAAGTGATAAAAACTCTTCCCTTTTCCTGGGATGGGAGGATGTCCATTTCTTTTCTTTTTCTCTCATTTACAAAGACAAATTGATTAACATGACACTAGGGAGAGAGACAGACAAGCAGACAGACAGGCAACAGATGATAAAGAGAAAGAAAGGCACGGAGGAAAGGAAAAAGAGAGGCATAGACAAAGAGAGAGAGGAGAGAGAGAGAGAAGAGAGAGAGGAAGAGAGAGAGAGAGAGAGAAAGAGAGAGACTCAAGACTCAAAAACTTATTACTCAAGGATAGAGATTTAGGCAGGCCTAGAGAGAAAGAGAGAGAGAGAAAGAGAGAGAAAGACAGACACTGTGACTGACAGACAGAGAGGGAGAGGGAGAGAGAGAGAGAGAGGAGAGAGAAGGAGGGTGGGGTGGCAGACAGACAGACAAATACAGACAAATAAACAGACAGAGGAGAATTTAAAGTAGAGAGTCTGAAACCGAAAAGAAATGAAGAAAAGAAAAAAAGAAACAGATCTATACTGAGACAACTAGAAAGAGAGCAGTAAGACACAGAAAGTCAAGAAAAAGAAAAAGATACAGGAGACAGAATGAGAAGGTAGACAGACAGACACACCATCACATGTTACTGTAGAAACAAAACGTGAAGATTAAAAAACAATCACAGTATCTCTTCCTTATTTAGAATTGTATGAACAGAGAAGAAAAAGATAAGATAATGTTGCTTATAGCCCAGCCGACGTATGAACAGAGAAAACAAAACAGATCAAGAGACAAGGAGCTGAAAGAAGCGAGCTGGGAATGCAAGGACAAGGAAAATAATGAGGAAGAGGAGTAAGAGAAGATCTGATTATCTACTGTCTGTGAAGACTGGAACTAATATTATGAAGCAACCTCGATTCCTCTCCTCTCTTATCCCTCAGTCTGGCACATTTTGAGACAGAAAGTTGTGGCACTGTTACCGAGATTGACACCTGGACAGCCACAAATCTCTACACACTTCTGTTCTTGGGCCATCACGGTCAATTCAACCGTGACATAACCAGTTCAGTCTTTTATGTTGTCATTAAGGACTTCTTCGGTCTGCCTCCAGGGCACCCACCCTTCACTGGTGACAGTAGTAATGGGACTACGTGTAAAGATACCTTCCAATACCAAGCAAGCTCTCATCTACCAACATGTCCTGACTTGCTGCTCATTAGCTCCTACATGTACTCTGTAAAAATGTAAAAGGAAACTTTGTTTGAAGCATTTATATTCTAAAATGCCTGATCTTTTCACTCAAGGTATGATGAAGTGTCAGTGCCTAGCTCTAGCATCCTTATTTGTCACCAGTGTCTTGATCATTAGTATAGAGCTGGGAAGTTGACAGGCTTTGTTCTCCACATGATCATCAGTATAGAGCTGGGAAGTTGACAGGCTTTGTTCTCCACATGATCATCAGTATAGAGCTGGGAAGTTGACAGGCTTTGTTCTCCACATGATCTGGTTGCAAAGTGAGGCAACTGCAGGCAGAAATCTAAACAAATTTTAAATGTTATTAATAGTGCACCACAAAAAAAAACACACCAAAAACGTAGACAAACAATCACATGATGTCTACAATTTATCAGGTGCTGGGAAGTTGACAGATTTTGTTCTCCACATGACGTCTACAATTTATCAGGTACATTTGAACTGATAAAAATGGCTACGGAATCACTACAATTTGTAGATTAAAAGTAAGTATTTGCTGAAGTTGTCACTTAATTCAGATTCAGTGGATGTGCGTGTGAAATAAACAAGAAGTGGGGAGTCGGCTTTATCTTACAGATTGATTCCTGAATTTTCCATGTAAGGATGAGTAACAAAGATAGTTTCAGCAACACACAACAGATTCTATATCCTCAGTAAACTATATCTACAGCTAGATTTTTACGCCAGATTTGGTGACATTTGAACCCCAGGATTTGGGGGATCATTTTTTTTTCTTTCTAAATAGTAGATATATTTCAGTTTTATAAGTTAAGTTTGGAAGTGAAGTAGTATTTAGCCAAAAAAATGAAGAACTAAAAGGATGAAGCAAAGAAAGTTATGAAGTTTCAAACTTCTTCGTAGTTTAAGTTATTAAAGCCAAAGATTTGTTTGGTACATTAATTGTAAACAAAAAAGTAAAAAATATGCCAAAAAAATTATAACAGCAACAATTACAACAACAATTATGATAACATAATAATTATTGAAAGAATGAAAAGAACAAGAATGAAAGTTAACTTGACATGTGCAGTAACGCTATTTCAAATAGTAACACTTTCAATTACTGCAAAACACAAAAGACTGTCCAAAAAAAAAGAACAAAAATGAAAAAAAAAAAAAAAAAAGAAGAAAGAAAGAAAAAGTTCTAAAATACACCCTTTCCTCCGGCTTCATAAAAAGGTCTAGAAAATGTACAATTTTACATCATATTTGTTCAATCAGTCTATGTCATGTAAATTGTATTAATAATCATCGTTCTGTTAACGTCTGACTGGTCCGCTGTGCATACACGGATAATTTGATAAGCCTACTGAAACTACTGACACGCCCACGTCGTTATGCATGGACAAATCATTGTCCCTATTTTTCTTTTCACCCCACCCCCACCTTCCTCCCTGCCCCACTTTCTCTTCCAATAAAGCAAGCGTCTCAACTCTCATGGTGTCTTTTCGGTCATCATATTCTCGATAAAACAAGCTAAATCAGAGGCGCGTCTCTGATTAGAATACACAGTTCAGCCTTATGGTTCAAGTAAACCGCGACCGTCAACTCAACCAGTCGATCATACCAGAAACTGACTGAGAACAAGTACTGGGGAAAAGTATGGGCAGACTCTAGTATTTGATATAACTTTGTGCAAGTGCTGAAAAAGGGTTTAAGAGGGAAAAAGAAAATGCACAGCACAACTAGTTGTTCCTCTTACATACCTGTAATTTTCCTGCAAGTGATCGACATTTCTTTTTGGAAAATATCCATGAAGGAAACTCCTTCGTAGCAGAAGTCTGACCGGAGCAACAGCCATGATACAAATCCTGTGCTCACGTTGATTCACATCACGAGTGTGACAGTGCGAGAACCGCAGGTGCTTGACTGACTTGGCTTGCTGGCTGTTTCGTTTTGCGATTTTTCAAGCGCCTGGCAATCAAAAATTGGGAGCTATGACTGATGTACGGCAACGAGCTCCTCATGTACCACCAACACGACAAGAAGAATTGGTTATATTTTGTTTTAGATTCTCGTGTAGTGCAAATCTTTGCTTCAGTTATTTTGCAGCAGGGGTAGACATCTAGATCGATCAAGTTATGTCCCTGCACATTTTCATTCATGATAATGAACCCTTGTTTATTCTTGCACACACTTGCACAGAACATGGACACTGTACATAAATGAAAGTTTAATGGCAATCAGAACAATGTGTGCTTGTATTTCTTCATGCTTAACACAAATAAACAGAATTTGTATTGATCTGAGATAACATGCAGGTTTTTGTGTGTGTCGAAGACATCATCCTCATAGAAACTTTACGATCGCCCCAAAATCAGACAGCAGGCAGGCAAGAAGTTTATTTCTGGTTTTCATTTTCAGCAGAAACTTGTTCCATTATGATGCAAACATACTTAATAGAATAATCTGGAAATGCATAGTTGTTGCTGTGATACATGCCACTGATTGTATCATGATCTAATTCAGCTGGGGCACATTCAAACACATCCGTAGACACACACACAAACATTCACACACACACACACACATGCTCACATTATATGTGTACGTGCTTACATGTACAAATAAACATACATGCACACATGCGTGCTGGTGGACCTACTCGTTTTTGAGTGAACCAGTCTTAGGAAGAAGAAGAAGAAGAAGACACTCCTGCCTTGTCTGTAAAATTAGCATAAGCAACAAATAAGATCATGAAGATAAACAAATCTGTAACAGTTATTGAAACAAGCAGTGCTTGTAACGCTAACATTGTAACAGAGAATATAAGGAGATGCAGATGTTAGAGTAAGATAATGTTGCTTTTTAGACCAGCCGACCGCAAAGGGCCACATCAGGCTGAGAGTTAGAGTGGCCATCCAAAATGCAATATATTGAACATAGACATTCCATATCAGTTACTGACAGAAACAGTGGTTGTGATAGACAGTACAAAGACAAAAGAGTTGCCAGGTGCTGTGTGTCAGAGGAATCATCCAAAATAGAATTTCCTTTTGCGTTTTGTTAAGTTATATCTATAAGTATATTACAAGCAGATTAAATTTTGTTTGTTGAAAAAGAACTGATCTCAGTGTCGTGATGATGTACACTAGTAAATCAGGGAGATGTTGACATCACTGTTGACAGTTGCGAGAGGCAAAAGATGAAAACAGGATTATATATTGTTAAGCCTTTCACTCCACACCATAGATAGAAAGGCTGCAGTTCAGGCGTTAAAGGGGACAAGGAAAGCTTGGAACACAGGAAAGTCAGGAGTGTCTTTGATCATTGACCAAGCTAGGAATTTTGCAAAACTGGTTTCAGCACTGACTACTGTGCTCTGTCACACAAGCAGTGTCAGGACTGGTCTCAAAGAAAGGAAAACCAGTGTCAACAAATAGACCACTGGAACAAGGCTCCATGGTAGGCCTAAATTGTATATAGATAAATTGACTGGAGACTTCAACCTTGTACATTTTCCAGGTGTCAGTCTGGTTTAGATTGCTTGTTGAAGAAGAAAATACTGGCTTTTGTCTGTTTTTCTCCATGGTAGCAGGCTCAGATCTAAGGCTACGGGAGCTTTTACTGCTTACTGATTGCAGTACTGTCCTTTTAGAAAATGAAGAATATGTTGTCTTTGATCCAATTTTGAAACTGAAAGAGTTCGATGTAGGCTATTTAAGATGATGCAAAACCCAAATGAAAACTGCCACTACACATGATGTGATGGATTTAAAATTCGTTTTAGAATTCGTTTTGACCATGATTCACACAGTGCTTAAAAATGAATCTAGATACATTTTTTTTTTCATTCTAGTGTTCCGTCTGTTAAATTTTTAAATGCCAGTTTCAGCAAAGTGAAACTGATTCCAGGGACCGGCAGCTCAAAAGGTTTTGGTATTCTAATTTTGTAAACAGTGTGTACTACACTTATCAGTTAAAAATAATCTCTTTGATGCATGATTTACAGAGAATATTAAATGGAGTATTAAAGGGGGGGGGGGGGGGCAGTGAGTTATCAGGGAGGGGAGGGGGGAAAATTTTAATTAAGGCAGAGGGGTGATTGATACATTTTTATTTTGATTGTACATCAGTCAAATGTCAATTGACCGACACTCAAGGATCTGCTAGCAAGGACAACAAGAAAGCTGCCAATCATGCATTTGATCTGGAGAGAGGAACATGAATCAATGTTATACACCCATATTTGGATTGAGTGTGTGTGTGTGTGTGTGTGTGGTGTGTGTGTGGTGTGTGTGTGTGTGGTGTGATATGGTACTTCATGGTCAGCTGAGCTATAAACAATATGAATTGGAGTGAGAGAGAGAGAGAGAGAGAGAAGTGAGTATGTGGGTGTGTTTGATTTTATGTGTGCGGGGTGAGCACAGGGCATTGTGTGTGTGTGTGTGTGTGTGTGTGTGTGTGTGTGTGTGTGTGTGTGTGTATGACAGGGATGCAACTTGCTGAATATAGAAATTTGTTTTTTCACTTTTTTTTAATTGTAATTCTAATCTCTTGTCAGTTATACACCCAACATTTTGGCCCATGATCTGAAGCAGAATTTGAATACAGAAGGCGGCAGGTGGCGGCCATCCCTCAGAGAGTGAAGAAGATGACATCATTGCCCCCAACTTGCATGCGCCGGGGATCAGCTGCCCCAGGGATCTGAAAAGACCACAGATTCTTTGGACAGCGCCCTCAAGGATCTCACTCCAAGGTCTGCCATTCAGGCTGCGGGCTTTTACTGTACTAGTGGCTTTTGTTGCTTTTGGTGTGCTATGATTGTGTTTTTTTCCAAGAACATTGCCTGAGATGCAAAGGAGAATTAGAATTCAATATATTTTGACTATGTTCATATATTCAGTCATGAAACTGACATCTGGAATGCTTATTGACTGAGAGATCATGTACAGAATTTCAGTTTGTATGCAAGTTCTGTGAAGATCTTTTCACGTTAACTTTATTCAACGAACAAAATTTCTATATTGGACAATTGGGAAATTAAGCCTGTCAAGCCCCTTTTGTTAGAATCGACCTCCACATCGCTTAGGTACTTTATTAGTATTGCTGTATTATTTCAAATCAAACATGAAAACTTAACTTTTTTCCTAGTAAGAGTGCCCTTTTTGAGAAAGCCCGGTTATGTGAAGGTACGCTTGAGTGTTGTGAGTATTTGATTGCGGAATGCAAATTTTTTTTATTGCTTATTGGGTTGTTTCTTTTCAGTTTTGTAATTTGATGTATAAACTCACAAATGTAAGCGCTTCGGGCATTCATTGATTATGCGTATAAGTATATAAATAGTAGCTGGAAATTATTTCAGTATAACGACGTTTGTCCATATATTTTTTTGACTGTAATAAAGCAGCTATTGCTGCAAGAAGGTGAAGGCCATCCAGGTGGGCAGTATGCTGATCAGTGTAAGAACAGAATCAGTTGGCCCCGGAGGAATTGCTTTTATGGTTTACCCAGGGTAGTCTTATCTTGATCTTTGTTTTATTGAACTGAAAGTCAGATGTCATTTTAAGATATGAAAAAGATAATGAGAAAAAGATTCAAAAGTCACTGTCATTTGTCCATGCAGTACACATAGTATCGGTTTTGTTTCAGTCTTGTGTGTGTGTGGTGTGTGTGGTGTGTGTTGTTGGGGTGTGTGTGTGTACACATTGGTGCCTTTAGCGGATTGGCTCCACCAATCGACAGAATAAGTCATGACAGTGGTTGCCATTTATTCTGGTTGTGTTTAAAGCAGTATGCACACAAACAGAACTCGGTATCTTTAATTTACATAACAATTTTGATCTTCTGCACACCCTGATTGGTCATTGATACAAAGCGTACAATAACATTGTAAGTTCTGTTTTACATGTTGTTGGTTTAACTCCATATTGCTTTGGATGTGGTCCTGTAAGGTGGTAAGGTGATACAGTATGAATCAGCAATGTGAAATATGACAGGATCATTCCCCTTGAAGACAAAATTGTTAAGTTAGCAGTGGACCTTTATCCAGCAAATCGTCATTGGCAAATTTAAAGTGTGAGGATTTCATTGCAAATGAAAGATCAGGTGAGAGACATGGCAGAACATAAAGACTGAAATATTTGCCATATTTTTAATGTCACAAGGTGAAATTCTCAATATGCCTTATACACTTCACCATAGTAAATATGAATCAGATGCATACTAGTACAAATATCCATTTCATAACCACTCAGTCTTAACCTTTGGTTAGCCAGTACACAGCTGAGATGTGTTAGTGTATGTGTGTGATGCTTCTATGGAGGACTGGGGAGTGGGAGGGTGGAGTAATCTGACAGAAATTTCATCTTTGGACAGAGTTGAAGCAAAACAATGTTCAGAATATATTTATAGATTATTGGCTAGCAACATCCTTTTTTTTTTTTTATAGGGTAAATGTTGAATGGTTTGTTAGCAAACAACATGCTTGTTATTTTGGGCAGACATAAGTGTCCAAGTATGCCCAGGGATACCAGTGTGCTGGTCAATGATTTACGTATTTAGCTGTGTGTTTACACGATGGGACAGAAGAAAAAATGCTTATTCATCTGTGGAAATTGAATAAAAAATGACATTTTAATTTTAAAATGGTGTCACTTATTGACACGAACATTACCAGACACTAAATCAGTAAATGGGACTGATTTCTCCTTTGCTTTGATGGCACCCATGATTGCAGAGATAATTACTAATATTTTTACGGTATGCTGCATTGTTCCGTGTTTTTAAAGTGATGGTTATATTTTATGGGCAGGAATGAGATTTGCTGTCTGTGCACAGGTAGCGAAATTGGGTAATACATGGAATCTTCACTTGGTCATGATCATCGCTTTCATGCTTGTCATCTGCTGTGTCCACAGGTGGCGAAATTGGGTGATACTGAATCTTCACATGGTGATGATTATAGCTTTTATGCTTGTCATCTACTGTGTCCACAGGTGGTGAAATTGGGTGATACGTGGAATCTTCACATGGTGATGATCATAGCCTTTATGCTTGTCATCTGCTGTGTCCACAGGTGGCGAAATTGGGTGATACGGGAATCTTCACTTGGGTGATGATCATAGCTTTTATGCTTGTCATCTACTGTGTCCACAGGTGGCGAAATTGGGTGATACGTGGAATCTTCACATGGGTGATGATCATAGCTTTTATGCTTGTCATCTACTTTGGACCTTTGGCGCTTGTTCTTGTGGTGAGATGTTTGCACAATGTGTCGTTTTCTTGAATGGAAGTCTGCATGAATGTGAGAATGCAATCGTGTGAGTATGCACATTAGCTTGTACATAATGCATTTTGTGTGTGTGTGTGTGTGTGTGTGTGTGTGTGTGTGTGTGTGTGTGTGTGTGTGTGTGTGTGCACTCATGAAATGCATGCTTATACTCACATCGCACTGGTAGGTTCTCATTTGCGTTATGACATAGACATACCTCTTTTTTTCCCCAGTTTCATCTTCTGTGCCCCCTCGGTGGCATTGTACCCACCCTGCTCATTCAAACCCCTCATCCATAGCCACAGAGTAAGCTCAGCTCTAGGTGGAAGCTGATCAGGGCAGAAGAACCATACGTTGTTTATGCATGCATATACTTGTGCACCCTGTACATGTGCAAGCATGCCTTGACCAAATATGATACACATGCCTTTAGTACAGCAGTGCATGCTCATGCGCACTGTTATACTTAAACTTCACACATACACACACTCACTCGCTCACACACTCACTCACTCACTCACTCCACTCACTCACTCACACACACACACACACACACACACACACACACACACACACACACACACACACACACACAACACACACACACACACACACAACACACACACTAACACACACTCACTCGCTCACTCACTCACTCACCACTCACTCACTCACACACACACACACACACACACACACACACACACACACACACACACACACACACACACACACACACACACACACACACACAACACAACAAACACACACACTCATATTGGTGCCACATGGGTGTGCATATGATAACATAAATACACACACATTACACATGATGACTTAAAATGTTACAAACAGTTAGCTGCTTCAACCAAGACTGAATTATGACATTTATACAGTTTCATACATTTTGACTTTATATGTAAAATTCTAAGGTATGCCGTTTTATGTGTGTTTTCTTCGCAGATTTTTGCCCTTCAGATCAAGTGCTTCCATGAAATCATAACCATTGGCTACATTGTTTACCGTTCTCTGAAACTGCCATGGTTCAGAGTCCTCAGCTGGTATTTCCTCTTCACTTCCAATTTTTTCCTCTTTGGAGAAAGTATGATTGATTATTTTGGTCTTCTCTTGTCTAGAAGGGTAAGAAAATAACTTTCTTATTTACATTTCTCTGTGTGTGTGTGTGGGTTTTTTTTTTTTTTTATTGATAGCGTGATTGGTTTTATTGGTCTTTTCTTGTCTGGAATGATAAGAAAATATTTTTCTAGTCCATGAGTTATTTGTATGTATGTCCTTGATTTATTGTACGTTAAAATGTATGTGTGGAAAAAGTATGATTCATTTATTTGTTTCTTGTGTCCAGAGTGGAAAAAAATGCATTTTTTTCTTATGATTTCATGTGTGTATGCACATGTATGTGTGGATAAAGCATAGATCTCTGGACCAGAATGATAAGAAAATAGCATTCAATTGTTTTTTCTTCTCTTGACCAGAATGATGAGAAAATAGCATTCTTATTCAAGAATTTTGTATGTAGGTATGAGTGAGTGTTCGGAGAAAACATGATCAGGCCTTTTGGTCTACTTTTGTCCAGAATGTTCAAATAAGGTTTTTATACATGAGTTCTGTATGTTTGTGTACACATGTGTGTCTGTCTGTAAGATGACTGTCAAAATGTTGATTGTGGGAATTACATGAAACAAAAGGCCTTGGTTTAATCCATTGGGAATTGACAGTGTTCATGGTTGACTGATCTTTTCACACTGATTGATGTAGGATGATCAAGTTAGATGTCTTACCTTATCATGATAGTTGGAAAAACGGTTTTGTCCTGTAGGGTGGGGCTTTGTTGCCCCTGTTACAAGTTCAGATTCTGGACAAATGTACAACAGATGTTTTTGTTCTCTTGTGAGAAGTCTTCTGTCTGACTGAAAAAAGAAATGACTGAAAAAGAAAGTGATCGACAGATGTAGCAGACATTTCAGTATTTTGAATATATCCGTTGAGACAGAGAGAAAAGCTTGAATACACACAGAATAAACAGATGTGTGTACACATGTATGAGTACATTGTTAATGATAATGTTAAAGCAATTGAGAATTGTATTACAGCTAATGTGTTGATGTATTTGATCATAAGATGTTTCATTTGATCATAAAATCTTTCATGTTTCATCAGTATGAACTCGGGCCCATGTTTGCAGGATTTCTTGCGTTACTTTGTGACGTACCATCGCTTCATCTCCTTCTCACTGTACGTTGCTGGCTTTGTGGGCTTTGTGTTCAGTCTGGTGAAGAAGCATTACCTGAAGCAGTTTACCCTGGTAAGCGACAGCTTGTGCAGTGTTACACACACACAGGATTGAATGAATTTATGACGGTTTTTTTCTCTTTTTTTTCTGTGTTGTTCAAATCGGAATGTTACCTTAAATTTAAGAAATATAAGATGATGCATTTCTTGTTAATCTGATTTTCTTAATTGGGTTATTAAGATAATTTTCTGATGTTAAGTTGGTTCCTTTTTTTGTATGTGGGTATCTCCTCCTGAACAGGTGGCCTTACCAAAGAAACCTGTACCTATGGTTAATTCATACTGCATCACCTGTGCCACAGGCCTACTTCTACAGAGATCAGTGTTATTATTTGTTTCAACGTAACTCAAAGGTGTTGATAGTCAGTTGGTCACAAGTGTCCATGCTCTTGCCTCAGCATGTTCTATGGCACAAAGCACTTTAACGTTATTGTGACTTCATGATTTTGTCTTTAAGGTATGTGATGCCTGCAAACTACATGCATTGGTAAATTTACTCTGGGGTGAGAAAAATGTTGTTCTTTAAGAGAATGTGGATACAAATGCACAAAAAAAAGAAGAAAAGAAATTAGGGCGGCAGTTCCAATAGTGCACAAATGGAAATTGTAGGTGAGTTTAAAAAAAAAAGAAAAAAATATTGTGCATGTGAAAATGTATGAGCAGGCCTGCCAACCCTTCTGTTTTTAGGAAATATGTTCCTCTTGGTTGATTTTCACCCAACTATTCTACACACTTTGGAATAATTTTGCTGAAAGGTACAAATTTGCATACAATTTGCATACATGTTGTATGTACAGCTACGATTGACATTTGACAAACAGTGATAAATGCTTCAAGTAAAGCAACCATAATGGTGAAGAATTTTGTGTTATAGAAAGGAAAATAAGAACTTGCTGTTGGAGGGAATGGAAAATGCCCATGTTTATGCGATCAACTGTTTATAGCTTGTTTGGTGGAAGGTTTACTTGCTTAATTTCAATTGAGCATGTCACTTGTGGAGTGGTTTCAATGAACAGCATGTCACATACACTTGGTGGAGGTGTTTCAATGAACAGCATGTCACATACACTTGGGGGAGGTGGTTTCAATGAACAGCATGTCACATACACTTGGTGGAGGTGGTTTCAGTGTACAGCATGTCACATACACTTGGGGGAGGTGGTTTTCAATGAACAGCATGTCACATACACTTGGTGGAGGTGGTTTCAATGAACAGCATGTCACATGAACTCTGCATGGAAAACAATGTGGTGAAATTGCCGGGTGTCTGGGTCAACAAATGGGAAAAATCATCCATACATTCAAATGAAATATTTTTTTTGGTTTTTGAAGTTGCATACTCCTCTCCACGTTGAGTCAGTCCCGTCCTTTGTGAGACATGTTGGTCTGAAGTCGTGTGAAAGCTGGGGGGGGGGGGGGGGGGGTCTCAGGAGATGGCTGTGTGAACAAGTGCCATTCATAATTTTCAAGTCACAAAACCAGGCACCAAACCAGGCATTTTCATTTTTACTGTACCTTAGGGCAACCTTTTTATGCTTGCAGGCGGATTGTCATTCAGTTTTATAGTGTTGATAATTCTCTCTGTGGTCGTGTTTCCTCATGTTAAGTGCATGGAGATTTACCAGAGAGGAACTTTAAAAAAAAGAAAAAGTACTTTAGTTGGGAGAAAATTCATGTCTTGATGATACAGGTGTGAAGAGTGCAGATGTGCTCAACTTCAGTCAGATGTCTGACTGAACAAGCAGCAACATTGGATTTTTCTTCTTTTTTTTTTTTCTCTGATAAAAAATAGAAATAAAAGGACACAAGTTAATCTCGGATACATGTATCTGAGCTGTCAAAGAGTTTTGGTTATATACTTATTGAATATGTTTCTTCCATGAATTTGTCCATGATGAAGAATACTTGCTTTGTATTTGTGTTTCTTTTTTTTGTTTTCATTGTAAATGTATTTGTGGCTGAATAGTTGTAACAAGTTTTAAACAATGGAAAAAACCCATCTGTTACGAATAATGGGAAGGAATGAAGAGGGGGAAAAAAAGCAGTCTGTGTATGTTGTGGGGAATAGTAGAAAATGAAGAGGGGGGAAAAAAGCATCTGTGTAAGTTGTGGGTGAAAAGTAGTAACAGTTAATCAATGGGGGAAAAAAAACCCCGTCTCTTACGAATAATGCAAGGAATGGAAGGGGGGGGAAAAAAGCAGTCTGTGTAATTTGTGGCTGAATCAAGGGGAAAAAACCCCCCCTGTTACGAATAATGACAAGGAATGGAGAGGGGGAAAAAGCGGTCTGCCACATTAAACGTGACCTTGTTTTATGGTTTTCAGTTTTATATTTTCTTCTCTGGCTATGTTTTCAGTTTTGATGTTCCGGCTGCTTTGAAGAATTTATTTTACTGATGATAATAAATTTAAAAAAAAGAGAGGACATATATTTTGATAGAAATGTACTCCAGATATGGAAGTTCAGAAATCAAATTTGGTGTCTGTTTTTTCCAGTTTGGCTAAAACCATGTGGTGTTTGTTGCTGGGTTGTTGCTCAGTCTCAATCTCATCGTGCAGAACGTGCTGGAGGGATTTATATGGTTTGTACGTGGATGTGTTCGGTAGAATCTTGCTGTGTTATCAAACTCATGTACAAAGGGCCCAAAATCGGGGTGTGTGTGTTTTTGGGTTGTTTCCTTTCAAATAAAAGGACTGTTCATTGGTAGAACCCTGGAGATTTTATTGTCACCATTTCGTCCCCTTCCACTCTCTCTCTTTCCACCCTTCCCCTGCCCACACATCCTTCACCAAGCCACCCCATCATTTCTGCTCACTTTCACCAAGCCCCCCCATCATTTCTGCTGACTTTCACCAAACCACCCCATCATTTCTGCTCACTTTCACCAAACCAACCCCCTCATTTCTGCTCACTTTCACCAAACCACCCCATCATTTCTGCTGACTTTCACCAAACCCCCCATCATTTCTGCTCACTTTTACCAAACCACCCCATCATTTCTGCTGACTTTCACCAAACCACCCCATCATTTCTGCTTTACTTTTACCAAACCACCCCATCATTTCTGCTGACTTTCAAACCAAAAAACCCCATCTTCGCTCACTTTCACCAAACCACCCCATCATTTCTGCTGACTTTTAACCAAACCACCCCAACATTTCTGCTGACTTTCACCAACCACCCTATTTCTTGCTACTTTCAACCAAACCACCCCAAACATTTTTATGACTTCAAACCCAAAACACCCCATCATTTCTGCTGACTTTACACCAAACCACCCCATCATTTCTCTGCTTCACCAAACCCACCCCATTATTTCTGCTGATTTCACCAAACCACCCCATCATTTCTTGCGACTTTCACCAAACCCCCATCATTTCTGCGACTTTCACCAACCACCCATCAAATTTTTGCTGACTTCAAATTGAGAGTGGGACGGACGGAAAGA
The DNA here is from genome assembly GCA_018398815.1 of Conus ventricosus. Taxonomy (NCBI): domain Eukaryota; kingdom Metazoa; phylum Mollusca; class Gastropoda; order Neogastropoda; family Conidae; genus Conus; species Conus ventricosus. Next base: position 88,681,065 of record CM031595.1, on the reverse strand, counting down.
TTCGTTCTTGAGCAATTATTCCTGAAATTTTTTTTTTTTTTTTTTTTTTTGCCAGTGACTTTTTTTTAATGTGCAAACTGAGTCAACAATCAATTATGGCTAATGAACAATTCTGTCCTGACATTGAAAAGCACTGCTTTAAGCCAAAGCAAAAGTGAAACATCAGTCATTTGATTTCCCCTGTAATGAAGCCAGTATAGGCCACACGAGTACTTGCTATGAGTTCTCTTGTTTTCATGCCAATTCTTTTTCATTTTCTTTCCTCTTTTTTTGTTTTTGTTTTGTGTTGTTTTGTTTTGACGGCTTTTTCACATTTTTCCTATATGTCACCAGAAAAAGACAAAACCCATTTATAGGGGACATGACATCCGGATGTGTGTATGCAATTTGTGTTTGCATATGTATGATTCTTTCCATCTGGTTAATGTCTCCAGTATCTGTTACCTGAGCCACCTTAATTTTGACTCTTGATTTTTTAGCAATTTCGTTTATCAGTTTCATCCTGTGAAAATTATTGTAATTAAAAGAAAACAAAACTATTAAAAAAAGATAACGGCGAAAAAAAGTGAATGCAGGTTTGAGCCGGATCTGGTCAGTGGCCGCTGTTACAGGTTTCAGAAAGTTCCTGTGAGATCAGGGAAAAGGGAAATTTCTTTATCAAAAAAAGAAAAGAAAAGAAAAACAGTTTTCAGAGAATACAAATCCTTGAATACTATTCATTTTATTTTTTTTGTTTGCATGCATCATAGTCCAAATGAACATGAAGACAACAGAATCACAGCGTGTGTCTTTTGTTCGGGAGACATTGGTTATGTATGAATAGCTTTCAGACAAGTGGAATAGCACAGCTTTTCTTTTTTTTTCTCATAAACTGCTGTCCAATCTCAAATAGCACTGCTCCCCTGCTCAAGTCAACTTAAAAAGATTAATGATAAAACCTCCTGTGACACCTGGGTTAATTTTGCTTCAGTCCAGGCTTCAGCATTTCACAGTCTTTTTTCACCGGATTTCAATTTATTATGTGATTCTGTTGATTGGTGTAATAATATTAATACACATACCCAAGGAATAGCAGACGAGGCATCACATTGTTTTGACTCTATTGCGGTTTTTTTTTTTGTTTTTTTTTCTCAAGCAACATTTATGCAGTTGTATCACATCAAATAGAAGTTTCACCTTTGGGATTAGTTGGGTGACTGACAGAAGATGAGAAACACACGCACGCACGCACGCACGCACGCACGCACACACACACACACACACACACACACCCGGCTTACAAATTTAGACAAAAGTAGAAACAGCCATAGTTTAGGGGAAAAAAACAAAGAAAATGTGGAATGGTTTAATTGATTTGGAGCTTCTAGCATTTGGAGGGGAAAGCAACATTTATTGAGAAAACAATCATGACTGACATTTCCTTATGAATACCAAGACTTACCTTTGAATTGCAGTTCCTCGATGCATCCTACATTTCCAGAGTTCTTTTTTAGTGATTCTTCTGACCTTTAAATTGTGAAGTCGGGAACATTTTCAAAACCCGTATCAAAGTAAATGCTGTTTTTTTGCACCTCAAACAAAAAAAAATTTCTGTATAGGGGGAAAAAAAAGATTTTTATTGATTGCTCTTTTTTTTTTCTCCCCTTTTTTGTCGTTGTTGTTGTTGTAAAATTTATTAGGAAATTCTACTCGTGAGTCAAGAAAAATTTTCATGAGAGTAATAAGTAAGTCAAAATAAGGGCCCCTTTTTGTTATTACATGTTGGTTTTCTGCGGGGGAAACCGTTTATCCTGGCAGTGGGAGGGGAAAATGCGTCCAGTTTTGGTTTGGGTTTATACATTGCAACCCGATGGTCCCTTCTATCCCCCTCCCCCCCCCTCTTCCCTCCTCCCCCCCTCTTCCCCATCCCCCCGGTCCCTCTTCTCCTCCTCCCCCCTCTTCCCTCCTCCCCCCTCTTCCCCCATCCCCCCTGTGTCCCTTCTGTCTCCCCCCCCCCCTTCCCTCATCCCCCCTGTTCCCTTCGTCTCCTCCCCCCTCTTCCCTCTCCCCCCTGTGTCCCCTTTTGTCTCCTCCTCCCCCCTCTTCCCTCATCCCCCCGTGTCCCTTCGTCTCCTCCTCCCCCCCTTCCCTCATCCCCCCTGTTCCCTCTGCTCCTCCCCCCCCCTCTTCCCTCATCCCCCCTTGTCCCCTTCGTCTCCTCCCCCCCTTCCCCATCCCCCCCCTTCCCCATCCCCCCCCTGTCCTTCTGTCCTCCCCCTCCCCCTTCCCTCATCCCCCCTCTGCCCTTTTTCCCTCCTCCCCCCCTTTCCCTCATCCCCCCTGTGCCCTTCGTCCCTCCTCCCCCTCTTCCCTCATCCCCCCTGTGTCCCTTCTGTCTTCCTCCCCCCCCCTTCCCTCATCCCCCCTGTGTCCTTCTGTCTCCTCCTCCCCCCTTCCTCATCCCCCTGGTCCTTCTGTCTCCTCCCCCTCTTCCCTCATCCCCCTGTGTCCCTTCTGTCTCCTCCCCCCTCTCCTCATCCCCCTGTGTCCCTTCTGTCTCCTCCCCCCTCTTCCCCCATCCCCCCTGTGTCCCTTCTGTCCTCCTCCCCCTCTTCCCTCATCCCCCCTGTGTCCCTTCTGTCTCCTCCTCCCCCCTTCCTCCACCCCCCTGTGTCCCTTCTTCCTCCTCCCCCTCTTCCCTCCCCCCTGTGTCCCTTCTGTCTCCTCCCCCCTCTTCCCTCTCCCCCCTGTGTCCTTTCTGTCTCCTCCCCCCTCTTCCTCATCCCCCCTGTGTCCCCTTCTTCCCCTCCTCCCCCCTCTTCCCTCATCCCCCCTGTGTCCCTTCTGTCTCCTCCTCCCCCCTCCCTCTCCCCCCTGGTCCCTTCTGCTCTCCTCCCCCTCTTCCCTCATCCCCCCTGTGTCCCTTCTGTCTCCTCCCCCTCTCCCTCATCCCCCCTGTGTCCCTTCTGTCTCCTCCTCCCCCCTCTTCCCTCATCCCCCTGTGTCCCTTCTGTCTCCTCCTCCCCCCTCTTCCTCATCCCCCCTGTGTCCCTTCTGTCTCCTCCTCCCCCCTCTCCCTCATCCCCCTTGTCCCTCTGTCTCCTCCTCCCCCCTCTTCCCTCATCCCCCCTGTTCCCTCTGTCTCCCCTCCCCCTCTTCCCTCATCCCCCTGTGTCCCTCTGTCTCCTCCCCCCTCTTCCCTCCCCCCGTGTCCCTTCTTCTCCTCCTCCCCCTCTTCCCTCATCCCCCCTGTGTCCCTTCTTCTCCTCCCCCCTCTTCCCTCATCCCCCTTGTCCTTCTGTCTCCTCCTCCCCCCTCTTCCTCTCCCCCCTGTGTCCCTTCTGTCTCCCCCCCTCCCCCCCCTTCTTCCCCTCCCCCTCCTCTCCCCCTGTGTCCCTCTGTCCTCCTCCTCCCCCCTCTTCCCTCATCCCCTGTGTCCCTTCTGTCTCCTCCCTTCCCCCCTGTGTCCCTCCTCCCCCTTTCCCTCCCCTGTCCCTTCTCCCCCCCCTCTTCCCATCCCCCCTGTGTCCCTTCTGTCTCCTCCTCCCCCCTCTTCCCTCATCCCCCCTGTGTCCCTTCTGTCTCCTCCTCCCCCTCTTCCCCATCCCCCCTGTGTCCCTTCTGTCTCCCCTCCCCCTCTTCCCTCATCCCCCCTGTCCCTCTGTCTTCTCCTCCCCCCCTCTTCCCTCATCCCCCTGTGTCCCTTCTGTCTCCTCCTCCCCCTCTTCCCCATTGGCCCTTTGCTCCCTCCCTTTCCCATCCCCCTGTGTCCCTTCTGTCTCCTCCCCCCCTCTTCCCATCCCCCCTGTGTCCCTTCTTCTCCTCTCCCCTCTTCCCTCATCCCCCCTTGTCCCTTCTGTCTCCTCCCCCCCCTCTTCCCTCATCCCCCCTGTGTCCCTTCTGTCTCCTCCCCCCTCTTCCCTCATCCCCCCTGTGTCCCTCTGTCTCCTCCCCCTCTTCCCTCATCCCCCCTGTGTCCCTTCTGTCTCCTCCCCCCTCTTCCCTCATCCCCCCTGTGTCCCTTCTGTCTCCTCCTCCCCCTCTTCCCTCATCCCCCCTGTGTCCCTTCTGTCTCCTCCTCCCCCCTCTCCCTCATCCCCCTGTGTCCCTTCTGTCTCCTCCTCCCCCCCTTTCCCTCATCCCCCCTGTGTCCCTTCTGTCTCCTCCTCCCCCTCTTCCCCATCCCCCCTGTGTCCCTTCTGCTCCTCCTCCCCCCTCTTCCCTCATCCCCCCTGTGTCCCTTCTGTCTCCTCCTCCCCCCTCTCCTCATCCCCCCTGTGTCCCTTCTGTCTCCTCCTCCCCCCTCCCTCATCCCCCCTGTGTCCTTCTGTCTCCTCCTCCCCCCTCTTCCTCATCCCCCCTGTGTCCCTTCTGTCTCCTCCTCCCCCTCTTCCCTCATCCCCCCCTGTGTCCCTTCTGTCTCCTCCCCCCTTCCCTCATCCCCCCTGTGTCCCTTCTGTCTCCTCCTCCCCCTCTTCCCTCATCCCCCCTGTTCCCTTCTGTCTCCCTCCCCCCTCTTCCCTCATCCCCCTGTGTCCCTTCTGTCTCCTCCTCCCCCCTCTTCCCTCATCCCCCCTGTGTCCCTTCTGTCTCCTCCCCCCTCTTCCTCATCCCCTGTGTCCCTTCTGTCTCCTCCTCCCCCCTCTCCCTCATCCCCCCGGTCCCTTCTGTCTCCCTCCTCCCCCTCTTCCCTCATCCCCCCTGTGTCCCTTCTGTCTCCTCCTCCCCCCTCTTCCCTCATCCCCCCTGTGTCCCTTCTGCTCCTCCCCTCTTCCCTCATCCCCCCTGTGTCCCTTCTGTCTCCTCCTCCCCCCTCTTCCCTCATCCCCCCTGTGTCCCTTCTGTCTCCTCCTCCCCCTCTTCCCTCATCCCCCCTGTGTCCCTTCTGTCTCCTCCCCCCTCTTCCCTCATCCCCCTGGTCCCTTCGTCTCCTCCTCCCCCCTCTTCCCTCATCCCCCCTGTGTCCCTTCTGTCTCCTCCTCCCCCTCTTCCCTCATCCCCCCTGTGTCCCTTCTGTCTTCCTCCTCCCCCCCCCCTCTTCCTCATCCCCCCTGTGTCCCTTCTGTCTCCTCCTCCCCCTCTTCCCTCATCCCCCCTGTGTCCCTTCTGTCTCCTCCTCCCCCCTCTTCCCTCATCCCCCCTGTGTCCCTTCTGTCTCCTCCTCCCCCTCTTCCCTCATCCCCCCTGTGTCCCTTCTGTCTCCTCCTCCCCCCTCTTCCCTCATCCCCCTGTGTCCCTTCTGTCTCCTCCTCCCCCCTCTTCCCTCATCCCCCCTGTGTCCCTTCTCTCTCCTCCCTCCCCCCTCTTCCTCATCCCCCTGTGTCCCTTCTGTCTCCTCCTCCCCCTCTTCCCTCATCCCCCCTGTGTCCCTTCCTGTCTCCTCCCCCCCCCTCTTCCCTCATCCCCCCTGTGTCCCTTCATCTCCTCCTCCCCCTCTTCCCTCCCCCCTGTGTCCCTTCTGTCCCTCCCCCCCTCTTCCCCCATCCCCCCTGTGTCCCTTCAGTCTCCTCCTCCCCCTCTCTCCCTTCCCCCTGTGTCCCTTCTTCTCCTCCCCCCCCTCTTCCCTCATCCCCCCCCTGTCCCTTTGTCTCCTCCTCCCCCTCTTCCCTCTCCCCCCCTGTTCCCTTCTTCCTCCTCCCCCCTCTTCCCCATCCCCCCTGTGTCCCTTCTGTCTCCTCCCCCCTCTTCCCTCATCCCCCCTGTGTCCCCTTCTGTCTCCTCCTCCCCCCCTCTTCCCTCTTCCCCCCTGTTCCCTTCTCTCCCCTCCCCCCTCTTCCCTCTCCCCCCTTTGGTCCCTTCTGTCCCTCCCCCCCTCTTCCCTTTCTTTTCCCCCCTGTTCCCTCTTCTCCCTCCCCCCTCTTCCCTCATCCCCCCTCTGTCCCTTCTGTCTCCTCCTCCCCCCTCTTCCCTCTCCCCCCTTGTCCCTTCTGTTCCTCCTCCCCCCTCTTCCCTCTCCCCCTGTGTCCTCTGTTCTCCCCCTTCCCTTCCCCCCTCCCTTCTCTCCTCCTCCTCCCCCCTGTGTCCCTTCTGTCTCCTCCTCCCCCTCTTCCCCATCCCCCCTGTGTCCCTTCTGTCTCCTCTCCCCTCTTCCCTCATCCCCCCTGTGTCCCTTCTGTCTCCTCCTCCCCCTCTTCCCTCATCCCCCCTGTCCCTTCTTCTCCTCCTCCCCCCTTTTCCCTCATCCCCCTGTGTCCCTTCTGTCTCCCTCCCCCCTCTTTCCCTCATCCCCCCTGTGTCCCTTCTCCCCCTCCCTCCCCCCCCTCTCCCCTCATCCCCCTTGTCCCTTCTGTCTCCTCCTCCCCCCTCTCCCTCATCCCCCCTGTGTCCCTTCTGTCTCCTCCCTCCCCCCCTCTTCCTCATCCCCCCTTTTGTCCCTTCTTCTCCTCTCCCTCTCTCCCTCTCCCCCCTCTTGTCCCTCTTCTCCCCCTTCCCTTCCTCCTCCCCTTCCCTCATCCCCCCTTGTCCCTCTCTCGTCTCCCCTCCCCCCCCCCTTTTCCCCTTCTCCCTCCTCCGGTCCCTCTGTCCCTCCCCCCCCTCTTCCCCTCTCCCCCTGTTCCCTCTGTCTCCTCCTCCCCTCTTCCCTCATCCCCCCCTGTGTCCCTTCTGTCTCCCCTCCCCCCCCTCCCTCATCCCCCCTGTGTCCCTTCTGTCTCCTCCTCCCCCCTCTACCCTCTCCCCCCTGTGCCCTTCTGTCTCCCTCCCCCCCCTCTTCCCTCATCCCCCTGTGTCCCCTTCTGTCCCTCCCCCCTCTTCCCTCATCCCCCCTGTGTCCCTTCTGCTCTCCTCCCCCCTCTCCCTCATCCCCCATGTCCCTCGTCTCTCCCTCCTCCCCCTCTCCTCCATCCCCCCTTCGTCCCTCTTCCCCTCCCCCCTCTTCCCTCATCCCCCCCTGTGTCCCTTCTGTCTCCTCCTCCCCTCTTCCCTCCCCATCCCCCCCTGTGCCCTTCTGTCCTCCTCCTCCCCCCCTTCCCTCATCCCCCCTGTGTCCCTTCTTCCCCTCCTCCCCCTTCCCCTCTCCCCCCTTGTCCCTTCTTGTCTCCCTCCTCTCCTTCCCCCTCCCCCCCCTGTGTCCCTTCTGTCTCTCCTCCCCCTCTTCCCTCATCCCCCCTGTGTCCCTTCGTCTCCTCTCCCCCCTCTTCCCTCATCCCCCCTGTGTCCCTTCTGTCTCCTCCCCCCCCTTCCCTCATCCCCCCTGTGTCCCTTCTGTCCCCCTTCCTCTCCCCCCTTTCCCTTCCTCCCCCCTGTGCTCCCCTTCTGTCCCTCCTCCCCCCCTTCCCTCTCCCCCCCTCCCTCGTCTTCCTCTCCCCCTTTCCTCCTCCCCCCTTCCCTCTTCCCCTCCCCCTTCCTCCCTCCCCTCCCCCTTCCCTCTTCCCTCCCCCTCTTCCCTCTCCCCCCTGTGTCCCTTCTCCCCTCCCCTTCTTTCCCTCATCCCCCCCTGTCCCTCTCCCCTTCCCCTCCCCCCTCTTCCCTCATCCCACCCTGTGCCCTTCTGTCTCCTCCCTCCCCCTCTTCCCTCCCCCCTGGTCCCTTCTGTCTCCTCCCCCCCCCTTCCCTCATCCCCCTGTGTCCCTTCTGTCTCCTCCCCCCTCCCTCTCCTCTCTTCCCTCTCCCCCCCTGTGTCCCTCTTCTCCTCCTCCCCCCTCTTCCCTCATCCCCCCTCTGTGTCCCTTCTGCTCCTCTCCTCCCCCCTCTTCCCCATTCCCCCCTGTGTCCCCTTCTGTCTCCCTCCCCCCTCCCGTCCCTTCTCCTCCTCCCTCTCCCCCCCCCTGTGTCCCTTCTGTCTCCTCCTCCCCCCTCTCCTCATCCCCCCTGTGTCCCTTCTGTCTCCTCCTCCCCCTCTTCCCTCACCCCCCTGTGTCCCTTCTGTCTCCTCCCCCCCTCTTCCCTCACCCCCCTGTGTCCCTCTTCTCCTCCTCCCCCCTCTTCCCATCCCCCGTCCCTGTGCCTTCTGCTCCTCCCTCCCCCCTTCCCTCATCCCCCCCCCTCTGTCCCCTTCTTCTCTCCCCCCCTTCCCTCCCCCTTCCCCCTCCCCTTCCCTCCCCCCCTTTCCCTCTGCCGTGTCCCCCCTCTTTCCCTCTCCCCCCTCTTCCCTCATCCCCCCTGTGTCCCTTCTGTCTCCCCTCCTCCCCTCTTCCCTCCTCCCCCCTGTCCCTTCTTCCCCCTCCCCCTCTTCCCTCATCCCCCCCTTCCCTCTCCCCCTCTGTTCCCTCTGTTCCTCCCCCCCCTTCCCTCATCCCCCCTGTGTCCCTTCTGTCTCCTCCTCCCCCTCTTCCCTCATCCCCCCTGTGTCCCTTCTGTCTCCTCCTCCCCCTCTTCCCTCTCCCCCTGTGTCCCTTCTCCTCCTCCCCTCCCCCTCTTCCCCCTCATCCCTTCTGTTGTCCCCTTCTGTCCCTCCTCCCCCCCCTTCCTCTCCCCCCTGTCCCCCTTTCCCTCATCCCTCCTTCCTTCTTCCCTCCCCCCCTGTGTCCCTCTGTCTCCTCTCCTCCCCCCTCTCCCTCATCCCCCCTGTGTCCCTTCTGTCTCCTCCCCCCTCTTCCTCACCCCCCCTGTGTCCCTTCTGTCTCTCCTCCCCCCTCTCCCTCATCCCCCCCCCTGTTCCCTCTTCCCTCCTCCCCTCTTCCCTCTCCCCCCTCCCTTCTCCCTTTCCCTTCTTCCCTCTCCCCCCTTGTCCTCTTCCCCTTGCCCCTCTCCCCTCCCCCCCCTTCCTCTCCCCTTCCCTCTTCCCTCTCCCCCCCTTGTCCCTCTCCCCCCTTTCCCTTCCTTCTCCCCCGTCCCTTCCCTTCTCTCCCCCCCCCTTCCCTCATCCCCCCCGTGTCCCTTCTGTCCCTCCTCTCCCCCCTCTTCCTCACTCCCCCCTGTGTCCCTTCTGTCCTCCTCCTCCCCCCTCCTCCCCTCATCCCCCCTGTTCCCTTCTGTCCCTCCTCCCCCTCTTTCCCTCATCCCCCCTGTGTCCCCCTGTCTCCTCCCCCCCTCTTCCCTCATCCCCCCTGTGTCCCTTCTTCTCCTCCCCCCTCCTCTTCCCTCTCCCCCCCTGTGTCCCCTCTTCTCCTCCCCCCCTCTTCCCCTCCCCCCTGTGTCCCTTCCTCTCCTCCCCTCTTCCCTCATCCCCCCTGTGTCCCTTCTGTCCCTCCTCCCCCCCCTTCCCTCATCCCCCCTGTGTCCCTTCTGTCTCCCCTCCCCCCTCCCTCTTCCCTCTCCCCCCCTGTCCCTTCTGTCCCTCCTCCCTCTCCCCCTTCCCTCTCCCCCTGTGTCCCTTCGTCCTCCTCCCCCCTTTTCCCTCCCCCCCCCGTGTCCCTTCTGCCCTCCTCCTCCCCTCTTCCCTCTCCCCCCCTGTGTCCCTTCTGTCTCCTCCTCCCCCTCTTCCCTCATCCCCCCTGTGTCCCTTCGCCCTCCTCCCTCCCCCCCTCCTCTCCCCCTGGTCCCCTTCTGCTCCCCCTCCCCCCTCCCCTCTTCCCCTCTTCCCCCTGTTCCCCCCTGTCCCCCTTCCCCCTCCCTCTCCCCCCTTGTCCCTTCTGTCCCCCTCCTCCCCCCTTTTCCCCCTTTATCCCCCCTGTTCCCTTCTGCTCCTCCTCCCCCCTCTCCTCACCCCCTTGTCCTTCTTCTCCTCCTCCTCCCCCCTCTTCCCCCTCACCCCCCTGGGGTCCCTTCGTCTCCTCTCCCCTTTTCCCCTTTCATCCCCCCTGTGTCCCTTCTGTCTCCCCTTTCCCCCCCTCTTCCCTCATTCCCCCCTGTGTCCCTTCTGTCCCTCCTCCCCCCTCTTCCCTCATCCCCCCTGTGTCCCTTCTGTTTTCCCTCCCCCCCTCTTCCCTCCCCCCCGTGTCCCTCTGTTCTCCCCTCCCCCCCTCTTCCCTCATCCCCCTGTGTCCCTTCTGTCTCCTCCTCCCCCCTCTTCCCTCATCCCCCCTGTGTCCCTTCTGTCTCCTCCTCCCCCCCTTCCCCCATCCCCCTGTGTCCCTTCTGTCCTCCTCCCCCCCCTTCCCTCATCCCCCCTTCCTTCGTCTCCTCCTCCCCCCTCTTCCCTCCCCCCCTTTGTGTCCCCTTCTGTCTCCCCTCCCCCCTTTTTCCCTCTCCCCCCCCTGTGTCCCCTTCTGTCTCCTCCTCCCCCCTTTCCCTTCCCCCTTGCCCTTCTGTCTCCCCCTCCCCCCTCTTCCCTCACCCCCTTGTCCCCTTCTGTCCTCCTCCTCCCCCCTTTTCCCTCTCCCCCCTGGTCCCTTCTGTCTCCTCCCCCCCCTCTATCCCCCTCCCCCCTGGTCCCTTCTGTCTCCTCCTCCCCTCTCCCTCTTCCCCCCTGTGTCCCTTCTGTCTCCCCCCCCCTTTCCCCCCTCCCCCTGTTCCCTCTTTTCCCTTCCTCCCCCTCCCCTCATCCCCCTGTGCCCTTCGTCTCCTCCTCCCCCCTCTTCCTCACCCCCCTGTGTCCCTTCGGTCCCCTTTCCCCCCCTTCCCTCTCCCCCGTGTCCCTTCTGCTCTCCCCCCCCCCTTTTCCCCCTCCCCCCGTGTCCTTCTGTCTCCCCCTCCCCCCCCCCTTTTCCCCCCATCCCCCCTGGTCCCTTCGTCTCCTCCTCCCCCCTTTTTCCCTCATCCCCCCCCCTGTTCCCTTCTGCTCCCTCCTCCCCCCCCTTTCCCTCATCCCCCTGTGTCCCTTCTGCTCCTCCCCCCCCTTCCCTCATCCCCCCTGTTCCCTTCTGTCTCCTCCCCCCTCTTCCCCCTCTCCCCCCTGTGTCCCTTCTGTCTCCTCCCCCCCCCTTCCCCATCCCCCCTGTGTCCCTTCTGTCTCCCCCCCCTCTTCCCCCATCCCCCCTGTGTCCCTTCGTCTCCTCCTCCCCTTTTCCCCTCATCCCCCCTGTGTCCCTTCTGTCCTCCTCCTCCCCCCTCTCCCTCATCCCCCCTGTGTCCCTTCTGTCTCCCCTCCCCCTCTTCCCTCATCCCCCCTGTCCCTTCTGTTTTCCTCCCCCTCCCCCCCCTTCCCTTCTTCCCCCCCCTTTTCCCCCTTTCTCCCCCTCCCCTCTTTTTCCTCTCCCCCCCTCTTCCCCTGCCTTCCCCCTCCCCCCTCTTCCCTCATCCCCCCTGTGTCCCTTCTGTCTCCTCCTCCCCCCCTTCCCTCATCCCCCCTGTGTCCCTTCTTCTCCTCCCCCCCTCTTCCCCTCATCCCCCTGTGCCCTTCTGTCTCCCCCCCCCCCTCTCCCCATCCCCCCTGTTCCCTTCTGTCTCCTCCCCCCTCTTCCCTCATCCCCCCCTTTCCCTCTGTGCCCCCCTTCTCCCTCCCCCCCCCTTCCCTCATCCCCCCTGTCCCTTCTGTCCCTCCTCCCCCCCTCTCCTCATCCCCCCTGGCCCCTTCTGTCCCTCCCCCCTCTTCCCTCATCCCCCCCCTTTTCCCCTTCTGTCTCCTCCTCCCCCCTTTTTCCTCATCCCCCCTGTGCCCTTCTGTCCCTCCTCCCCCCTTTTCCCCTCATCCCCCCTTGCCCCTTCTGTCTCCTCCTCCCCCTCTTCCCTCATCCCCCCTGTGTCCCTTCTGTCTCCTCCCCCCCTCCCCCCCATCCCCCCCTGGTCCCTTCTGTCCCCCTCCTCCCCCCCTCTTCCCTATCCCCCCCTGGCCCCCTTCTGTCTCCTCCCCCCCCTTTCCCCCTCCCCCCTGGTCCCTTCCTGTCTCCTCCCCCCCTCTCCTCATCCCCCCTTTTCCCCTTTCTGTCTCCCCCTCCCCCCTCTTCCCTTTCATCCCCCCTGTCCCTTTCTGTCTCCCTCCCCCCTCTCCCTCATCCCCCTTGCCCCTTTCTTCCCCCCCTTCCCCTCCCCCTTTCCCTTTTCCCCCCCTCTCCCTCCCTCCCCCCTGTGTCCCTTCTGTCCCTCCTCCCTCCCCCCCCCCTTCCCCCTCTCCCCCCTCTGTCCCTTCTTCCCTCTCCTCCTCCCCTTTTTCCCCTCCCCCCTTTCCCTTCCCCCCCCCTTTCCCCCCCTTCCCCCCTCCCCCCCTTTTCCCTCTGTCTCCTCTCCCCCTCTCCCCTCTCCCCTTTCCCCCTTCCTTCTCCTCCCCCTCCCCCCCCTCCCCCTGGTCCCTTCTGTTTCCTCCTCCCTCTCCCTCATCCCCCCTTTGGGGCCCTTCTGTCTCCTCCTCCCCCCTTTTCCCCCCTCCCCCCTGTGTCCCTTCTGTCTCCTCCCCCCCTCTTTCCCTCCCCCCTTTTTCCCCTCTGTCTCTCTCCTCCCCCCTCTTCCCTCATCCCCCCTGTGTCCCTTCTGTCTCCTCCTCCCCCTCTTCCCTCACCCCCCCCGTGTCCCTTCTGTCTCCTCCCCCCTTTTCCCCTCATCCCCCCTGTGTCCCTTCTGTCTCCTCCCCCCCTCTTTCCCTCATCCCCCCTGTGTCCCTTCTGTCTCCTCCTCCCCCCTTTCCCTCACCCCCCTGGCCCTTCTGTCCTCCCCCTCCCTCTCCCTCCCTCCCCCCTGTGTCCCTTCGTCTCCTCCCCCCCCCTCTTCCCTCATCCCCCTGTGTCCCTTCTTCTCCTCTCCCCCCTTTCCCTCATCCCCCCTGTTCCCTTCTGTCTCCTCTCCCCCCTTCCCTCATCCCCCCTGTTCCCCTCTGCCGCTCCTCCCCCCCCCCTCTACCCTCCCCCCCCTGTGTCCCTTCTGTCTCCTCTCCTCCCCCTTTCCCTCTCCCCCCTGTGCCCCCTTCTGTCTCCTCCTCCCCCCTTTTCCCTCATCCCCCCTGTGTCCCTCTGTCTCCTCCTCCCCCCTCTTCCCTATCCCCCCTGTTCCCTTCTGTCTCCTCCTCCCCCCTCTTCCCTCATCCCCCCTGTGCCCCTTTCCCTTCCTCCCTCCCCCCTCTCCCTCCTCCCCCCTGTGTCCCTTTCCCTGTCTCCTCCCCCTCTTCCTCATCCCCCTTGTCCCTTCTGTCTCCTCCTCCCCCTCCTTCCCTCCCTCCCCCCTGTGTCCCTTCGTTCCTCCCCCCCTTTTCCCTCATCCCCCCTTGTCCCTTCTGTCTCCTCCTCCCCTCTTCCCTCATCCCCCCTGTGTCCCTTCTGTCTCCTCCTCCCCCTCTTCCCTCATCCCCCCTGTGTCCCTTCTGTCTCCTCCTCCCCCCTCTTCCCTCATCCCCCATGTGTCCCTTCTGTCTCCTCCTCCCCCTCACCCCCCTCCCTTGTCCCTTCTGTCTCCTCCTCCCCCCTCTTCCCTCATCCCCCCTGTGTCCCTTCTGTCTCCTCCTCCCCCCCTCTTCCCTCATCCCCCCTGTGTCCCTTCTGTCTCCTCCTCCCCCCTCTTTCCCTCATCCCCCCTGTGTCCCTTCCTTGTCTCCTCCTCCCCCCTCTTCCCTCATCCCCCCTGGTCCCTTCTGTCTCCTCCCCCCTCTTCCCTCATCCCCCCTGTGGTCCCTTCTGTCTCCTCCTCCCCTTTCCCTCATCCCCCCTGTGTCCCTTCTGTCTCCTCCTCCCCCCTCTTTCCCCCCATCCCCCCTGTGTCCCTTCTGTCCCCTCCTCCCCCTCTTCCCTCATCCCCCCCTGTGTCCCTTCTGTCCCCTTTCCCCCCTCTTCCCTCATCCCCCCTGTGTCCCTTCTGTCTCCTCCTCCCCCTCTTCCCTCATCCCCCCTGTGTCCCTTCTGGTCCTCCTCCCCCCTCTTCCCTCATCCCCCCTGTGTCCCTTCTGTCTCCTCCTCCCCCCTCTTCCCTCATCCCCCCTGTGTCCCTTCTGTCTCCTCCCCCCCTCTTCCCTCTTTTCCCCCCTGTGTCCCTTCTGTCTCCTCCCCCCCTCTTCCCTCATCCCCCCTGTGTCCCTTCTGTCCTCCCCCCCCCTCTTCCCTCCTCCCCCCTGTGTCCCTTCTGTCTCCTCCTCCCCCCTCTTCCCTCATCCCCCCTGTGTCCCTTCTGTCTCCTCCCCTTCCCTCCTCCCCCCTGTGTCCCTTCTGTCTCCTCCCCCCCCCTCTTCCCTCATCCCCCCTGTGTCCCTTCTGTCTCCTCCTCCCCCCTTTTTCCCTCATCCCCCCTGTGTCCCTTCTGTCTCCTCCTCCCCCCCTTCCCTCATCCCCCCTGTGTCCCTTCTTCTGTCCCTCCTCCCCCCTCTACCCTCATCTCCCCTGTGTCCCTTCTGTCTCCTCCCCCCCCCTTCCCTCATCCCCCCTGTGTCCCTTCTGTCTCCTCCTCCCCCCTCTTCCCTCATCCCCCCTGTGTCCCTTCTGTCTCTCCTCCCCCCTTCTTCCCTCATCCCCCCTGTGTCCCTTCTGTCTCCTCCTCCCCCCTCTTCCCTCATCCCCCCTGTTGTCCCTTCTGTCTCCTCCCCCCTCTTCCCTCATCCCCCCTGTGTCCCTTCTGTCTCCTCCTCCCCCCTCTTCCTCATCCCCCGTGTCCCTTCTGTCTCCTCCTCCCCCCTCTTCCCTCATCCCCCTCTGTGTCCCTTCTGTCTCCTCCTCCCCCTCTTCCCATCCCCGTGTCCCTTCTTCTCCTCCTCCCCCCCCCCACCCCCCCTGGTCCCTTCGTCTCCTCCTCCCCCCCGTTCCCCTCCCCCCTTGTCCCTTCGTCGCCTCCCCCCCCTCCTCACCCCCCTGTGCCCTTCTGTCTCCTCTCCCCCTCTCCCTCACCCCCCCTTCCCTTCTGTTCTCCCCCCCTTTCCTCATCCCCCTGGTCCCTTCTGTCTCCTCCCCCTCCCTCCCCCTGTGTCCCTCTGTCTCCTCCCCTTCCCTCATCCCCTGTTCCCTTCTGTCTCCTCCTCCCTCTTCCCCATCCCCCTGGCCTTCTCTCCCCCCCCCCTTTCCTCATCCCCCCTCTTCCTCCCCCGTCCCTTCTGTCCCCCCCCCTTTCCCTACCCCCTGTGTCCCTTCTGTTCCCCTCCCCCTCCCCTCATCCCCCTGTCCCTCTGTCTCCTCCCCCTCTTCTCCACCCCCCTGTGTCCTTCGTCTCCTCCTCCCTTCCCTCACCCCTGGTCCCTTCTTCTCCTCCCCCCCTTCCCCACCCCCCCCGTGTCCCTTCGTTCCTCCCCCCTCTCCCCCCCCCCCTTGTCCCTTCTGTCTCCTCCCCCCTTCCCATCCCCCCTGTCCCTCTGTCTCTCCTCCCCCCTCTTCCCCTCCCCGTCCTTCTTCCCTCCCCCCCTCTTCCCTCCCCCCCCGTTCCCTTCGCTCCTCCCCCTCTTCCTCATCCCCCTGTGCCCTTCTGTCTCCTCCTCCCCCCTTCCCTCATCCCCCTGTGTCCCTTCTGTCTCCTCCCCTCTTCCCTCCCCCCCTGGTCCCTTCTGCTCTCCCCCCCCCCTCTCCCCCCTGTGTCCCTCTGTCTCCTCCCCCCTTCCCATCCCCCTGTGTCCCTCTGTCCCTCCTCCCCCCCTCCTCATCCCCCTGTCCCTTCTGCTCCTCCTCCCCCCCTCCCCATCCCCCTGGTCCTTCGTCTCTCCCCCCCCCTTCCCTCACCCCCCTGTCCTTCTCTCCCCTCCCCCCTCTTCCCCATCCCCCCGTGTCCTTCTCTCCTCCCCCTCTCCCTCTCCCCCTGTGTCCCTTCGTCTCCCCTCCCCTTCCTCACCCCCCTGTGTCCTTCGTCTCCTCCTCCCCCTTCCTCTCCCCCTGTCCCTTTTCTTCTCCTCCTCCCCCTCTTCCCCCCCTCCCCCTGTGTCCTTTGTCCTCCCCCTCTCCCTCACCCCCCTTGTCCTTCTGTCTCCTCCCCCTCTCCCTCACCCCCTGTGTCCCCTTCTGTCTCCTCCCCTCTCCCTCATCCCCCTTGTCCCTCTGTCTCCTCCCCCCCTTCCCTCCCCCCCTTGCCCTTCTGTCTCCTCCCCTCTCCTCCCCCTGTTCCTTCTGTCCCTCCCCTCTCCTCCCCCCCTGTGTCCCTTCGTCCCTCTCCTTCCCTCTCCCCCCTTGTCCCTTCTGTCTCCCTCCCCCCCTCCTATCCCTGTGTCCTTCTCTCCCCCCTCCCCATCCCCCCTGTCCCTCTGTTCCTCCCCCTCTCCCCCCCCTGGCCCTTCTGTCTCCTCCCCCCCCCTTCCCTCCTCCCCCCTTTCCCTCGTCTCCTCCTCCCTCTCCCTCATCCCCCCTGGTCCCTTCTGTCTCCTCCTCCCCCCTCTTCCCTCATCCCCCCTGTGTCCCTTCTGTCTCCTCCCCCTCTTCCCTCCCCCCCCTTGACCCTTCTGTCTGCCTCCTCCCCCCTCTTCCTATCCCCCTGTGTCCCTTCTGTCTCCTCCCCCTCCTTCCCTCATCCCCCTGTGTCCCTTCTGTCTCCTCCTCCCCCTCTTCCCTCATCCCCCTGTGTCCCTCTGTCCCCTCCCCCCCTTCCCTCATCCCCCCTGTGTCCCTTCTGTCTCCTCCCCCCCTCTTCCCTCCCCCCCCTGTGTCCCTTCTGTCTCCTCCCCCTCTTCCCTCCCCCCCCTGTGTCCCTTCTGCTCCTCCTCCCCCCTCTACCCTCATCCCCCTGTGTCCCTCTGCTCTCCTCCCCCCTCTTCCCTCATCCCCCCGTGTCCCTCTGTCTCCTCCCCCCTCTTCCCTCATCCCCTGTGTCCCTCTCTCTCCTCTCCCCCCTCTTCCCTCCTCCCCCCTGTGTCCCTTCTGTCTCCTCCTCCCCCCTCTCCCTCATCCCCCCTGTGTCCCTCTGTCTCCTCCTCCCCCTCTTCCTCTCCCCCTGTGTCCCTTGTCCCTCCTCCCCCTCTTCCCTCATCCCCCCTGTGTCCCTTCTGTCTCCCTCCCCCTCTTCCCTCCTCCCCCCTGTGTCCCTTCTGTCTCCCCCCCCCTCTTCCCTCATCCCCCCTGTGTCCCTTCTGTCCTCCTCCCCCTCTTCCCCATCCCCCCTGTCCCTTCTGTCTCCTCCCCCCCTCTTCCTCATCCCCCTGTGTCCCTTCTGTCTCCTCCCCCCTCTTCCCTCTCCCCCCTGTGTCCCTTCTGTCTCCCTCCCCCCTCTTCCCTCATCCCCCCCTTGTCCCTTCTGTCTCCTCTCCCCCTTTCCCTCATCCCCCCTGTGTCCTTCTGTCTCCTCCCCCCTCTCCCTCATCCCCCCTGTGTCCCTTCTGTCTCCCTCCCCCTCTTCCCTCCCCCCTGTGTCCCTTCTGTCTCCTCCTCCCCCCTCTTCCCTCATCCCCCCTGTGTCCCTTCTGTCCCCCCCTCTTCCTCATCCCCCTGTGTCCCTTCTGTCTCCTCCCCCTCTCCCTCATCCCCCCGTGTCCCTTCTGTCTCCTCCCCCCCCTCTTCCCTCATCCCCCTGTGTCCCTTCTGTCTCCTCCTCCCCTCTTCCCTCATCCCCCTGTGTCCCTTCTGTCTCCTCCCCCTCTCCCTCTCCCCCCTTGTTCCCTTCTGTCTCCTCCTCTCCCCCCCTTCCCGCCCCCCCTGTGTCCCTTCTGTCTCCTCCCCCCCTTCCCTCTCCCCCCTCTGTCCCTTCTGTCTCCTCCCCCCTCTTCCCTCATCCCCCCTGTGTCCCTTCTGTCTCCCCCCCTCATCCCCCCTGTTCCCTTCTGTCTCCTCCCCCTCTTCCCTCATCCCCCCTGTGTCCCTTCTGTCTCCTCCCCCCCTCTCCCTCATCCCCCCGTGTCCCTTCTGTCTCCTCCCCCCTCTTCCTCATCCCCCCTGTGTCCCTTCTGTCTCCTCTCCCCCTCTTCCCATCCCCCCGTGTCCCTTCTGTCTCCTCCCCCCTCTTCCCTCTTCCCCCCTGTGTCCCTTCTTCTCCTCCCCTCTTCCCCACCCCCCTGTGTCCCTTCTGTCTCCTCCCCCCTCTTCCCTCATCCCCCCTGTGTCCCTTCTGTCTCCTCTCCCCCTCTTCCCTCATCCCCCCTGTGTCCCTTCTGTCTCCTCCCCCCTCTTCCCTCATCCCCCCTGTGTCCCTTCTGTCTCCTCCCCCCTCTTCCTCATCCCCCCTGTGTCCCTTCTGTCTCCTCCCCCCTCTTCCCTCATCCCCCCTGTGTCCCTTCTGTCTCCTCCCCCCTCTTCCCTCATCCCCCCTCTGTCCCTTCTGTCTCCTCCTCCCCCCTCTTCCCTCATCCCCCCTGTGTCCCTTCTGTCTCCTCCTCCCCCCTCTTCCCTCATCCCCCCTGTGTCCCTTCTGTCTCCTCCTCCCCCCTCTTCCCTCATCCCCCCTGTGTCCCTTCTGTCTCCTCCTCCCCCTCTTCCCTCATCCCCCCTGTGTCCCTTCTGTCTCCTCCCCCTCTTCCCTCCTCCCCCCTGTGTCCCTTCTGTCTCCTCCCCCTCTTCCCTCCTCCCCCCTGTGTCCCTTCTGTCTCCTCCTCCCCCCTCTTCCCTCATCCCCCCCTGTGCTTCTCCCTCCAAAGAATATGGCAGTGGACAGAGGTGGGGGGGATAGAGGCAACAACTGAACTTCTGTGTGTGCCTCCAAAACGTTGATAGGGTGGGCTGGGTAGGGGGATGAGTTTAAGAAATGCTGTCCCACATCCCTCCCCCCTCTCCCCCTCGCCCCCCCCCCCCCCCCCCCCCCCTCTCCTCACAGCCTAAGAAATGCTGTCCCACATCCCTCCCCCCTCTCCCCCTCTGCCCCCCCCCCTCTCCTCACAGCCTAAGAAATGCTGTCCCACATCCCTCCCCCCTCTCCCCCTCTGCCCCCCCCCCCCCCCTCCCCTCACAGCCTAAGAAATGCTGTTCCCCCTCCCTCCTCCCCCCCCCCCCCCCCCCCCCCCCCCACCCAATACACAGCCTGCACCCATACCCTTCTCCCTTTCTTGGCCTGTTTCTGGACATAACTCTTGCTTTCTGCCTGGACAGTGAGGACCTTTTCTGTTGTTGGGAAAAGGATGGAAAGAGGAGGGGGATGGAGGGGAGGGGATCCAGTGGGGTGGCGGGGGTAGGGGGAAGGGAGACGACATACAAATGTGCAGGATGAAGGTGGGTGATTACCAGACATGTAACCTGGACAGCTAGCGGATAATTTGAAGAATGTGAGATTTAACTGGGCACAAAAGCAAAAACAAAGAAAGAAAGAAAAAATCACATGAAAACCTTGGATTGATTTGAAAAAATTCAGATGGACTGACATGAATAAACCAGAGACCAAGCACAAAGTGTAAACCATGCAGTAGCCACACTGTCACAAAGTGTAAACCAGGCAGTAGCCACACTGTCACAAAGTGTAAACCATGCAGTAGCCACACTGTCACAAAGTGTAAACATGCAGTAGCCACACTGTCAAGTGTAAACCATGCAGTACACACTGTAACAAGACAAATTTCAGAACTCAGAAACCCTTTATTTAATTAAGGATTAAGATTTTAGTTAGAGTCTCTTCTTCCATCTGTTCTTTGTAAACTAAATTTTGCAGTAAAATTGAAAAAAAATGAAAAAAAAATGCGGACAAAAATGATGACCACACAGGATAATGGAGAATGTGATTCACACACACACACATAGTTCAAATGTTTGACAAAAAGCATGCATAGATACACAATCATGAGGGTATCGATGCAGATAGCATCAACACAACAACGAATAGGAGAGAGGTTGAGACTACTTCCTTACAATAAACCTGGGTTTTTTTAACTGGGGATATCGAACCCACCACACACAAACCCACACACACACACACACACACACACACACACACACACACACAAATTATCAGAGAATACACTGGTTACTTCCTAAAGAAAAAGTTTCAAAGATTAGATTATAGTCTAAAGGCTAACTGGAGAGCATAAATTTAGAAGTATTGGGAGAGAACAGGTAGGAGCGTAGTGAATAGCTGAGTGCTAGAGAGACAGAATCTGGGATACCACGATCAGTAGTTCGATGTTCCTGGTGAGAATGTTGCATCAAATGACAACCTAAGTGTTGCAAAACACATGGGAAGGAGCTCGAGATTTAAAACCACTGTCTGTTATGTAATTTTTTTGTGCGTGAGGTATGCATACATGTACTTCAAAGATGCAAGTTCTCCATAAGCTGTTCTAGCATTCACCGTTACAGTTTATTCAGGGTTTATTTTCATTTCATGGTAAATTAATCATTCAAGGCAGGTGAAGACAGTGCTTCTCTGGGTCCTCCCCAGCACCTTCGGGTGTGTCTTTTCTTCCTCTTCTTCCATCAGTAGTATTAGTATTATTACTGCTGTGTTTGTTGGGGATGGAAATTATTTTTGCATTTCGATTTTAGGGGCAGTAAGTCTTAAGCTTTGCATTATGTCCCAAGGACCTACTTGCGCGCACACATACTCACACACACACACTCACACACACACACACACACACACACACACACCACACACACACACACACACACACACACACACACACTCTTTTCAAGGATGTTTAATAGAAATCCCTTGAGTGACTTAATTCTTATCTACATGTGCGTACACACACACAAACATACATTATTCAATGATGTTTATCAGAAATCCCTTGAATAAATGTTCATTCTTATCTGCAACACACACACCACACACACACACACACCTCTCTCTCTCTCTCTCTCTCTCTCTCTCTCTCTCTCTCTCTCTCTCTCTCTCTCTTCAATGATGTTTATTTAACAGAAATACCTTGAATGACTGTTCATTCTTATCTGCACACAAACACACGTACTCTCGCACACACACACACACACGCACACACGCACACACACAGACACACGCACACGCACACACACACACACACACACACACACCACACACACACACACACACACACACCACACACTTCACCGATGTTTAGCAGGAATCATTTGAGTGACTTCATTCTTATCTGTTTTCTGAGAGATTTGCGTAAAGAAGATAATTGAAGTTGTAATGGAAAAAGAGTACAAGATATAATTTTGACAGCATGTAAGGTATAATGAACTCAACGCAGCTTTTGGGAGAGTAAGATGTTAGAGTTACATTAGAAGTATCTAGTGGCACAAACTAATGTCCCTTTTCTCTTCACTCCAGAGTAAGCTAAATGCAGGTTGCAGATTGTATGAGAGATTCTAGTTATGAACTCTGCTTCATATATAATGAAACTAAAGAGGAACTCAAGAGTTAAACAGAACCTGCGAAGAAATGCTTCAATTCCCTTTCTTTTTTCAGTCCAGAATAAGTTGAAGGCAGTTAAAGTCTGGTTATAAAGTGTGTTAGTCTGCTGTACTTTCCTGGAATAGGCAATACATTTTCTGATTTTCCCATGCTTGCTTTTCCAACAACGCGTTATTCCTACTTGGACAGAATGATGCCTTGGTCAGTCAAACTGTTCCCTTTCATAAAGAAAACTGGATGGAAGGGAGCTAAACCATTCCCCATTGTTGTCTCAACAACTGTCAAAACTCCCATAGTGACTTCCCTGGGTTTACATGTCCCTTGTGACACAAGGTTGCTTGTCAGTTTCCTTTCTTTCTATGGCAGGGATCTTCTTTGGGCTGTTGTTACCATATTTTAACTATTGAGGTTACGTAGTATGTTAACTGCCATGCTTTTCCTGATGATAAAACTATAATTTTTTGTTTAGAACTTTGGCAGGGCATCATTTAATCTACAGTACTTTATCTATGGTTTAATCCTTTCAGCCCTTCCAGTCGACAGCCTGGGCAGCCTCTCCTGCCGGGCCAGTTTGGCCTGATCTGTTTGAACGAAAGGAATACTTTTCCTTTACCCAGCTATCTCAAAACTGTTTAACGAAGAGACATGAAAAGCGCATGATTATTGCCAGTTGATTATATAGCCAGATGTTACAGGGTCATGAGATAAGATGTACTTTGGACTTTCAATATTTTGATAAGCCAAAAATTGTTTTATTATTCCATGCACAGGGTAGGTACTTCATTTTAACTCTAGATATCTGGAACACTATTCTACCAAGATGTGAAAAACATACTGTTACAGCCAAACTAATTGCAAATAATAATAATGTGAAAAACATACTGCATCACCCAAAACTAACTACTTGGCGTCTTATTGAAATTCCATACCATATTATCTAACTTTGGACTGTTGATTCTTTAACAAACTCATACGCCATGTTTGAATGCAGACCAGATTCAGTTTTGGTCATTAACTCTGTATTGGAATGTAAACAGTAGGTTCAAGTTATGTCCAAAGTATAGTGTTGGAGTGGTATTGGTGCAAGCAGGTCTGTCAGCCCAGCATTGCTTGGACCGCTCATTCATTGCACTGCTTAGTTGTCCCCCAGCATTGCTTGGCCGCTCATTCATTGCACTGCTTAGTTGTCCCCAGCATTGCTTGGCCACTCATTCATTGCATGAATAGTTGTCCCCAGCATTGCTTGGCCGCTCATTCATTGCACTGAATAGTTGTCCCCCAGCATTGCTTGGCCGCTCATTCATAGCACTGATTAGTTGTCCCCCAGCATTGCTTGGCCGCTCATTCATTGCACTGAATAGTTGTCCCCCAGCATTGCTTGGCCGCTCATTCATTGCACTGAATAGTTGTCCCCCAGCATTGCTTGGCCGCTCATTCATTGCACTGAATAGTTGTCCTCCAGCATTGCTTGGCCGCTCATTCATTGCACTGAATAGTTGTCCCCGCATTGCTTGGCCGCTCATTCATTGCACTGAATAGTTGTCCCCCAGCATTGCTTGGCCGCTCATTCATTGCACTGCTTAGTTGTCCCCCAGCATTGCTTGGCCGCTCATTCATTGCACTGAATAGTTGTCCCCCAGCATTGCTTGGCCGCTCATTCATTGCACTGAATAGTTGTCCCCCAGCATTGCTTGGCCGCTCATTCATTGCACTGCTTAGTTGTCCCCCAGCATTGCTTGGCTGCTCATTCATTGCACTGAATAGTTGTCCCCCAGCATTGCTTGGCCGCTCATTCATGCACTGCTTAGTTGTCCCCCAGCATTGCTTGGCCGCTCATTCATTGCACTGAATAGTTGTCCCCCAGCATTGCTTGGCCGCTCATTCATTGCACTGAATAGTTGTCCCCCAGCATTGCTTGGCCGCTCATTCATTGCACTGCTTAGCTGTCCCGGCCCATTGCTTGGGGCAGGGGTGAATGAGTTATTAACTTTTTTTGTAATTTTTATACCAAGCAGTGTAAACCACTTTGTACACATGAGTTCTGACCTGCAGTCTATTCTGTGTCTGTCTCAACTAGGCTCAAAGCATTAGTCATCGAATTTCCGTTTTGCTTATGTCATTCCAAATAAGCTTAGATATAGTCACAGTACAAGGACTTTGTATACCAAGAACTGTAAATTGCAGTTGTATGCAGTGAAATGTTTGTGTGATTTTTCTGTATGGATGAGGATTTTTTTCTTAAAATTAAAAGATTCACATTTATTCTGAAGCCATCATTATCCAAAACATTGCAGTGTAGTCCAGCGTCGTAGACAGTAAGGCTGTGACAACAGAGACATATGATCATGTGATGGGATGACGTTGTCTTAATTTCAGGGTTCTTGTTCCTGTGTCGATGATCATCTGCAATGACATCATGGCCTACATGTTTGGCTTTTTCTTCGGTAAAACCCCATCATCAAACTGTCGCCCAAAAAGACTTGGGAGGGCTTTCTTGGAGGCGCTGTTTCTACTGTTGTCTTCGGGGCCATGGTAAGTTGTGGAATTAAATGTGTTATGGTGCACGTTTAGTGCTCACTCTCTCTCTCTCTCTCTTCTTTGATTTGTTTTGTTGTTGTTGTTTTGTTGTTGTTTTTTTGTTGTTTTTTTGGGGGGGGTTGCTTGACAGATGCTTCAGAAAATGTGACATGACTTACAGGAACAGAGAGCATCAAAACTACAAGAAGTGTTTGATCAGAGTGTGATGGCAGAGGGGAAAGGTAGGGGATGGCAGTGTGTTGCTGTGGCTACTACTATTGTATTTTGATGTCTTAGTCAGGTGTTGAAGGGGAGGAATGTTCTGGGGAGAGGGAGGGGGATTGGTGATTATTTTTTTCTTTTTTGCTGTCTCATGGTCTGCCCCCTCAGTCGCCGTACTTTACACCTCTCCTTCTGACCAGCCCACACACTGCCACACCCAGGAAACATGCTGCAGGTCGTTGCCTAGTCATTACAGTGGTGTTTGGTGCTGACACAATGTGCCTATTCTGAACCAACAAATGCATGACGCCACCTGCTTAACCCTACTGATGACAACAGTCGCTCAGGGACTGAGCCGGAAACGCTGAGTGTTCCTTTCTGGAGAGCTCCACCGAGCCCATCCAGTGAGTGACTGTCCCAGGGACTGAGCCAGAAACGCTGAGTGTTCCTTCTGGAGAGCTCCACCGAGCCCATCCAGTGACTGTCCCAGGGACTGAGCCGGAACGCTGAGTGTTCCTTTCTGGAGAGCTCACCAAGCCATCCAGTGACTGTCCCCATGGAACTTGCCAGTATCGGTGACCTCCGATGACTCTCACATACCATGGACGTGGAGAGGAAAGCAAGCCGAGGAGGCTGCAGACTTGTTTAACATGATGATGATGACAAGGATGCTGTGGAGTTATGTATATATTCATTGGCTTGTTTTTCCTTTAAGTCTGCTCATTGAAAAATGTACCAAATTATTTCATAGGGTTAGAAACACGCGAAAGTAACTCTGCCACCATGTTTGTGTGTGTAAATAAGCTGCTCATGCATTTACATGCATCAGGGAAAATGATACTTTGCATATGATTAAGTATTGACACTGTCTATCATGATGTCGCTGTAGGGTGCTGATTTATGTTAGGGTACTGTACTCCACTTGTACTGTTACTGTTCATCACTGCTGGTTTATTACCGTCAGGTTCTTATTGTAAGTACCTTCATGAAACTTACAGGGAGGCACTAGAGCACATATCTACACCAAGTCAAACAGTCTGACAAAAATAATTCTGGGTTGTCCCTGTGATTCTGGGTTGTCCCTGTGATCCAGATCTGCCAGGGAGTTGTTGCCCTTTGGTATTCAGTGTGCCAGAGCTGAAGCACAACTGCTGTTCAATCATTCTGCTGTGACAACATCTCGCAGTGAATGGAAAATGGCTCTCGGCATGTTGTCTACACAGAACTGAGGCATGAACATGATATGACCACTATTTTCCTTTCAAGAATCCCTTATTGATGGATAATCTTGTGCCACACACCCCATGATGCAACATAATCGTCCACCAACAATTCCAGGCAACTGTCAAAAGATTTGGTTCACCCAGAAAATTGTTATTACCACCCACGTTATGCAGGAGGATTTAGGAGAACAGTGATCAGACTATCATAGCTCTAGCCAACATTAATTTTGACTAAGGCTGTCATGAAGGGCTGGGGAACTCAGTCACCAGCAGGATCCAGCTGCACTGCATTTGTGTCTCATGGGTTATACATGATTGAAGCATATGCAACTGGCATGTTTTGGAACACTCCCATCCTTAGTTTGTTGAGCAGTTTTGTGACAAATTCTGCTAGTAAGGTGCCTGTGATACTGAGACGGCTCTGGTAATTTGTGAATGGGTTTGTCCTTGAGCAATACTCCATTTTTCCACAAATTTTGTTCAATTGATTTCATAGTTTTTGCATAAAATCGCTGACAGACAGATAAGAAAACAAATACATCATTTGACCCAGTTGAAGAGAAAACTTCTTTGGCAGAAGTCATGAACTTTGGTCTGCTGACAGCTGTCAGTTGTCATCAGTCCTTCCACGTCATTTGTGGTCAGTTAGAAGGACTGAGGACAAACAGTAGGCCTAAGTGGATTTTGTTCATTGTAACGTTTTGTGTATGTGTGTGTGTGTGTGTGTGTGTGTGTGTGTGTGTGTGTGTGTGTGTGTGTACTCGGTTGTGTGTGGTGTGACTTAATGTTGATAGTTTAAACACTTGAATGGCTGTCCATTCTTGCTGTGTGCTAGTATTGCATTTTTATGTGTGTTTTTTAATTGCATTGAAATATTTTCTCATTGATTATCTTTTATACCTCTCAAAAGCATAAGCCTGTGAATGATAAATCGTGTGAAATGGCTGGCGTAGCATATCCTGGTTTTATCTGATTTGGGGATGCCAACAGCTGACGTGTCATGTTGTTTGAGATGATTGTCTTCTTTTGAGTATTTCTTTTTCAGGCCCGACTATTTTTTCTGCAAGTGCAACCTCTGTGTGTGATCAGCTGGTTGGTAATAAAACTGAAACTGAAAGGGTTTTTTTGTTCAGTTTATCGTGTTAGGCTGATTAGTCTGTGTGTTGAAAGGTTTTTGCGCACGTGTTAATTTTATTACATCGTTGTCTTCATGCGTTGAACACAGCCAGACGCCCATGAATTGGTGATGTCTACAGAAGATAACCGTTGTCAGTAGAGAGTGGTGTGTTACAGATCTCCTACATCATGGTACAGTACGACTTCTTTGTGTGTCCTGTGGGCTACGATGATGTCAACGACCACATCTCCATGGAATGTGAACGCTCACCAACCTTTGTTCTGACTGAGTACCACCTCCCTGAAACTATCCGAGCTCTCTGCAGTTTGGTAAATGTCTCTTCCACATTCCTTTTCATGCTAATGACATGGGTGTGTCATTTATGAGTTGTCTTACTTCAGCAGACACACTGGAATCTTGAGGTAGAGACTATGCCTGCTTTGTTGTGCAGTGTAGGTTAGAGGAGGAAAACCCAAATGTTGCTTCACACTGAGTTTTTAAAACCATACTTGAAATTTGTAATGGCTGTTCTTAAAAGAAAAATCAGGAAAGTTATTAGGAATTTGAAATATCTTTTACCTTTCACTTAGCCTCTGTACATACAGTTCATCTGTCAAAAACATTGTTAACCAGGCCGCTTAAAACTACTGTTGCATTATTCAAATTGTTTTGTTTTGTTGTAAGTGTTGATGCTTCATGTTCATTTTTGTTTTGAATTAATGATTGTGCTTCATGTGATAGTAGTTGTATATTTGTTTGAATGAACTGGTTAATGTCATACGAGTCTTTGGCTGAGAGTACAGTAGTTTATGATCTCTGTGAATGTGTTTCAGCTGGGTCTGCCAGGTGTATTGAAGATGTACCCCTTCGTCTTGCACTCAGTGTCGATGTCCATCTTTGCCTCTATCATCGGCCCCTTTGGAGGTTTCTTTGCCAGTGGATTTAAACGGGCCTTTAAGATAAAGGTTTGTGATCTACATACATTTCCATACTGTGTGAATGGAGCATTGATCATCATCCACAGAGACTGAACTTGCCTCAATCATGAATGTGTAAAATGGAAATTTTTTAAAATGTCACTATAATAGCAATAACAATATTCCAATGGCAAGATGAAGATGGGAAATGAAAAAGAAACCCTTTTACTGTAAAACGATAGCAACATTGGAAGGACAAGACAGTTTGAGACAGTTGACTGTAATTCTGCATTGTCTCATTTTGGTTTGAGGCTATATAATATTACAAGGTTGTGCTGTGCACTTCCTTTCATAGTATATCTGAGCACCGGCCAGGTCTAAGACCTGCAGACATCTGCAATGTTAGGGCCTTTCTAAGACACATCTGTGAAGGGGGTGAAACATCTGCAATGTTAGGGCCTTTCTGAGACACATCTGCGAAGGGGGTGAGACATCTGCAATGTTAGGGCCTTTCTGAGGACACATCTGTGAAGGGGGTGAGACATCTGCAATGTTAGGGCCTTTCTGAGACACATCTGTGAAGAGGGTGAGACATCTGCAATGTTAGGGCCTTTCTGAGACACATCTGTGAAGAGGGTGAGACGTCTGCAATGTTAGGCCTTTCTGAGACACATCTGGAAGAGGGTGAGACATCTGCAATGTTAGGGCCTTTCTGAGACACATCTGTGAAGAGGGTGAGACTCGGCTGTTTGGTCCCAGTCTTCCCATGTGAACATATAAGTATGGGAAGGAATTGATCAGCACAAAATGAAATATATCATCGTTATGATTGTTATAGGCTTTGAACCCACAACTCTTTGGACTTTGATCTGTGACACTAAACATTGCACCTCGGCAGTTGTTGCATGCATAAAGTCAGCTGTCTTTCCTTTCATGGGAATGCACAGTGATCTTGCCAGTAGATATGTTGGGCAGTGCCTGTGGATGTCTTTTTCTGTTTTTCCCGAGATTTTGTTCAGATCCCTTCAAAGTGGCATGTTCTGAGAGTAGGAGATCATCATCATATCATGACGTGATTTATATTCAGACACAAAACATGACTGGTTGTCATTCACAATTGGGGATAGATGCTGCAAATACTATGAAGTACCAGCCACCAGAACAAAGTGGTTAAGTCACTGATAGATGGGAGTCTGCAGATTTGAACCCATCACAAACATTGATTTGTCAGATTTTTGTCATCTGTTCAAAGTTGTTGAGTGAGCCATGGAAAACTGGAAAATGGTCGAAATTTACCAGCTCAGTGGAAGCATCTCTCCCAAACTTGCTTGAATTCCCTTAGCAAAACTGCAGACGTCCATATTTCTTGTTTTCTAACAGTTTATATCATAACTGAAGTATGGATCACAGTTCTGTCATATAGTTGCACACCAACACTCCAGAGCACCAGTTTCATCATTATCATCATGAAAGTGTCCATGGTGTGCCTGCTGTTGTGATGACTTATTTCCCCCCTGTCACATCTGTGCCTGGTGTGAGGTCCTGTCCAGCTCTGTGGTGTCAGGCAGTGTGTGGGGACTGTTGCTGGGTGGTTGTGGTGGGGTCCGCCGGTGGAGGTTACAGCCAGGTTACCAGTAATCATGGTCATCAGTAGGGAGCCAAGCTGAACACCAAGGTTGACCCAGCAGTTAGGCAGTCTCCTTCTTTGGACCACGTCATGACAACCTGATACTGATAGCACTCCGGACTGCTGCAGTTTCTACTGCAACTGTCGTTATGTAAAAGGAAACCTGAATATGCAGTGTGAGGCTGTTGCCTGTTAGAGAACTGATGAGACTGCAAAATAACAAAGGTGACTTGTTTCACCTCATACACATGTAGTGCATACAGGTACTGTATTACTGCCCATTCTTTGTTGTTTTGTTTGTAATCATGTAACTTCATACGCATCTAAGAAATGGAAGGGAAAAAAAACAAAACTGAATCTCAACGAGGAGAGTCAAAACTGCCGTAAATCCTTGGTTGTAAAATATGGTGAGACAGATCATCTGTGAGGCATCAGAGTGTCACCACTCTCCAACCACAGTTTGAATGAACACTAAACAAGTAGTTGAACATCTGTTACAGAGATAATTTTTATGCACAAATGTGCGTCTCTGACACATAAACTTCCCATCTGACGCACTGGAATTCAGGCAAGTGCGTCACAAAAAATACAAAATTTACCGTGACGCACTGATTTTCTCCTGTACGCATTGATACTCTCAGCAGGGCATCACGCAAAAGGATTTTCGTCTTATCCATCATGATCGAAGTTAAATACATAAATTTCCTCAACGTTTTAGAACGTTCTGAATTGATGGACACTTCCGCTTGAGAACTCTTCTCTACTGAAAACAACAGAGTTGTCAAAAAGACTAGGCCTATCCAGTCTTTGGTTGAACCACAAGATCACGTGATTCAGCTAAGTGGGAAGGCATGGAAACCGTAGGAATTTTGGCTTTTCTGATCAAAATCTATTTGTTCAGCTGTGGCTCGTGGTGTAATCCAGTGAATGGAACAAAAGTTCAAACAATCTATGCAACATGACCAGTTCAGATAATGAAGATGCTCCATTCTGGACGTACAAATGTGTTGCTCACAGAGCAAGAATGACCGGTCTACAGTTTTGTTGTAGGTTCATCGGGCTTCCGATGATCATTGCTGGTGATTGGAATTTGGTCATACCATTGAATATTCAACATGGAAGAAAATGGCTCGCGAGTGGAAATTCTGTGATGATTTGAAGAGGACATCCCACAAATCAGCTTTCGCTGTTAAATCCTGATAGTGTAGGTGCTCACATTTACTTGTGTAGTTGATAACACTGTAAAAACACAGGACATGAATATGAATGATAATATTTAGCACTGTCTAGAATGTTTTATCAGCTTTATCATAAACCTCTTTTCTAATGTATCTCTATCTCAATCATAAACACCTCTTATCTAACATATTTCTATCCTTTCTCTGTGCATTTATGTGTGTGAGCCAGTGAGAGCACCTCGTGTGTGTAAGTGTGTGTGTGTGTGTGTGTTTTCACTACATTTTCTAGCAGTTATTAATGGTGGACCCCCTTAAATATTTTGTGATCCCCTGAAAATTGGGAAGTGAGTTTTTTTTACCAAGTCTGACCCCTAATTTTTAGGAAATAATTATCACTTGTTGTTATTGTAACAAGTGTTGCTGTTTCCACTGTACTACATTTTGTGTTAAAAATATTACTGTTCTACAGTGTTGCTGTTTCTGTTGTTGTTTTTAACAGACACTGATCTATTTGTGTTTTCAGGATTTTGGAGACCCATTCCGGACATGGGGTATTGTGGATCGATTCGACTGTCAGTTCCTGATGGCCAGTTTTGTGCATGTCTACAACTCCAGCTTTATCAAAGCAAGTGTTGAACATATACCGCCTGCATGAAAGGAAGAAAATGACAGATTGCAAGATGCAATAGTTTACTGTTTGGCATTTCTTACTACTTACAGACTTCATCAGAACATCACAAGACTTAAGTTGGGAGGTGGTTGTGAGGGGAAAATATTTTTTTGTTCCTTTTTAGTGAAACTACAAGGGGAGAAGTTTGCAGCAGCAAGTGCATATATGTGTTGAGAATGAGGGGGAGATGTCAGCTCTCCAATCTGACAAGGAACAGCACAATTATTTGCCATGTGCTGTATGTATGACACATTGTGAACGTGACTCATTCCAGATTTCACGCTACTCTTTATATACAAGAATATTTCAAATGCCCAGAGATAAGAAGCATATCTTTTTTTCCCTTTTTGGGGAGCAAACTTCCCAATGTATCATTCAGCTTCGTACTTTCCCCAGATTGAGCTAAGGGAACGTGTGGGTGTGTGCAGGATGCCCAACATCAGAGTGAGCTAAGGGAAACGGTGTGTGTGTGTGCAGGATGCCCAACATCCAGAAGCTGCTGCAGAACATCCTGATGCTGCCTGCAGAGGACCAGGTGCGACTGCTGCACCTGCTGCAGGAGAAGCTGCTGGCTGCGGGCTGCTGCTGAACACCACCACGACATGACAACCAGGGCGTCAGCCCACAGCCACTGAAGGGAGCACACTCCTCCAGTCACCAAGAAATCTCAAAATTAATTATGGCTTGCTTTTTTTTTTTTTTCTGAAAGAAAACTTTTTTTAACAATAAACGCAATTTGTACAGCGTTCTCTTAAAGTTTTTTTTAAAAATATTATTAATTATTACTATGACTGTTATATTGTTAATGTTGTCTAAGTATTTTTTTATTATGAGTATGTTGTTCTTATGAAATTTTCAGTGTTATTGCTGTTTTGTTCAGGTTTTTTTTTAATGGCTTTTTGAAACAAAGTATATGCCATTGATGAATCAGAAACATCAGTATAGGTCGGTCTTACTAACTATTCAAGCAGAATTCTCAAATCTGTTCCACCTTCTGTACTGCCAGCAAAGGCTTTGTCAGTTTGAACCACAAAGATAAAAGAATGGCTTAGAGTAAAATCGAATTTGGAGCTCGCGGTTTTGTGAACAGCTAGCTGTTGTGATGACAGTATCTTTTGGGATATGCCTTTGATATACACAGTTGTGGCTCATTCATTCACTGCCCTTCAAAATCAACTGAGACTGCAAAATTTTTGTGTGGTGTTGTTTGATCAAGTGTATTGTCTCAGTTTACATCTGAAATAATTGCTCTTTGAGATGATAAACAATTCATATTCTTATTCACTGTTGGTATTGTTAAGTGTCATACGTTAGAAGTGGAGCAAATCATTGGGATGGGTACTGAAAGCATGAGGTATCTTGTGCTGACAAACAGTACACATCCAAGTCGTCTGTCGTGTATTTGTTGTAAAGATATCTCTATTTTCCATGTTCACGGACTTTTATGTGTATGTCAGTGTGGTTTTCCCGGTATTTTATTTAAATGTAGCTTGTGTTTGCATAATTGCAAAATGATGTGAGCAAAGAGCCTGTAACAGAATGTATGTTTTTCCCTCCGATGGGAGGTTACAGACGGCAGTGTGATATTTGTTGTGTTCCACAGACATTTACAGTTGGTGCCCTTCTTTTTTTGTTGTCTTTTTTTTTGATGATTTATAGAAGAATGAGGGAGGGGTTTAGGAGGATGGAGTATGATAGGAGGAGGAGGTTGATAGGCTTAGTTCGGAGGGCTAATAAACGGAATGGCTGTTCTTGCTGTTTGCTTTTAGATCAAAGCAGTCTGACAAAACTGTGTTTGTGAGTAGAATGTGTGTTAGTTTTCAGTTCAAATGAGTTGATAAACTTTGTAATACCCCTGTGTACAGCTGTGTGCATCTGGAAATTGATGGTTTCTCATTGAGATGTTAAAATTGTGAGTTTGAAAATCAGAGATGACTGTTATGAGTGTTTGGGGGCCATTACGAAATCCTTAAGCTTCAAAGAGCTTCACCAATGTCATGCCATTGGGGTCGATTAATTCAATTTCACACACACACACACACACACACACACACACACACTCACACACACACACACACACACACACACACACTGTATGTTTACAGAGTCTTATCATATAGCAATGTTGTGCCACAATTGTATTGAGAATTTTAGATGCTATTGTCATTATTTGCATCTTTTTGTTTTGAAGTATCGCGTGAACGGTTATTTTTTGTAGATATTGTGTGCGTATCCCCCTTTGTCACCATTACTTGGAGCTTGTGAGTGCAGCCCAGAATGCTTCCCCTTTCCTTGCCTTGTTCTTCATGTTGGTGACAAGGTATTTCTTTACATGCCATGAAAGTCCATCTGAGGCACAGCTTCACAAATCAGTGGAACTGTATATGTCATGAAAAGTCCATCTTAAATTAAGGCACAGTTACACAAATCAGTGAAACTGTACGACAGGGGAGACCATTCAGATTGCAGCAGTTAGTTCCATTGGTGTGAAGCTTGCTGTCTGATACAGAATGTTGAAGAAACTGATGACCTATTAATAGACTGGACCCCATGAGGGAGGGGAGAGGATCCCATGAGTGAGTCCATGAGGAGGTTAATTACAGTGTGGTCAAAATGTCCAAGATATAAAGTTCTTTTTGTTCAGTTTCTTTACGTAAGACTTCAAACTCAGAATTAAAGCTTTTGTTTGATGGTTTCTGTCTCTTCAATCGCATTTATTTCAGCGGTATTATTTATTTGCTGGCTGTCAGCCACTCTTGTTAGATCTGAGGTCATTGGCCTTATGCATATGCTGATTGGTAGAGGGATATGGCTCATCTGTTTGAACATTTTCTGCTGAGTTAGGAACAGACTTAAGTGGACACCCTCACTCATGTCAAATGTACAGTTATGGTGACACAGGAACCTTTTGCTGTTCAGTTAGACCCAACCTGCTTAATCATAAGGTTGAAATAGGTTGTGTGGTAAGGCCTTTCACATATATCGTCGTCGTTTAGTAATATTCATTCAGATTTTTGTTATGGCGTGTCGCGTCACTGTGCATGTGATCTAATCTGTGAAACAGCTGATCTGTGTTTGACAAGACGTTTTGTTGGTGTCAGAACACGGGCATACATGTTAGTCTTTATCAGTTATGCTCTTCTTTTTTTGTTGTTGCATTGTTTGCCATTGCATGGTGGATCACTGCAATGAAGCATTTTCCTTATTCATTTTCAGAGTGAAGGTTACCTTGTGTCAGACATTTATCTGCAGAACACAGTGAGGCATGCCTGTGAAACTGAGGTGAAACTGGCCATGTTTTAAGGTCACAGGATTGCAAAAAATGTATAGGGATAACTGTGTTGCCAAGGTCATGAGAATGCAAAAGGTTTCTCAAGCTGCCATTTCAGCCCTTTTTTGTTGATGATGCTGGGTTTTTTTTTTTTTCTTCTTTTTTTTGTCATTTGTAATTTTGTTTATGCTTCTTTCTTTGTTTTGGAGTTTGGGTGATAGAGGGTTCTGCCTTTTGTAGCGCCCCCTCATAGCAGCATCAGTCTTACCCCAGCATCTTCACGCACAGCTTCATCCAGCCTATCAGGTCACAGCCTCCTCACCAGCAGTCTGTTGAGATGACCCCAGTCAGGTTGTCCTGACTGCTCCCTGTCGACTGCTGGTACTGGTGCTGTGACTGGACAATCATGGGTGTGGCTATGCACAGGGGAGTCGGGAGTGAGCAGCATTGCGTTAATGCCATTGATAGGGAGTGAGTGAGCACCCTTTTTCTCCGTCTCCCAATGCTATTGGGTTATGCTAAGGCTGCCTACCACAAGACATCATTCACAAAAGCTGATTCAATTTGCTCTGCTAGTTGCGTTTGTTCTGTTTCAACGTTTGGAGGACACCAGCTGTGATGTCATCAGTCTTTCTGTGATTTCACAGGTTTCTTTTTTTTGTTTTTGCTGAGGCAGATCTATCTCTCTCTATTTAAATCCATCACATCAAAAGATTAAACAACACAAAACTTGAAAAGACATTCAATGAGAAAGGTTCTTCTGAGATGTTTGGAAATACTGCAACCTTGATTGGCTCACATTGAAGAAAGAGGAAGGTTTTGTGGACAGAACATTGGTAAAATGGGATGTCAGAATGCTAATCATATTTACAGAACATCCGCTCCATGGCCAGAGCCTTTTGCTACGCCTTCTTTGCTGCTCAGATATATTGATTCTGAAAATCTGACTGGTCATAGGCAATGAAGTAGAGAGTAAAGTCAACAGTGATGGTATCTTGCAGAAATGCACACTTACAGTGTGATTCTAATGAGTGAACCTACAGATTTGAAGTATGGGTGCATGACTCCTAACCTGTGAAGGTGTTTGTGTGTGTGTCTGTGTGTTTGTGTGTGTGTGTTTGAATATGCTGTTCAACAAAACAGAAATCTCACAGTTCCTTGTTTAAATTCAGGTTGTGATAGATCTGTGACAGGAATGTCAAAGCCGTTGTTACAGTGCTGTTGAAGGATGCTGCTGGTCAGTATCACGTGTACCGATTTACTTGTAGTTCACGCTTACAAACGCTGGTTCTTGGATCTTAAGAAGAAGCAGACTGTTTTTGTTAGTATTCTTTCAGTTGTTTGAAACAGTGATATTGTTTGTTTTTCAAAGCTGCACAAGTGTATACTCCACATATTATAAATTCAGATCTTTGGAGGAGATGGGGACATTTAGTGGTTGGATTTGTGTTTCTTTTTTTTCTGAAGAGGTGGGGTAGAAACGGATTTTTTGTTTGCTTTGGTACTTTGTCTTTTTGTTGTTGTTGTATTTATATCAATCATTTGCCAAATATATCACAAGAGTGTATTTTTTTGTTTGTTTTCTTTTGCTTTTCTCATGTGTCAACATGGATTAAAAGTATTGGTAGGTGAAATATTGCAGAACAAAGCCAAAAATATGTTCTGTGACCAATTGCATGCAGGACAAAATACAGTGTCTAACCTCTCATTCTTAAGCTGAAATATCAAGGCGGTAAACTTACTTTTAGTTTAGAATCATGTGACGATACACACACACACGCACACAGACATACACACAGACATACACACACACACACATACGCACACACACACACACACACACACACACACACACACACATCCTGCTCTCCTTTCCTATTTCCAAATTCTGGAATTTTGGTTCAAGTAGACTGGCAGCTCTGCATATACCATGAAGTCAAGATTTATAACATGATGTATTTTATGACCATTTGGATTTACATCACTGTGGAAAGGTTGAATTGACGTTGATGATATAAGCAGTGTCCAGTATAAGTCTATAGCATTATTTTTCATGAATGTCGGGAGTCTCTATTGTGTAGTGGCTTGGTACATGGTATTTGAACATGTTAAGTGTGTTGCCCAGCAGTACAGAGGTCATGAACAGTTTTTGTTGTTTTCTGTTGGCTTTCACTCTTTCTGTGATCTGAGAAAAACAGCTGTTGGCCAACATTATGTCTATAATTCAGTCATCAGGGTGATGGAAATCAAAGATCTAGAACACCAAAGAACCAGAATGGCAAGAGATCATAGTCATGACTGTTCTTAGCCTGTTAGAAATTTAGTTGTATTATCAACACACAGTTGTAACAGTATAAGGTATGTTCTTTCATGCTTTGTGCTAGTCCAAAGCATGGGTGTTTCTCATCTTTTAAAAAAAAAATTTTTTGCCAAATGAACTTCTTTACTTTTATGTCATTCTAGGACTGAAAATGGCATGGTTGCCTCTGTGTGTTTCTCATTTTTCCTATGACTTTTTTTTTAGTTATATAAATTTTTAAAGTTATTTTTATAGGCATAGAACTATCACATGCTGTGGATAGCAGTGGCAGTAATATTTAAAATAACGCAATTCTGGAACTTTTTGTTTGTCTCCTAGCAGCTGCCCAGGATGGCCATGCATGTGTTATTAAAACCAATGACAGGGTGTTTGTGTATACTGTGTGTTTGATTGTGTGGTCTGATTCAGTTCTCTACTGATCTGTATGTTTGTGTCTGTGTGAAAGTTTGTGTATGTATTGTGGGAGTGGAAAGGTAGGGCCAGGGAGTGAGGAGTAGGAGGATTGAAGAGGGGTGTGAATCAACGCCTAGAAACAAACTGAAGGACAAGTGTGTGCTCTAGCGTCTCCACAGGGGAAGGATGGACTGTGTCGGTCCCAGTCATATTCACGATAGGTGACCATCCAAACAGTGCCCTGGGTGGAGGGAGAGGAGCAAATAGATGGAATTGCTGTCAGTCTGATTACATAGACAAGAACAACACATTTCAGAAAAGAAACAAATGATGGTGCAGGAACAGTAACCAGGTGTGGAGGGTCTCCATGAGAGTGCTGTGTTAACCTGTCACCATTGTTGGTGGCGTGCACGTGCCATGAGGTGCACATGGACAGCAGGTTGGCATCCATCAAGTCTGACGTGGGCTTCTCATCGATGATATAACCCGTTCTTGTCTTGCACATGCCTGCTGGTAGACTCTATCTTCCTTCATTACGCAAAGTATGTACAGGTGGGAGTGAGATGGTCAGCTTGTTTTGCCCCATTCAATACCATCTGCTTTTTCTTCCTGCTCATAAATAAACCTGAGGCCATGCCATGGAAGAGATCATGCCATGTCTCCTTTTTGTTGTCCAGTTGGTCAGCAACCTCCATGTCTTAAGCCTCCATGTTCACGTTCACCGTGGTCGTGAAGTGCTTCAACTCTTCACTTCACCAGTAAACAAGTAAAAGGGACAAAACTTGTCTTTCTGTTGGTCAGTGTCGCATCCACAATCACTGTCACTTGATTTCCTCCCCAAGTTTTGCTTGGATCATAAATCTTCCTGTTGGGTCCTGTGATGTGTTGAAAATTGATGGAGGGTCTTTCTCAGCGCAGAGTCTGCAGTATACATGGCTCTTCTCACACTATCCAGCAGCTCTCTGTCTGTTCTGCGGACTTCTGCACCTCTCTGCTATCCAGCAGCTCTCTGTCTGTTCTGCGGACTTCTGCACCTTTCTGTCTGTTCTGCAGACTTCTGCACCTCTCTGTCTGTTCTGCAGACTTCTGCACCTCTCTGTCTGTTATGCGGACTTCTGCACCTCTCTGTCTGTTCTGCGGACTTCTGCACCTCTCTGCTATCCAGCAGCTCAGTCTGTTCTGCGGAGTTCTGCACCTCTCTGTCTGTTCTGCAGACTTCTGCACCTATCTGTCTGTTCTGCGGACTTCTGCACCGCTCTGTCTGTTCTGCAGACTTCTGCACTTCTCAGTCTGTTCTGCGACTTCTGCCCTCTGCAGGACTCGGTTGAGTATCAGGTCAGATCTGACTGTCTTCATTCTAGTCTGCTGTCATTAG
>CM031595.1:88599365-88636865 GCA_018398815.1 Conus ventricosus | reverse complement strand
AGTTCTGATGAGAGCGTCTGAGAGCACAGTGCTTTTTTTTTTTTTTTCATTCTAATTTAAGACATTGATTCTTCTCTCTCTCTCTCTCTCTCTCTCTCTCTCTCTCTGTGTGTGTGTGTGTGTAGAGGAAAGGCAGAAACTCAGACAGGACAGGAATTTTTTTTTAAAAAGTGAGTGAACCTTCAAATTCATCGTCCCCTTCCGGTTTCTTTTGCCCATACCGCCCAGTTTGCTTTGTATAACTGACGACACCAGTAATAATGAAGTTGTTTATGCGGACATGTTTTGATATGGAAACTATCATCCACTCCTGTAAACATGTTTCTTAGCAACATTTGTCGTGATAATAGCACAGTGCCGCGACAAACTGAAACACAGACACACAAGCAGTTACACACCTCCTCTTGAGGAACACGACTCGAACCAAGCTTGCAATACGGACGTGTGTGAGGCAGGGATGGGCATAAGGGAAATCATTGGATATGAGAGTAAGGACCAGATGTGTCACAGCAAGCTAAGTGTACAGCCCCGGAACATTGGTCTGGAAATCCTTGCATGTCTTGAAGAGAGGACAAGAAGATTGGACAGTCTTCTTCAGGCAGTCAGGGAGGAACAGAAGATGGGACAGTCTTCTTCATGCAGTCAGGGAGGAACAGAAGATGGGACAGTCTTCTTCATGCAGTCAGGGAGGAACAGCAGATGGGACAGTCTTCTTCATGCAGTCAGGGAGGAACAGAAGATTGGACAGTCTTCTTCATGTAGTCAGGGAGGAACAGAAGATGGGGAAGTCTTCTTCATGCAGTCAGGGAGGAACAGAAGATGGGGCAGTCTTCTTCATGCAGTCAGGGAGGAACAGAAGATGGGGCAGTCTTCTTCATGCAGTCAGGGAGGAACAGAAGATGGGACAGTCTTCTTCATGCAGTCAGGGAGGAACAGAAGATGGGACAGTCTTCTTCAGGCAGTCAGGGAGGAACAGAAGATGGGACAGTCTTCTCATGCAGACAGGGAGGAACAGAAGATGGACAGTCTTCTTCATGCAGTCAGGGAGGAACAGAAGATGGGACAGTCTTCTTCATGCAGTCAGGGAGGAACAGAAGATGGACAGTCTTCTTCATGCAGTCAGGGAGGAACAGAAGATTGGACAGTCTTCTTCAGGCAGTCAGGGAGGAACAGAAGATGGGACAGTCTTCTTCAGGCAGTCAGGGAGGAACAGAAGATGGGACAGTCTTCTTCATGCAGTCAGGGAGGAACAGAAGATGTGACAGTCTTCTTCAGGCAGTCAGGGAGGAACAGAAGATGGGACAGTCTTCTTCATGCAGTCAGGGAGGAACAGAAGATGGGACAGTCTTCTTCAGGCAGTCAGGGAGGAACAGAAGATGGGACAGTCTTCTTCATGCAGTCAGGGAGGAACAGAAGATGGGACAGTCTTCTTCAGCAGTCAGGGAGGAACAGAAGATGGGACAGTCTTCTTCATGCAGTCAGGGAGGAACAGAAGATGGGACAGTCTTCTTCAGGCAGTCAGGGAGGAACAGAAGATGGGACAGTCTTCTTCATGCAGTCAGGAGGAACAGAAGATGGGACAGTCTTCTTCAGGCAGTCAGGGAGGAACAGAAGATGGGACAGTCTTCTTCATGCAGTCAGGGAGGAACAGAAGATTGGACAGTCTTCTTCAGGCAGTCAGGGAGCAACAGTAGAGTAGGGACACGTGCTTCTTTATGCAGTCAGGGAGGAACGGCTGACCAACTCTGACTTATGAGGTGCTGTGAAAAAGGAAATCCTTCTCAGGATGTATGGTGACTGTTAACGAGTGGGTTAAGTGCTGTATTCATAAAGACACTGCCAGTAATATGTGTGTGACCGGCTTGGTATTCTGCATACTCCGATGATTTGGTTTCCATGTCACGATGATCTTTCGTGCGATAGTCTACCAGTTTTCTCATTCTATTCATTTCGAAATAGTAATTGCACGGCCCTGTTTCTGGTGATTTGGTTTCCATGGCACGATGATCTTTCGTGCGATAGTCTATCAGTTTTCTCATTCAATTCATTTCAAAATAGTTATAGCACGGCTCTATTCCCTCCAGCCCCCTGTTGAGTATGGGCTAAACGAGCTTAATCACCATAAACCACTCGCAGTCTCTGTCTCTCTCTCTCTCTCTCTCTCCTCTCTCTCTCTCTCTCTCTCTCTCTCTCTCTTCTCTCTCTCTCTCTCTCTCTCTCATACATACATACACGCACATGATTTTTGTGATTATGCTTGGTTGTGTGTCTTCAAAACACCAAGCCTGTATTTTTCTTGGTGTCTGAAAATGCGCGCGCTGATGATGGTTCAAGGCGTTAGGGCTAAAGGGACACGGGTTTGGGAAACGGCGAATTGGGATATAGGGAAGACAGCCCACGGTTCACAACCATTGGTGACATTTTCGCACAGGCAACCGTCGTTAATCCCACCAGCAAATGTAGCCTCGTTCCGACTTCGGGGAGGATATCTGAGCTCGATACTCCTGCACTCCCTCCCCCCCCCCCCCCCCCCAAACTCATCCTCCCACAGGCACAGGAAATTGACCCTTTTCTACAAGGGCTGGAGCTGGACTGAATATCCGTGCAAGTTTATGTTAAATGCATGCGTTCACACCCGGGAGTCTGGTCTCATGCGAAGGACCGTGAGAGCCTGGGGTGTGCACAGAAGTAGACTAAGAGAAAATCACTTCTAAGCTAGCTAGCGCAAGGAGGCTTTTTTCTCTCTTCAACTTTATCTCCCCTCTCTCGTCCATCCCCCCCCCCCCCCCCCCCCCCCCCGTTCCTTGTCAAAGAGGAATTGATTTGTAAAGTGGGCCTTTTGTGTGTGCCAGGGCCATTAGTCTCGGTGGAGATTCCAAGTATTGTAATCCTCCTGAAAGCAGCGTATTTGTTGTTCAGTTCTCTCCCGGCTCTTCTTTCAGTTCTTGAAGGATTTGACCCATCCTGTCCTTTTCAAGTGAAAAGCTAACAAGTAAACAAACAAACAAACCGTGATTATCACCGTGGGAAGACGTTGACTGTCATCTTCAAACTCAAGTTTCTTCGTGAAAATTTTCACTTGCACTGATGTTGACGCTGTTAATGCGTCAGATAGAGTCGCAAAAAACGAAACTTGAAGGCCTTAATACTCGTGAGCCGTTAAAACAGTTAATTATGGCTGCTTCGTGAGCCGTTAAAAGAGTTGATTATGGCTGCTTCGTGAGCCGTTAAAAAGTTAATTATGGCTGCTTCGTGAGCCGTTAAAAGAGTTAATTATGGCTGCTTCGTGAGCCGTTAAAAGAGGTAATTATGGTTGCTGTGATTTCCGGCTTCTGGCTTTTTGCGCCTTTGCAAAGCTGTCTTTTAAAGGCCTGCAATCTGTGGAATAATAACATGCTCATGCACACACCAGTTATAGTTGCTTTTTTTTCTCCACGAATGATGATTATGTCATTAGTTAATGGTTTTATGGTCATCACGTTTGACTACCATACATGGGGCCAATAAGCAAGAAAACGAGTTATTATGAC
Source organism: Conus ventricosus (assembly GCA_018398815.1). NCBI lineage: Eukaryota > Metazoa > Mollusca > Gastropoda > Neogastropoda > Conidae > Conus > Conus ventricosus. Next base: position 88,633,335 of record CM031595.1, on the reverse strand, counting down.
GCAGAACTTTACGAATGATGTTGTTTTTATCTTCTTTTTTCCCCCTTGAACTGTATTAATGTGTTCACGAAGAACATGGTTATTGGGGCCTTTTGGCACACGCACACACGCACACACACACACACACACACACACACACACAACACACACACACACACACACACACACACACACACACACACACCGAGGATAATTATCTTTGTTTTTTATTGAAAATATTCCACGGGGTTGGAATAATGGTGTTATTGCCATCAATTTGGAAACAGTCTGTAATTATTCCCATTGTAAAGCAAGAAAGTCCCCCACAAGTGTCCACAGTTACCGTCCTGTAGCTCTGACGTCTCATGTAGGAAAACTTATGGAAAGAATTATACTAAATAGGCTTATCTATTTTTGTGATAAAATGAAATAATACCTGTTAATCAAGCAGGCTTCAGAAAAGGAAGATCAACAACTGACCACATTGTAAATTAACAACACAAATTAAGCATCAATTTGCCAGGCGAAAGAGTACTCTGGCGACATTTTTTTATGTTAAAAAAGCCTTTGATAGCGTGTGGCATGCTAGATTGCTTTATAAACTGAAGAAAATTGGCATATCTGGTAATTTTTATAACTACGTTAGAGAATTTTTATCAGAAAGAAGTTTGCAAGTCAGGGTAGAAAACACATATTCAAATTTTAAATCGTTAGAAATGGGCATTCCCCAAGGTTCCGTAATTGCTCCAATGTTATTTAATATTTTGTTACATGATCTCCCAAAGCACGTAACTAAAACCGCTACCGTTGTGCAGTATGCTGATGATCTGTGTATGTGGATAAATGCTAGTCTAAGAAAAAACACGCCAAAAAGATCAATCAGCTATTACAAAAAAATATATCAGGCAGAGCTAAATAATCTTAGTAAGTACTTGTTTGAAAATGGACTGAAACTTTCCCATGAAAAAACGTATATTAGTGTTATTTAATAATGATGATGATCCTGTTGATCTGCCGTCTTTTAGACTTGATGGAATAACACTTCAGTATGTCCACTCAGTAAAATTCTTAGGAGTTTACTTCACATCTAAATTGACATGGAAAGTTCACATTGATTATCTCTCAAACCAGGCTAGGAAAAGTTTGAATTTTTTGAAAATCTTAAGCAAGCAAAGCTGATGCCAGGATGTAAAAACATTGAAACATCTGGCAATATCACTCGTTCGTTCTAAGCTATCGTATGCTCAAGAAGCTTTCTTTTGTGCTCCTAAATATTTGTTTCAAAAACTGCAAAGTGTTGATAGCAAGGCTTTTAAATTATGCTTGGGAATCCCTGTACATGCTTCTACAGTAGGGACATATTCGGAAATTGATGTTTTGCCTTTAAACGAATACAGAACACTCACTTTGGCAAAATATGTTGTGAAATGTACAGCTTTGAAAGGTGTAAATGAAACAGAAATCTCTTTAATCCATCTACTGATTACCCCAAACGAGCGAAAAACATTTCCTGCTTGTCTACTATTGGCTCGTACTCTGCCCATTTGTTGCAGAAAACTGATTTGACTCCCGACTCTTTGGCAAAGATTTCTCATACTGATCCAATCCCAAGCTGGGAAAGAAACAGGGCAAAATTTGACCTTAATCACACTGATGCTAAAAAAAGCTGATCATCCGCATATCTTGTCATATTCAGCAAAGATGCATATGCAAAGCAAGTATCCTAACCATCTTAAGGTATATACTGATGGATCATTGACAAATAACAAAAACGCTGGATCCGCTTTTGTTATTCCATCACTTAAAGTAGATAAAGCGTATTCAATAGGAAAAAATCGATCTATCTTAGTCGCCGAAATGATAGCTATACTAATGGCTTTGACATATTTAATTGATTTACCGCAATCAATCTTGCAAGTATTGTTATGTGTCGACTCAATGTCAGTACTACAATCTATCAGGTTTTTCAGTTCTAACTCTGAAAACTTTGTTTTAAAGGAAATATGTTATTTAATTCATATTTTGATGTGCAAAGGGACCGATTTAACTTTTTTCTGGGTCCCTTCCCACTGTGGAATTTGGGGCAATGAATTTGCTGACAGATGTGCCAAAAAAGGAGCCCAAACTGAAATGAGTGCACAGTCACTTTCTGTCCCCTTGACTTTACAAGAGTGTCATCAAGTTTTAAAACAAGTGGCTTGGGACGTTTTTAGAAACAACCAGAACATCCCCTATTTGCGGGTTAATGCTCGAAATAGCCATGTTCTCAGCTTTGATCAGGTTGAAGGCATTGAACACCTGCAGGTTCGTGATATGTATCAGTACAGAAACTTTGTTTCAGTATTTTATAGACTGAAACTTGACGCATTCAGAACGAAATATAGTGCAGGAACAAAATGCATATGTGGTAAGGCAAACGTGTCGAGAGCCCACGTTTTATTTGATTGTGTGACTCTTAAGGCATACTTACCCTGTTTTATTAGGCATGACAGTGACTGATGTTTTTTCTGATATTGATTTTGCTTTCAAAGTTACCTTTTGTTTAATATGTAGTCCTGTTAGATATTTGCTATAGTGTTATAAGTAGTAAATATTCCATGTTTTGCGTGCACTTCCACACACCTATGCATCACACACATACCCTTTCTCTCTCTCTCTCTCTCTCTCCTCTCTCTCTCTCTCTCTCTCTCTCTCTCTCTCTCTCTCTCTCGTCTAATATCACACAATTTGTGAAAAGACGTAAAAATGAAAGTACTACTACTACTCACACACACCGAGAGAGAGAGAGAGAGAGAGAGAGAAGAGAGAGAGAGAGAGAGAGAGAGAGAGAGAGAGGAGAGAGATGTAAGACGGATTGACATCGACTTCAACTCAAAAATTAAAAGAGAAGTTTTCTGCCTTTTCCCTTTTTTTTTTTTTGTTTTTTTTTTTTTTGTTGTTGTTGTTGTTGTTTGATAGTAAATGATATTATGCTGGAATCAGAAACAGTTCTGATATAGAATGGGTTTTTTAGCCGTGAGGAAAAGAGGGCAAAAAAAAAAAAAAAAGAACTTTGCTGGCTTATACTTTTTGTTCCAGTTTTGAAGCTTCTTTGCTAAAGGCATGGTGCACTAGCTGTGAACGCTGCACCAGAAAGTACTTCTATTGATTCTGCACGCACATGAAGCACTGTAGAGGAGCGGCTTGTTTGGGTCCTGTAGGTCGCTTTGCCTTTGTCTGCAAAGTTGGCTCTCGTGAGTTCGAACCACTCTAAATGCGGGCTTGGATTTGGTGGTGGTGGTAGTGGTGTGTGTGTGTGTGCTTGCGTGTCTGTGTTCATGCGTGCGTGAATGCGCGCGCGCGCGCGCGTTCGTATGTGTGTGTGTGTGCGCGCGCGCGCGCGTGCGTGCATGTGCGTGTGCGTGTGCGTGAGTGTGCGTGTGTGTGGGGTGGTTTTGAAAATTGTCCTCCCGTCAGGAAATGGGTACCTACTTCCAGTTTCATTTTGACATGATTTACAGCCCAGCCGACCGCAAAGGGCCGTGTGTGTGTGTGTGTGTGTGTGTGTGTGTGTGTGTGTGTGTGTGTGTGTGTGTGTGTGTGTGTGTGTGCGTGCGTGCGTGCGTGCGTGCGTGCGTGCGTGGGCGTGCGTGCGTGCGTGCCTGACCGACTGTCTGTCTGTCCGTGTCTGTGTTTTGTTTTGAAAATTGTCCACAGTCAGAAAATGGGTACCTAATTCAATTTTCAGTTTTCGTGTTATTTATAGCCCAGCCGACCGCAAAGGGCCATGTAAGGGCTGTCACCTCATCATAGTCACTCTCTACACAGACGCTTAAAAGAAAAAAACACCATAAAATACATTAAAACAGATTTTCTAAAAATGCGCCGAAATTCCCTAAATTAAAAAGTTTAGGGAAGCTTAAAGATTGTTAAATGGGAAATATTAAAAGCAAAAATTGAACCTTATGTTTGAAGGAGTTTGAGTAGTGTTTAAGTTGTTATTGTTACTGATGGTTTATAACTCATTCGTTTTAGGTTGTTTGTTGTTGTTGTTGTTGTTTTGTTGTTGGGTTTTTTTCCCGGACAACAACCAGGCGAAATGTACCTCACGCACCTAAGATCAAGTTGAAGCAAAATGACTGTCCAGTCCAAGTTTCCGCTGTTTCCTGTCTAGCGACAGAGGTCATGAGCCTGCCCTTTGGTCTTGGTGACGTGCTTGCTGGACGTCTAGTCGATTTCTGTGCTGTCAGGCCTTTGTCTTTTGGTTCGTTTCTGCCTCTGGTCTAAGCATGCCTGAAAATATTGCCACGGTATCAATCAAACCGTTGGCGTCGGCGTTGTTCCGGCGTGGCACGGTCAGATTCTGAGTCACACAGTGTCAAGCAGCGGAGGCGACAGCTGCCGGGGAGGGTTGCAGGCCCGCCCTGCAGTTGTGCCAGACGACTTCATCTTAACCTACATACACCCCGTCGCCATCCCAGTTCCGTTAAGTAGCACCTACTTAATGTCTCTCACACATTCATGTTCTCTTAACTAAATTCAAGAAAGGCTTAAAAGCGCATCTCTCTTGCAGTAAGTACGATTACACAGAATGCGTAAGTAGAAGAAGAAAAGGTGTTGTTTGTGGACTGAGTATGGCAGTGTGCATGGAAAGCATGGCCCAGTGAACGACTGAATGCACTACAAGTAATGATGCAGTTTTGTAAAGCGCCAACAGGAGAGATCTAGAATGTTCGGTAAAGAAATGTCCAGTGGTAGTAGTCAGAAGTCTTAGTAGTAGTAGCTGAGGAGGAGGAAAGAGGAGTCGCAGTAGCAGCAACTACTGTAGTAGTAGTAGTAGTAGTAGTAGTAGTAGCGGCAGCAGCAGCAGTTACAACAGCAGAAGTAGCAATAGCTAGTGTTGGTTGTCGTCACAGTAGTATTAATGGTGATAGTAGTAGCAGTAGCAGTAGTAGGAGTAGTAGTAGTAGAAGCAGCAGCACGCAGTAGCTAGCTGTGTTGGTTGTCGTCACAGTAGTATTAATGGTGATAGTAGTAGTAGTAGCTGTAGCAGTAGTAGTAGTAGGAGTAGTAGTAGCAGTAGTAGAAGCAGCAGCAGCAGCAGTAGTAGTAGTAGCATATTGAATGAACGGCTTCCTCAGTGAACGACGACGATGATGATACAGCATGACGTTACTTTAGGTCTGTGTTGGTGGGCCCGTGTTCTCACAGCTTTTGTCCACCGAATGTACGTTTCTCGTGCACTCACTCGGCGTTGTCACCAGTACTGATACTGCCGCAGCACTTACAACCGACTTCGATTCACTGGACCGTCCGGCCATGGTGGGATCCCCTGCTGCAGTAGCCCTTTGAAGGCCGACAGCACACCCCAGATCATGCCTGCCGTCTTCAGGGACGAGGGGGTCCCAGAGAGACACGGCTATTTGGGTCTGTGCTGAATTGCAACATTTTGGCCTTAAACTGTTATATTTGATTTCGGCTTTTTTTTTTTTCAATGAATGTCCTCCGATCGCCTTAAACTGTTATATTTGATTTCGGCTTTTTTTTTTTCAATGTATGTCCTCCGTTGATCATCTCTAGGCATACTCATCTTCTGTACACCACCTTTTACACCTAGATCACATAATAGTCTACCAGAGATGGAGTCAGACCCGACCAAAAATGGTGCATTCATACATGGTGAAAATGTGCTCCGCGGTACACAAGAACATTTAAATCGTCGGTTCAGGTCTTCACCCAGGCTGCCGTTTTGTATTGCAACGTTGGTACACGATGTCATCTTCACGCTCGTGATATTTTGCACCGCAACATTCACTGCCTGTCGTCATAATGCCGCGCCCTTGACACGGGAATATTGCACTCACGGCCTTTAGGCAATGAGATTTTAAACCTTGACCTGTCTGTGCGTTTGTCAGCCAAAAGACGGGAGAATGATTGGTGATGTCTTCATCCAGTGTCGCAGGGTTGTTTGTAGTGTAGGGCTCTGAAAATGTCTTCATTTTCTAGTCGCTTTGCGTCACGCGGACAAAATGCTGAAGGGAAAAAAAAAATCTTGAAACGAGTCACACACACACACACACACCTCTCTCTCTCTCTCTCTCTCTCTCTCGCACCCGCACGCACGCAGAAAGCACACGCGTGCGCTGAGAGGGTCGCAGGGAATGGTCTAAGTTTGCAAGATTTGCGTGCTTTTCTCGAAACTTTCTATGTGATTTGTGTTTTATTCACACACACACACACACACAACACACAGCGCGCGTGTGTGCACTAACGCGCGCGCACACATATACACTAACGCGCGCGCACACACATATATATATATATACACTAACACGCCGTACACGCGCACACGCGCGCGGGCACACTCACACACACACACATTCACTCACTCACTCAACACACGCGCGCGCGCACACACACACACCACGCACGCACGCACGCACGCACGCACGCACCACACACACGCACACACACACACACACACACACACACGCACACACACACAACACACACACACACACACACACACACACACACACACAGGTATGCCGGTAACCATATAAAAGGCTGTGTTACAGGCGTTCTGGAGTTTAGACCCTCCGATTCCTTAGCTTACGGACTTCGGTCCGAGCACGACTTGCCCATAAAAGCCCCTGGGTTGTACGAGATGACGGGAACATATCTTTGTGCCCACGTCTCTTTGTGCCCACGTCTCTTTGTGCCCACGTCTCTATATGCCCAAAACGTATGCCAGTGGGAGTTTCGGGTAGGCATCCTCTATGTCAATAGCCAAACTTACCAGTGGCCAAGCAATGGTCAAACTGACCAGTGGTAGTGTCAAGCATGGTCAACATCAAACTAACCAGTGGACAAGTGATGTCAAACTGACCAGTGGTCAAGTGATAGCCCTAAAACCCTAACCCTAATCCTAACCCTAACCCTAACCCTAACGTAGCCCTAACCCTAACCCTAACCCTAACCATTACCACTGTTTTGGGCATATAGAGACGCGGGCACAAAGAGACGTGGGCACAAAGGGATGCTTCGTACGAGATGAACATTGGCCCACCTTGCTGAGACTCCACCTGAAGGGGATGATGATTCGTTGGCAACGTTGATGGTGTTCAGAACATCTTATTGTTCCGTCGGCGCTCAGCACAGAGCTTGTCGTTGTTACTGCCCATCTTTATGAGTTTGTCGTTCTGGTGGTGTGTTGTAGTGTAAGACAGCCTTCCCCCACCCCCCACTTTTCTTTGATAGTTATCGCCACCTGTCATATCACCTCTGACGGTGTAGACAGGATGTAACCCATTCAGTCTGACTGACAGCTGAGTGCAAATCTGCGCAGGAAGAGAGTACCGGTCCTGTCTTGGTTTAAAGGTTTGAAAAGTGTGTTCTGTGCAAGTCAGCCCAACCCACGCTGTCTCACCTGAAAGAGAACAAGACAGACACGGTTTGTATCTTGCTCACCTTGATCTGTCTGTCCCCGTTTTGTTCCGAAAATATGTTTTAATACCAAAAGGGAAGGCGCATCTGTATTCAAGACACCTCTCAAAATAATTAACAAGGAAAGATACAGAATTGTTAAAAAAAAAGAGGTGGACATGAAGATACACATTATATCACCTTTAATTGCAAATCCAATTTTACATTTCCAAGACAACAGTAAGACAATCCTGTTCTGTTCCAAATATATTCGCAGTCTGTCAGTCACATGCATATCTGTCAGTTTGCAGTCAAGGGTTCAGCATTGCCGATGCTTTGTCAGTTTCCGTGTTTGACGTGCGCACGCGCAGGTAGGTTGTGTGTGTGTGTGTGTATGTCTGTGCGCGCGCGCGCTCGCGCGCTGTTTTGTTTTGTTTCTTGGTTGTGGTGGTGGTGCGATGTTTAGAGCCTGTCTCACCGTACATAATGTGCGCATTGTAGCATTTGCGTACGCGTCAGTCATAAGCAACTTAACAAGAAGCGGTTGCCTCCTCCCCCCCCCCCCACCCCCCCCTCTCTCTCTCTCTCTCTCTCTCTCTCTCTCTCTCTCTCTCTCTCTCTCTCTCTCTCACCCGCGCCGCGCGCGCGCGCACATACCCACTCACATTAAGCATTAAATAATCACTTTTCAAACAAGCGGTTTGTCGATTATCTATGGAAATTCATATGGCTTAGAAGTATGTTTGTGGTTCGCGTAAATGATGTTTACTGTTTAATCCAGTGTTATGTTTGTCTCAGTTGTCACACCTGATCGACGCAATTTCTGTTTTTAAGATAAGAAAAGTTACCCTTAGTCCCAAGAGTTTCTGTAGGCGGGGTGGGGGTGGTGGCAGAGGGAGGGTATAGAGAGAGGGATCATCAGGGTGTAGGGACGCACAGGTGTTTACACATGCGAGCGCGCATGAAGGTGATGTTATTGCACGGCCTGGGGGTATTAGCTCAGTTAACATTCTGTTGGTATTGCTGAGGCGTTTGTTTGCTTTTCGGCAGCGGTAGCTTGCGTACTTGCCCTCCCCTCTCCTCCCTACCTCCCCCTTTCATCGCCCCCCCCCCCCCCCCCCCCTCCGTGTTCCCTGCACCCGAGAGTTGACTTTGGCATGGCAAGCGGAGGGAAACAGGTGCTGGTCTGTAGAGGTGTGAGAGCGGCCCACAACGCGAGCTCCTTGTATGGATGGATCGTCTACCCGTAGACACCCTTCTGGTCTACCGCTTTTCAATACATGACAGGGCGCTTGTGTGCTCGGTGTGTGTGTGTGGTGTGTGTGTGTGTTGAGCGCGAGAGTGTGTTTATCTCTATGCCTGCACTTGAGAGAGACAGAGACAGAGAGGGATTTTCACTACGGCCTTTGGCCGCCCATTCAAAGGGAACTAACTGCACACTCATTCACATTAAGAGATTAATGAATGAAGTCCGCAAACCGAGGCATTTTTAGTTTGTTTGTTTTTATCTTGAACCCTTTGGATGAAAACTTTTTAAATTCATTATAGCTTTGTATCTTTTATCACCAAGCAAGTCTCACAATATGTATTGAAGCCTGTTTATATATTTTTGAAATGTTGAGTATCTTCCGAGAACTGGACAACAAAACACAAGATTTCTTTGTCACCATCGTACATACATACAGGGCACACCATTTTGTTTTCTGTTTTGTGTATCTGATTTTGATAAGTTCATACTCCAGAAACGGTAAGTTCAAATGTAGGAACCGGTCTTTTTAAATACATCTGTAGCTCAAAGGTTGAATAGGGGTATACACAATAAAAAAAAAATATGTGCGCAGATCGCATCTGTGCCTTCTTTGAATGTGACCGTTCCACATTCGCCACCATCAATAGTCAACCAAACTTTGCCGGGAGAGACGAAGAGGCCGAGAGAGAGAGAGAGAGAGAGAGAGAGAGAGAGAGAGAGAGAGAGAGTGAGAGAGAGAGAGAGAGATAGAAGAGAGAGAATGTGGGACGGGGGAGGGAGGGAGTAGAGGGTGGGGGATGGGGAGCAGAAAGAGGAAGGGATAAAAACGCTTCACCTAAAAATCACGATCGCGCAGACTTCGATCGCCGACTCCCTCTGCCGCCGAACGTCTCCAACACAAAAATAGACACGCATCTGAAACCCAATTCGTCGTAGCCTCTGCATCCAATTCGAACGTTTCTTATGATTTACGAGGCAATCTACAATGTTTCAAAGACAGAGAGGAAGGGGAAGAAATCTGTGGCAATACGTGATGTTTGAGAGAAAGGCCGAGACAAACAGACTGACAGAAAGAGAGACAAACAGACAGACAGTGTACATCTGACATCGAATGTGTTGGAGCCCGAAGGCGCTGACGTTGGTGCGTTTGTATGTCGGTAAAGCGAATGTTTCTTTGGATGTTGACCTCTGCCTAAGCAAGAACGGCACTCGGGAGAGCGTTGACCAGCACCATGCCCGAACGGATCATGGATCCGCCCTTTGATCTGGATCCACTCCACCGATCCTTGGGTTCATGCTGTAGCCACTTTTCATCTTTCCGTCTAGTTTCGTGACAATGGTTCAGTGGATTGTGAGTGATCTTGCTGGCAGACGAACAAACCGGTATACCTTATCAACAGACGCAGGGCGACACTGAGCAAATAATTAAAGGATGGCGGCCGTCCCGAACGCTGAAAAAGAAGAAACAGAAGTGAGAGGTCTGCCTGTGGAGGTGATGGTGTGTGTGTGTGTGTGTGTGTGTGTGTGTGTGTGTGTGTGTGTGTGTGTGTGTGTGTGCGCGCGCGCGCGTGTGTGTGTGTGTGGTGTGTGAGAGAGAGATGGGTGAGAGAGAGAGAGAGAGAGAGAGAGAGAGAGAGAGAGAGAGAGTGAGAGTTTCTGTGTGTGTCTGTGCGTGCATTCGTGCTAGTATGCATGCGTGACTGTATGTTAATGATCGTTTTGCAGACCACAGTGAGTGGATGGATCGTGAACAGTGTTGTCATAACACTGAAAAGCACTCGGCGTTGGGATTTTGCGGCCAGGGTAAAGTTCCTTCCCCAGCCGCTGCCCTGGGATCAACCAGCGTACAGTCTGGAAAGGCCTTGTAGTGACATCTGTTGACCCAGCGCGTTCGTCTCTCAGGCCTTGGCTTTGGAGAAATAAGCACTAACGAATTACAATTTTTAAGCATTCACGGAATCGGTTTATTAGAGTTCAGATTGATTTTTAATGAATGGATAAACCACACAAGGGTTTGTGATTATATGTGTTTTGATCTCTCTTTTTTTTTTTTTTTTTCCATTTCATTGCTTTCATTCTTTTTTCTTCATTTTTTCATGTGACTTTGGTGTAACAGCTGCTAGCGCTTACAGATTGGGCGATTTGAGTGGTTTTGTCGATTTGTTCGGTTCGAGCGTTTATGCACATGTTCTCCCCCCCCCCCCCCCCCCCTATTGTCTATAGATTTGTTGAATTCGACTGATTACAACGTCAAGTTTTCTTTTCTGTTGTTCAAGTACACGTTGGTTAGTTGCAAATGTTCACGTGCTTGTGTTTATTCATTGCCAGAATAGTTAATGAGATTTATGAAGAGAGTCATCCTACTGTAGTTTTAACAGAACATTTTGCTTATTAACCTGAAGATAATAACAACCGCTTTTTAAAAAAATGTATCATGTATAACTGCACTCCTTATTGTTCATTTGTTGATATTGTTCTACGTATGGATGGTTGTCTGGCTCTGATGGTCAGCCGTTGGACTGACCTCCACATTCATAGCACAGTGAAAGGCGTCTCTGGTAGGGGAGAGTTCTAGAGTTATGTCCAAGTACGTAGAGAACCTCAAAACAGACAGACCTAAGGAAAACGTCAACCCCTGCCAAGATCATGCTTGACATGTTAATATGTCTAGTTGCTATATAAGTATGTGATTTTTGTCAGATTTAAAAGAGAAAAAAAAAACTTTCACGAACTAACATCACTTTTTTTTTCTGAAGACGTAAGCACCGCTGTGCACAACACTTCCGTATGTTATGTATTTTATTTGTATTTTGTTTTAGGATATAACCACTTTGTCGCTTCCTGCTAAAGTCACTTCTTTGTCATCATGACTTTGAGTCAGAGTTAAAACGATCGTACTGGAGGTGTAGGGGTTGAGGGAGGGGGGGGGGGGGGGGGGGGGGGGGGGGGGGGGGGTGGGGGGGGGGGGGGGGGGGGTGGGGGGGGGGGGGGGGGGGGGTGGGGGGGGGGGGGGGGGGGGGGGGGGGGGGGTGGGGGGGGTGGGGGGGGGGGGGGGGGGGGGGGGGGGGGGGGGGGGGGGGGGGGGGGGGGGGGGGGGGGGTGGGGGGGGGGGGGTGGGGGGGGGGGGGGGGGGGGGGCTGAGAAAGGGGGGGCGTGTCACAACATTGACTTCTTTGGCTGGGGGTGGTGTATATAAGACTACAGAGGCGGTCGGGTGGATTTGTGCATATAAACATTGGATACAACAAAAGCCTTTGTTTTAGAACCACTAACTTTTAAACATGAATAGCAATCACAATAACAACAACCAGCTACAGCGTGGTCGCTAAGCGATGCTGGACCATGTGAAATAACTCAAGGATACGATCTACCGACGTAAGCTTTGTCCAAGACCGTGGATACCATTCTTCTCCATCGCCCTTTGTAGGCCACTGTTATTGATTCATGGCGTGTGTAATGTACAGCAAATATCAGGAAGAGAGAAAAGGCTTGAAAAGAAAGAAAATCAATGGCGAGAGTTACAGTGCCCCCCCCCCCCCCCTCACACACACACACCACAACACAGACACACACACACACACACACACACACAAACAACACAACAACACACGCCCCCACACACAAAAGCACACCCCACACACACACACACACACACACAACACACACACACACACACACACACACACACTACACACGTACACACAACACACACACAACACACACACACACACACACACACACACACACACACACACACACACACGTAACGACTACTACGTACACACACACACACACACACACACACACACACACACACACACACACACACACACACGACAACAAACGAGAGTACATTACGAACAGACTTGACAAAACACACAGCTTCAAAACAAAGACAGCACAGACACACACACACAAACTACACACACACAAAGGTGGAGAGAAGAGAGAAGTAGAGATCGGAGAGAGATGGTTCGTCATTGAGTAATGACTTTTTCTGGAAGATGCTAGCTTCTAAGAATAAGGAAGGAAGACGCAGACTGTTGTAAATCACGAACTTTATAATGTGTTGGTCTGTGCGTGCTTCCAGTTAAGTTTATAGATCGGAGACCTGGAATGGTTTGGTCTGGTCTGGACCTCTGGTGATGCCAGTCTCTCTATCGATGTAGGTTTGTGGGTGAATCGTCCAGCAGCCTGAAGCCTGATCTCCCCGCGTCGCATTGCTACTTGCCGGTCGCTCCGCTATCGACAGAGAGCAAATTGCAAACAGCCTTTGGCCGTCTGTCTGGGGTCTGTGCTTCAGTCCCTCTGACACGGGATAGGCCACAGACACTCCGTTCGTTGCGTGTTCCCATCGTTGGCGTGTTCATCCTCATCATCTGCCTGATCTCCCTTGGGTTCGGTCTTCTTCCTCCTTATCCCTAATACACTCTTCGGGGTTGGCTTTTCTGTTCTTGTTCGTCCTCGCGGTCCTCCTCCTCCACCACCAACCACCACCACCACCCCATCCACCTTCCACCCCGTAGCCTCCTCCCCCCATCCTCCCTCATCCTTCTTCTTTTTGTCGTTGTTCACAATTTTTTCCGCACATTCTTTTTATTTATTTTGTTCCTTTATGTATTTTTTTACTTAACGCCCTTCCCTCTTCCTTTGCATCTGACCTCTTTGCGTTATCTGACTTTTCGCCCGACTTCTTTATTTCTCCGGTGAGATGGCCTCCACCCTGCCCCCACCTCATCTGTCCGTCCTGCCCCCCCCCCCCCCCCCCCCCCCTCACGCCTCTCTCCCTGGCATTCATTTCACATACCAGTTTTCTGTTCTTTTTATTTCGCCCCTTTAATAATCCCAGCTCCTCTTACCTTTCAGGTCCCTTTTCCCTGTTTTTGTATGGATCCCTGCCGTTCTCTCCCCAGACAGTCATCTGCTTACCCCCCCCCCCCCCTCCCAACCTCTACCCACCCTCCTTCCCCTGGCCTCCCAGCCTTTTCACTGTGCTCCCCTTTGTATTGATTATGAACGTTATCCGACCTGTTTTCTTTTCCTTTTCATAGTCTGTATATCAACAGCCAATCACCTGTATCTCCCCCCCCCCCCAACCCCCAACCCCATCCACTCCGTCCCCTCATTCCTTTTTCATTCAGTTCTTCTCCTCCTCTCTCTCTCTCTCCTCTCTCTCTCTCTCTCCTCTCTCTCCTCTCTCTCTTCTCTCTCTCTCTCTTAGCATCCTCATTTCTCGACGTTTTTTTCTTCTTTGTTTCTTTTTCTATTTTTTTCATGCCTTGGGTCCCTCCCTTTGCGCCGCTGTTCTTAGAAAGTACACACACACACACACACACACACACACACACACACACACACACACACACACACACACACACACACATATATGTATATGTACATATAGATCTGCCTTTAAGAGGCATTATTATGGTTCCCTCATGCAGCTAGTGAAGGATTTTCATACTATGATATATTTTCTTAATTTTATTTTCGCGTTTTCCCGCATCTTCAACGCCCCCCCCCCCCCCCCCCCCCCCCCCCGTTTTTTTTTTTTTTTTGTTTTTTTTTAAATCTTTGCCAAGTCATTACTATAACGACTGAAGAATTGTTAACCTGCACTTGTTTTTTTCCCCACTACTTAATTGTTCAGCATTCTATTGTTTGGTCAATCAGTGGGAGATTGCATCTCTTAGGAGATCCAGGTAAAGTTGTTCTGTACAATTCTTAGCCACTCACAATGCTGGGTTATTGAACAGCAGAGTTGACCACTCAGACTGTTCCATATCTTTTTATCTCTCTTGCATCCTTGAATGGATCCTCAAGCGTAGCTCAAGATTGTCCCCTATATTTTGTATTGTATGAATAATGCTTTTAGTTTTTCAGCAACTTTTTTCATCTCCACACTTTTGTTTTGTTCCATTTACTACCCTTCGCTGGCTGCTTTGAGGGTACTTGTTGGATTCTTTTTGAATCCTTGGTGGTGAGAACACCACAGAATTATGGACTGTGATGTGTCTCTATTTGACACCAAGAGCGCTGACACAATCAGCCGTGTCTCCCTGATGAGTCCGATCCAGCGGACGAAAGGCCTAGGAGCAGGCAATACAAATAAATGTCCTTTCGAGAGAGATTGCGATGATTCCCTCAGGCAGCTAGTGAAGGGCTTCTCATATTTATAATATATTCCCCCATTTTCTTCATCTTCAATTCTTTTCTTTTTTTAAAGTACAAATCTTTGCCAAGTCATTACTATAACGACTGAAGAATTGTTAACCTGCACTTGTTTTCCCCCACAACTTAATTTTTCAGCATTCTATATATATATAAATATATATAAATAATGTGTGTGTGTGTGTGTGTGTGTGTGTATTCATATACAGTCTTTAGTTGACGATTTTCGGGTCCCTGTGAAAAGGGTGGGATGTGGGTTCAGATCGATGCCTGTCGTCTGCCTGTCATCTGATAGGACAAGAACGTTGTCTGTTTTATATAGTGGGGGTTCCTGAAGGGTTCTTGTGTGGCCATTGTTTCTTCGTGCAGTGTTTCGGCTCGACTGTCCAGTCCCTGTCCTGTCTGTCTTTCTCCCCTCCTCTCTCCTCTCCCCCGCCCGCCCCTTCCCTTCCTCATACCATTATTTCCCTCTAGCCCATCTCCCTCCTCTCTCTCTCTCTCTCCTCCCCCCCCCCCCCGCCCCTTTCCCCTTTCCTTCACCCCATTATTTTTCCCCTGAGCCCATCTCTCTCTCTCTCTCCTCTCTCTCTCTCTCTCCCCCCCCCCCCCCCCGACCCTTTCCCCCCTTCATCCCTTTATTTTTCCCCTTTTGGCCCATTCTCTCTACTCTCTCCCTTCCCCCCCCTTCTTCTCTTTTTCTCTTCTCTCTCTCTCTCTCTCTCTCCCCCCCCCCCCCCCCATTCCTTCCTTCATCCCATTATTTTTCCCTCTGAGCCCATCTCTCTCTCTCTCTCTCTCTCTCTTCTCTCTTCTCTCTCTCCCCCTCCCCCCCCCTTCCTTCCTTCATCCCATTATTTTTCCTCTGAGCATCTCTCTCTCTCTCTCAATCCTCTCTCTCTCTCTCTCTCTCTCTCCCCCCGCCCCTTTCCCTCCTCATCCCATTATTTTCCCTCTAAACCCCATCTCTCTTCCCTCTCTCTCTCTCTCACTCTCTCCTCTCTCTCTCCTCCCCTCCCCCCCCCCATTCCCTTCCTTCACCCATTATTTTCCCTCTTGAGCCATCCTCTCTCTCCCTCTCTCCTCTCTCTCTCTTCTCTCTCTCTCTTTTCCCCCCCCCCCCCCCCCCATTCCCTTCCTTAAACCCATTATTTTTCCCTCTGAGCCCATCTCTCCTCTCTCTCTCTCTCTCTCTCTCTCCCCTCTCTCCCCTCTTCCCCCCCCCCCCCCCGCCCCATTCCCTTCCTTCTCCCATTATTTTTCCCTCTGAGCCCATCTCTCTCTCTCTCTCTCTCTCTCCCCTCTCTCATCTCTCTTCCCCCTCCCCTCCCCCCGCCCCATTCCCTCCTTCATCCATTAAATTTTTTTCCCTCTGAGCCATCTCTCCTCTCTCCTCCCCCCTCCCCTTTTCCCCCTTCTCTTCACCCCTCTCCTCTCTCTCCTCTCTCTCTCTCTCCCCCCCGCCCCATTCCCTTCCTTCATCCCATTATTTTTTCCCTCTGAGCCCATCTCTCTCCTCTCTCTCTCTCTCTCTCTCTTCTCCCCCCTTCTCTCTCATCCTCTCTCCTTCTCCTCTCTCTCTCTCCCCCCCCCCCGCCCCATTCCCTTCCTTCATCCCATTTTTTTTCCCCCTGAGCCCATCTCCTCTCTCTCTCTCTCTCCCCTCTCTCTCCCTCTCTCCCCCCCTCTACTCTCTCCTCTCTCCCTCTCTCTCTCCCCTCTCTCCCCCCCCCCCCCCCGCCCCTTTTCCCTTCCTTCACCCATATTTTTCCCTCTGAGCCCATCTCTCTCTCCCCCTCCTCTCTCCCTCTCTCTCTCTCTCCCCCCCTCCCCCCCTCTCTCCCCCCCCCCCCCCCCCGCCCCATTCCCTTCCTTCATCTTTTATTTTTCCCTCTGAGCCCAACTCTCTCTCTCTCTCTCTCTCCTCTCTCTCTCTCTCTCTCCTCTCTCTCTCTCCCCCCTCTCCTCTCTCCCCCGCCCCATTCCCCTTCCTTCATCCCATTATTATTTTCCCTCTGAGCCCATCCTCTCTCTCTCTCTCTCTCCTCTCCCCTCTCTCTCTTCTCCTCTCCTCTCTCTCTCTTTTCTCTCTCCCCTCTCTCCCCCGCCCCATTCCCTTCCTTCATCCCATTATTTTCCCTCTGACCCATCTCTTTCTCTCTCCTCTCTCTCTCATCTCTCTCCCCCTCTCTCTCGTCTCTCCTCTCTCTTCCTCTCTCTCCTCTCCTCTCTCTCTCTCTCCCCCCCCCCCCCCCATCCCTTCCTTCATCCCATTTTTTTTTCCCTCTCCCATCTCTCTCTCTCTCCTCTCTCTCTCTTCCCCTCTCTCTTCTCTCTCCTCGTCTCTCTCTCTCTCTCTCCCCCCCCCCCGCCCCATTCCCTTCCTTCATCCATTATTTTTCCCTCTGAGCCCATCTCTCTCTCTCCCCTCTCTCCCCCTTCTCTCTCTCTCTCCCCCTCCTCTCTCTCCTCTCTCTCTCTCTCTCTCCCCGCCCCATTCCCTTTCCTTCATCCCATTATTTTTTCCCTCTGAGCCCATCTCCTCTCTCTCTCTCTCTCTCTCCTCATCTTTCCTCTCCCCTCTCTCTCTCTCTCTCTCTCTCTCTCCCCCCCCCCCCCCCCCGCCCCATTCCCTTCCTTCATCCCATTATTTTTCCCTCTGAGCCCATCTCTCTCTCTCCCCTTTCTCTCCCCTCCCCTCTCTCCCTCTCTCTCTCTCTCCCCTCTCTCCTCTCTCTCTCTCCCCCCCCCCCAAATTCCCTCCTTCATCCCATTATTTTTCCCTCTGGACCCATCTCCTCTCCCCCTCCTCTCTCTGCCCCCCTCTCTTCTCTCTTCTCTCTCCCCTCTCCCCCCCAACCTCTTCATCCCTTTTTTCTCTACCTCTCTCTCTCCCCCCTCTCTCCTCCTCTCTCTTCTCCCCCTCTCCTCTCTCTCCCCCCCCCCCCCCCGCCCCATTCCCTCCTTCATCCCATTATTTTCCCTCTGAGCCCATCTCTCTCTCTCTCTCCTCTCCTTCTCCCTCTCTACTCCTCTCTCCTCTCCTTCTCTTCTCTCTCCCCTCCCCCGCCCCATTCCCTTCCTTCATCCCATTATTTTTCCCCCTCTAGCCCATCTCTCCCCTCTCTCTTCTCTTCTCTCCTCTCTCTCTCTCTCACTCCTCTCTCTCCTCTCTCTCTCCCTCTCCCCCTCTCCCCCCCCGCCCCATTCCCTTCCTTCATCCCATTATTTTTTCCCTCTGAGCCCATCCTCTCTCTCTTCCCCCCCCCCCCCCGCCCCATTCCCTTCCTTCACCCCCATTTTTTCCCTCTGAGCCCATCTCTCTCTCTCTCCTCTCTCTCTCTCTCTCCCCCCCCCCCCCCCCCCCCCCCCCCCCCCGCCCCTTTCCCCTTCCTTCATCCCTTTTATTTTCCCTCTGAGCCCATCTCTCCTCTCCACTCTCTCTCTCCCCTCCCTCTCTCTCTCTCCCCCCTCTCTCTCTCTCTCTCCCCCCCCCCCCCCGCCCATTCCCTCCTTCATCCCATTATTTTCCCTCTGACCCCATCTCTCTCTCTCTCTCTCTCTCTCATCTCCTTCTCTCTCTCTCTCTCTCTCTCTCTCCCCCCCCCCCCCCGCCCCATTCCCTTCCTTCATCCCATTATTTTTCCCTCTGAGCCCATCTCTCCCCTCCCCTTCTCTCCTCTCTCTCTCTCTCTCTCTCCTCCCCTCTCACTCTCTCTCTCTCTCTCCCCCCCCCCATTCCCTTCCTTCATCCCATTTATTTTTCCCTCTGAGCCCATCTCTCTCTCTCTCTCTCCTTTTTCTCTCCTCTCTCTCCATCTCTCTTCTCCCCCCTTTCCTCTCTCTCTCTCTCTCTCTCTCTCTCTTTTCATGGGGTTGCTTCAGGACTCTTCATTGCCTAATTTGACGTCACCCATCTTAAATTTTTTCATTCTTTCAAATGAGTGTGTGCGTGGGAGAGTAGGTGCGTGCATGCTGCGTGTGTGTATGTGTTCGTGGTGTGTTTGTGTTAGTGTGTGTGTGTGTTAGTGTGTGTGTGTGCGCCCCGCACGCGTGAGTGTTTGTGTTGTGCGCGCCCACTTTTGTGTGGGATACATGAGTGCTGACGCTCATGTATGTTTAAAGGTGAATACTCACGAGCGCGTTTGTGTGTGTTGTGTGTGTGGTGTGTGTGCGCGCGCTCGCGCGCAGGCGTTCATGCATATGTAAGGTGAAAATGCACGGTAAGTGTGTGGTGTATAGGTGTCTTATTCTTCTGTCCCGTCTGTTCTTGAATGTGCACACTGCTTGCGTAACCAAAGCATGAAAAGTCAGAACATACGAGAGCATCCTTCGCTCTGCAAATGGTGCCTGCTGTGCCTGACCGATGTGACTGTCCAAAGCTGGGCTGGTTTGTTTGCAGAACGTGATTGTCAGTGGTGGTTGGTTTTTTTTGTGCAGAACGGATTGGGCAGTGGGGTTTTGGGTTTTTTGTGCAGAACATGATTGTCAATGCTGTTGGTTTGTTGTGCAGAACGTGATTGTCATGGTGGGTTGGTTTTTTGTGCCCGAACATGATAGTCATGGGGTTGGTTTTTGTTCAGGACGTGATTGTCATTTCTGGGGTTTGGTTGTTGTTCAGGGCGTGATTGTCATGCTGGGGTGTTTGTTGTTCAGGGCGTGATTGTCAGTGCTGGGTTGGTTGTTGTTCAGGACTGATTGTCAATGCTGGGTTGATTTGTTTGTTCAGGACGTGATTGCATGCTGGGTGGTTATGTTGCTCAGGACGTGATTGTCATGCTGGGGTTTGGGGTGTTGTTCAGAATGATTGTCAGTGCTGGGTTGATGTGTTGTTCAGGACGTGATTGTCAGTGCTGGTTGGTTTGTTGTTCAGGACGTGATTGTCAGTGCTGGGTTGGTGTGTGTTCAGGACGTGATTGTCAGTGCTGGGTTGGCTTGTTGTACAGGACGTGATTGTCAGTGCTGGGTTGGTTTGTTGTACAGGACGTGATTGTCAGTGCTGGGTTGGTGTGTTGTTCAAGACGTGATTGTCAGTGCTGGGTTGGTTTGTTGTTCAAGACGTGATTGTCAGTGCTGGTTGGTGTGTTGTTCAGGACGTGATTGTCAGTGCTGGGTTGGTGTGTTGTTCAAGACGTGATTGTCAGTGCTGGTTGGTGTGTTGTTCAAGACGTGATTGTCAGTGCTGGGTTGGTGTGTTGTTCAAGACGTGATTGTCAGTGCTGGTTGGTGTGTTGTTCAAGACGTGATTGTCAGTGCTGGGTTGGTGTGTTGGTCAGGACGGCTGCTGACCGAGGACGCGGAGACGCTGTCGGACGTGAAGCAGCTGCTGAGTCAGCTGTACAGCACGCTGCACGTGGAGGACTACCAGCTGCAGCGGGAGAAGGAGCTGCAGGCCCGCCTGGAGGACCTCCGCTCCCAGATCGCCCCCATCGAGCAGGTGGGTCCTGGCTGGCCTCATCTGAGGTGCTGCCCTGTCTGTCTGTCTGTCTGTCTGTCTGACTGTCTATCTGTCTATCCGTCCGTTCGTCCCTCCCTCCCCACTATCTCTCTCTCTCTCACTCCCTCTCCCTCCCTCCTCATCGTCCCCCACTGTGTATGTGTGTATGAGAGAGAGAGAGAGAGAGAGAGAGAGAGAGAGAGAAAAGAGAGAGAGAGAGAGAGAGAATGGTTGTGTGTGTGCGTGCGCGCCTTTCTGTTCCTTTGCTTGTTGTATTTTGCCACTTCTTTTCTCTCTGTTTGCCTTTTACGTATGTCACTTTTTTAAGTCAGCGTTACAAATAAAACCTACCTCGGTTAGATGTAAAATCTCACTGCCCATGCCTCCTCTCCTCCGTCCATCCATTCTCCCATCCCCTTCCCTTCTTCTCCTCCTCCCCCCCCCCCCCCCCCCACCTGAACACAGCTTTTGCAATCCCAGATGTTGAACAGTCACCATTCTTTTTATAGCTTACACCTCCACCACCACTGCAATCCCGCCCTCCATCCCCGAAACAACGATGTAAAATGTAACAATGCAGCAATCTCGATGTAAAATGTAACAATGCAGCAATCTCGATGTAAAATGTAAAATTGCAGCTGTCTTGATGTAACAGTAAACGATGCAGCTGTCCTCCACGAAAAATGAAACAGTGCAGCAGTCTGGATGTAAAATGTAACAATGCAACAGGCTCGATGTAAACTGTAACGATGCGGCAATCTTGATGTAAAATGTAACGATGCAGCTGTTTCGATGTAAAATGTGCAGCAGTGCAGCAGGCTCAATGTAAGATATAACAATGCAGCAGGCTCAATGTAAGATATAACAATGCAGCAGTCTCAGTGTAAGATATAACAATGCAGCAGTCTCAATGTAAGATATAACAATGCAGCAGTCTCAATGTAAGATAGAACAGTGCAGCAGTCTCAGTGTAAGATATAACAATGCAGCAGTCTCAGTGTAAGATATAACAATGCAGCAGTCTCAATGTAAAATATAACAATGCAGCAGTCTCAATGTAAGATATAACAATGCAGCAGTCTCAATGTAAGATATAACAATGCAGCAGCTCAATGTAAGATATAACAGTGCAGCAGTCTCAATGTAAAATATATCAGTGCAGCAGTCTCAATGTAAAATATACCATGCAGCAGTCTCAATGTAAAATATACCAGTGCAGCAGTCTCAATGTAAAATATAACAGTGCAGCAGTCTCGATGTGAAATGTTACAATGCAGCAGCCTCGATGTGAAATGTTACAATGCAGCAGCCTCGATGTGAAATGTAACAATGGAGCAGTCTCGATGTAAAATGTAACAATGCAGCAGTCTCGATGTAAATTGTAACAATGCAGCAGTCTCGATGTGAAATGTAACAATGCAGCAGTCTCGATGTAAAATGTAACAATGCAGCAGTGTCGATGTAAAAGGTAACAATACAGCAGTCTCGATGTGAAATGTAACAATGCAGCAGTCTCGATGTAAAATGTAACAATGCAGCAGTGTCGATGTAAAATGTAACAGTGCAGCAGTGTCGATGTAAAATGTAACAGTGCAGCAGTCTCGATGTAAAAATGTAACAATGCAGCAGTGTCGATGTAAAATGTAACAATGCAGCAGTGTCGATGTAAAAATGTAACAATGCAGCAGTGTCGATGTTAAATGTAGCGATGTGGCAGTATTTGGACTTGAATCTTTAACTGTTGATAAGTAGTGGACTGTGCTACTTTCATAAATGTTACATTTCAGCAGCACTAAAATCTACAATTGATTTTCGTGTTTTTACTGATTGATAATTTTTGAACCCCATGGAATATTTAGACTTAAACCTTTTAAATGTCGATAACTACTAAAATGTGTTATTTGATATTCTTTTAACTCTTTCGGCTGTACTTAAATCTACTGTTGAGTACACTCTTTTGTAGTTTGCTGCCCATTTGGACAACAGAAACTTAGTTGCAGGATGTTATAAGTTTATTTCACTTTTCAGATGATCATATCTGCTCACTGTGTGTGTGTGTGTGTGTGTGTGTTGTGTGTGTGTGTGTGTGTGTTGTGTGTATGTGCTTTAGGCCATCGACTAGAGTGACAATGTGTTTCAACATTGTGCTGATCCCAAATACTGACTATGAACATTTGTTATTCTAAACAGTTGTTATAGTTTTCGTAGATCACCACACACACACACACACACACACACACACACAACACACACACACACACACACACACAACACAACACACAACACACACACACACACACACACACACACACACACACACACATACACACACACACACATACACACACGCACACACATACACACACACACACACACACACTCGCTCGCACGCACGCACGCACGCACGCACGCACGCACCACGCACACACACACACACACACACACACACCACACACACACACACACACAGGTAAGAAAGTTTCATTTCAAGCAGATATCATATTTCCAGCAGATATCACATCCGAACATTGTAACAGTGTTACTTTGTGTGCGTAGAGATGCTGCATCGTTACATGTTACGTTTCATCGTAGCGCGCAGTTCCTAATTAGCGGTTGACATCTTTGCCATGACAGCACCCAGGACACAAGGAAAACTTTGACTTATATCAGTATGTCTTTTGAAAGGTGTGGGAGAGATCAGACGACCCCGTATGGGTAAATTTGCGAGTGGTGTATGTGTGCTGTGTGGTGCGTGTGCGTGTGTGTGTGTGGTGTGTGTGTGTGTGTGTGTGTGTGTGCGCGCGCGTGCGTGCGTGCATGCATGCGTGTGTGTGAATGATTGAAATATCGGTCCAGACGATAGAGTCAGACAGCCCAGGGCAACGGTACTGTGCCAAATTCTCTAACGGCACCTTCGGCTTCACAAAGAGTATAGTTTTCTCTTCATTTCCTTCGAGAACAAAAATGAACAACGATTGAAACTTGCCAATCACGCATGAAATAAAAGGAAAAGAAAAGGAAGAAAGGAAAGGGAAGAAAGAAAGACAACGGTAACAAGGCGTCCACAAGGGATGCTTGGAATGTTTGAAACGAAGAGTACCGTGTACAGCGTACTTCAAAGCATTGCCAGTGTACTACTTCAAAGCCAGGTCCCAATAAATGCCTTTCACTCGCTTCATCCATACCCGTCACAGAACTGAAGCCTGTGCCACTAGACACCATACGAAGATGACTGTCTGTCTCTGTCTGTCTAAACGTCGATGTCTTTGACCCACTTTTCCCCATCTTTCAGTCTAGCCCTGCCGTCTGATCTCCCGGATAGCCTTGCTTGTGATCAGTTCATCCCACGCGCGCTGAGAGGACAAAAAGAAAGACCAAAAAAAAGGGAAAAGGGGTGTGTGTGTGTGGGGGGGGGGGGGGGGGGGGGGGGGGGGGGGGGGGAAAGGGCAAAGAGGAAAAGGGAAAAGCAAAGACGAAAGAAACAGCAAAAAAAAAAAAAAAAAAAAAGAAAGAAAAAAGGGAAAAACACCAGACGATTTAAGGAGAGGGGGAGAGAGAGAAAGGGGGAAGGTATGAAAAGACAAGACAAGAAAAACAAAAAGAAACCAATAAATATGATGAAATGACATGGAAGGGGGTGGGGTGAGGTGAAAGAAGAAGAAGAAAGAGGACAGAAAGAAAGAAAGGTAAGGAAAGAAAGGAAAAGCCGCGAGAGAAAGTAGGACACACCCGGCCAACAGATAATGAACCGACTGAAATCTTCGCCATGCGAAGAACTCTGAGCAAACGTTGCTTATGTTTAAGAGATGAGTGGAAAGGGGGGGGGGGAGGAGGGGGGGTTCGGATGGGTTGATAGGTGGCTGTAAGAGCGGGAAGGAGGGGGGGGGGGGGGGTTTTGGGGGGGGGGGGGGGGGGGGGGGGGGGGTGGGGGGGGGGGGAGGAGGGGGGGGGGGGGTGGGGGGGGGGGGGGGGGGGGGGGAGGGAAAAGAGGAGGAAGGAGAGAGAGGCATGAGGAGATGGTGGGTGATATAGGGCGAGTGGAGGTAGGAGAGAGAGCAAAAAGAACGACAGACAGAGGAAAAAAAAAAGGGAGGGGGGAGGTGTAAGGGAGCGGGGGAAAAGAGGGGAGGGGGAATGGGGGAGGCCCCGGGGAGAGAGGAGAGAGAGGGGGGGGGGGGGGGTTTGAGGATGGGAATCATGGGGGAAAAGTCACAGTAGAAGGGGTTTAGGCATGGGGGTTAGAGGGGCAGATCTTTAGGCAGGGGGCAGAGGGTTCTTGAGAAAGGGCAGGGGGGGGGGGTGGGAGAAATAAACCCGCGCGCGCGCGCGCACGCACACACACAACACACACACACACACACACACACACACACACACACACAACACCACACACACCACACACACACAGAGTGGGGGGGGTGAGAGAAAAAACAGCCAAGCCTTTCTGGCATTCGCTCTTCCCTATTTTTAGGGCACGTAATTGCCTTTTGTTTTGACAATGCCAGCTTCTACGTACCCTTCTCTCGTCCTTCAATGCAGCTGTGTTTACATCCCCGATACCCCAGCTACGTTCGTCACGACACGCAGGCTTTTTTCTCTCTCGTAATATAATCCATTTTCTCTCTCTCCTCTCCTCTCTCTCCTCTCTCTCTCCTCTCTCTCTCTCTGGGAAAAAAAAAAAATATATATATATATATACATACCATACATACATACAATATATATACATTTATATAATACATACATACATACATACATACATACATACATATTTATATCAAACGCACCCAACACACACACACACACACCACACACACACACACACACACACACACCCCAACACAAAACACCACGCATACTCACACACACGCGCGCGCGCGCGCAACACACCCCACACAACCACGCACGCACGCACGCACGCACGCACATGCGCGCGCATACACCTATGCCTACGCGTGAGAATATTAGAGTGTAACATTAACGGACTGCTTGTTTGCTGATTATTCTGACAGTTCTGCCAGCGTGTATTTTATTGTGTCACTGAAATGCTTGTCGCAATTATTTCTGACAGCCTGTTTGGGGGGGATATATATATATATATATATTTTAGATAGATTGATAGATAGATAGATATATATATTTTCAGATATAATATATATAATCTGTGGGGGGGTGGTATTGCTGATTATAAGGACATAAACTGCCAAAACAAAAAAACATGGGAGTTAAACGGTCATTGGGCTGCTCGAGGTTAGAAGATGCCGCAGTACTGGCAACAAAAATCTATTTCATTCGATCATTTCTGCAAGTGACAATACTCTCTTTTCTCCTGCGCGTGCCAGATTCTGTGTGTGTTGAAAAGAGAAGACGCGCAGCGATAACATGAAATGATGACACAAAGCAACATACCCGAGGTGGAAAATCCCTCGTCGCTGCGTCGTGTCCAGCGTGCCCTGGCTCCGTTGGCTGTCGTCCGCGGGGTGAAGGATTCTTTGGGGACGCGCGTTCTGCTTCCGTCCTATTTCTTGTGGTTGGGACGAGGAATTTTATGAAAACGTATCAGGCAGGGGGGGTCTTCGCCGTATTAGAGCATGCACACTCACAGTTACATTACGTAATTTTACCTGGTGAGTGACGTACTCCCCCGCCCTCCCCCCCCCCCTGCCCCCCCCCCCCCCTCCCCCCCCTCCCCCCGCTCTCTGACATGTTCATCACACATGCACTTTTGCTCAGGAAAAAAACCCACACCAATTCAACGCGCTGCTTTTATTAATCCGTGCATTGTGTGTGTGTGTGGGTGTGTGTGTGTGTGTGATGTGTGTGTGTGTGTGTGTGTGTGTGTGTGTAACAACAGTAATAACGATAACAGTTAGTAAGATATAAAATAAATCCAGTTTGTTGATCATGTGTGTATATGTGTATGTCCGCGCTTGCGCACGTTGTGTGTGTGTGTGTGTGTGTGTGTGTGTGTGTGTGTGTGTGTGTGTGTGTGTGTGTGTGTGTGTAAGAGAGAGAGAAAGAGATGCAATTTAATTTCTAGAATTTTTTGAAGATGTAATTTCTTATGAATACATATCTGACCCATTTGTCAATCACTGTCATCATCTTCAGTCATGAGGGAGGGAACACAGAGGAACATAGAAAGAGAGAGGGGAGGAGGAGGAGGAAACGCAGCGAACCTAGGAAGAGAGAGAGAGAGAATCTTCATCGGCATAAAGCGTGTTTTATCAGTGTGTGTGTGCGTGTGCGGCGCGCGCGCGCGCGGGTTGTGTGTGTGTGTGTGTGTGTGTGTGTGTGGCTGTAGAGTATGCCCCCATTGGGCGTGAAAGTACAGGTGGTTAAAGTCAGGGAGACCATTGTGAACAGGTCCCAGGGTATTGCGCCATTGACTGAAGCCTTAGTTTACTGCCAGCACACCAGCCCGGCACAATGGCACGCAGACGGCCTGTCCCCAACCGTAGACAACGCCATGGCAAAGAATTTTAGTACACTCCGTAGTGTACTATATTCTTTGGCCATGGCACGTATCGTCATGATCGAGTTTCCCAAAACCTTGACTGGGGCTGGGGTTGGGCCACTGGAAACCGCCTGAGTTCGGAAAGCCTGATTGTGTTTGTCCGCACACCACCTATAGAAAGAGATGCAATTTAATTTCTAGATTTTAGTGGGGGGGGGGGGGGGGGTGAACATTGCTTAATCTGGTGTGTGTGTGTGTGTGTGTGTGTGTGTGTGCTGATATGTGTGTTTATGTGTGTGTGTGTGCGTGCGCGCGCGTGCGCGCGCGCGCGCGCGCGCGCGTGGTGTGGTGTGTGTGTGTGTGTGTGTGTGTGTGTGTGTGTGTGTGTGTGTGTGATAGCAGTGTGGGCACCGAGGTTCTTAGCTTAGACGCACCTACAGAAAAGTACGATTGAATAAATAGGTCTTCCAGCAGTTCACCGCTTTGACTGGTAGTGAATGGACGAGGAGGATCGCGCTTTTTTTCCGCCCACCTGTCCCTTATCCCAACCATACACCTCTCTCTCTCTCTCCTCTCTCTCTCTCTCTCTCTCTCTCTCTCTCTCTCTCTCTCTCTCTCTCTCTCTCTCTCTCTCTCTTTCTTCTTCTTCTTCTTCTTCTTCTTCTCTTGTCTTCTCTCTCCTACGCATGCATGCGGAAGTTCTCACATACGCAGATGGTTAGGCCCAAGATGCGACGCAAACCCAAGGAGGATGAATCCTAATGGAGCTGAAATACGGTTGGATAAAAAGCATTATTCAGTACCCACCAAGAGATGTTGTCACCAATAGGAGAGCTGACATAGAAGCTCCTTTAAATTGCAGATACACCCTTGGTGGATCGGTAAGAGGAGGAGCACGCAAACTAAACAACCATCTCCTCTGCTGTCCCGACACTCCTTCAACCACTGTACAGCCCCATAGGCAAGCAGGCGAACGAGCTGGCCACAGCCATGTCTGAATTCCAGAGCGTGGCTGTTTTAGCATGGCAGTAGAGATCCCCTCACTGCCGTAGTGAAGAAGCAAGAGACTGGTAAAGAGCGAGGTCAGGCTGACTGCTGTGAAGAGTCAGGAACTGTTCTAAGAACAAGAGGAGATGGCTGACACAAGCCACAAATGACGAACCCTAAGGATGGGCTCCACCGTTCTCTTCAGAGAGGACCTAGTCATGATAGGCGGTGGAGGACCATTGCTGTATCAAATGTCACCCCAGTAGAGAAGGTCATCCCGGTACCTGCTTGACATTTTGTACCGGCTGGTTATATCATGTATATCCACAGTGGACTGCTTGTCGTCAAATGGGAATGCATGAATCGGGGGGTCTGTGATGTGGGTGTGCAGGTGCAGTAAGTGCGATGCATGCTGATAGCCGGTGCCGGCAGTGGTGGTGATGGCAGTGTAAGAAAGTAAACTGTAGACTTTGATAGGTTTCACTGTACTTGTGCTGTCATGTTGAAAGAACGACAACCTCCTATATTGACGATGACAACGGCGACGAGCTGATGATGATGATGATGTGTTTATTTGACACTACTTTAGGCATAGCTTGTTGGGCCCGTGTCCTTGCTGCTGGCTGGGTCAAGTGGTGCGAGAGACATGTGAGCTTAAGCTAAAGTCCCAACACTTTTTGTCCTTTTTTCTATTTGATTTCGACAGGGGTTTTTGTGTGTGTGTGGTTTTTGTTTTCAATGCTGAATCCCAGTCCGCCGATATCAAAGACTGACGCATACTCGCCCTCCCTTCTCCACCTCGTACACTCAGATCACACAGTTCAAGTGACAAGTCAGACAGTTTCTTCCGCGAGGTGGCATTCTATGCAGGGGTGACATTCTGGACATTGTGGACCTGGGTGACATTCCGTGCAGGGCTGACTGACATTTTGTACCGCCACAAGGGCTGGCCATTGCTGGTTGTAGCATCCGTGTTCGCCTGACTCCACTACACTGAAGGTCAGCACATGTGCTGGCGGTGCACCCTCTCCCCCCCCCCCCCCCCCCCCCCCCCCCCCCCCCCCCCCCCCCCCCTTATCTCATGACAGTGCGGCTTGTTCTGCGGGACTGCAGTTTCTGCTATACCGATAAGCTGTCAACCTGACCCTCGGAGAACGCAGTGTAGATCTTCAACTCCGTGGAGAGTCTGAGCCGTTCTGCCAGCTCCCTTAGAGCTTTCAGCGTCAGTAGTCGACAACAGAAATACGCCCCGAACATGTCAGATAAACTCGCGCAACGGCCCCGCATCTCTTCTCTCTCTCTCTCTTCTCTCTCTCTCTCTCTCTCTCTCTCTCTCTCTCTCTCGCTCTCTCTCTCTCTCTCTCTCTCTCTCACACACACACACACACACACACACACACACACACACACACACACACACACACACACAACACCACACACAATGCGCGTGTGCGCCCACAGAGAGTCAGGCAGGGGAGAAGAGGACGGGAATGGGATTGAAGGAAAAAACGCAGGGATTAAAAGCAGTGCGTTGAGGTGGTTCCCTTTTTTTTTTTTTTACCCCGAGTAAAGGTCCATGTGTGATGAACATGTCAGAGTGCGGAGTTGTGGTGGGGAAGGGGTCTGGAGAGCGGGGAGGTTGGACTGATGACGCTGGCTGGAGATGAACTGGCGCCATGGACAAAGGGATGAGGTGATACATACATTTTTACCGTAAGAGAAGATCATCCGCTGACGAGAAGAAGCTTTGAGAGTGATTTTTTTTAGCCTCTTTCCGTCTACAGGTTATCTGATATCACGGAGGGGAAAAAAAAAACCGTGGATATTGCCGCTGATGAAGGAGTTAGAGATAGTCCAAAAAGAGAAACAAGAGGGGAGGGGAAGGCTGGGGGGGGGGGGGGGGGGGGGGAGAGAGGGCCAAGCATGGGGATGGGAATGAGAGGATAGCGATTACTGACGATTATCTTCGGAAGATTGAAATCGTTATATTCGATCCGAAAGAGAAATGGGGAGAGGGAGAGAGGACAGGTGTGTGTGTGTGTGTGTGTGTGTGTGTGTGTGTGTGTGTGTGTGTGTGTGTGTGTGTGTGCACGCGCGCGCGCGCGCGTCTGTGCGTACGTGCATGCGTACGTGCGTGTACATGCGCGCGTCTGCATGGGTGCATTCACGCCTGATAGAAGAAGACTGTGTCTAAGGAGAGGCGTCAGAATGTTGCATCAACTGGCTTTTGCGAATATGACAAACGGCACTGTAAGGAGCGAAAATTGTGAAAGAGCGATTAATGGCTCGAATCGTCAGTGGATGGAATATTTAGTGCTTTTATGAAAGAGAAACAGTCTCTCTCTCTCTCTCTCTCTCTCTCTCTCTCTCTCTCTCTCTCTCTCTCTGTCTGTCTGTCTGTCTGTCTGTCTCTCTCTCTCTCTCTCTCTCGCTCTCTCTCTCTCTCTCTCTCTCCTCTCTCTCTCTGTCTGTCTCTCTGTGGATGTGTGGTGTGTGTGTGTGTGTGTGTGTGTGTGTGTGTGTGTGTGAGGGAGAGAGAGAAGGGGGGGGGGGGGGGGGCGAGGGGGAGAAAGCTGTCGTGCGATACATGGAAGGGAAACGACACGTTTGAATCTGGTGGAGGAGTGGCATGAGAGTGTTTTCCGTTGTGTGTGTGGTGTGTGTGTGGTTGCTTGTTGGTGTGGCTGCGCGCCTGGGTGTGCTTTCGATATCTTCAGTGTGAAAGTTATCATAGGGAAAGTGATAGGGAAACCGTGGCTAGGGCGATGCTAAGCTGAGGAAATGCTATACACGTGAATCTGTTGGCTTCATGGTGGTGACGGCCGTTGTGTGTGGTGATTGGGGTTATGACAGACAGTCAGAGACCGACCGACCGACCGACAGACGGACAGAGGAGGGTGGGGATTGTTACCGCAAAAAATTGTCACCACTGCACAAAATGTCACAACTCGCAGTCGTGACAATTTGTGCTCCTATGCCCCATTTTCGATTCCTTCTTGCACAAAATGTCACAGCCTCTGCTAGTCTTGTTAGTCCGCCGCTTTCAAGAAAGCGAGTAGACTATTAAGTTCATTCGTGTCTGGTTCTTTCCTTTGTTTGTTGTGGTTTTTTGTTTTGTTTGTTTGTTTGTTTGGGTGTGTCTGTCCCACGTCGGCCAAAACGGACATTTTTGGCAATGTCTCTTCAACCACTTAAGACAGGGCCCTTTTCAAATTTGTTTGTTGATTTGGTAAGGTATGCTGATACTGCTCGCCAAAAATCAGGGTCAAGGTCACGCTGATATTTGAACACCCATTTCCTTTTCCTGCAATATTTTCCACATCTTTCAAGGTACATTTTCCAAACTTACTACACAGGTGCATAGCCTTGGGAACAACAACTGACAACCCGTGTGCGCTGCGTACCCGTTGGGCGCAGCGCACACAAAACCCCAAAATTTCCTACTTTCCGTTTTTATGACCTTGGCAATATCTGTTGAACCACTTACCCTTTTCAAATTTTGTTTGTCGACTAGGTAAGGTAAGCTAATACTGCTCGCAAAACATCAGCGATCCCGCGTGACCTTGACCCTTGACCTTGGACCTTGAAGACCCATTTCCTTTGTCCTGAAAATTATAGATTGCAAGCCAAATTGAAAAACCACACACACAAAAAAAAGAATGCGTGGACATTATAGTATATCCACCCATCCATCCCACCGCCTACACACCCACACCCACACAGATAAGAGAGAGAGTTCTGACAATTTGTGCAGCAGGGATTTAAAAAACGGTATACAGGTGCACAAATTGTGACAATTTTGACATTTTGTGCAAATTGTGACAATTTGTGTAGTGAATAACTGCACAAAAAAGTCATTGTGACATTTTCTGCAGTGGTGATATTTTGTGCGGTAACAGGGGTCGCTTTGTGGTTTTTGATGCGGTACAACAACCAGAAATAAGCGACAACAAATACAACACCAGCACCCGCGAACATTACACGCACTCCGAATAATTTATGGAAACACGGACTTGAAAATCTGTGCCATTTTTGAAAGGGAGGGACGGGGGTATCTCATTTTATGAGGACGGCTGAGACCATGAAATCCTTTTGATCGCGTTTTTGAGAAAGGAGGGGCAGACATGTGTACTTGACTGCACTGGTTCATTGAAACGATTTTTAAAACAGAATGAAACCTCATGCTGTTTTGACACCGAAATGTTTAATTGCAGGCGAGTTACCACACTGAACGGTTACAGTGAGACCTTAACAAAGTGTCTGTAAGGAGCACAGACCAAGTGTCAGCCTCCACACTTCCAGGTACTACCACAATACTGCTGCTGCTGATATTGTTGCTGCTGCCGCTGTTCTTACTACAACTACTGCTGCTGCTGCTAATACTAATGCAAATAACAATGATATTGAGATAAACAGCAAAGGCGCTAAAATTTACATACAAGATACACTGGAAACTTTCTCTTATGGCCACTGTGTGTATGCGCGAGAGTCGTCGGTATCGGCAAGTTCCTTCGGAGTGTCGTTGGGTGAACGCGTGGCGCCTAAACTACCACTGGTCGCGGCAAGGGTCATTAGAGCCGAGTAGGGGAGCTTAGTATGGGCGTTGAAATAGGACAGGCGCCATTGAACAACCGCGGAATTTGAGGGCAGAGCGCGGGACCTGATGGTTTTACTCCCTGCGGACTTCGGTTGTGGAGAATGCGTGTGGAAAGGGGTTTAAGCCTGTGTTAGGCTGTGTATAGGAGGAATGCCATGGGAGAGTCTGGAAATGAAACAGTAGGAACAGAACAGAGGGGGGAGATCACAGGAATTCAAGCCATGGAGGAGAGAGATTACAGGAATGAAACACAGAGAGAGATCTGAGGAATTAAAGCTGTATATTATATATAATATATATATATATATATATATATATATATATATATATATATATATGTGTGTGTGTGTGTGTGTTTTGGTGTGTGGTGGGGTTGTTTTGGTGCGTGGCGTGCGTGTGCGTGTTTTGGTGTGTAGATAGATAGATGTCACAGAAATTGAAGCCAGAGGAAAGACCCACGGGAAATTGAAGCCAGAGAGTTGGAGAGCAGGGAAACGAAGTCCCCAGCCCCAACACCCTTCGAGATGATCAGCGAAAAATGCCATTTTTAATGTTGCAAAATGGTGTGTGTGTGTGTGTGTGTGTGTGTGTGTGTGTGTGTGTGTGTGTGTGTGTGTGTGTGTGTGTGTTTGTTTGTTTGTTGTCCGTCGAGACGACGAAGACCATCTAGTCATCCTGGGATCGGGGGTGAGTGCGTAGATGGCTGGTCAGCTCGATCTGCGCCGGAAAGACCTATCACAGTAGGGGACAGGGGATGGTGGCAGCAGCTGGAGATCTGTTGACACTGGCCTTCCTGATCATCTGCGCTGCTCGCTGCAGCAGTTCTGTTGCTTTCACTTTTTTGTTGTTGTTAAGGGGCGGATCCTAAGGGAGTGGAGACGGGGGCCGAATGTGGAGTGCGATTGACGTGCTGTTTGTCAGACCCTTTGGGTTTAACGACTTTGTTGTGCCCGGACCGAAGCCTCCTCCGGGGAGTCGGGACAAGTCGGGAAAAGGCGGTTCCCGGGGAAATCGTTAAATATTGGATGTTTTGTGAGACTCGCCCCGACCTGCAAAAAGGTTGGCAGACCCACAGTTTCAGCTACTAATCGCGAGGAAGCTTGCAAAAATTCGGTGCATCGCGTGGCCTGACGCTTTGTCGCTATAGCAGTCCGGCTAATCCAACAGCTGCGATCTCCAACGAACAAACGTTTGCTGTCAAGACCCAAACACGATTCGGCGTGGGTTATGTGTGTGTTTGTGTGGGTGATTACCCTGTGTGTGTGTGTGTGTGTGTGTGTTGTGTGGCGCGCGCGCGCGCGCGCTATTGCTTTTGAAAAGAATCGGTTTCTTTCATCATTGTCTGCTGACTCTCTATCGCTTTAAAAAGAAAAAAGGAGAAAAAAAGGGGAGGAAGGGGAGGGGGGGGGGGGGGGGGGAGGAAAAGAAAGAAATCGTCAACAGGGAGAGAGAAATGAGGCAGACCATTGTTTCGAGGATGTGATATTGATGTTAGGAAGTAAAAACAATTTATTCTCGCCTTACCAAACCTTTTCCCTCTCCCCCCTTCCCCTTCCTTCTTCCCTCCCCCATTCCGACCTTCATCCCCCACCTCCATTACCTCTACCCCCATCGCCACGCTTCGTTTCTTCTCTGACCCTCCACCCCCCCCCCCCCCCCCCCCCCCCCCCCCCCCCCCCCCCCCCCCCCCCC
>CM031595.1:88584365-88594365 GCA_018398815.1 Conus ventricosus | reverse complement strand
AAAGACATATGGTTTAGTTGTGTCCATTCAGTAAGTTTATCAATATCTGCTTGTAGCTTAACTGTTAATTCATAGGCATCAGAGTCGCTTTCGTGAAGAGATGTATCATCTGCAAACATTTCGCATTTACATTTAACAAAACAAGGCAAATCGTTTACGTAAATAGTAAACAAAAGAGGTCCTAACACAGAGCCTTGTGGAACACCATATTTGACAGTGTGACGGGTCTCCGACGCTCCCCTTCGTTATTAAAATATGATTTTCATATTCAGGGATGCAGGGGGTTATAGACAGAAGTATTTACGCTTTCACAACCAAAATGCGCTCTCGCATAGGCACACGCACTCTGTCACTCACATCGGGCCCGCACAAAGGTGACGGGAAACCAATAACATTTCATAGAAAATAATCAACTTTTATTCAACTTGACTCCGAGCCCCCACCCGTCACTACACAACACAACTATCTGTATCATACAACAATGTAAACAGCATACAGACAATTTCATAAATCGCATCCCCTGTTCTTCAGTTATTCTTACTTAGCCAGGAAAGACAATATTCCACTATTCTGTTTGCACACTTATAACCTTAAGAGCAAATAAACGTCCATAACTTGCCAGCATTCCTTGGTTGATCGTCAGTTTCTCTCATCCACTGTACGACCACGAGCTGAAGCTGCCACACCGTTGTGTCCTCCCGACTGGCCAAATCTCAGTTGGGGGACACTGGCAACGTAGCTTGAGTCGCACCCTCACACCGAGTCTCCCAGACTCCACCGTACTTCGCCCTCTCCACTGAAAGGGCTCCTGTCGGCCTCTCCCACAGGTCTTCTCTGGCTGCAAACACCCCACCGTTGTCTGGCAGCTCCCTGTCTAGGCTCCAACAGGCTACACGTCTTGCTGTCGACCGTCCCCACACGGGAGACAATTCTTCTCGTCGTCGGCTCCGAGCTACAGCAACCTCCACTGTCTTACGTCCCCACCCAGGAGACAACAAGGCGACAGCTAACCTCTGCTTCACGCTGTATTTTCTTGAGCCCTCAGCAAGACGGACGAGTTCACTTTCCCTTAAGTGAGTCACACCTTCCTGGTTTTCCAAGCA
Source organism: Conus ventricosus (assembly GCA_018398815.1). Taxonomy (NCBI): domain Eukaryota; kingdom Metazoa; phylum Mollusca; class Gastropoda; order Neogastropoda; family Conidae; genus Conus; species Conus ventricosus. Next base: position 88,593,262 of record CM031595.1, on the reverse strand, counting down.
CCTTATATTCGTTCTCAAAGAAAGAGAGAACCCGAGTTTAACTGGCTCAACCAATGGAATCACTGGCACACACACATCACACGATTTGTACCAATAAATCCCCAAGTTATTTTTATTCCACCAATGGAATCACTAGTCACCTACACATACACACACACCACAGCTGCTAGCGCCAACAAAGACTTGGGCACCCAGTGGTTAATGCATAACCTCCTATTCAAACTCATGTTCGATTCCCCCCAGCTACCCATTGAACTAACAGCCTGGACCTCCCTACCAGCCATGACTGATGCTTCAAGTATTTACTACCTCTATAGACAACAAGGCGCAAACCACTCGATAGGCCGCAGCCTTCCATTCATTCCTCAGAACAGGGACGAACTGAATGGCCCGCTGTACCTGCCGGCAGGCTGACGGTCACCTACCCGTGACGGTCACCTGACACGATCGCCTTCCTTTCAGGCCCACGGGAGAGCCCAGTGAATAGCCAGTGCTCAAAGTGGACACTCTTCTCTACCCAGGACTGGCAGGTCGCCAACTCCTTGTCACTATCCCTCGGACATGCGAAACACTTTCCAGCACTCCTCCCTCCTTCAGTATACGACTCGGGTATCCCCCCCTGGTGATGCCTGAATTCGCACACTTGAAGACCCAAGGAACGTGCTCTCAACAACAGCAACTACCCTTAATTTGCCTAAATGCCCGAGAACATTCGGCCGACTCATGACAGACGGGCATAAATGTTGACAATTTGTCAGCTACAGCTACTAATTTTTCCGGTCAGATAAAAAAGATGAAATAAGACTTATGAATTCTGGAGTCAGTTTGTAAAGTTCAAGTTTATGGCACAATAAAGAATGGTTGATGACATCAAAAGCTTTTTCAAAGTCTACGAAGAGAATACCTGCAAATTTATTCTCGTTTATGCTGCAAAGAAGACTGTCGATAAGCTGTATGAGGGCTGTGTGGCAAGAATGATGTTTTCGAAAGCCCGACTGACTTTCGTGGAGAAATTTGTTATCAGCAAAATACGAATACAGAGACTTATGCATATGCTTTTCGATCGTTTTGCAATGGCTGATAAAATGGATATCGTCTGTAATTTGATGGTTTGAAGAATCCCCGGTTTTATACAAAGGAATAACTTTAGCTTCCTTAAATTTTAGAGGAAAAGTTTGTTTATCTATGCATAATTTGTATAAGTATGTCAAAGTATCTATGATAATAGGACATGACAACTTAAGTATTTTGTCTCGATACCATCTAAATCACGAGTATTTGATTGGGTTGAAGTAGACAAGGCTTTACTAACATCTAAAACGGTCATGGGTTTCAGACTAAATGGAACACGAATATCCTTAGAATGGATGTATTGTTCTAAATAATTGAGGTCATTTTCACTAGATCTATCATTTAATATGATTCTATCTGCTATGGTTGCAAAATGATTATTTAGTTGATCTGCAGATATTCTGAGCTCATTTGTTGACTTTTTGACACGTGTTTATTAGTTAATATGTTAAATTGTTTTTCCAAATTTGCCTGGTATCTTTGGTAGAAGTTAACATTGTTCTAAAGTAAGTACGTTTCGATTTCCGTTTTAATGACGTCACTTTATTTCTTTGTTTTCTGAATTCTTCATTTGTTCCGAAATTACTCAATGTTTTCTTTTATTAATTTCTGTGTCAATTTCTTTAGTTATCCATGGAGGTTTTGTTTCCTGTTTAATCCTTTTCTTTATAAAAGGGGCGTGTTTTATTATATACGGAGGTAAAAGTGTCAATCCAAAATTCAGCTGCTTTATTTGGATCTCTGATTTGATAGATGAGGTCAAGTTGTGCTTCAGAAAGGTCAGTAAGGAAATCATCTTCTTAAAGTTTCTAAAGCTCCTGTAGTAAATAACTTTATGACCTACTTTTGGAATTTTTACACGGTTTTGAACCAAGTAAGGCAAATTGGGTTGTGATCACTGCAGCCATAGGAGGGGAACAAAGTTCGATAATGAATTGTTTGCATTTGTGTAAATATGATCTATTAGAGTAGCGGAAATTTCAGTTATGCGTGTTGGTCTATCGATTAGTTGTTCTAATTTATGTGATATATAGTTTTGATACCACTTTGATTTAGTTTTTAACAGATCAATGTTAAAATCTCCTAATATAATTGTCTCATAACCTAGAATGGTTACTTCATCCATTAATGCATTGAATCTGTCCTGCCAATCAGTGGTTCTGATGGGTTTCTATAGACAAAGCCTATTGCAAGTGGTTGACAATTTTCATACTTATTTCAATCCAGACAGATTCAATACCATAATTTTCAAAATTAACTAACCTTTTACATTTTAATGAGGAAGCATGATATATGAGTAAGCCAGTAGATTTTGGTTTATAGGGGTCTAGTCGCATTATTTGGTATCCTGGCATGTCCAATTCTGCATCTGATATATAAGAAGATAATCGGGATTCAAAAAAACAAAATACATGAAAACTGTTTCCATCACTGCGAAGTATAGTTGCAATGTCATCTTTTTTGTTTATTGCATTATTGAATTAAGGTACCCTACACGAAGTCCATGTTTGGATGGCCATGTGTCTAAGGTCCTAGGCATGTTGCAGTGTATAGCACTAGGTAGGGGCTTAAATAGAATGGTGAAGGGAACACTAAATAAATCGCTGCTTATTTATAAAACAAATATTCACTTTCTAAACCAGTGGCCTAACTATTGAAATTCTAATAATGATATGGAAAAAAAATCAAAATAAAAAAATCAGAAGACAAGGTGGGAGTAATCAGACAAAGGATCAAATCCAAAGATCACAAGTATCAAAAAAACCACGAACAACAAAAGAAAATGATTTTGCAAATAGATTACAAATTAATCTGTGTAATTTTCACACAGTACAAGGTGAAAACCTATAGAGTATTTCAAAGACAAAAATAAGGAAAAACAACGGGAACAATATCAAGAAACGTTTGTACGAAATCACAATCAATCTGAACCCTCTTATGAGTAGGAAAACTGCATCACACACCATGCCTCTCTCTCTCTCCTCTCTCTCCTCTCTCTCTCTCTCTTCAGCGCCTCCTCCCTCTTCATCCCTCCTTCTCTCTCTCTTTTCCCCTCTCTCTCTCTCTCACTCCCTCTACCCCCCCCCCCCCCATACCTCCCCCCCTCTCACCGCCTTCACACACATACGTACACGCGTGTTCACCCACCACGCAAACAACGATGCAACAGAATTGTTCAAACCAGTAAAAGGCATGCCATGAATACAATAATAGGCGCTTGGACACTGCTTAATGTAATGCATTAACATATACATTCACAATGGACGATTATGTTGAATGTTCAACATGTGGGATGTCATCATGTTCAGCCAGTGCAAATAACGGGTCATGTCGGTTGTGGGAAACATGGGCTGGGTACTGGACATTGAGTTTCATTCCCGCTGGGCAGGGAAGACATCCGGTTCCGATCATAGTACGGTGACCCTGACTCTATGTCAGGATGTACACGGGGGTTAGGCAGTCTGTGTGGGGGTGGGTTAGGATGAAGCATTGGTTCTGGCTGAAAGCATCGATTCTGATCATTAGGTTGCCTCGCCAAAGAAGGGAAATGCTGCAGGGACTGTAAAGGGGTACGGCACGGTTCTAACCTGGCCATTGTTGCAGCCAGGATCCTGTTGGCGCGGGAAGTCGAACGATGGACAGGGGCATAGCTAGAGGCCTGGTTTGGGCCCTCTGTGTTAAAAGGAATTGACAATGTGAAAAGTAACTACGCTGGCTAACATTAACCTATAGGAGTAGAAGGGTTATTTGACAAACGGGCATCAGGAGCATTCTCATGGTTAGCTTGTGAGGAATAGTTGGAAGGGTAAGCATACCAGGTATCACGGAAGCGGGGGACAGGCTGGGAGGTATGAGGAATACCGTGAGGAGCGGAGTGAAACTGCTGGTTGGGAGACATGTCAGAAAGGATAGCATCGTTAAATCTGACATTGCCAGCATTGAATCTGAAATGAAAATCCCGTGAATATTTGTTCCCTCCCTGCCGACCGTTTGGCAAATCCCGCTCTGTCTGGTGACCTCTGCGCTGTGGCAGTGTGTCTACCAGCCAGTCCAAGACAGTGCTCTTGAATTTAGAGGCCAGCTGAGCTGTACCCTTAAAACTGGGGTGGGTGAGGTCTTTGTACATGGCCAGCTTAGGAGCACCAGAAGCGGCAATAAATGTATCAGTGTTGTCTATGAAAGTAGCTTCAGACTGGAAACAAGCTTCTCTAAGATTCGGTTTGTGGGGAAAACAGAATATTCAAATTGTGTCTGCCCTTTGCTGGAATTAAGGAGCTGAATGCTATTTTTGAAGTAGGAAAAGCTTGATGACACAGGTTAATCAACTGTGTCCATTGTTGAACTGTGACCTGTCCTGACGGGCAGTCATTTATGCCAACATGAACGATTAGGGCTTTGACTTTGTGATTAGCTGGTTGACGGATAAGCCAATGCTCTAAGTCAAGGGTTGAAATTCCCTGACACACAGATTTTAAACATATTATGACGTAACGCTAGTCTCTTGGGGTCCAGGTACTGCAAGACAGAATCACCACATTAAGAGCGCAGACACTTGATCATTCACAGATATAGAACTTAAGATATCACGGGAGAGAGTTTGAGTCTTGTTTTATCGGATTGAGAGTTAACATTGTCTGCTTTAGCTTTCTGCTGATGTTGAGAATACATGTCACTGGATGTTTTTCACATAACTCACTACCAGACAAAGGAGCAAAAACATTACTGACAGGAATGGAATAGTCAGTCATAAGATGAGCAGACGAGGAAGCGTCGTCACAAACGTCAGGTTTTGCAGGAAGGGCTGCTGAATCAGAGAGTGAGGCACTGGGTGTGTTGAATTCAGTGGTATAGTGCCTTCATTAGCAGGATCTGTGAGCGTGGGGGACTTGACAGGATGTGAGGAAGGCTCCTCACTCTCCACACAGCTGCTGTCACTGCCATGAACATTGATTGCTGAGCTGGCCGGGGGTTAGCAGGTTTAGCGAGATGGCATTCCGTATTATTCAGGCTGTCAGTCGGAGAAGTCGGCTGAGAAACTGACGGATGAACAGGTTTAGCTGTGTCGTCTGCACTCCCTGAGACCGCTTCTTTGAGGCTGAACTGCGCGCTGGTGTCAACTGGTTGACTTCGTGGATTTTACTTGTTTAAGTTCTGAACGGAGGTTGCCAAGTTGGGATTTAAGCCATTTGTTTTCTTTCGTTAAAACATTAACGGAGTCCTTCAACTGGAAAATTGTGATTTCTAAGTCATCAATTCTTGAGTTGAAGGAATCCCTATCAGATTTAATATGGGATTTTAGTTCTTTTTTTGTCGCCGTTTTTGCATCCTCAATCAATGAGAAAAACACATTTTTCATGTCTTGGGCTGGGAAGCATCTAGAGCATCCACTTCTTCTTTCAGCGGGTGAAGTTCTTGTCTGTACAAGTGGACAGAGGAACGCGAAACTTTGTTTTGGTTTTGTCTGAGACAAAGAGTCCGTCTGCGAAGTCTTTTACTTCTAGGTCCTAGAGGTGTTTTCCTTGAATATCTTTGACTTTGTCTCGGTTGAAGATAGTAGCGCTGATGCGGAGGGGGTAGGTTGTGTGCAGCACAACTTGCTGAGGGGTGCACTGACAGGGACTCAACAGGTGAACGTCACTGACGGACACCGGTGGTGATGTTTCCTGTTCTGTGACTGCTCTTTGGTCTCCACAGGGACTTGATCCATCCTGGGGGTCTGTCACCGCTGCAGGTTCCCAGTGAGGGTCCATTGTGGAGGTGGTCAGGGACACGGGGTCAAGGGGGTAAACAAAGTAAGAGGAACGTGAAGTGGAGAAGTCAAGCTGTCGAGGTCCTTGTTCAGCAGAAATGCACTGACGATATGTTTTAGTTTTCACACTCCTCAAGATCCCAGAGGGAGCAATCTCTTCCTTGACACAGCAGTGTGCCCGAGTCTTGATCAGTCACAAAATAAAGAGTAATAGTAATTCTTTTTGTTGATTTCCAGAAAAGGCGTATGGTGGTTTTAGCTGAAGCAGTGGGGAGATCGGTGATCCAGTGTAAGGAAGGAAATGATAATATCTGATCGTTTCGATTGTAATCAGTCACTTGTATTTAAAGGAGCTGTCAGAGATCGCTGAGTAACGATATAGAAGAACATTTTCGCCAAACCCATAATTCCTGTACACCGCACCAAAAACGTTTTTTTTATTATGTCAGCGTGTGAAGAATTTTCTTTTCGTTGAAATTTCATTGTTTTCATGTGCCTGTGGGTTTTCGTTCACGAGCGTTTGTTTCTGACATCATGCAGTTCAAAAACACAGAATCACTACGCACATACGCACATGTGTCAGCAGTGCCATACTCATGGACTTTAGACACGGGACATCGTTTCACGGAACAGTGTTCAACATCCAACGAAAGGTCATGGCAGGGCACAACTATTTTCCCAGGTACGCACGTGCACCACACTTCTTTGCCGGGGATTTGAAAATAGAATCGACTGATCGTTCACATCATCTGAATTTAGTATAAAAAACGAAAAAGCAAAAAGCAATTAACACAAAATCCAAAAACGATCAGCAAGAATTAACACCACCAACTAATGGACAGTACCTTCATACAACTTCCTGCCAAAAATTTCACACATATGTCATCTGGAAGCTGAGCAACTTTCATTTTTTTAGGAGAGCACGAAAAGAGCGACTTCCTTGGCAGTGTGCCTCTGTGTGTGTATGTGTATGTGTGTGCCCCGCACGCGCGCGTGTGTGTGTGTTGTGTGTGCGTGCTTGCATGCGTGTGTGTGTGTGCGCGCGCTTGTATGTGTGCACGTGTGTGTGTGTGTGTGTGGTGTGTGTGTGTGTGGGGTGTGTGTGTGTGTGTGTGTGTGTGTGTTGTGACTGTGACGACGATAGGACTGGCGAGAGTTTACGACAGAACTATGGTTTATTGTTGGCAGAGATACAAGAGTTGTGTTATGGCAGGACTGGCAAGGGAGGGAAGGTTTGTGAGGACAGACCGGCAGGTTTTGTCATGACAGAACTTGTACAAATGTCGTAGGCCAGACACAACACAGGGTTTCACATCATACAACTGATAAGGATTCGTATGTCAGAAATGGCAAGGGATTAGTATGACAGACCTGACAGTGTTCAGTATGACAGACCTGACAGTGTTCAGTATGACAGACCTGACAGTGTTCATGTGACAGAGAGGACAATGTTCATATGACAGACCTGACAATGTTCAGTATGACAGACCTGACAGTGTTCAGTATGACAGAGAGGACAATGTTCAGTATGTGTTCAGTAGACAGACCTGACAGTGTTCAGTATGACAGAGAGGACAATGTTCAGTATGACAGAACAATGTTCAGTATGACAGAGGACAATGTTCAGTAATGACAGACCTGACAGTGTTCAGTATGACAGACCTGACAATGTTCAGTGTGACAGACCTGACAGTGTTCAGTATGACAGACCTGACAGTGTTCAGTATGACAGACCTGACAGTGTTCAGTATGACAGACCTGACAGTGTTCAGTATGACAGAGAGGACAGTGTTCAGTATGACAGAGAGGACAGTGTTCAGTATGACAGAGAGGACAGTGTTCAGTATGACAGACCTGACAATGTTCAGTATGACAGAGAGGACAGTGTTCAGTATGACAGACCTGACAGTGTTCAGTATGACAGAGAGGACAGTGTTCAGTATGACAGACCTGACAAGTTCAGTATGACAGAGAGGACAGTGTTCAGTGTGACAGACCTGACAGTGTTCAGTATGACAGAGAGGACAGTGTTCAGTATGACAGAGAGGACAGTGTTCAGTATGACAGACCTGACAGTGTTCAGTATGACAGAGAGGACAGTGTTCAGTATGACAGAGAGGACAGTGTTCAGTATGACAGAGAGGACAGTGTTCAGTATGACAGACCTGACAGTGTCAGTATGACAGAGAGGACAGTCTTCAGTATGACAGAGAGGACAGTGTTCAGTATGACAGACCTGACAGTGTTCAGTATGACAGACTTGACAGTGTTCAGTATGACAGAGAGGACGTGTTCAGTATGACAGAGAGGACAGTGTTCAGTATGACAGAGAGGACAGTGTTCAGTTATGACAGAGAGGACAGTGTTCAGTATGACAGACCTGACAATGTTTCAGTATGACAGAGAGGACAGTGTTCAGTATGACAGAGAGGACAGTGTTCAGTATGACAGAGAGGACAGTGTTCAGTATTACAGAGAGGACAGTGTTCAGTATGACAGACCTGACAATGTTCAGTATGATAGAGAGGACAGTGTTCAGTGTGACAGAGAGGACAGTGTTCAGTATGACAGACCTGACAGTGTTCAGTATGACAGAGAGGACAGTGTTCAGTATGACAGACCTGACAGTGTTCAGTATGACAGACCTGACAGTGTTTCATATGACAGACCTGACAGTGTTCAGTATGACAGAGAGGACAGTGTTCAGTATGACAGAGAGGACAGTGTTCAGTATGACAGAGAGGACAGTGTTCAGTATGACAGACCTGACAATGTTCAGTATGACAGAGAGGACAGTGTTCAGTATGACAGACCTGACAGTGTTCAGTATGACAGAGAGGACAGTGTTCAGTATGACAGACCTACAATGTTCAGTATGACAGAGAGGACAGTGTTCAGTGTGACAGACCTGACAGTGTTCAGTATGACAGAGAGGACAGTGTTCAGTATGACCCGAGAGGACAGTGTTCAGTATGACAGACCTGACAGTGTTCAGTATGACAGAGAGGACAGTGTTCAGTATGACAGAGAGGACAGTGTTCAGTATGACAGAGAGGACAGTGTTCAGTATGACAGA
>CM031595.1:88576865-88579365 GCA_018398815.1 Conus ventricosus | reverse complement strand
ATGGTTCCGTTATGCAGCTAGCGAAGGGTTTTCATATTCATAATAAACCGTTTTCCCATTTTCTTCAACTTTTTTTTTATTTCAAATCTTTGCCAAGTCATTATTATAATGATGGAAGAATTGTTAACCTGCACTTGTTTTCCCGCATTACGTAATTGTTCAAGATTATGACAATGTGACATTTTGGAAGGGGTGAGGGAATATCTATGACATATAAGTCAACAGTTCATTCTCTCTTCTCTTCTTCTCTTCATTTTGATTTTTTTTCCTTGTTCGTGTGTGTGTGTGTGTGTCGAAATATCACTGTCCACACCAAAAGTAGCGGATCCATTGGTAAATCGGTTAAAGGATGTAACATGAGAGATGAGCTTGTACTGCTTGGTAACAGAGATATGGATGTCGGCCTTTGCGTGGGTAGTCATGTCGGCAAAGTTAAAAAGGAAGTCACAATACCGAAATTACAGCATTCGTCACTTTTTTTTCCACCAGGAAACAAGGTGGATGCACCCATCTGTAGGTTCTTTCCTTGTTTACAGACCGACTCATCTGTAGGTTCTTTCCTTGTTTACAGACCAACTGCGTTAGTTTCTGCTTTTAGTGACAGGGATAAGATCATTTGCGAATTATGGGATTTGTTTAATTTTCATTGGAAGCCTCATCAGCAAACGTGGCATTAAAAAGTGCGTGTTATGTCAGACGTGAAAATATGAATTATTTGTAGGCCTACATCACTTCGACTCTTACGACGAATGAAATCAAGATCTAAATACCATTCCATGCATCAAAAATCTGTAGGCCTACTTGTGGACGCACTATTACACTTTCAATCTTTAAACTTTAACTTTATTTTCAGGAGAAATCAGCAGACAGGGCAACAACAGATATTCTGATCTAAACAATTAGTCAATTCAGTGAAGGCGGAGTTAACAGAGATCTACCCAGAAATGATGGATGTCGGTCTACAACTCATTTTCAACGCTGTATTACACGCGCACATTGGGCCTAAGACTTACAAAACCAGAACAGCTTAAAACCCATTTCTAATGCGACGTTCACACTAGGCTGTAACCACGGTCTAACCAAATGGTTAGATCGCTCTGTAACTGACTGGAACCACGCAATTTTGGTTGCAGTGGGTTCCCATCGGTTAGACGATTTTTCGGGAAGACCCGATTTGTGGTTCGATAGGTGGTTACATGGCCCCCCAAAATATGACTCGGAAGATAAAATATTTTCAAGGTTACATCGCCCGATGTGACCAAATACGGTTACAAAGGCATTCACACTAGTCCCCGTCGGTTCCAAGGAGTTTAGAGCAGGAAATAGAGGCGCTGTGTCAAAAATATACAGTCTGTCTCATCGCAGTTAGATCCCTCAATGTAACCACTTGGTTAGACCGTGGTTACAGCCTAGTGTGAACGTCGGTAGTATTGTAAGTCAGCATGTGAAGTCTAACACAGATTCTAAATACTCGATGAGTTCAGAATCCATTTTGAGTGTTTATAGTTAGTAAATGGTACGGGTTAAGCGAAAACTGCTACCGAAACCGTATGACAACCGTATCTCTTCTCTCTCTCTCACACACACACACACACACACACACACACACACACAGAGGGGGGGGGGGGGGGGGGGGGGGGAGGGAGGGGGGGGGGGGAGGGGAGGGGGGAAGTGAAGTGGTCCAATCAGAAATCAGAGAAAGTGGCGACTTTTGGAGAAGAAAACAACCCACCCCCACCACCACCATCTCTCAATACATCCACTCACCCACCCCAATTTTTTTTTCTTTAACATTTTCGACTGTGTGTGTGTGTGTGTGTGTGTGTGTGTGTGTGTAGCATGACAAACTTAATTACTGACTGGCATATGACACGAAGCCTTTCCTTATGATTATTGTTTTCGTGGAAACGACATAAAAATGAGGACAGGAGAGAACAAGAAACCAAAAAAAAAAAAAAGGAAGATGTAAATGCGTCTAAAGGAGACGCAATAACCTTGCAGGAAGATAGCATCCCTTACGTCATCCGTTTCACATTCAGTGACTTGCAGACAGTGCACCCAGGCAATTCCAGAGCCATAAACTGCCTACTGAGATCGACGATGCAAAGGTCGCGATCTTCAATGAGTGGTGGGGATTAAGAACTGTCAAGGCCAAGGACATCTGATTGCGTGGATGTAGCTCCACGGGACTCGCACAGACTCGCACAGAACTGGTAGTTTGGGTTAGAAGTTTGTCAGTGTGCGTGTGTGTGTGTGTGTGTGTGTGTGTGTGTGTGTGTGTGGTGTGTGTGTGTGCGTATTTATACATATGTATATATTTTTTTTAATTGTATTTCATTGCGTTTCTTTTATTTTGTTTTTGTCCCGAAATATACATAGGCTCTAGTTTGTCCAACTTTTGTTTAGCGGATTGACTTAAAGCTATATCAATGTGGGCCAATGATACAAGTGCACTTTAGTATCTTTGTGCTTATGAATAAGTGCAAACATGCTCAGTAAA
>CM031595.1:88564365-88571865 GCA_018398815.1 Conus ventricosus | reverse complement strand
AACGTCTTTCCGATCAATAGAGAGGGATAGACACAAACGTCTTTCCGGGCAATAGACAGAGGGAAGAAACAAACGTCTTTCGGGCAATAGAGAGGATAGAAACAACGTTTTCCGGATCAATAGAGAGGGATAGACACAAACGTCTTTCCATTCAATAGAGAGGGATAGACACAAACGTCTTTCCGGCAATAGAGAGGGATAGAAAAAACGTCTTTCCGGCAATAGAGAGAGACAGAAACAAACGTCTTTCCGGCATAGAGAGGGACAGAAACAAACGTCTTTCCGGCAATAGAGAGGATAGACACAAACGTCTTTCCGGGCAATAGAGAGGGATAGAAATAAACGTCTTTCCGGTCAACAGAGAGGGATAGATTTCAGTTGTGTGCCGCATTTGGTGCCATGAAATGGGGATTCCTCTTGAGTGTGCCGCATTTGGTGCATAAAATGGGGATTTCCACTTGAGTTGATTGTTTACACTCTGTCCTTCACTCCCGCCGGGCGGCGTGGAAACGTTGGCTTTGACCTACTTAAAAATCTGTGTGAACGGTGGGCACAATTCCTCAAACACATGCAGTGCGTTCTTTTAAAACAAGCTTATAGAATCAACTGATCAGAAACACTACTGAAAAGCATCTGTGGTTTACATTTTATTGGCGTTATAGCCAGAAAGTAGCTGTTTCAAGTTGGAATATGCCTGAAGTGGGGGCCCTAATCTCAAATCTCTTCACGGTGACGACCAGGCTGACTGGCGATACGTGCTGCCCGGTTGCCAGGCTTTCGCCTGTGGTGGATAGGTGGTGTCTGTGAAACTGTTGTACGCTAACTGTTTACAACTCAATGAAATAACACTTGCTCATGAGGCTAAGGGAATGTTTTTTTTAAAAGACAACCGTAATGTTACTTTCCCTGAAACCTGAGCTGTGCTGTTGTGAAACACATACGTGTAAGGCCAACGTATAAGCCGAGTTTGCTACGTGCACATATCCATATCAAAACCGCTGCGGCGTGAGGAAATCGCGCGAGAATGTGCAATAGGGGTTAGACACGTTATCTGTCAAGCCCGCATCGGATAAATGACGTGGAGTCTAAATGTATGTTGTTGTAGCCGAGCGTTTCATACTCAAAACAAAACCCTGTAGCACGCGAGCATCGCCAACAAGGCACGTTGAGACATCCGTTTGGAATAGATAAAAGGTGGAAGGTGCGGAGGGGGGGACGGGAGGGGGGGGGGGGGGATTGGATGCTAATCCTGTCGCTGATGAACACCAGTTCTGCCCTCCGATCGTCAGTTCCTGTTTGAATTGGACGCAGTTTTGTTTATCGGCCAGCGTGATATTCCGATTCTGTGTTGCTCCCAAGGGCACCTAGGCCTGCTGAAAACACAGCGAAGGCTGTCGTTCTATTCTGGGACCCGTGATGTGACTGTTGAGATCAATCATTCCACTGTTGAAGGCATGAAATCTGTACATATAACCGGTCTGAAATAACTGAACCAGGTCGAACTGTCATGTTCAAGTAAAAGTGTTGACCTGCTTTTTAAACAAATCTCTCTCTCTCTCTCTCTCTCTCTCTCTCTCTCTCTCCTCTCTCCTCTCTCCTCTCGCGCGCGCGCGCGCGCGCGCGTGTGTGTGTGTGTGTGTGTGTGTGTGTGTGTGTGTGTGTCTGTGTGTTACACATGGAATGGTAACAATGAACACTTCTGTCTTGAAGAAATCAGCGTGTGTATGGAATGAGAATGTTGACAGTGAAGATTGAGGACATCGACGAACCAAACACTCAGCTCCTCTCACCACGTCAGGGAAGAAGAGGACATTGATTTGGCCATCATGTCCATCAATACATTATGTGCAGTTCTCTCTCTCTCTCTCCTCTCTCTCTCTCTCTCCTCTCTCTCTCTCTCTCTCTCTCTCTTTCTCTTCTCTCCTCTCTCTGTCGTTACTTGTATTTGCGCACGCGCGCGCATTTATGTGCATGTATGTGCAGGCGTGCTGTGTGTGTGTGTGTGTGTGTGTGTGCCCGCGTGACATCACAAAAGAGAAAGAATCGGACGTTTGCCAACGCCAGTACACAATGATGTACCACCATGACATGACATTTTCCTGTGTAAAATATCAAGACCGCTAGATCCAAACTTGGCGAATCAGAGTTCGTAAGATAAGTAAAATTATAGGGTGTTATTTTGTTCAAGACAATTGCATTTGCAATATTTCGTTTTGATAGCAATTTTCATTTTGAATTAAAGAATATTTTATTTTTCAGACCCATAGCTGCTAAAGTGTCCAGGAAAGGTAGATTGTCAGGAGTAGTAACGCTGGTTTTAGAAATCGCGTAAGCCTTGTTTTTGTCTGAAATAGCTTATAACAGATGATGATAATATGATCTGCTTGAAGTTTTCACAGTCTTCTTTTTTATTTTTATTTTTGGGGCGTGACAAAGCCATTCCGTGTACGTGTTAGCTCCATGGAAAAGTCCATGTTATAAACAGCAGCTGATGTCAACTGCTCTGTAGATTCACTGGTGGCATGGCATCTTGGCGTTCTACAGGGTGGAGCTGACTTGCATCCTATGATTACGGCATATTTAAATGCCGCATTGGGCAATGGAATCTCGAGGGTGATGTCGATAGACACGTCACAACTCGAAATGCTGGACTCTGTGAAGACAAAATGACGAATCAGTTGTGAAAGACACTGGTAAGATAATGTTAGGTAAGATAATGTTGCTTATAGCCCAGCCGACCGCAAAGGGCCACATCAGGGCTGTGTGAAAAACACTGATTTCTGCACCACTTTCCGTAAGTCTCATTACATAGGGAATGGGTAGCCAGTTCCCCTTGGTAGCAGAACAAGCCAAATCACCATCACTGATTACGTTTTATGTCAGTTGAGTTCATTTTGTCTCTGCTTCAAAGTCGATGGTTGGGCTTAGTCCAACCGCTTCCTTTCAACGTCTCATGTTCCCATGCAGACCTTTGGTGTCTCTCAATGACTAGATAAAGAAAGTGTTAAAAGTTCAACAAACTACTGTTGCGAAAGTAAAATGAATCAAAGCAAACTACTACACAACTGAAATGAATCAATGAGAGAAAGAAAGATACTCAAAACCGTAAAAAGCCTCTTTTTTTTTTTTTTTTTTTTTACCAAACTATATTCTGAATGGCTGTTAACCTAGCAGATGCATGTGCTGAACTAGCCCTTGAAATAGTCACCCTGAATATTCTGCGTAGGAGGAAATGCACGAGGCAAAGTGATCTGGTGGGCAAGTCAGTTTGATGCACAACGATATGGTGTGACAAAGAATGTTTGCGGAGAAAATGGGAAGCTCGTAAAGCCTTGTATGCAGTATATACTTCATTTATAGACGCTTGTAAAGCCTTATTTGCAGTATATACTTCATTTATAGACGATTGTAAAGCTTTATTTGCAGTACACACTTCATTTATGGACGCCTGGTCAGCCTTATTTGCAGTATATACTTCATTTATAGACGCTTGTAAAGCCTTATATGCAGTATATACTTCATTTATAGACGCTTGTAAAGCCTTATTTTCAGTATATACTTCATTTATAGACGATTGTAAAGCTTTATATGCAGTACACACTTCATTTATAGTCGCCTGGTCAGCTTTATTTGCAGTATATACTTCATTTATAGATTTATAGACGCTCGTAAAGCCTTATATGCAGTCTATACTTCATTTATAGATTACCGTAACGAAATTTCAGAGGTGGTGAAATGGTGTACGCTTGCAGGGGTCCCTTTTTCGGGCTTCACCCCCCCCCCCACCCCACCCCCACCCCCACCACGCCTTCCTCCCGGAACGTGGGTTGAAAAAGGTAGTTGAAGATTCTGACGATCACGAACTTCCCACATTCGCTTCCTGAAATAACTCAGAATAAAATGCCAGAACCGCGCAACGAATCAATTATCATGGTTTGAAGAAATCCCTGATATTTTTCTTCTGTTTTTTTTTTTTCCAGACAACGTATCGCAATCATCGTTCATCTCTGTCATACACAACAAACAAGGGCCCGGTGTCCTATTCGGGCCGTTCCCTTAGTTCGAGCATTTGGTGCGTTCGCCTGATCGCCAACTCACTCCTGTCTGTGTGTGTGAGTGCTCAAACATTCGAGACTTGTGTATTTAGAGGGTAGGGGAAATGTCGGTGGGAGAAGTGAGGATTACGTGATCCTGGGAATTGATGGTTTGTCATGTGATCCGTGTGTGTGTGTGTGTGTGTGTGTGTTGTGTATTGTGTGTGTGGTGTGTGTGTGTGTGTGTGTGTGTGTGTTTTACATTTTCCTCGTTTTCAAAATTTGAGATCATCATGTAATTAGGAAGTAAGCGCGAACATATATATTTTTCGGCATATTTAAGGACCAGTGCACACACGTTGTATTTTGCCCAAATGTGGCCACCGTGGTCGGCTAGGGTTAGCACCATGACTGTACTTGGTCGTCGCAACCCACTTAAGAAAATGGGTCCCCAGGCGAAAGCTTTTCCCTCAAAAGAAAATAAAATAATAACAATAGGAAAAAAAAATAATAATCTGCGCAGACAAGAAGGGTCAATAAGTGGATCCTAGAAGCGTCAAAGTGAGCACGTCGCTCTTAGAATCAGACGTAAAAACCACCAAACGGCTGCCTATTTTTTTGCCTTTTCCTTTTTTTTCCCCCTGCGACGCCGGTTTCAATTTCAGTGTGCCTGTACGTGTGGTGGGAAGGTCGCTATTCTGTTGAAATTCACGGGGGATCAATCCAACCCCCAAAGAAACTTAGCCTGTCAGACGCTTCTGACATTTGAGGACTGAGCCGAGAGAGAGAGAGAGAGAGAGAGAGAGAGAGAGAGAGAGAGAGAGAGAGAGAGAGAGAGACTCCCTCTCTCTCTCTCTCTCTCTCTCTCTCTCTCTCTCTCT
Organism: Conus ventricosus; assembly: GCA_018398815.1. Lineage (NCBI taxonomy): Eukaryota > Metazoa > Mollusca > Gastropoda > Neogastropoda > Conidae > Conus > Conus ventricosus. The sequence continues at coordinate 88,566,950 of CM031595.1, read as the reverse complement.
CTCTCCTTTCGTCCGCTCGCTCTGCCCTCTCATCTGCTACTTTGTCTCTGTCTCTGTCTGTCTGTCTCTCTCTCTCTCTCTCTCTCGCTCTCTCTCTCTCTCTCTCTCTCTCTCTCTCGCTCTCTCTCTCTCTCTCTCTCTCTCTCTCTCGTCTGTCTGTCTCTCTCTCTCTCTCTCTCTCTCTCTCTCTCTCTCTCTCTCTCTCTCTCTCTCTCTCTCTCTCTCTCTCTCTCCAATCCTCTCCTCTGTCACCCAACGCACATTGCGACATTTCCCTGAATTTGTAAATGCGTGCATTATGCATAGGATGTTCATCTGCCTCACTCATTTTTTAACGTTTATTCCCCACGACCCCCCCCCCCCCCCCCCTCGCGTCACTCCTCCCCCTAGCCCCCCTCCCTCCCTCCCCCCAGTCCACTCTTTCCCCGACTCTTATCCTTTTTCTCTTCTTCCATCACTTTTCCCTTACGATTACATGGCGACATTTGTCTGAATTTGTCAGTGTATGCATAATGTATCAGATGTTTGTCTGCCTTTCTGTTCGTTCTCTCCGGATTCGTTCCTCCTCCCCCATCTCTGTATCCCATCTCACCCTGTCACCTCCCCATCCAACCCTCTCTGTTTGTTTCTGTGTGTGTGGGTGTCTGTCTGTCTGTCTCTCTCTCTCTCTCTCTCTCTCTCTCTCTCTCTCTCTCTCTCTCTCTCCTCTCTCTCTCCCTCTCTCTCTCCCTCTCTCTCCTCCCCCCCCCCTCTCTCTCTCTCTCTCTCTCTCTCTCTCTCTCTCTCTCTCTCTCTCTCTCTCTCTCTCTCTCTCTCTCTCTCGCACTAAGTCAGTCACTCAGTGCAGTGGACTTTAAGTTGCCCTTGGTTATGTACAGTTTTCTGAATTTTCAACACATTTGTTTTGTTCGTGTATTTGTCTATTTCCAGCATGTACAGAATGAATGATCTCTGTCCATGTCTCTCAGTGCAGAAAAAGGGGCTGTAACAAACAGTGGTAACGGCAATGAATGATCTCTGTCCATGTCTCTCAGTGCAGAAAAAGGGGCTGTAACAAACAGTGGTAACGGCAAAGAATGATCTCTGTCCATGTCTCTCAGTGCAGAAAAAAGGGGCTGTAACAAACAGTGGTAACGGCAAAGATGATCTCTGTCCATGTCTCTCAGTGCAGAAAAAGGGGCTGTAACAAACAGTGGTAACGGCAAAGAATGATCTCTGTCCATGTCTCTCAGTGCAGAAAAAGGGGCTGTAACAAACAGTGGTAACGGCAATGAATGATCTCTGTCCATGTCTCTCAGTGCAGAAAAAGGGGCTGTAACAAACAGTGGTAACGGCAAATGAATGATCTCTGTCCATGTCTCTCAGTGCAGAAAAAGGGGCTGTAACAAACAGTGGTAACGGCAATGAATGATCTCTGTCCATGTCTCTCAGTGCAGAAAAGGGGCTGTAACAAACAGTGGTAACGGCAATGAATGATCTCTGTCCATGTCTCTCAGTGCAGAAAAAGGGGCTGTAACAAACAGTGGTAACGGCAATGAATGATCTCTGTCCATGTCTCTCAGTGCAGAAAAAGGGGCTGTAACAAACAGTGGTAACGGCAATGAATGATCTCTGTCCATGTCTCTCAGTGCAGAAAAAGGGGCTGTAACAAACAGTGGTAACGGCAATGAATGATCTCTGTCCATGTCTCTCAGTGCAGAAAAAGGGGCTGTAACAAACAGTGGTAACGGCAATGAATGATCTCTGTCCATGTCTCTCAGTGCAGAAAAAGGGGCTGTAACAAACAGTGGTAACGGCAATGAATGATCTCTGTCCATGTCTCTCAGTGCAGAAAAAGGGCTGTAACAAACAGTGGTAACGGCAATGAATGATCTCTGTCCATGTCTCTCAGTGCAGAAAAAGGGGCTGTAACAAACAGTGGTAACGGCAATGAATGATCTCTGTCCATGTCTCTCAGTGCAGAAAAAGGGCTGTAACAAACAGTGGTAACGGCAATGAATGATCTCTGTCCATGTCTCTCAGTGCAGAAAAGGGGCTGTAACAAACAGTGGTAACGGCAATGAATGATCTCTGTCCATGTCTCTCAGTGCAGAAAAAGGGGCTGTAACAAACAGTGGTAACGGCAATGAATGATCTCTGTCCATGTCTCTCAGTGCAGAAAAAGGGGCTGTAACAAACAGTGGTAACGGCAATGAATGATCTCTGTCCATGTCTCTCAGTGCAGAAAAAGGGGCTGTAACAAACAGTGGTAACGGCAAAGACAGCGAACCCTTTCTCTCCATCCAATCCCCTCCCTCTTATCTCCCCCACCCCTATCCGTCCAGGTCGTCCCATGGGACATCTGCGCAGAAACAACTCCCCACCCCCCACCCCGATGCACAACAACAACAGCAGCAGCTGCAGCAACAACAACAACGACGACTCTTTCATCAGAGAAAGTGTGTTCTCTCCCAGAAGAAACGAGTCATCGGTGCAATGATGCACTGGCGTTTAGGAGTTGAGGTCACAGGGAACTTAACATGTCTACATGGTGTGTGAAAGTTACGTGTGCATAGCGATACCTGGTCCGATAGAAAGCGATGTGA
>CM031595.1:88554365-88559365 GCA_018398815.1 Conus ventricosus | reverse complement strand
ACCGCGCCAGGATTGCCTGCTGCTTTCTGGACACAAGGTGCCAGCCGTTCCCATTTGTCGGCAGCTCTTGGGGGGGGGGGGGGGGGGGGGGCTGTTGGTGTTCCTCTTGTCACCTTCCACGTTCTCACTGTTGACAGTGTCGTCTGCCTTATCATTCCGTAGATTCTGCAATGGGGCAGGGATCCATGGAAGGACTGCTAGGCGGCCTTATGTAGGTGAGGGCACTTATCAATCTCCAGTGTTGACAAATAGTTCAGTACAGCAGAGAGGGTGTCAGAGAGGAAGCAACACTACATGTTTGGTTGCATGGGTCGTTTGATGGCTTATTGTGCCGAGGTAACTGCCAAACGGGGCTGCCTGAAACAATGAGGTACTTTCCTTTTAAACGAAAGCGCGTCATCAGTGATGTTAGATGCGATCCCAGTAGACCAAGTGAGTTTCCTCTGCTTGTGGGCGTCTTCGATAAAGCAATGATCCAAATCATTGCTCATACTTGGATTACCACGGATGTCCAATGATTAGTGTGCACGGTTCTATCTTCTCTTTCTGGATATATTGTTTTGATAAGAAACCCCAGAATATGAACCAAAGGAAGTGATCCCTGCTGTTCTGGGTTGCACTGTCTGCCATTTTGTACTGTGGCGCTCTGTTTCATTTATAGCTAGCTCCATTGAGATCTGCCCGACACGTGGAGCGTGATAACTGTTTTGTTGTTGTTTTTCATTTTTTAGGCTGTTAGCTCAGGTTCAGGAACTGCTTTATTTTGGGGGGATTGAAATCGTTTCAACTGCACAGGGTTCGAATGTAGCATGCACCGATCTGCAAAAGAAACTTAGAAATAGTATTTTTGGATGATGGTAAGCTGAACAGCTCCGTGAAATGAAATTACAGAAATCGGCAAATTTAATGGAATCCGTGCATGGCCAGTTTACTTTCACGAGAGACCATTCCATGGTTCCATAGAGGACCCTTCTGGACATTCTCATGTATAACTCTGTGCACATATAGCATTTTCATAGCGGCATAGCGTGGACCGGACAAGACGGTGGTTAACCTTCCATGCAAAGTGCTGGATTGCGTGACGCATCTTGTCTCGGGCGGATGAGGTCATGCTCTCTCTGTCTCTCAAGGTGATCCCAGTGATGCTGTGTGTGGTTTAAGGTCAAGAGAGCGCGGGGACTAGGCCATAATAGCGATATAATGTGCTTGCATGAATTTCTGTGTAGCTCTCTGGCGGTTTGGGGGCGTGCATTGTCCTGCTGGAGAATAGCAGTAAGGTGGTTGTTGAAGCAAGGAAGATTGACAGGATACAGGACTTGATTGATTTCGCGCTCTGCGTTCTTCCAATGTGCAGTTCCTCATCCAATGTGATTAAAGAAGACAAGCCCCAGCATGCGGTGAAGTAATGCCTCCACCAGCATGACACTTGGTCCACCCCCATGGACTATCAGCAGCATACAGTTGTCTGCATGGCGTTCGCCAGACTGTCTCCAGACCTGTCCATCCAGATTGCTGGTGTACAACTGTGACTCATCCATGAATAAAACAGATCGCCGACGTCTGTCGCTCCATCCAAGGCGGACCTGTGAAAAGTGGAGGCGATATTTTGGGTGGCGGTGGGTGAGAGCAGGTCGGTGTGCTGGGCGTCAGTTGTGCAGGTCCCTGCCAACCAACCTGCGACATCGTGAGTCACTTCTTGCGGGCTCTGGTGAGCGCCAGCGTTGTTCTTGTCTGTTTCAACAGCTGACAGAAATTGCTTTGTCGGGCTGCCGATGAATCACACGATCCTGACAGGCTGTGGTGCCACGTGGCTGCCGGCTGTCTGGAAGGTCAGCACTTCTGCCTGTGGCCTGGAGGAGGTTCTTTAAAGCCATACATGTCATGAAGTTGACACAGTTAATATGTGAGCAACGGCCATCCTTAACATTAAGGTCAGTCAGTCCAGTTAATATGCGAGCAACGGCCATCGGCAACGGCCATTTGTTAACATTAGGTCAGTTAGCCGCCCTATCACAGTCAGTCACTTATTAATCTTGGCGTGACTGGTTCAGTTTTCAGGGTGATAGAGATTGGCAGTATCGATGATTTTCTTTTCTTTGATCCTTGAGTCGGTGAATATGATCCGCAATTCTCAATTTTGATTTACTTCATGCTTGATCCGAGCTTGCCGTGCACGTTTAACCCGTAGACATTGACTGGGCAGGCAGGCAGTGGTGGAGATCGACAAGCAGCTTTCTCTCAATATGATCGCTAACCTGGCTTGAGCTTGACACAATCAGAAAATAGGTGACTTTTATTTACGCGTTGCTATCAACAAGTTTTCTTTTCTTATTCCATTTGTGTTTGTTGTGCGGTTCAGTATATTTTCAAACCACATGTGACCCTGTGGTTTGCTGGAGTAAAAATGTCCAGTGACTGCAAATCGTAACCTCCACCCCTTCCGCTCCTAAAACTGTGCTTTTTTCCCCTCCCTACCATCAAGTAGCTCGGACTGGCTGAACAACAAATGCTGTGCATAGTGTGAAAGAAAACAGCCCGTGACTGAAGGAACGTTCATGTGCGTGGTCGTGGCAGGGACATGGGAGGTAGTGGGTCGTGGCCATGACAGAACAAGCCAGGCTGGAAGGTGGGCAGTCGTCTCTCCTTCATGGATGTGTGCTTTTGCCTTCGGGGTGTTAGCTGGCAAACCACTCAGCCAGCAGTCACCAGGCACAGAGCTTTCATTGACTTGATGAAGCCCGATAGCAGGTTGCTGATTGACTGGGACGCATCCGTAACCTACTTTCACGTACAGCCAATTGACTGTGGGTCGTATTTTAGGGGAACTGGCCGTTTTACACCCTCAAATCCCAAACCTGTCGTTATTGGGTTGCAAAAGAACACCATAGGTTTTCTTCCCTTTTTAAACCAGTACTGTTTTGGTGGCGAGATGTGGGTGGGTAGAGAGAAGTGGGAGGGAGCCAAAGGTCAGAGGGGAGGAGGGGGCTGTTTTTGACGGATGAAATTTGTCACACGTTAGGCTGTCTTTTCCTGTCAGCTTTGTTTTCTTTCAGCAAAGGACGTTTCTTCACGCAAAATGGCATAACAGAGAGAAAGAGAGAACTGTATTGTTAGATCACAAACATGTACACATGCAGGTGACGTGGTGTACACAAGGACACATCTCTAAACAGAAAAAATAAAGCAGAATTAGCAAGGCGATAACCGTTGTTGTTGTTTTTCTTTTTATAGTTTGCCATTTTGTATTCAGGGTCTTTTAACTTTATGGAGAGGGAGAGATGGGGAGTAGTAAATTGAAAGCAAGCTCAGACGCTGTGTAAGCAGGGTCACTTCCCGCCAACTTTGCCCTTGAAGTGATGGATTATTGCACTGAGGATGACGATCCAGCTTCGAGAAGGCAAAGACAGCAACACTAGGATCATTTAAGAGAGAGTGGGAGACAGAGAGAGCGCATCAATAAGAGAAGTCTTCTCTTATCTGCATATACATAATCTCTGTTCATAGGAAGACTCCCCACTGATCTCTCTCTCTCTCTCTCTCTCTCTCTCTCTCTCTCTCTCTCTCTCTCTCTCTCTCTCTCTCTCTCTCTCTTTCACACACACACACACGCGCGCACGCACGCACGCACACACACACACACACACGCGCGCGCGCGCGCGGCATCGGCACTCTAATGACAGCCATTTTGGAGATGTTATTTAGGACATAACCTTGCTGTTACCCATCAAAGCTGTCGGATTTTCTGCCAGGCTTTGTCTTTGAGGTGGGATTTGACTGAACCCTGATAACGATGATGATGTTGGAAACAGTGATGGAGGATGGCATTAAAAAGAGAGGCTGTGTGGGGGAGAAGTGGGGGGGGGGGGGGGGCAAGGTTGGAGGAGGAGATGGAGTGGGAGAGGATGTTGGAGTTGATTATAGAGTATGACAAAAAGTGAAGTTAGCAGCTGCCACGTGGATGTAAAGAGTGGATTAAAGGGGACGACAACAAGGGAAGTCAGCTGTCACAACGGCGTCCAAGGTGGAGGTTGTTGATGACGGGCAGGGACACTGTCATCTGCCATTGAAGTGTTGGCTGGTTTGTTTGTTACGGCGTCCAAGGTGGAGGTTGTTGATGACGGGCAGGGACACTGTCATCTGCCATTGAAGTGTTGGCTGGTTTGTTTGTTACGGCGTCCAAGGTGGAGGTTGTTGATGACGGGCAGGGACACTGTCATCTGCCATTGAAGTGTTGGCTGGTTTGTTTGTTACGGCGTCCAAGGTGGAGGTTGTTGATGACGGGCAGGGACACTGTCATCTGCCATTGAAGTGTTGGCTGGTTTGTTTGTTACGGCGTCCAAGGTGGAGGTTGTTGATGACGGGCAGGGACACTGTCATCTGCCATTGAAGTGTTGGCTGGTTTGTTTGTTACGGCGTCCAAGGTGGAGGTTGTTGATGACGGGCAGGGACACTGTCATCTGCCATTGAAGTGTTGGCTGGTTTGTTTGTTACGGCGTCCAAGGTGGAGGTTGTTGATGACGGGCAGGGACACTGTCATCTGCCATTGAAGTGTTGGCTGGTTTGTTTGTTACGGCGTCCAAGGTGGAGGTTGTTGATGACGGGCAGGGACACTGTCATCTGCCATTGAAGTGTTGGCTGGTTTGTTTGTTACGGCGTCCAAGGTGGAGGTTGTTGATGACGGGCAGGGACACTGTCATCTGCCATTGAAGTGTTGGCTGGTTTGTTTGTTTGCTGCCTCATCCTCTGTGCCACTTCAGTGGCATTGCTCTCACGCCGCTCATTCCAGCTCCCCGTCCACAGCCACACGCTGCTTTGTTCTGCCACAGCCCATCAACGGCAATCGACTGGGAGCAGTTCATGTTAGTAGTCATGAGTGCACCGAAGTTACTTGAAGCAGCAGGTAATAAGTATTTGGAAAATCGTCCAAATGTCACCAGTTTCAGTCGTGATATCTGACAATTGTAAATGGGAAGGTTGATAAAAAAAATTAAAAAATTTAA
>CM031595.1:88546865-88549365 GCA_018398815.1 Conus ventricosus | reverse complement strand
GACCCAGGAACGTTTCTGTCCTCATTAGGCAGTCTACACCTGGAGAGCGCTGGTTGAGATGAATCAGAACCGGTCTCTTAGTTATATCACGGCTGCATGTATCGACTAAATATATACAGGATGCGTCAAAAACCTTAAAGTGATCCATGGGTGACAGCCGTATTTCTGACATCGACACCGGAAAATAAAACCAACACAGCTCCGAGTCACCCAGACCCAACCTTCCTCTTTGCCTTTTTTTTAGAAGCATTAATTCGCTGTCTGATCCTTAAAAGACAACAAGCTCGGCTTGCGTTTGGAATTAAAGCAAGCGACAACCATAGCATTTATTTTCCCACCACGTGTTTTGACCTGTGGGCATGGAGAGTATAATCTAATCAGCCTAGTGGCAGATGGATCGGAAGCCTTCTTGGAAATGTGTTGGGACTATGCAGTCAGAGAGGATATTTCAAAAAGGAGTATTGCAAAAGTTGTTGCAGAATGACGGGATAGAAGAATTCAGCTTTTTTATTTTATCACCGACTTCTTCATGACCACATCATTCTCAGGAAAAAATTAAGTAATGGCGGCGAGAAGACATTCTGAATCCTGAAAGGAATAGAAGCTCAGTAAACTCTTTTTCTTTTTTTTTTTTCTTTTTTTTTTTAAAGCATTCTATTTCGCTGTCTTGATCCTTAAAAGGATCGAAAAAACGAAAAGAGGTTGCGTGTTGGAAATTAAAAGCAAGCGCACACACCATGTAAGCATATTATTTCCCACCAGCCGTGTTTTTGAAATGGTGGGCTACTGGAGAGAAGAGAATCAATCAGCCTTTGAGTGGGCAGAGATGGCATCAGGAAGACCATCTTGGAAATGTGTGTGAGAGAGAGAGAGAGAGAGAGAGAGAGAAGAGAGAGAGGAGAGAGAGAGAGAGATCATCGATAAAAGAAATTCCTTTTCTGCATATACTTGATCAGGCTGTAATGTGCATGAAAACGTCCCCCACCTCTCTCACTCTCTCTCTCTCTCTCTCTCTCTCTCTCTCTCTCTCTCTCTCTCTCGCTCACACACACACACACACACGCGCGCGCGCGCGCACACACACACACATGAACGGGTGTGCACTATGATGGCAGTCATTTAGTTGCTGCTGTTATTGAGAATGTAACCTTGCTGCTGCCAATTCAATATGTTACTTTTTGTACTCCCAGTTCTTAAAGAACTGTGGGTCAAGGATGATGCCCGATGTTTTAGTTTACCGTTACATCCGTTGCTAACGGCTGTAACGGCCTGTAACGGTTTTTCCTCTCCATGGAATATCTTAGAAAGTACGTGGCCGATCTTTGTGAAAATTAGCAGGTATGTTCATTATGGGTCACGGATGATGCACGATGTTTTAGTTTAGCCCGTTACTGCCGTTAGTAACGGCTGTAACAACCTGTAACGGTTTTTCTTCTTTATAGAATATCTCAAAACGTACTTGACCGATCTTTCTGAAAATTTGTAGGTATGTTCATTATGGGTCACGGATGATGCCTGATGTTTTAGTTTACCGTTACCAGTTTACCATTAGTTTACCGTTACAGCCGTTACTAACGGCTGTAACGGCCTGTAACTCTTTTTCTTCTTTATGAAATATCTCAGAAAGTACTTGACACATCTTTCTGAAAATTAGCAGGTATGTTCATTATGGGTCACGGATGATGCCTGATGTTTTAGTTTACCGTTACCAGTTTACCATTAGTTTACCGTTACAGCCGTTACTAACGGCTGTAACGGCCTGTAACTCTTTTTCTTCTTTATGAAATATCTCAGAAAGTACTTGACCAATCTTTCTGAAAATTAGCAGGTATGTTCATTATGGGTCACGGATGATGCACGATGTTTTAGTTTACCGTTACAGCCGTTACTAACGGCTGTAACGGCCTGTAACGCTTTTTCTTCTTTATAGAATATCTCAAAAAGTACTTGACCGATCGTTCTGAAAATTTGTAGGTATGTTCATTATGCGTCACGAATAATGCCTGATGTTTTAGTTTACCGTTATAGCCGTTAGTAACGGCTGTAACGGCCTGTAACGGTTTTTCTTCTTTATAGAATATCTCAGAAAGCACTTGGCCGATCTTTCTGAAAATTTGTAGGTATGTTCATTATGGGTCACGGATGATGCCCGATGTTTTAGTTTACCGTTATAGCGGTTACTAACGGCTGTAACGGCCTGTAACGGTTTTTCTTCTTTATGGAATATCTCAGAAAGTACGTGGCCGATTTTTCTGAAAATTTGTAGGTATGTTCATTATGGGTCACGGATGATGCCCGATGTTTAAGTGTACCGTTATAGCCATTACTAATGGCCCATAATGGTTATCTTCTTTATGGAAAATCTTAGAAAGTTCTTGGCCGATCTTTCTGAAAATTTGTAAGTATGCTCATTATTAAGTCACAGACGATGGCCGATGTTTACCAGAATAGCCATTACTAACGGTTACACCAGTCCAAGACGGTATTTCTTCTTTATGGA
>CM031595.1:88524365-88541865 GCA_018398815.1 Conus ventricosus | reverse complement strand
CTTTTTCTTTATACCCCACTTACACAAAACACACACACACAAAACCACACACACACAAAACAAAACCAACCACACACACAATCGCTTACTTCAGCACATTTGAGCGTTCGGTTTTGACCCATGGTACCGAAATTGACACAAATTGATTTTTTTTTCAACAACAACAAAAAACTGTCTAAGACTATCAGACATATAACCAGCTGGGATGGAAAGAAAGGAGAGAGAAGAAGAGGGAGGAGAGTATGCGAAGTGAGGATATGGGGGGGGGGGGGGGGGGGGGACACAACAGCATCAAACAACAACAGCAAAACACGTTCGTGCCTGAAAAATAAAAGAGCTGGAAGAAAGGCACGGAACGTGAAGTTACAGGAGAAGTGAAGCTATCCCTGGGGAAAGACGAGACGCAGCGACTGGAAGAATGTGCAGAATGAAGTTTTAAACAAAGAAACAAAACAAAAAAAGTAAATAACAGAAGTGCTGAAGCAAACAAAAAATGGAAGACAGAGCGGAGAGAAGGAATGCGGGGGGGGGGGGGGGGGGGGGGGGGGGGGGGGGGGGGGGGCTGAGGTGAAGAGGAAGAAGAAGAAAGGAGGACATGTATCCCAAGTGTTCTTGGAAGTTCCATGAAGGAGAGAGGCCGCTTTACATTGTGACGGCAGAGATAAAGAGGAAGAAAGTATAGCCTTCCGTTTTTGTTTGCATATTTTATGTCATCCAAGTGAAAAATAGTGTTTACAGTTAACACAACAACAAACAAACCTTATCGCAGCTATCATAACTTTTTTTTTTCAATACAAGCAGGTGTTTTCAAGCACACGGTACAGCCGAAAATGATTATGTTTACGCAAATTAGAGTAACAGGCGAATATAACGTGGAAAATATTTCAGGGACGCTTTTTTTTTAAAAACATCAGAGTTGTGTGAATGAATGAATGACCTGTGAGCTGATTTTAACGTGGTGACATCCCTGATGTGGCCCTTTGCGGTCGGCTGGGCTATAAGCAACATTACTTTAGCTTACCTTACCAGCATTCATAAATTGTTTCCTAAAACATTAATTAACTGATTTGGAGGTTGGTAACACGTCAAGATAATAAGTCGAGGGAAGAAAACCATCGTACGACTGGCCGGTGAAAGCATTTAATTATAATTAGGCTGTTAGTTAACTGGCTTCTGCGCGCATGCAAACGGTAATGTAGGGGAAATAAAGCTACAGATAAAGCATTGACGCTGATCATACTTATGCACATACCCACGGGTTACAATCATCTGATTTTATTCGTATAATTAGCATTTGCCTGCTGACCGACCCATTCTGACCGCCCTATCAGGTCGAATGAAAGGAATTCCGTCCGTCTGTCTTCGGAAACCTCCGAGAGGGGACAGTGCTGTGCAGACTACACACAGCTCATTGCTATTCTCTTCATTCTACCTTGTAAAAAAAAAAAAAAAAAAAAAAAAAAAGGCGTGGAGGCTGCTTCATGCATGCAGCACAGTACACCACACATCTGTCTGCTGGGTTCGGATATGCCCGATCAAATTGCGCACACAGTTTCCAGCAGATTCCATGAAGACTTTGCTCCGAGGCTTTCCACCCAGTGTGAAATTAAATTAATGTCTTTCATTTGCTCTGAAATCATGGTCGGTGGTATTGACCTATTTTGTTTCAGATCAGTCTTTTAGTATCCGCGTTGACGAGGTTACGATGATAAGTCTTGGCGATTTGATTTTTTATATACTACCATATTTAACTTCCTTGTAGATGTGGTGGGGTTAGCTGAGTCGTAAATGGCGTGGTTTTATATTATTACGCTGACCACCAGCCTGCCAGGCCGAGACACAAACTAATAAACAAAACAAAAGAAAAAAAGAAAGAAAGAAAGAAAGAAAGAAAGAAAATGAAGTTATGAACCAACATCACAGATAATTAGTTTTCATGAAGAAAAAAATCTTGTGGAAATATAATAATAATGATAATAATGAATACTTATTTAGCGCCTATTCTCGGCTAGAGGCCAAGCTCTAAGCGCTTTACAATCAACACTCGTTTACACAACGGGCTGCCTACCTGGGTAGTGCCGACTGAAGAGCTGCCAGCTGGCGTTTCATTCAGTCGTTTCCCGTGTCATCCAGTCAGTATCGTTCAATATCGATCACTCATTTTCCTTACTTCCTTCCTTCTTTCCATTTCTCACGCAGGGTGCATGCTATGTGTAACGTGTCATCCATACCAACGGCCAAACTGGCCTACTCTTCCGAAAGTTGGAGATGGGATTTTACGTGTGTGCAAGATGTTATGCATGCGTTCACACACGGAACCTCGGTTTATAGTCTCATTCGAAGGACTGTATGGGAAATGGAGTCAGAACCAATGTTAACTCGAGGGAAAAATCCCCTGTACCGAAACGCCCCGGCGGAGGTTCGAACCCGCGACCCCAGGATCACCAAGATTACGAGTCCGGCGCTCTACCAACTGAGCTATTCCGGCTCCCAAATAAATGATTTCATGATGAAAAAAGCATATCACGAGCCATAAAGACAACCACTACCCCTTCCCCACCCCACCCCACCCCTTCATGATGAAAAAAAGCATATCACGAGCCATAAAGACAACCAATACCCTTCCCCACCCCACCCCACCCCTTCCTCTTCTTCCCCAGTACAGATCGATTATTACGGACCGGAAAAAGGGGGAGACTACCTCCTGCAGTGAGCTCCATTCTGGCACTCAGAGCCCCTGTGTTCCGGCTGTCTGGGGTCTTGTTGAGTAGGCGTGCTTCATATGATCTGTGATGGAATGAAAGATCACCGGCCACAAACACTGGCCTACTCCCTTCGCTGCTCCCTCCATGGTTCCCTACTCTCTCAAAGGTTTTTTTTTTGTGTGTGTTATTATTATTCCTTACAATATTTTTCCTTTTTCCTAGTTTTTAGCCGCACTGTCTGCATCTCTCTCTCTCTCTCTCTCTCTCTCTCTCTCTCTCTCTCTCTCTCTTCTCTCTCTCTCTCTCTCTCTCTGAGATCTCTCCATCCCCCCCTCTCTCTGTCTCAGATCTGTCTGTCTGTCTCTCTCTCTCTCTCTCTCTCTCTCTCTCTCTCTCTCTCTCTCTCTCTCTCTCTCTCTCTGAGATCTCTCCCTCCCCCTCTGTGTCTCAGATCTCTCTCTCTCTCTCTTCTCTCTTCTCTCTCTCTCTCTCTCTCTCTCTCTCTCTCTCAAAAACAAAAAAGGTTTATACATACAAGAACATGTTGTGAAGTTGAAACCCACATCTGTGAGAAAAAGTAAACCAAGAAAGTGAAGAAGCAATAGCAGTCAGGTAAATTTGACCAAAATGAATAAATGTCGTTAAGTTTAGTTGATACATTTTTACCAGCTGAGAAAGAAACTGCAAAGAGAGTAAACATTGTTTAGGGGATGTATAGTTCAAGGGTATGAATGTTGTTTTCTAAGGCTGGAATTTTCTTGTACAAAATGGAATTACATATGCGTGCGCGGGAGAGAGAGTGAGGGGGGAGGGGGCCAGAAGGGGTGGGGATGGAGGAATTGGTCTCGGAAGGAGAAAAGAAAGAGAGAGAGAGTGAGCGAGCCAGAGACAAAGTCAATGTCGGTGTAAGGCCAAGTTAGGGGAGAAAGGAGTGTGATGGCAGCGTGTAATGCCGTCAGATCAGCGGTGGGCCCCTGGGAAACAGCCATCCCTGCCTGTACCCCCCTCCGCCCCCCCCCCCCCCCCCCCCCCCCCCCCCCCCCCCCCCGCCCCCTCCCAATTCCCCCTCCTCCTCACTATCTTCTCTTTGCCTTAACTAGGCTGACCCTGGAGAAAGGTCCAGTGGCGGTGAGGAAAGACCCACTGACCACAGGGAAAGTCTGTTGACAGTGGGAAAGACTACAACTTTGGATTCTCTCTTGAGGGCACATAAGACCGTATGGCGAAAGCTTGGCTGTGTCTGGAGTGGCACTGTCTTCATCTGTCCGTGGGCAGGGGTGGTTGGGTCTGTGGGGTGTGCTCGGCAGCTGGGGGGTGGTGTTTTTCGCCGGTGGGCTCTGCAGTCATGAAATACGGGCTGGTACACCCATGGGGGATGCTACTTTGAGGCTGTTATGAGCTGCATCCTGTAGTCTAATTTACCTCTGTTCAGGAGCAGTTATGTCCCTTGATATCTTAATGGAGTGTCCTGCGCGTGCCTGTACCCATCGTCAACACAGCGCAGGCCTCCAGGGGTGGTACAGGACTGCTCTAAGGGCAGGTGAAGACAGTGCTTCTCTGGGTCCTCCCAGCACCTTCGGGTGTTTCTTTTTCTTTTCTCCACTTTCCTCTCCCTCTGACCACTTCTAATTCAATCAACATTGTCCGCAACTGCAACTTCACTGGAGCACCGCGCGCGCGCGCGCGCGCGCGCGCGTGTGTGTGTGTGTGTGTGTGTGTAGGCGGTTTCAGGGGTTCTGCCCTATTCTCATCTCCGTCCTGACTCTATTTCGAAAAAAAATATTTACAACATCCTGGAAGTTCCATATCCAGTGAAGAAAAGGCCATTTCGAAAAGACGTCATAGGCGTCTGTAACCGGCAATTCTTTCACTGGATGTCGTTGACAGAAACAAACGAACGAAAACAGATTATGCTTTGCTCCAGGAATTCGATCATAAATGCCTCCAACGGATTCTCCGTGTCTCTGACAAGGAACCGAACACAATTCGTCAGTCTGGCGTGTTCTGGCTCCGACTGGCGATGTTCCCGCGCTCGGCATCTCACGTGAATGTGGATGAACCAGTCGCTATGTTAGAAATAACTGACTTTGTCAGACAGCAAGTTCACACATACTGTTAGACAACCTCTTGTTGTTCTGAAGTATCGTAAGGTTGTCAGGCAGCGAGTTCGTATGTACTGGTGGAGACAACAATCTCTTCACGTTGTAATAAAGTATCGTAAGCTTGTCAGGCAGCGAGTTCGTACATACTGGTGGAGACAACAATCTCTTCACGTTGTTATAAAGTATCGTAAGGTTGTCAGGCAGCGAGTTCGTATGTACTGGTGGAGACAACAATCTCTTCACGTTGTTATAAAGTATCGTAAGGTTGTCAGGCAGCGATTTCGTACATACTGGTGGAGACAACAATCTCTTCACGTTGTTATAAAGTATCGTAAGGTTGTCAGGCAGCGAGTTCGTATGTACTGGTGGAGACAACAATATCTTCACGTTGTTATAAAGTATCGTAAGGTTGCGGACACGGTGATGTGTTTCGTCATGCCTTCCTGTCAAAGACCCTTGTGCGGGGTACAATGGAGGGTGGATAGATGTCCTCATGCAGAACCAAGAAGATCTGGATCATGGACTGGACTGATTGCAACGCCTCTGTCCTGTTGCGCATGATTGAGGACAGATTGCTGTGGGGATTCATGACTGCCCATTGTCCGTTACAGCATGCATACCACGTATAGTTACAGCATGCATATGATACCACGTATAGTTACAGCATGCATACCACGTATAGTTACAGCATGCATACCACGTACAGTTACAGCATCCATACCACGTATAGTTACAGCATCCACACCACGTATAGTTACAGCATCCACGCCACGTATAGTTACAGCATCCATACCACGTGTAGTTACAGCATCCATACACGTATAGTTACAGCATCCATACCGCGTATAGTTACAGCATCCATACCACGTGTAGTTACAGCATCCATACCACGTATAGTTACAGCATCCATACCACGTATAGCTGCAGCATCCATACCACGTATAGTTACGGGACAGTATTAATAGGTTATAAAGGCACCAGACCGAAAATCATCCAGGCGCTTGCTACAGGTCAACGTAAACAGAGGAGACGACTAGCGCTAATGTTTTGGCAAGGGGGTCCTGTTAGACATGAAAGGTGGGCAACGCATGTGATGTTCAGTGATCGCATGCACCTGTTCACCGTCACCTGTTCACGTATGTGTCCAGACTTCACGTCTCGTCGCTTCAGTCAGTGGATGCCGGTTACTCCATCAAAGTTTACAAGAAACGCTTGTGAGCACAGGTTTCGGCAATATTGTATTTTAGAGGCCCCCTTTTGTAAGCGTGATTTCTTTTTTTTATTGATCAGCCATTTTCAGCATACTCGTGAGGTCCGCGCTGGTTCAGTATCTTCGCCTCAAGAGGGTTTTTTTTCCCACTGTATCGGCTCACCTAACCTTCAGATTCCTTCGTCTCTTCCTGTGTGGTTGAAATGTCTTCCGTTGTGCTGAACCATGTCGGAACAACCTCGATCTAGTTCCGTTATTGTTTCCTGTCCTTCGGCGTAGTTGACCTCGATCAGACGGAGAGGATGTAATTCAGTCGGGATGACTGGGAGCTCAAGTGTGCTAGATCACGGCTGCTTCATGCAGAAATGCAACGCAGACCCGGGCAATCAAAATAAGGCATACATACATACATGCATACATACGTACATACATACGTACATACATACATACATACGTACATGCATACTTTAATTTTTTAAATGTCAAGACAAGTCATTACAATCCTAATAACTTTTTTTTACTCAAAGCGTCTGTTATCACCTGGCACTGAGGATGAAGTTAAAGCACCTGAACAGTGAAAACCTATTAAAAGAGAAGTAGAAGAAAAGAAAGAAAAGACAGGGGAAAAAATAGGGGGGGGAGGGGGGCTAAACTACACTTTGACTGGCTTTTCAAGTAAAGCCGGCTGATACTGAACAGAATGGCGCATCCCTGTCTTGTAGAACAGAGTATTCCGCTCACGTATGTGTATGTGCGTGCTGTGCGTGCGTGCGTGTGTAATGTATGTATTTCGATTTTGTGCACAGAAGCGAATTAGACAGAGTGTCCTCGCCCGTGATTTGATGCAGGTTTCCGATATCCATATCTTGTCGTTGCGAGCGTCGTTTACGGCAAAACGTGCCCATAGCACTAGACACTTCCTGAATAGCTCACGTGGGCCTCCGGACACTTAACCGCGCATCGTAAGTTGGGAAATCTTTATCACCTCGCTGACAACCACCACGTGGCATACTTTCCCACCCGTGCCCCTCCCCCGGCCATTTTTTTCCCTGAGTTGTGCTTGTTTAGTGTCACCAGAGCATACTACATTACCGAGATACGACACTGCCTCTTACAGCCTACAAGTCCGTTCAGTCGATTATCTCCCTTAGTCGGCGCGGGCTGCAGGCTCGCGGCTGCTATGTGAAAACGTTGCCGTGATGAAAACAACGACGCCCGTCGGGCCGCATTTGTGTCATAACTTACCTTGAACTGCTTCAGCAGTTTGTGACGACAGATTCAAATGCCTCTACACATTTTTTGGCCCTCCTTGTGTTTGTGTGCGTGTGCATGTAGGTGCGTGTGTGCACTGCATGTGTGCATGCATACGCATGTATTTTTATGTATGTATAGTGTGTGTGTGTGTGTTGTGTGTGTGTGTGTGTGTGTGTGTGTGTGTGGTGCATGACTGTGGTAAGATGGGTGAAGGTGGGGTGGGGAGAGAGAGAGAGAGAGTTTGTGGCTTGTTCTAAATTTTTAAAAAAAGACCATTTATTTGTCTCCAAATCAAACTTAATTGTGTTGTGTCAGTTATAACAACGTCCAACAATGGCATAATGAAAGGGGTGGAGGTGGGGGTGGGGGGAGGGGTAATGCAGTCCGTCTCATCCCACAAAACATAGAAAAAAGTCTGCCATCAATACAAGATGGATTAAAACAAAACTGGTTGCATTTTCCAAACAGTCTGCAAAAATTTGCAAAAATGTCTTCTTTAAAATACGAGCAAAGAAGAAGCACACAATTTCAAATACACACATCAACCTCAAAATAGACATTGCGACGAGATAGGCCTAGACATGAAACGGTCATTGATACATGTAGGTTTACACACGAGTATGCTGGGGGTGGAGGGGGGTTAGTAATGGTTTTCTCTCTCCTCCTCTCTCTCTCTCTCTCTCTCTCTCTCTCTCTCTCTCTCTCTCTCTCTCTCACACACACACACACACACACACACACACACACTGACTGAAACCAATTTATTGTCAGATTAACTCAAGGTTGTACACACACAAGCCATGCAACTGCACGCAGAGAGAGAGAGAGAGAGAGAGACAGAGAAGAGAGAGAGACAGAGAGAGAGACAGAGAGAGAGACAGAGAGAGATTCGGTGATGAAACACGTGTGTCGGCACTGTCATTATCAACATAAACATCACTGGCCATGTGAGGGCACGGTATGCGTGGTCTGGTTTTCCCCGCTGCCTAGTTGTTTAGCTAACGGGACTGTAAATAAGCCAGTAGGCTTAATGATTTCTAGAAGAAACAAGGTATGCGCATTGCTCTTTCCTTACATATATATATAAAAACTGTTAAAAATCTGCCCATGTGGCTTCATAGTCATACTATAAACTTGATCTAGACTAGACTCAAGTTGCACCAGATGCATAGTCCCACACCGTATACGGTATTGCTTACGTGGTTTACTCTGCCAATAATTAATAAAATGCAATAAAGTTTGTACATGCCTTTCTTCATCCTTTGGAAAACGAAAAAATGCCAGCCCTTCACAATCGATTTTGTTGCGAGCGTTTGAACAACCGATAGCGCTGCAGGCTTCGCCTCCTTGCTTCTTGCGCGTCGCTATGTTGGAGCTGAGTTTACACGTGCTGACTAAGGGCCGTAACCTAGTCCGCGGTCTTACGGAAAACCCCAAGTGTCGTATCTCGGTAATGTAGTATGCTCTGGTGTCACGAGTGACTGGGGAGAGGACTTGTGGGGGGCCTGTGAAGTGCGGGCGTGGCTAAAGAGCGGAGCGTTACTCTGTTGATGACCTGCGCTCTGTCAGACAATTGGTCCCTCGTGACTCGCCCGCCGGCGACGCTCTCGGCAAGATGAAGGTGAGATTTACGTCCAGTTAGTCTGAAAGTTTTTAAGGACAAGGCGTTCCCGGACCGTGGGCCGTGGGGAGTCGTAAAGGACAGTCTTTCCCTCTTCCGAGTCTTGTACCGAGTGCGAGCTCTGTGTGTGTGTGTGTTTCTACCACACCTCCCAATCCATCTTCCCACATCCACCGTTCTTCTCCTCCTCCCCGCTTCCTCCGCTCTCCAACACCCCCCCCCCCCCCCCCTTTTTGCTCTCTCCTACGGGGGTTTAAAAAGGTTTTTGTCCTTATTTTTCCTGCGGACCAAGTAAATAAATTACAGGGGGAAAGAGGCACGCGCCAAAACCACACACACACACCACACACAAACTTATGCTCACGCGTATGCCGCGAGGCATGCCGCACACCTCATTCAGAGAGAGAAGGCCTTGCCCTCGAAAAGAAGTCTAAAAAAATGAGAATGTGCTTAAAATTTTTTAGATCCTGGAAGGGGGCAATCGCACTGCAAGATTTGAAAAATGGACGTAAGGTGACGAGACGTTCTCATACACGTAAAAAAATGAAACAAAACGGGGGAGGGTGGTAGGTTACAAATTTTGAGGGGAAAGCAGAAGCTGGGTGGAAGGGGGGGGGGGAAGCGGGAGCGAAGAATGAGGGGGGGGGGGAAAAAAAAAAAAAAAAAAAAAACGAAGAAGATGAAAACAGAAGAGAAAAACACTAGAAAGGGAAGGTCAGAGAGAAGAACGAGGGGGGAAACGAAAGAGAAAGAAAGGAAGAAGAAAAAGGAAATAGAAAAGGGGGAAAGAAAGATCTACAAAAGAAGGGGGAAGGGAAAAAGGAACAACTGAAGAAAATGAAAAGAAAAAGGGGAAAACGGAGGCACGGTGAAAGAACGAACAACAAAAAAAAGAGGGACGAAAGAAATTTTAAAGCAGACAAAAGAAAAAAAGAAAGAAAAAGAAAGAAAAAAGGGAAAGGGAAAGGAAACAGAGAACAGATAGATATCCGTCCCCGTGCCTTACTGACTCAAGTTTTTAAACCCCTGGTTTTTTTACCTTTTAGCAATTGCCCCGGGGCCCCAGTGGTTGCGTTGGAGGTGGGGGGGGGGGTCCCCCGGGTTCATTCCCACCAGGGTTTTTGGGGGGATTCGTAAAGGACAGTTTTTCCCTCTTCCGAGTCCTGTACCGAGCCGCTGTGTTGTGTTGTGTGTGTGTGTGTGTTGTGTGTGGGGGTGATGATGACAATAGTTGTGTGTGGTGTGTGTGTGTGTGTGGGGTGTGTGTGTGGTCCGGACAAAAAAATGAAAAAAAACCTAATTTGGGGGGAAAAACCTAATTGGGGGGGGGAACAACCTAACTTGGGGTCCCCAGTAAAATTTGTTGGGACCTAGTCCAAACTCAAACTTCTGGCGTAAGAGAGAGGGGCCCCCATGGTGGGGGCCCGGGGCCAAAAAGCTTAGGGGAGGGGTTAAAAGGAAGACGGTTTTCCCGGCTATACGGGCTAAGCAGTTTTGACCGACGCCTCGATTCTAGCGGACGAGTGCGGGCCAGCTCAACCCATTAGCCATTTTTGGGGAAACCACGCATTTTTAAACCCGGACGTGTGGTGCCTACCCAGACTCAGTCCCCAATTTAGATTGCCCAGTGTCCCCACTTAACCCACACCCGCGCCAGTGAAGTGGGGAAGGGGGGAAGTAGTGGTGGGGGGGTAAAATTACTAAAAAATTAAATGACCATTGCCCACCAAAGAGAGAAAGGGGTAGGGGGGACTGTATGATTTAACACCCAATGGAATTAGGGAGCCAACCGGGGTGTCAGGGGTAAAAATCGGGACCAATGGTATCCCCCGTTTTTGGAAGATCGAACGTAAAGGAATGCTGAGTGAGAGAACGGCAGAACGAGGGAAAAACGAATAGAGAGAAGAGGGAAGGAGAGGTTCGGGGGGGCTCTGCAAAAAAAGGGGCGGGAGGAAGATGAGGAGAAAGAGAAACCAAGTTGAGAGATTGCATGGGATATCTGAGGGGAAAAGGATGGGAGGAGGGGAGAGAGAGAAAGAGTTGCAATTTATGAGAAGAAAAAAAAAAAAAAGAAAAAAGAAAGAAAAGAACCATGTCCATTTGTAAGAGCAACTAAAGGGAGAGAGAGAGGAGAGTGCATGGTTTAATGCAGGAAGAAAGAAAGGAGAAAATCGATGTTGATAGTCCTGTTCACCCTAACGGGGGTTCGCCCTCATCCCGGGGCGCGTATTGCCAAGCGAACCACAGACCAACGCCAACAGTCCCCCCTGACGGCCCTCAGCCCAAACACCATGCCGGCAGTTTTGTGTTTTGTAAAAGTGACGTGAAAAAAAAAAAAAGAAAAAAAGACGTGTTTGTGAATATTAAGATACGGGCCGGAAAAAGTAAAAATCTGTTTATCCCCGGGTTTGTTAATGTTTTTAGTAATGATTTTGTAAAAGTTCGGGAAAGAGAAAATTTTTTTATTTTGTTTGATTCTATATGCTTGTGTTCTTTCTTGATCATGTATGTAAATTATAGCTTATAGTGGTTTGTGTGACGAAGCTGAATATGATAATTGTAACCCGCTGGGTGTGTTTGGGCTGTGCGAGCCCCCTCCATGACATTCCCCGGGGTTTGAAATTTTTATTGGGGCTCCGGAAATTTTGGGCCCTTTTTATTATAATTGTTCAATTTCAGAGAGGAAGCTGGGTGGGATTAAGTGTTGTATCTAAGCCAAGGGGGTTGTCTTACTGTTTTTCCCAAGATATTTAAAAATACTGGTTTGGCTGGTTCCAAGATGTTAATACTGGTTTGGGCTTTACCCCCAGAGTATCATTTCGCAAAATTTTCCCCTAAAATTCGCTTCATAGTTGGGTCGGGGCCTGGGGTCTTTAAAAATAATTCTTTCCCCCAAAGAAATTTATATTCATGGATTGGTTTTTAGTCACCGTGCGGAACCCCCCCGTTTGGCTGTCGTGTAATAAAATCTTTTCAAAAAAAAAAAAAGGATATAAGGCGGAAGAAAAGAACCCCCCTTTTGAAAAACAATTAGATTGAGTGGTCAAAGAAGGAGTTGTTGAATTGAAAGAGTAGTTATAAAAAGAACGTTTTGTCAGGTTGCGGCCTGAGTTAACCATACATTTAAAAGGAACAGCCAGAGACAGCGGGAGTTTGGAAGTTCGCGAGGTGTTAGGGGCACGTTTGGGCACAAAGGTGGGAGAAACGGTGTAGAAAAGGGTGAAAAGAGTGCAAGGAGACCAGGGGGTTTTCGCAAAGTCTGAAAACCCCAGTGGGGGGGCAAAAGGGAAGGGCAAAGGGAAATTAGGTGTTTATTTGTCACAAAAGGGACATTGGCGGGGGTTGTGCATGGGTTCCCAAAAGGCGCCCCTGCAAGAGGGGGATAAGGGGGCCAAAGGGAAACACCTGAAGGGAACCAAAAGGGTTCGTCTGAGAGGGGAAGTGCGCCATGGCTAGCAGGGACGCATCAGTGTCGGGGATAGGGGACAGGGGTGGCTTCAGGGAAAAAGGGGGGTGGCCACAGAGGGTAAAAGGTTAGGGGAAAACGGGTTTGTTCAGGGGTTTTGTAAAAACAAACCGGTCGATAAAGGGGTTTTAAAGGGGAAAAACCCAGCTGTACTCTAACGATGGCACTGGGGGGGTTTTTCCAGTGTAGATAGAAGTACGTACCCCTTTTCCGGGCGAGTTGTCTGCGGGGTAGGGAAACCCCCTTCACGATTTGACTTTGGGAAAATTTTCCCGGGTGAAAAGGACCCGGGGATCCTGATTTTGACGCAAAGGGGCGCATTCAAAACGACAAGAGGGGGAAAAAGGGTTTGTTAAACCCCGTTAGTTGTTCCAGGAAGGAATCGGCTAGAGGGGTTCCCTGTGGTTTGGGCACGCGGGGAACGAGCCCCTTCGCTCGTAAAGTCTTGGGTTTTTGGAAAAGGGGTGGAGGAAACGGGAATTTTTAGAGGAGGTGAACAGATTTTCTTGTGAAAGGCGGGCTGTTGTCCCGGTTTCCCCAAGGGGAAACGGGTAAGGTGCCATCAGTTAGAGGTACCAGGTTTTTTATCTGACACTGTCATGCAGTGGGTCCATCGTCATGGCGGGTCATTCGCACCAAAAAAACACAAACCGAGTTTTTGGGAAACTTTCTTGGCGGAGAAAGGGGAAAACATAAAGCGGTTCTGCATGTAGTGATTTTTTAAAAAGGGTCAGCCACAAAGGGGTAAAGGGAAAGGGCCTCTTAACATCCCCTTTAATTTTGACACCCGTTCAGGAGAGTGGCCGTTGACCTGGGGCCCCCAATCGCCCCCGTTCCAAAGGTGGGCCAGGTATGTTTTTGACACTTGGGGGACTACGCGACCAGATACCCAGAAGGGTTTGCTTTAAAAAGGGGTAATCGAACAGGTCGCTGAGGGTGGTAGACATCTTCTCGCGTGGGTGTGCCAGCAAAAATTCTCAAAAAAGGGGGGTCCGTTCACCTCGCGTGTGGGGGGGTAAAAGGCTGCTGGGGGGCAACAGCGTCATCCCCCATCCCAAACCACAATGCAATGGCTTGGTGGAAAGATAAAGGGGTGCTGAGGCATCTTAAAGAGCTCGTGAGGAAAGGCCCCAGATTGGGACCGTAATTCCGCGGCACTGTTTGCCTAAGGAAACCCCTCAGGAAAGCACGGCTTTTTTGCCATTTTTAGCTGCGTTGGGGGACAGTTCGGGGGGCCCGGGGTGCTTTCAAGAGCTGTGGTCCGGGAAAAGGATCCCAAAAGTCAAAAAAACCCCAATTTCAGTAGGGTAATTACGCAAGGCTCGAGGAGACATTAGGTCGCAAGGGGGAAATTTGAGGGGCAGGGTCCCTCGAAGAAGCAGTTGACGGAAGGGGGGAAGCAGTTTTCAAGGGGGGGATAAAATCCTGTTACGCTTCCCCGGATCACAACAAGTGTGATCATTGGGAAGGGGCCCCCTTTACCATCATTGAAAAGTAATCGGGGTACCCATTTGATGTGAATGGGAAATCAAAAAAATTTTCCATGCAATTTTACTCCGCAAAAATTTTTCTCGTGGAGTCCACTAGGCGCAGCGCAATCAGATGGAGGTGAGGGAGACCCCGCGAAAAAGGAAGTTTTTTGCCTGAGTTTCCAGGGAAGGTATACAGGGATGGTCACTGTTTGAAGGGTGACGAGAAGACGGGAAGTTAGGGGCTCCCAGAACAGTATGGGGGTCCCATATAAACCGGAGGCCCCTTTGAAACTGTACGGTGGAGTTTAAAATCGCAGAAAACCCTATTGGGGGAAAACCTACCCGATCCTTGCCCCGCAAGTGATCGAGGAGGAGGAGAAAAGTGTTGGACCCTTTGGGTGTTGAAAACCCTCCAAAATCATATAGTCACCCGTGTCTTGTGGGAAAAAGTCAGGGGGCATCGTTTTTGTGTCGATTTTAGACGTTGAACAGTGTCCCCGGTCGATGCAGGGTCTTACCCCAAAAGGAAGACCGTTCGTCAATCGCCCCAAGCAAAAGCCAGATTTCCCCGGATCGATCTGAGCAAGGGGGGACGGGAAAATGCCTGAGTGATGACTCAAAGGTCACAGCTTTTTTTCCCCCTTATGGGGTATACCAGTGGGGTACTCCCTTTTTGGTGGTCAAGCACCGGGGGTCTTTTTCGAAAGTGAGGGAACTATTGACGGGATTGGGGGGTGCGTGAATTTCATGGATGAAATTCTGTAGCACCGAGACATGGGGGAGCAATGGGCAGTGGGGCAGTCTTTGGGGGGTTGAGACAAACCAATTTTCACAGCCAACAAATGCCCGGGTTTGGTTTAAGCCTGGGTTCCTGGTTTTGTTGTCGGAGGGGACAAAAAGGGGAAAGAGGAAGGTGGAGAAGATGATAATTTCCCAGAGACCAAAGACCAAAAAAAGAAGTCAGGGGTTCTAGGTTTTTTGGGTTTCTTGGGAGTTTGTCCCCAAAATTTGCCGCAATCACGAGTCCTCTCGTGATTTGGTAAGGGGGGAAACCCGGGAGTGGTCAGTGGGCGACGCGCAGGCAAGCACTGCAGCGGGGTTGGGAAAGTTGGTTCCCGTCCCTTTGAAGCTACCGAAAAGTCCAAACCCTTTTTGTTGCGGACAGAGCATGGTGGTGGGATAGGGGCAGATTGTTCAGGAGCATGAAGGGGGCTTTCCCCGTAGGCTGCAGGAAATTGACAAAGTGTGAAGAAGGGTACGCAATGTGAAAGGAGTGTTTTAGCGTCGTGTGGGCCTGAAAGTTCCCCAAATATTGTATGGGGAAAGATTTGTGTCGGACGGGTCAAACCCTCAAAATTCCCGCGGAGGCGCAGTTGAAAAAAAAACGGGTGCGTTGGGGAATGGCCTGCCCCTCGGTCCGAGTGCAGTACATTCCCGGTCGACAGAAAGTCGGAGGGATATTTAAGTCGTGTAGTTTTAGCAGCTGCAATCAAGGAAGTCAGTCATATCCTGGGGGGTTTGTTGATAAAAGTGTTGATTCCGTTTTGTTGATTTGGGAAAGGGTTCTTTTCCGTTGGGATGGTTCTATTTTTTTTTGTTGAACTTTTCATATTTTTTTTTGTGGACTTTTTAAGGGATGAGTTTTGGGGAGTACAGTCGTTTTTGTGTGATGCAATTTTTCAATAAGCGGGGGGAATTCTCATAATTCAGGATCGGATCATATTATATTTTCTTTTATAAAAATTGTGAAAGAAGAGTGGCAAATCCCAGGTAGGGGAATTTTTCATAAGTGTGCACAGGGTGTTAAAATGAGTGAAAAAACGCAAGAGCGCATGTCAAAGATAATCGTTGGATGGGATTCCAATTGTTATTTTATAATCAAAAACCTTTGGTTTTAAAGTATTTTCCAAAAATTTTGGGGTTACTGTGTGTCAGCAAAATTGGTTGTTGCCTTTTTGTACCGTTGTTTTGAGAAAAGCGGAGCATGGTTTTTTCAAGGGGGGAAATTTACGGGCAAAAAAATGAAACAAACCCAACTTGGGGGGAAAAAACCTAACTTGGGGGGAAAACCAATTGGGGGGTCGCCCTCAAATTTTTTCGGACCTAAGTCCAAAATCAAAAATTCTAGGGGTGAAGGGCGGGCCATGGCGGGCCGGCCAATTAAGCTTAGTGGAGGCTTCAGGAAGACGGTCTGTCCGGGTAAACGGGCTAAGCAGCTTTTACCGACGCCTCGATGTTAGCGAGACGATGCAACCGGTCCCATTACCATTTGGGAACAAGCATTGTTACTCGGGCGTCGTGGTGCCTACCGACTCAGGGCCATTTAGATTGACCCGTGTCCACCCCTAAGACACCCCGAGTGAAGTAGGGGGGGGGAAGGTGTGTGGGGGGGGGGTGAAATCTAGTAATCAATTAAAAGACCAATACCACCTAAGGCTGTAGACGGACTGTCTGATTTTTAAAAATTGGAATTAGAGGGAAAACCCCGGGGGTCAGGGGGAAAAAACTGACAATGGTACTCGCCCCTTTTGGGCAGATCGGAAAGAATAAAGGAATGCGTGATGAGAGAACGCCCGAACGAGGGGGAAAAACGAATGAGAGAGAGAGGGGAGAGGGTTCGGAAATGAGTCTGGGGGAAAGGGCAGAGAGAGAGAGAGATGGGAGAGAAGAGAACCAAAATTGAGAGATTTGGAGTTGTCTGCAAGGAAGGCTGAGGAGAGATGGTGGAGAAAAAGAGTTGCTAAATTTTTGAAGAAGAAAAGAAAGAAAAGAAAAAAGAAAAGAAAAGCAACCATGTCCATTTTATAAGAGAGATAAAGAGAGGAGAGAGAGAGAGTGCAATCTTAATGCAGGAAGAAAAAAAGGAGAACAGTCGAGTTGATAGCCTGTTCTCCCTAACCGGGGGTTTGACCCTACCTGGCAGCGTCCTTCGCCCAAAAAAACCCAGACCCAAAGCCAACGTCTCCCTGACCAGGCGCCCCTCAGACCAACACCCGTGCCGGCAGTTGGTCGTGTTGTGAAAGTGACAGTGAAAAGAAAAAAAAAAAGAAAAAAAAAGCATATTCGTGAATAGTTAAGATCACCCGGCCAGGGAAAGTAGAAAACTGTTTTTTACCCCGGGGTTTGTTAATGATGTTTTTGTAAATGATTTTGGAAATTCAGGAAGAGGAATTTTTTATTTTTTTTGATTTATAGCATTGGTTTTTTTTAGATATGTAAGTAAATTTTAAAAACTTACTGTGGTTTGATGTGAGAATGCATGAAATTTGAATGAGTTGTAAGAAGCGTGAGTGTGTTTGGGGGCGCTACCTTTCCCCCAATGACTTTACACCCAGGGTTTAAGTGTGTTGTGCGCGCTGCTTTTTGCTTCTTCTTTTTTTTTTGTTTAAAAAGTTTATTATTGGAAGCAGTTTGGGGGGAAGGAATGGGGTTGGGGGGGGTGTGGGGGTCGCATTAGACATATAAGCAGAAAAAGGGCTTTGTTGATAAAAAAAAAAAATAAAAAAAAATCGGACAGCTGTTAGAGAAACGTGAAAAGGCCGCACGCCTCACGCCCCGCGCGCACGCCGCATCATCACGCGAGACGTCATTTGTATAAAATTCCTTTTTTCAACCCCAAAACTCCGGGGGTTTCCCCCTCCCTGTGCCCCCTTTTTCAGCGACTTTTTTT
>CM031595.1:88484365-88504365 GCA_018398815.1 Conus ventricosus | reverse complement strand
CTGGAACAGAGAGAGAGGAACATTAGTGGAGGGAGGGGGAATAAAAGTCATTAAAGGGAGGAAATATTTGTTATATTTGTTAGGGGGTAGGTGGGGAGGGGGGCGTAAATGTAAAAAGAGAAACATTCGGGAAAAAAAAGTCAAAGGGGAGATAGTAATAATAATAATAATAAGAATACTTATATAGCGCTATTCTCGGCTAGAGGCCAAGCTCTAAGCGCTTTACAATCAACACTCGTTTACACAACGGGCTGCCTACCTGGGTAGTGCCGACTGAAGAGCTGCCAGCTGGCGCTTCATTCAGTCGTTTCCCGTGTCATCCAGTCAGTATCGCTCAATATCGATCACTCATTTTCCTTACTTCCTTCATTCTTTCCATTTCTCACGCAGGGTGCATGCTATGTGTAACGTGTCATCCATACCAACGGCCAAACTGGCCTACTCTTCCGAAAGTTGGTGATGGGATTTTACGTGTGTGCAAGATGTTATGCATGCGTTCACACACGGAACCTCGGTTTATAGTCTCATAGTCTGTGTTGGAGGGGGGTGGGTGGGGGGGAGAAACAAGTCACTGGACTTTTGAGTCCAAACAGGTAGCATGCGCTCGTGTGGTGTGTGTGTGTGTGTGTGTGTGTGTGTGTGTGTGTGGTTGTGTGTGTGTGTGTGTGTGTTGCCGTTGTTGTGTCACATTACAAGGCTAATTGCCTCTCTTGTTATCCAGGTCAGACGCATATCATCAACGTTTCTGTTGGTGTTCTTTTACCTTGACATTTGTCTTTCGTTCTCTTTCGTTCCTTTCTTGCTTCCAGCCCATCCTTTTCCCCTCTTTATTTCTTTGTTTGTTCTGACCTATTCGTCTATCTTTTACGGCCAGTCATTGTCTGTGTCTTTGTCGTCCTTCTCTCTTTTCCCTGGCCTCTGAAGCCAAGGACATAAGGGTGAGAGAAAAAAACTGGTAGTGGCGAGAGAGTGAGAGAAGAGAGAGAGATGTGGGGGAGGAGCGGGTGTGGAGAGCTAGAGAGGAAAGAAATAGACCAGACAAAACAGTTATTATGAGAGAGGAGAGAGAGAGATAGCTAAGGGAGGTGCGGGGAGTTGGATGGGAAGAGAGAAGGAAAGAGGAGAAGACAATGGGGGGGGGGGGGGGGGGGGGGGACGGACAGGACAGACAGACAGACTGTGTCCGTTTCCAAGACGGTTTTGGCAGCTGGCAGACTGGCCTCCACTTCTCGGCATCAGCCGTCAGGAGCTGCCGGTGCGCGGGGTCCCAGGTGGCACCATGATTGTACATGATTACAGCTCTGGTCCTCCGCCATCTCTTAGGGCTCTTTCATCTCTTTCATCTCCTCCATCAGCCCGTTCTCAGCCACTCTCTCTTATGTGTCTGTCTGTCTGTCTGTCTGAGCCCGTCTCTTTGCTTCTCTCTGTGGTTTGATGCAATCTGTCCGGCAGTCTGTCCCGGCAGTCTGTCACCCTGTGTGTGTGTGTGTGTGTGTGTGTGTGTGTTGTGTGTGTGTGTGTGTGTGTGTGTGTGTGTGTGTGAGAGAGAGAGAGAGAGAGAGGAGAGAGAGAGAGAGAGTAAACTGCTCTCTCTCCCTCCCCGCCTCCTCTCTCTCTCTCTCTCTCTCTCTCTCTCTCTCTCTCTCTCTCTCTCTCTCTCTCTCTCTGTAAGTTTGTTGTTAGGCATCCATTAAACCATCATTGAGAACTTTGTGCTCCATGAAGCAACCTAGATTTAACGCTTTTGGTCACGTTTACCTAGACCTTTATGTGCACATTGTGAGGAGATATTCTTACCCACCTCCCCACCGCTCCTTTCATACACACTTCCGGCCCCTTCCCCAACTCACCTTCATCACTCACCCACCTTTACTCAACCCTTCACTTTTACTCACTACCAAAAAAAAAAAAAAAGAAGAAAAAGACAGAAAAGATGAAAAGCCAGTGTTGAAGTGACTCTTCAGATAGCATGTAGATGATCTGATTGACCAAAGTGTAACAGGCAACGGGCAGCCTGAGTAGGGCGTGATAGCTGACTGTTGTGTGACACAGGGAAACCAGCCCCCATCTGATTTCCCTGATTCTGTTTTGTTGGTTTCGTGTCTTCCTCTTGGCATTTCCTGCTATTCATAATGTTCAGTCTCTCTTCTTCTTGTCTTCTGCTTCTTCCCCTCCTCCTCTTCTTCTTCCTCTTCCTTCTCCTTCCTCTGCTAGGTGGTTGTCCTCTTCCTTCTCCTTCCTCTGCTAGGTGGTTGTCCTCTTCCTTCTCTTCTTTTTCATCTTCATTCGTGGACCGCATTGGCTGTGTCCACTTGGCTGTGTAACTCCGTGGGCTTTTACGTGTAGTTTTGCATAGTCTGTTTTGGCATCCAAGCTCTTGCTTTCAGGGGTGATGCATTTTACTCCTGTTTGTAGTTTCATAATGCACAGAATGCTAATATGAATTCTGTGACACTTTGACAGTGCATCAGATCTTCTGCATGCATTACTGTCACCAGCTGTATGGATCATGTTATGAAACAGCCCAGATCATTCTGTGACACTTTGACAGTGCATCAGATCTTCTGCATGCATTACTGTCACCAGCTGTATGGATCATGTTATGAAACAGCCCAGATCATTCTGTGACACTTTGACAGTGCATCAGATCTTCTGCATGCATTACTGTCACCAGCTGTATGGATCATGTTATGAAACAGTCTGGATCAGTCTGATCAAGCACGGTAGGGAAACTCAGTGTAAGCTATTTTTTTTACTAGTCAGTAGTTTTACTCTCTTTTTGATGAGAGGTACTTAGCCTGAGAAGCAAAGTCTAATAGCCTACATTCATATCATGTCAGAAAGAACAGAACAGAAATCTGTGTTTGCATCATGTCATTTTAATCACACTCTTTGTTTATTTCTAATATTTGTTACTTTCTCCAGGAATACATTTTTCCTGATGTACGAGACCGGCTGTTCCTGGTTCGATTCCACAAACTGGCAGAAAAGAGACGGCTGAACATTGCACAGTACAACAAGCTGCGTGACGCCATCGCCCAGGCGGAGGATGACCTGCGACGCTTGCGCGACCCCCTGCAGCTTCATCTACCCATCAAAGAGATTCAGAAACGTGCCAGTGATAAAGCGTGAAGCCTGGCTGAGTGTGTGATTGTCTGAGAGGCACTGTGTGACAATGCCGGCAGGACCTCCTCTTGTCTGTGAGCCCACTGTGTGACAGAAGACTTTCCCTATCTCTGGTGTCTGGCCATCACTGAAGGAGTGAGTTTGCCTCCTCTCTGCTGCTGTACTTGTGTCACTGTGGCCGTGTTGGTACTTTGTGTGGTTAGTTCTTGGGTAAGGTCCAAAGTAAGCATAGACAAGGAAAGCAGTGTCTTTTTTTTTTTTTATCGATAGGGAATCAGGATATTATTCAAGAAAAGACAGAAAGAATGTTGCTCATGGGAAGAGAATGAAGTCCAGATTTTTTAAGCCTCAGTGAGAAAATGAAGCTGTTTCTTTCTGTGTCAGACACACCCATGTGTGTGTGCATAGATGCGCGCATGCGCACACCCGCACGCACACACGCATGAACGCAGCATGCATGCATGCACGCACGCACACACGCTCTCACAGGCACAAACACACACACACACCCACACACACACACACACACACACACACACCACAACACACACAGAGAGACGAGAGAAAAGGAAGAAGGAAAACGTTATAACATGCAATATAGGCCAGTGCAGTGCAACCTTCTTACAAATGGATAGTCACACATTGTAGAGCTTTGCCTCATTCCTTGCTCACCCTTCCCCAGGCAGTCCACAGGTTGTTATACACCGGCTTTGCTTTGTGGGCTGCCTAGGAGTACAGTTCAGTGCACCCCTACCCAAGAGATAGCTGTCCCAAGACTGCAGCCCTGAACTTGGATGAAAAGCAGTTAGGTTCAGTTTTCCTCACATTAGGATGTCTGACCACCTTGTTGTGTGTCCATGGTGACGCACTACTGAGGAGGTTGTGGTGTCACCTGCTTCCGCTAGTTTGTCTGTCTGTGACCAGGGATCATACAGACCTAACTGAACTGAGTTTGACAACACTTGGGAGGAAGGGGGGGAGTGGGTGGACAGTGGGGGGTGGACAGTGACCCAAGGGCAGAGCCAAAGTGCAGATTCAGGAATGTTCAGGAAAAGCCACAGAACTTATCTGTGGTGGAAAGATGAAATGTGGCACAGGGATGAATACGTTGTTACAATTTGAAGCAGATCTGGATTTAAGGACAGATCCAAGATCTGTTCAGCACACATGACACAAAAACTACAGAATTGATTCTAATGAAACGAGATGGAAAGACAGGATGTACCCCAGTGACAAACCCATGAGTATTGGGGCAGAATCATTTGGAGAGTTCAGATCAATGGTGGATTCAGGATTTGTTTGGCTGTGCAGAGGTGTGCATCCCTTTAAGTGCCCTTCTAGTTTCCACTGCTGCGGGCTGAGTTACCAGGATGCTGCTCTGGGGTCGTCCACTTCATGCATCTCACAAGCCAACACAAGGATTACAATTCCATGAAGTGGACAAAACTCGCCATGCTGAGAGTCTCTTGATTTTTCACAGATTTTTTTAAAACACAGAAAGTTCATACAAATGCATTCCAGAACAGTGAAAAAGACATGAAAAGCGTAGCAGCAAATTGTACAAACAGAATAGGCAGACAGTGCCCTTCTTTGTGGCTAAACTTTCATTACTTCATGGCCAGACTGCAGCATAAAAAGTAGCATGGTCTGTATTGAACAAGACCAAAAGATGCACTTACTCGGAGACTGGGCCACAAAGGCAAAGCACAATCTTTTGAAAAAGGGAAACAAAGAAAAGAAAAGAAAAAACAGAAAGAAAAAGGCCGAAGCCAAGGGACAAGCGAAGGGGCAGTGAAGAGGAATTAGTATCACTTATTGACTGTCCAGCAGACAGGGGTAGAATTTATATATCAAAGGGACAAGCGAAGGGGCAGTGAAGAGGAAATTAGTATCACTGATTGACTGTCCAGCAGACAGGGGTTAGAATTTATATATCAAAGGGACAAGCGAAGGGGCAGTGAGAGGAAATTAGTATCACTGATTGACTGTCCAGCAGACATGGGGTAGAAATTTATATATCAAAGGGACAAGCGAAGGGCAGTGAAGAGGAAAATTAGTATCACTGATGGACTGTCCAGCAGACAGGGGTAGAATTTATATATCAAAGGGACAGCGAAGTGGCAGTGAAGAGGAAATTAGTATCACTGATGGACTGTCCAGCAGACAGGGGTAGAATTTATATATCAAAGGGACAAGCGAAGTGGCAGTGAAGAGGAAATTAGTATCACTGATGGACTGTCCAGCGACAGGGGTAGAATTTATATATCAAAGGGACAAGCGAAGGGGCAGTGAAGAGGAAATTAGTATCACTGATGGACTGTCCAGCAGACAGGGGTAGAATTTATATATCAAAGGGACAAGCGAAAGTGGCAGTGAAGAGGAAATTAGTATCACTGATGGACTGTCCAGCAGACAGGGGTAGAATTTATATATCAAAGGGACAAGCGAAGTTGGCAGTGAAGAGGAAATTAGTATCACTGATTGACTGTCCAGCAGACGGGGTAGAATTTATATATCAAAGGGACAAGCGAAGTGGCAGTGAAGAGGAATTAGTATCACTGATTGACTGTCCAGCAGGCAGGGGTAGAAATTTATATATCAAAGGGACAAGCGAAGTGGCAGTGAAGAGGAAATTAGTATCACTGATGGACTGTCCAGCAGACAGGGGTAGAATTTATATATCAAAGGGACAAGCGAAGTGGCAGTGAAGAGGAAATTAGTATCACTGATGGGACTGTCCAGCAGACAGGGGTTAGAATTTATATATCAAAGGGAACAAGCGAAGTGGCAGTGAGAGGAAATTAGTATCACTGATTGACTGTCCAGCAGGCAGGGGTAGAATTTATATATCAAAGGGACAAGCGAAGTGGCAGTGAAGAGGAAATTAGTATCACTGATGGACTGTCCAGCAGACAGGGGTAGAATTTTATATCAAAGGGACAAGCGAAGTGGCAGTAGTGAAGAGGAAATTAGTATCACTGATGGACTGTCCAGCAGACAGGGGTAGAATTTATATATCAAAGGGACAAGCGAAGTGGCAGTGAAGAGGAAATTAGTATCACTGATGGACTGTCCAGCAGACAGGGGTAGAATTTATATATCAAAGGGACAAGCGAAGTGGCAGTGAAGAGGAAATTAGTATCACTGATTGACTGTCCAGCAGACAGGGGTAGAATTTATATATCAAAGGGACAAGCGAAGTGGCAGTGAAGAGGAAATTAGTATCACTGATGGACTGTCAGCAGACAGGGGTAGAATTTATATATCAAAGGGACAAGCGAAGTGGCAGTGAAGAGGAAAATTAGTATCATTGATTGACTGTCCAGCAGACAGGGGTAGAATTTATATATCAAAGGGACAAGCGAAGTGGCAGTGAAGAGGAAATTAGTATCACTGATGGACTGTCCAGCAGGACAGGGGTAGAATTTATATATCAAAGGGACAAGCGAAGTGGCAGTGAAGAGGAAATTAGTATCACTGATTGACTGTCCAGCAGACAGGGGTTAGAATTTATATATCAAAGGGACAAGCGAAGTGGCAGTGAAGAGGAAATTAGTATCCTGATGGGATGTCCAGCAGACAGGGGTAGAAATTTATATATCAAAGGGCAAGCGAAGTGGCAGTGAAGAGGAAATTAGTATCATGATTGACTGTCAGCAGACAGGGGTAGAATTTATATATCAAAGGGACAAGCGAAAGTGGCAGTGAAGAGGAAATTAGTATCACTGATGGACTGTCCAGCAGACAGGGGTAGAATTTATATATCAAAGGGGACAAGCGAAGTGGCAGTGAAGAGGAAATTAGTATCACTGATTGACTGTCCAGCAGACAGGGGTAGAATTTATATATCAAAGGGACAAGCGAAGTGGCAGTGAGAGGAAAATTAGTATCACTGATTGACTGTCCAGCAGACAGGGGTAGAATTTATATATCAAAGGGACAGCGAAGTGGCAGTGAAGAGGAAATTAGTATCACTGATTGACTGTCCAGCAGACAGGGGTAGAATTTATATATCAAAGGGACAAGCGAAGTGGCCAGTGAAGAGGAAATTAGTATCACTGATTGACTGTCCAGCAGACAGGGGTGAATTTATATATCAAAGGGACAAGCGAAGTGGCAGTGAAGAGGAAATTAGTATCACTGATTGACTGTCCAGCAGGCAGGGGTAGAATTTATATATCAAAGGCTTCCCGGCATCCCCACAAGTGGGGAGGGGGATAAGGGGGAGAGAAAACAGTGTAAAAACTTCCCAGAACAAACACAGGTATCTGGACCATAAAAACTAAAAAAAGTGGATGGTAGTGAAGAAGGGTGGAAACAAAGTGTTAGTAAGATGGGAGTCAAAGTAAATGACAATAACAGACTGAACTGCTTGCAAGAACATGCAGGAGGCTGGGGTATGGATTATACTGAAAGCTCTCCTCCTCCATGCCCCGCTCCCCTCCCCACCCCCCACCCATCCTGCCCTTCCTCCCCTTCTGCATCCCTTGATCTCTCTCCTTTCTTTCCCCCACACTACAAGACTACAGTGTGCATTCCCTGTTTGGAGAGTGGTCAGTGTGTGGCCTTTTTTTTCCTTTTTTCCTTTTTTAACTCTTAGTAGCCATCCTCCATCTTTAAAGGATTTAATTCCATTTTCCTTGGATGAAGTTTGTTATATAAAGTGCTTCCCATGCGAGGGCTGGAGGCTGTGCCTCTTAACAGTTCATACATTTTTATTCATAGGTCCAAAGATGAACTTCAGTTTGTTCTTGCGTGGACGCTGCATAATTGGGGTCTGCATCCTGAGTAATAGTATGTCTGACACCATGTAGGGTTGTGTTAGAATGTTTGCAGGGACTCTTGTCAGTGTGTAATGCTTTCAAAGTATAGATCTAATTCTGTGTAATGCCATATCATTTGTAATATTCACTTCATGTAACACTCATGTATTCGTGTTTATACAACACTTTTCTAAGATTATGCGGGCATATTTTCAAACTGACCTGAAATTTGGCATGTCTCCTTGTGTTGACTTCTAGAAGAGTTTTGGATTAATCACTTGATTCTTTCAACTGTTTCAGCCTTAATTTTCTTTTTTCTTTTTTTTTTTATTCATTACTTATTTGTATGAGATATAGAAGATTTTTTTTCTCTCCAAAATCTTTCTTCCATATTCGTCCAAAAATATTACCTTTTTTTTTTCTTTTTTTTTTCATGTGCGGCTGGCTAATGCAAAAAAATGTTAAGACAACTGAAGAGAAATGATTGTGAATATGAGAATGGCTGAAGTGATGTCTGGACAGCATGAAAGACAGCACCATCGGTTGAGAACAATGATAAATAGTCTCTTAGGAGTTTGCTTGGATTTGTACTTGAACCAATGCTATTTCATTCTCTGCCAGTCACATGTGCTTGGCTCTATGGTTTTGTCTTGTCTTGCTTTTTAGGATTGTGAGAATTTGACCGTTGACGAGCTGTATAGAAGGGTGGGATGATCAATTGATACATGCTATGTTATATTCCCTTTGTCACTTCCTTGTTAAAAGAAAAAAAAATGCACAGTGGCTCAACAATAATTAGAAGCATTTTGTTTCATTATATATACATATATATATATATATATATATATATATATATATTATATAAATATATATATATATATATATATATATATATATATATATATTATATATATATATGTGTGTGTGTGTGTGTGTGTGTGTGTGTGTGTGTGTGTGTGTGTGTGTGTGTGTGTGTGTGTGCCCCTTCCTCACACCCGTTCCTCTTCCATCATTTCCATTCCCCAGCTTCACTTTTCATCTGTGTCCGTGTGTCTTGGTGGGGTTATGTGGCATCTAGCAGTGTTACAACAGTCACTGGGTTTTAGGGGCACACACACACACACACACATCTTGGTCCAGAACAACATGGTCGTCCATCCAGAATACTGAGGTGGAACTTCTGTGTCCAGAATTTGTATTCTGCATAAAGTCATCAGTTTTGAAGTTAGAGACTTCACACCTGACTTACTGTATCTAAAGGGAAGACAAGCAACACTTCATTGACTATCCGCCCAACGGTTCTCACTCTCTTTCTCTCTCTCTGTCTTTCTCTCTCTCTCTACTCTCTCTCTCTCTGTCTCTCTCTCTCTCTCTCTCTCTCTCTCTCTCTTTCTCTCTCTCCTCTCTCTCTCTCTCTCTCTCTCTCTCTCTCTGAGTTGAATCTCAGCAGAGGTGTTGGTTAATCTATTGTCTCCTCCCCTAATCCTGTTCCCCCCTCCGCCCAGCCCTCTCCTGTTGTGTCCTTACCTCTCCCATGTTCCTTCCTTCCCGCACCCTGGTCTTCCATATATCCACTCCCTGTTGTGTCCTTACCTCTCCCATGTTCCTTCCTGCACCCTGGTCTTCCATATATCCACTCCCTGTTGTGTCCTTACCTCTCCCATGTTCCTTCCTGCACCCTGGGCTTCCATATATCCACTCCCTGTTGTGTCCTTACCTCTCCCATGTTTCCTTCCTGCACCCTGGTCTTCCATATATCCACTCCCTGTTGTGTCCTCATGGTCATGGTGCGGTGGCAGGTGTATCCCCGCATCACGTCTGTGAGGAAAGATGGAGCCTGCTTTAAAACATGCCTAGACTGAGTAGGAAGCAACGGCCAGATTTCAGTATGCTGTGTGCAAGATACGGGCTTCAGGAACAGAACCATTGAATAGGCTTTTGGTGTTCTGCTGGCATACGTCGTCGTGCTATTTTCTTTTATTTGCTTTGTTTTGGTTAGGGGTTTTTTGTTACTGTTTTTTTTTTTTTTTACACTTTGTGCAGATGGAAGGTGAGTTCTGTGTTGTGAGAGAACTATTGTCATGCACTTTTTGATAGCATTTATCGAGGAACTATTATCATGCACTTCTTAAAAGCATTCACTGATTTTTATTTCGTTTTGGTTTGACTAACATTATGTGTGAAATGTTCCGCTTGTTCATGTCTTTTTTTTCCTTTGGTTGTTTTTGTTAACAACAACAAACACCACAACAGCCTTAACTGTGTCATTCCTTTGCCATACCATGCTAAACATGCTATGAATCTAGTTTGACTGATAGGTTGCTTGGCAGTTAAGTGCTCAGTGATAATGAAGGGTGGTAGGTGTACTGCAGAGGTGTAGTTCACATGAAACGTATTTGTTAGCAGGATGATGTTACAGATGTTGAGACATTGTTGACACTAGGCACATGTGGTGACTTTACAAATGTGCAGGTATGGTTTACGTGAGTGGTATGGGTTTCACTAACTAAAATGGAAACAGTTGAAGAGATAGTGGAAGATGTTTAACTCTTTCCCTACATTTCTCAGGGGAGCAAGTCTTTCCCTGTGCACGCACACAGTGCATGGCTGCACTACCACTGCCTATGTACAGGGCATGTTTTGTTGTTTGACCTTTTTTCTGTATTAGGCCTCAGACCTATTTAGATAATCAGCATTTGCAGAGAAATACATTCAGTTTCTAATGCCTAAAATTAGTCTTAGTTTAACAAAAAAAATGATGTGTGTGTGTGTGTGTGTGTGTGTGTGTGTGTGTGTGTGTGTGTGTGTGTGTGTGTGTGTGTTGCTGCACTCTCAGTCTGCAGGCTCTAGTGCTGGGGGGGGGTATGCACAGCATCAGACTGGGTCCTGCAGGCAGGGTGGTACATGGAGAAAAAGGTCAGGTAAAATTTGAGTGATATTACTGTCGGCGTTCTCTACACAAGTGCTTATTTCAGCACCTGCTTGATGGTGAGACACATATGAATGTTACTGCAGATCAGTTTCAGTTTCAACAGCAAGGTGTCCCGGTCCCGGTGTCCCTGTGTGCAGACAAGTCCATAGTCTGTACACCTGTGTGCAGACAAGTCCATAGTCTGTACACCTGTGTGCAGACAAGTCCATAGTCTGTACACCTGTGTGCAGACAAGTCCATAGTCTGTACACCTGTGTGCAAAGCCATGAGACCACACTGTGCAGGAGTCACTGCTGGATACGCAAATGAGTAAACAAAAAATCAGTAAAGAGTTGAAAAGAACAGCTTATAGACGAGCCATAGCAGATGGTGACCCATGCACTAACTCACTGCTAGTCAGGCCTTGAGTACCTAATTAACTTAGTCTGAGCCATTGTTAGAGTTGTGTGAGTGGACGCGTGTGTTCTTTAGTCTGTGTGTGTGTGTGTGTGTAAGTCAGTGAATGTGTGTGACCGTGCGCCCTAGTATTTGTGCTTGCTCATGAACATCAGATATTGAATAAATGTGAGGGCAGTAATGTATGCAGATAGGTCTGTCTGGGAGGAAAGATAGAATGGAACTGGAGATGACTGTTGGCCAAACAGACCTGATGATAATACCCTCATTTTTTTGGGTTTTTTGACAAGTAATATTAGATTGGTTCATTCCATTTCACTAGCTGGTGATTTTGTAACCAACAGAGTGAAATAAGTGCAGAAGGAATGTATACTAAAAAGCAAAGAAACAAGATCCCATTTAGAAGACAAAAGAAGCTCAGCCGTAAGGTAATGTGTAAAGTCCGAAGAAGCAAAGCCAGCTGCTACAGGGTTCAGCGAAGATGTGCAGGATGAGACTGATGTCATTGACCACAAGGTGTTTCTCTCCCTTTGTTCAACATTGTGGTGATCTTTGACAGTCTGTAACGTTGTTTCCCATGTTGGTATACTGAATTCTTGCTTCTCACCTAACAGCTGAGCACTAGCATTTTGGATGTGAAATCAGTGACATACATAGTTTGCCTCCTGTATCTCTGCTAGATGTCAGTGCACTCCGCTGTGGACCACCTGCTGCTTTATGTTGGATGAAGAGAGCTTGTTCTTGTTTGTGTGTGGATGTTTTTGATAAGGGGAAGGGGCATCAGACATCATGGCAGAGGGGTGAGGCAACAGCTTCCTAGCTTAACTCAAGGGCAGGACACTTTAAATGACTGGTCAACATTTTATGATGTAACGTTTTGGTTATGTTTGAAATGTTGACCAGATCAACACTAAATGATCAAAGAATACAGTCAGTAACTGATTTAAAAGTTTATTTTGTATGGTTTTAAACTGTCCAGTCAGATTCACAAGTGTTTTGCTTGTAAAAATTCTGCAATACTTCAAATTATGTCACTCAATTTTAAAACCGAAAATATGTGAACGAACGGTGTGTGCTGTCTAGAACATTTTGTTTTACATCAGCAAATGTACCAGGAAGGATTAGATGTTCAGTGATGTCTCTTTCATCATATGAACATGTCCATCATCTTCACCCGTCTAAAGCCCAGTCACATCAGGGCTCAGAGTGGCTGGTGACCAGGTCATGGTGGAACTCCTGTAAGAAAGTTGCCAAAGGCGCTCCAAATGTGTAAAACAAACAAGAAGTCCTTTCACTGGTGGCTTCTTTACTCTTGATGGTGCTCACTGGCCTGCCACACCAACATCGGTCCTAACAGTAACTGGTCACTGTACACTGGCCTGCCACGCCAAAACATTGGTCCTAACAGTAACTGGTCACTGTACATTGGCCTGCCACGCCAACATCGGTCCTAACAGTAACTGGTCACTGTACATTGGCCTGCCACACCAACATCGGTCCTAACAGAAAACTGGTCACTGTACATTGGCCTGCCACACCAACATCGTCCTAACAGTAACTGGTCACTGTACATTGGCCTGCCACGCCAACATCGGTCCTAACAGTAACTGGTCACTGTACATTGGCCTGCCACGCCAACATCGGTCCTAACAGTAACTGGTCACTGTACATTGGCCTGCCACGCCAACATCGGTCCTAACAGTAACTGGTCACTGTACATTGGCCGCCACACCAACATCGGTCCTAACAGTAACTGGTCACTGTACATTGGCCTGCCACGCCAACATCGGTCCTAACAGTAACTGGTCACTGTACATTGGCCTGCCACACCAACATCGGTCCTAACAGTAACTGGTCACTGTACATTGGCCTGCCACACCAACATCGGTCCTAACAGTAACTGGTCACTGTACATTGGCCTGCCACGCCAACATCGGTCCTAACAGTAACTGGTCACTGTACATTGGCCTGCCACGCCAACATCGGTCCTAACAGTAACTGGTCACTGTACATTGGCCTGCCATGCCAACATCGGTCCTAACAGTAACTGGTCACTGTACATTGGCCTGCCACACCAACATCGGTCATAACAGTAACTGGTCACTGTACATTGGCCTGCCACACCAACATTGGGTCCTAACAGTAACTGGTCACTGTACATTTGCCTGCCACTGTACATTTGCCTGCCACACCAACGTCGGTCCTAACAGTAACTGGTCACTGTACATGCACAGCTGCCTGCCTGCCTGAGCCAAAGTAATCAGCCAAAAGTCAGGACACCTGTCAGTCTCTTGTGACGTAGATGCGATCAGTACCCCAGTACCCAAGGATTACACAAGTGTTGGGGGGTTGTCATGCAGATTGCATTTGTTAGTGGCAGCCCTTGTTTTGTTAGAGAGGAAGTTGCTATTACTCTGTCATAGGCTGAGGCAAGGTCATATCATTGTTCAAGTGTTCCACGCTTTTGGTCCTTCTAGATGTGGAAACTCTGTCATAGGCTGAGGCAAGGTCATATCATTGTTCAAGTGTTCCGCGCTTTTCGTCCTTCTAGATGTCGAAGACCAGGCTACAGATATCATGACCTCTCAGTC
The DNA here is from genome assembly GCA_018398815.1 of Conus ventricosus. Lineage (NCBI taxonomy): Eukaryota > Metazoa > Mollusca > Gastropoda > Neogastropoda > Conidae > Conus > Conus ventricosus. Next base: position 88,490,557 of record CM031595.1, on the reverse strand, counting down.
GTGACAGGTTGGCATGGTCGTTAGAGTCGGTGCTTCAGGTAGGACTGGGTCATTCATTGTTTGGGAACAGAGTGTCTTGTGACATGTGTCAAACCAAGACTGTCAGAGAAAGCTACATGTCGTTGGTCAGTGGGATACAACTGTGTGTAGGTTAAATGGTTGAATTAATCGCCTGTGTAGTTTCCCTTGCGTTGATGTTTGTGTATCCATATAAAAGAAAAACAAATCTTCACCCTGATTAAATTATCAGCATGTTACAGTTTTGGGGGAGTGCGCCAAAGTACAAATGTTGATTCATTATGATAGAGTGAAAGTTAAAGGTGGAAGAGAGGTAAGTAGATGATGTGAACAACAATTCAGTGTGGGTGGGGCACATTGTCTGCTAAACAGTCAGAAACATGCTATCAGAAGACGTCTCAGAAAAATGAATCATCACTCAAAATCTTTATTGAATGTGAATGACACTGTATAGATGGCAGTGCCTGTGAGAAGAAAATTACAATTTTGTTTCCTGGCACTGTTGTTAGGAATTTGGAAGCTGGGGTGGGTTTCAGGCATAGTTCCTGTTTCATCAGGGATGGGTTGCAGCATGCAAACTAGATCCTGTGCACTGCACCACATACACACAATCTGTTTTGAGCAACATTGATTTTCTTAAGTTTGTTATTTGTCAGGTTTTTGGAGAAATCTTTACAGCACACCTGTTTTGAGAAACTTTGATAGCTTAGATAGTAATCTTGTGGGTATTTCAAGAAACTTTTTCTCCTGCATACCAACCCCTAGTAGATCTCCCCAGGAAAATCAGACTATGGCATACTTTATCCATGTCTCTCATAGCCTGCCACTCTGTCTTTCAATTTCTCTCTCTCTTCTCTCTCTCTCTCTCTCTCTCTCTCTCTCTCTCTCTCTCTCTCTCTCTCTCTCTCTCCTCTTCTCTCCCCCCTCTCTGTCTGTCTGTCTCTCTCTCTTTCTCTCTCAGTCTGTCTGTCTGTCTGCCCCCCTCCTCTCTCTCTCTGTCTCTCTGTCTGTCTGTCTCTCTCTCTCTCTGTCAGTCAGTCTGTCTGTCTGCCCCCCCCCCCCCCCCTTCCTCTCTCTGTCTCTCTGCCTGTCTGTTTCTCTCCCTCTCTCTCTCTCTCTCTCTCTCTCTTGTTCTGATCAATTATCTATATTATAAAAGATAAGTGATCATCTATTATCCTGGTAAATAATTTTGTCATGTCTTCTCTGTCTGTCTGTCTCTCTGTCAGTCTCTCTCTCTCTCTCTCTCTCTCTCTCTCTCTCTCTCTCTCTCTCTCTCTCTCTCTCTCTCTCTCTCTCTCTCGCTCTCTTTCTCTTTCTCTCCATCCCCCTCCTCTCTGTCTGTCTGTCTCTCACTCTGTGTCCAACATCAATACTTGTGTACAGTGACTAGCTCCGACCATTCCATTGTTTGTCTTTGTCATGTCACCATCGTTGATTTTAATGAAAATAAGTCAGTAAACTGGAGAAAATCATTCAATGTGTATTGCGGCGCAAGATTCACATGTACAACACTGGTTGTAGCATTTTGTATAAATCACTCCTTGACGTGTAGCTTGACTTGAGCTGACTTTTTTCATTCTGGTGAAATATTCTCTTGCTCAGTTGTGCTGGCATGTTCCAGCGGGCAAACAGTAGTTACATGTCCTGTTAATGGTAATCAAAAGATCGAAACGTGCAACGAACACAAAAAAGATAAAAGTTTTTTTTGCATGATGCCTCATGGGGACGCATGCATGAAATCTTTCCCAAAATTTCTGTTATTTTCTGCCTGTGTGTGTGTGAGTGCAGTATGCATGTATTTGATTCTCTATATATATATATGTATTTTGTGTGTATGTGTGGAAAAAGGGTGGCCAGTGGAATACACCTTTTCCTTGTAATGACCACATTTGATTTCTACTTTGTTTTCTGCTTTTGCCTTACCACCCCTGCATGTGTATTATTGTGTATACCGACAGTGTCGTTGGTATCACTTTGACTATGTACTGACAGATCGACTGTATTTAGAGGCTGTTTTTGATGGTTTTCATTTGGGTTCCTAACCACTGTGCTTTACTTTGTTTTGTTTTTTCAGCCTCATGTTTCTATGTTTATTGTGAAGCTGATACCAATGAATTGTACAGCTGTTCTCTTTGGATGGGGTGGGGGTGGGGGATATGGTAGAGGATGGTGTGGGAGAATGGAGGTATAGGTTTAGAAAGGGAGGGAGGGGGTGGTGTGGATAGCGATAGACAAGGGAGGGGATGCACTGAAAAGGAAAGACTCCGGGGTCATTTTTCTATCGGTGCTTTAAACTTGATTTATGTCTGTGTTGAGGTCATTTCAGGTTCGCTGATTGTTGTTGTCTGAGGAAAGGGAAGAGGGGGGTCTTTTCTTTTTCCTTTTTTTTTTATTTTATTTTTTTTATAGCGTTCGGCTTCTTTGATCAATTGTTAATGTTGACTGCATTTAGAAATAATGATTGCTCTCATGTCTTCTTCTCAGCTGTTTGGTTCTTGATGTAGATCCACGTAATGAATAGATGTATGTTTAGTAGCATCCGTGTCTCTCTATTTTACAAGAACTCCACATGATTTGATGAACGATGATACTGTCTGTTGTGCTTTTCCTTGTTGCTGCATATCACCATGTGTACTGCGTAGGGCACGGTCCTCAACAATTTTGACCTGAAGACATGTGAGAGACTGGCAGGTGGTCCTCAGCTTATTGGTTCTGATCCCTGTATATAGTCTCTTTGACTTGTTCCTTCCCTGTCCACTTGACTTTTCCTTCCCTCGTTGTTAATGCTTCAGTGTTGTTGTTCTTTCTTTTTTGGTTTGTTCATTCTTATTGATTCTCATAAACTTTTCTTACAAATGTAATAATCTATTTCATTGTTTGAAATGATGATTGTGATTTAGGAAATGTGTGATATGGAAACAAGCTGGCAAAGTGTAAGGCATGATGATCCTGATGATCGGAACAATATGGCTGCTTGTCTATGTTTAGTGAATCTCAGATTGCTATTCCTGTCAGATTTTGGTGAATATCTGTCGAAACTTTTTTCATTAGTTTCTTTCTTATTTTATAGACTAGAAATTTTATGAGACTGAAGTTTAGTAATCTCATGATTTTTTGCTGCGTATTGTATTTGAGTCATTCAACAAACACTTTCGTCCTCTTGCGTGAAGAAGGATGTTCTGGATATCACATCAAAGGTAGATGACCACCTCATAATGTCTAGAAAAAACAAGTCAAGCAAGATTTAGGGCTGTCAACATTCCATGCTGATATCTTTCTGTTTTGGCGGAATGAAGGGGGGGGGGGGGGGGGGGGGGGAGACTTGCGATAAATGTTCAGATCCATATGTTATATACTTCTGGAACTTTGAAGTTGTGTAATTTACTTGCTTGAGGTGTTGATCTGAAATGAAGAGATGTCTGCTGTGTGTACTATTTGGAGGTGTGCCATGTTTGGCCGCGTGACATGCTACAGACCTTTGCAGAAGAGACCAGGATCAAGAGCTGAGCAAGATGGTCTACAGGTTGATTCCATCTTCTCCTCTGGTGGTGACTGTCCACTGCGCTGTGTGTTCCTTTGCTGACAGATAGATGGCAATCACAGCTGAGTTCACAAACATGACAACATACGCTGGTCAGTTGAAGGAATCTGCTATACAGCTCAGCCTCCTAACATTCATGACACTGGACATAACTTCAGGTGATGCAGAGCATCATGAACATGTATGCCTTGTGTTGACAACCATTTTTCTTTCAGTACAGGTGATTTGCTATTAGTCTTACCCCCAGACTATTTCCTGCCTTTTGTTTTTTGTTTTTATAGTGAACAATAACGGTGAAGAAGAATAATGAAATTTGATAATTTGGCATCAAAATCATTGATTAAGCTTAGCTGAAGTGTCATAGAAAGGTTCTCCTGCCGCCAGTGCTTCACCCAGCCACCACCAGCAACATGTGTGCCTTCACATCAGTTTTGTGTGTGATAAAGCCCAACATCTGTACAGATACTTTGTGTGCATGTACATCCACAGAATAACTAAACTTTGCTGTGAATGCAGAAAGTCGGTGATCAGTGGTAAGGTGAAGAGGATATGGGTTTCACAGTGAGGTGCTGCAGGTGGGAATAGAAGCAGGGTTAAAAAGAAAAGAAGAAAGAAATCACTGCACTGCCAAATGAAAGGACAGTCACAATTTATTTGGCAACACACATATTTCTTCTTTTTTTCCTGAAAAATATGTATTCAGCATAGTTGATTAGAGTGAACAGATTTTTCGTATTAAATAATGTGAGTCACCTTCAGTCACCTCGCTTGGAAACTAAATAATTTGAGCATGGAATAACCTGGTGCTAAATCATCTGGTCATCTTGCTTCTATTCTGGTGAGCAGTGGTTCAGATCTAGTTCACAATGTGAACAACAGAATCAATAATTAAAGCAGAAAAACTTGTGCTGGCATAATTGTCAGTTTACTGGTCAGTAAGCTAGTGTTTGAATATTACTGAACTCAGTGAATTCACAGATTTCCAGCCCATATGCCTCCTCCCCTCCTCCCCACCATCTTCATTTCCATGTTTGGTGTTGGAGTTTTTCTTTTCTTTTTCTTTTTTTTCCTCAAGGTTTTGCGTAGAGTTTTAGCTTTTCTCCCTCTTGTCATTTTAGACAGTCACACATTCTTCTATGCGCACGCATTTGGTGAGTGTGTGCAGGTGTAGAGCAGAACGACAGTGATTTGATATGTATCCCAATTGATTTTTGTGTGGCTGATAGTGGAAATGATGGTTTCTACAAATGCTTTACAATGAAATCTTATTGATATTTCTCCTTTTTTACTGCTGTTATTACCCATTGTGAAATTGCAGGAGTATAAAGTGCAAAATGAAGTAACAGCATTCATCTTACTGTCTAGATCAGGATCATGCAATGAGGTTTCCACTGAACTGGTGTAGATTGCTTTGGATTTGGGGTACTGGAATGACAGTGGTCTTACAAAGTAGGCTGTGCCTCCAACTCCCTCTTCCCTTGCTTTCTGCGGGACATCTGGGGTGAAATGTAGTACAGTGCTGACGTCACGAACATCACAAACACCCACATCAACATTTCAGTGAATCACAGAAAGCAACAGACTTGCACAGAGACTGACCTAAAGTCAGTGGCTACCAAACTTGTCAGCTAACTGTTTCGGGTTTCACTCCCAGGAACAAGGTCTTCCATGCAGTTCTGCTGGAGGTCCGTTCTCCGGGCGGCACAACTGTATCAGGCCTACATCGCACTCTTTTGCTTCCTGTGTGATGCGGAACCACAGAAGTCTTGTCGTGTTAGCTGAACAGGCAGTGGTAGGCACTGATGGAGGGTGCAGTGTCACCCTGCAGTGTCACCCTTGTGTCATCATCATCCTAGAAATGGTTCTTCAGTAACTCGGATCAAATGTTACAGCAGATCTGTCTGCAGCTGTAGCCCATTACTGTGGCATCATATCTTACAGCTTGTCAGACTTTGTTCAAGCTGTGACCTGTACATTTGCTCTGCTGCCTTAACGTTCATTTTTTATTAGGGAGAAAAGGAGAGAGGGGAAAAAAAATAAGGAATTTTAAAAAATGATGTAGGAAGTGCAGGAGTTCAGAGATTCAGCAAAGATCTGCTTTGGTTGCGGTTGCAGTTGTTTTGTGTAGATCGAAGATTCAAATCTTTGAATACATACATAATCCATTTTATCTATTTTTCATACAAATTTCTATGAAGAAGATTAGATTATTGGTTTCAGTTCTGTTCAGAGGTTTGATTTTTTACATGTTTTCTCCCCTAACATGGCTTGGCTATAGAGCACATAAACTTACCTCTGATGTGTGGTCAGGTAGGCTCAGACCAGTATAGCCTGCGAACACAGTGTTACTGTGTCAGTAAAGAGTCGGTGTTTGAACACATTGTGAAGGATCTTCAGTGTCTTAATGTGGCACATGTATCATACAAAAAAATACCTGAGTTATAGTTATGAAGAGTGTTTGTGAAAGAGAAGAGGAATTTGAATGCGTTGGTGAACAGAAAAACTAGATAAATTGAAAACTGACGATGAAACTGAATGCACCATTCAACCCATCCTGTTGATGTAACATGCATGCCAAACTGAAAGAACCATTGCAATGTGACTGTGTGCTTGACGAAGAGAGAAGCATA
>CM031595.1:88411865-88469365 GCA_018398815.1 Conus ventricosus | reverse complement strand
AGAGCCTCTGGCCCAGCAGGACGTTCGTCTCGGCCCTGAAGGCGAGGCAGGGACATGGAGTTCAAGTCTCGGCGGCCCGTGGTGGTGTGCAGCCATGGGTGTGTGGCTTCCAGTCAGCCCTCTGCCTCCCAGATCGGGTTGGGTAGGTACAGTGACGACGACCTGACGACTGTGAGGGTCAGTGTAGGCATGGCACACGTTGCTCCAATGCGCAGGCCGATGTACTATCGCGGCAAACGAGCAGGGTGTGCCGGTACGCTCATACACCGATGCACTCATACACTTGAGCACTAATGTGTATGTTCTTGTGCTCGAATATGTTAAAAGGCGTGTACACACGCACGCACGCACACGCGCACGTACCCCCCCCCCCCCCCCCCACACACACACATACGCGCACACACACATGCACGCACGCACGCACGCATCCCCCTCCCTACACACACACGCGCACACACGCACACACGCATACACACTCACACACACACACACACACGCACACACACACACACACACACACACACACACACACACACACACACACACACACACACACACACAGACTGACCCATCTAAGCAGTTGAAGTGCAGACCTGTCTTTAGCTGTCTTCAGCCCCTCCCTGTCGTTCTCATCCACCACAGGCATCCTTCAGGCTGGCGGCAACGCGGCCGATGCGGCAGTGGCGGTGACTGCAGCCCTGGGGGTTACGCAACCCTGCAGCACTGGGATCGGCGGCGATGCATTCTGCCTCTTCTACGATGCCCGGGACAAGAAGGTCAAAGGGCTGAACGGCAGGTGAAAGAATGTGAACTCACTGTCCTCAGAAGAAATGTTGATAATATCATCATCATCGCCGTCATCATTATCATCGTCGTCGTCATAATAATGATAATATCGTTTGTGTTGTTATGAGAAAATAGTAATTATCGGTCATGTTGTTGCATCATAATCACTCCTTTACTTGTTGTTTAATTTTCTTTTTCTTTTCTTCTTTTTTTCTTCTTTGTCAAATATGTCGGTCAGAAGATGTGGTCGCCGCAAAGACAGACGTGTTGACCCCTGAAAACAAGTACCTGTCCTTTTAGATAGCTGTGATAGCACTGGCAGGTGGAAGAATGGCGCATAATTATATCGGAAGGAAACCTGAAAACTGTAACAAATAACATTTTCAACGCTTATGTCTTCTTACCAAGATCATCAAGATGTTATCTTGGTTTTTACTCTTCTGATAATTTTTTTTGGATATTTTTTGATTTTTTTTTTTTTTTTTCTTCTGACACTTGAAGCTTTTGATATAATTATCAGAAGATTGATTTGATTGATTTAATTGAACAGACGTTAAATTAAATCAATCAAATCAATCTTCTGATAATTATATCAAAAGCTTCAAGTGTCAGAAGAAAAAAAATAGAAAAAAAGACAGGCCTGCGGTTTTCACATTTTATATTTTTGTTTGTTTGTTGTTGTTTTTTGTTTTACAAAGATGATGACAATAGTTTCCTTGATGACTATCACCGTTTCACCATGAAGGCAGCAGTTGTGAGCATTGCAGCTTGTAGCAGTAAACTCCCATAAAAGCTTGAAATGCTCAGTAATAGCTCAGCACCGTGACCTCAGTCCGGAGGCCCTACTTACGATCATGACTTTGTCTGTCTGTCTATCTGTGTGTCTGTCTGTTTCTCTGGTCAATATAGACAGGACGGAGGTCTAGTTAGGGTGATCTGGTTTGATCATTCTGTTTTCAATTTGTGGGTGGGTCTGTGTGTTCGTCGAGATTGTCTGTCTGTTCTGCATCTCATTTTGTCATTATCACCACCATCCTCCTCCTCCTCCTCCTCCTCCTCCTCCTCCTCCTCCTCCTCATCATCATCATCATCATCATCATCATCATCATCATCATCTTCTTCTTCTCCTCCTTCTTCTTCTTCTTCTTCTTCTTCTTCGCACACACACACACACACACACACACACACACACACACACACACACACACACACACACACACACACACACACACACGCACGCATGCACACGCACGCACACACAAACTCACTCACTCACACGCTCGCACGTACGCACTTGCAGACACACACGCACATGCACACGCACACATGCACACACAGACACACGCGTACGCACGCACGCGCACACACACACACACGCGCGCGCGCGCAAATACGATCCAAACGTGCACAGTCGGAGAATGTATGAGAATTCCTTTGGAGACAGGAAAATGTAGGCACGTCATTAAATTTTCCTTTTCTGATCCCACACGTCAAAAGCACATAATCTGTACATCAAAACAACGACTGTTTCAGGCAACCCACAGATTTTTGAATTTAAACTAATCCACCATTACCACCCAGCCTACGCCCAATCCCCCACACTGACACCAGTCCTCTCCCGTCTCTCACCTCTAACTACTATTTTGTCCCTTTAAATCACATTTTCTATTTCAAACCCCTTTAGTTATTTATCACTTCGCCACAGAGTTGATGTGTTCACTCGAGAAAACCGATTTCCAACGAAACGTGACAGCAAGATCCGCTATGGTTTGGGCACGGATCTATTCTATGGTACGGATCCGGATCAAACGGGCATAACAAGGATCCGTTCAGCAAAATGACGTAAAAGCTACGTCACAGATTTGAATGAGACTGTGTGGCAAGATGGAATGTGGCGCGAGGACGATCCCTTCAAACGTCGGTGAGAATCTGTGGCGTCCATCTGGATCAAAGGGCCCACTGTGGATCTATTCGACCTTGGCGCAGGTTGTCGATTTCCCACAATGCCTTCCACTCTGTTTGTTCATTGTGTGTTTGGATGTTGCCTGTCCAAACCACCAGGTTCGGAGAGCAATGCTTTCGTACTGATATTGGTTTGTTCCATTCGTTCCACTGTGTACTGACCCAAATTTTGTTTCTTATTTGTGTATATACTTAAGTTCTTATTCAGCTGAGATTTTACAGTGGAAAGATCTTTTTTAACAAACTTTCGGATGGGTTTTCGAAGATGTATTTTAAAGAATTGTGTGAATGAATGACTTGTGAGTTGATTTTAACGTGGTGACAGCTCTGATGTGGCCCTTTGTGGTCGGCTGGGCTGAAAGCAACATTAACTTATCTTATGTTATTCATCTGTTTGTTTATTCATTGACCTATTTTAGTCGTTGCCCTCTCTGCCCCAGCGGACGGTCCAGCTCCCGGGCCACGCTGTCACGGTTGGCTGAGGACGGGTTCAACGAAGCGTGCCATTTTCCTTACCATCACGGTCACGCCGTCACGGTGCCTGGCTCCCCAGCGGCCTGGGTGGACACGGTTCAACACTTCGGCAGTGGCAAGGTCAAAACACAGATAATGAAGGGATAGGGAGTGGGGTGGGGGACGAAAACAAAAGTTTGGATGCTATTTGTTGACATGATGATAATCTAGCGATTGATCTCCTCAGTGAATAAAGTGCCTATCTTTTGATGAGGAGTAGATCTACACCACGGGTTTGAGGATGGTTTAGTTGGAGAAAAGTCCTCCGAATGAAACTGTAAAACGAGATTACGTGTATGAACGCACGCATAATATCTTGCACACACGTAAAATCCCGTTACAACTATTGGAGAAGAAGGCCAGTTTGGCCATTGGTGTGGAAGTTTCATGGTCATATGGAAAATAAATGTCTTGGACACTGAACAATGGATCCCCTGAATAGCAGACTGCGTGGAGAACAGATCCCATGGTAATTGATCTCACGGTCAACAGACCTCATGGACAACAGGCCTCATGGACAACAGACCTCACGGACAACAGACCTCACGGACAACAGACCTCATGGACAACAGACCTCACGGACAACAGGCCTCACGGACAACAGGCCTCATGGACAACAGGCCTCATGGACAACAGGCCTCATGGTCAACAGACCTCACGGACAACAGACCTCATGGTCAACAGACCTCACGGACAACAGACCTCATGGACAACAGGCCTCATGGTCAACAGGCCTCATGGACAACAGACCTCATGGACAACAGACCTCACGGTCGACAGACCTCATGGACAACAGACCTCATGGACGACAGACCTCACGGTCGACAGACCTCATGGACAACAGACCTCATGGACAACAGACCTCACGGTCGACAGACCTCATGGACAACAGACCTCACGGTCGACAGACCTCATGGACAACAGACCTCATGGACGACAGACCTCACGGTCGACAGACCTCACGGTCGACAGACCTCATGGACAACAGACCTCATGGACAACAGACCTCACGGTCGACAGACCTCACGGACAACAGACCTCACGGACAACAGGCCTCAAGGACAACAGACCTCACGGTCGACAGACCTCACGGACAACAGACCTCATGGACAACAGACCTCACGGACAACAGACCTCACGGTCAACAGACCTCACGGTCAACAGACCTCACGGACAACAGACCTCACGGACAACAGACCTCATGGACAACAGACCTCACGGTCAACAGACCTCACGGTCAACAGACCTCACGGCCAACAGACCTCATGGACAACAGACCTCACGGACAACAGACCTCACGGTCAACAGATCTCACGGACAACAGTCCTCAAGGACAACAGGCCTCAAGGACAACAGATCTTATGGCAAAAAAGATCTCATAAGCAACAGATTTCTTAGACAACAGTTCTCATGGACAACAGACCCATGGACAATAGAACCCATGGACAACAGATATCATAGACTACAGACATCATGGACAACAGATCTCGTGGACAATAGATCCCATGGACAACAGATTTCGTGGACAATAGATCCCATAGACAATAGATCCCATGGACAAAAGAAATCATGGACAACAGATCTCGTGGACAATAGATCCCATTGACGAAAGATATCATGGACAACATCTCGTGGACAACAGATATCATGGACAACAGATCTCGTGGACAGTAGATCCCATGGACAACAAATATTATGGACAACAGTTCTCATGGACAATAGATCCCATGGACATTAGATCCCACAGACAACAGATCTCGTGGACAATAGATCCCATGGACGAGAGATGTCATGGATTTATGGTTAAAATGTCTCGAAACAGACCCCATCGACAACAGATCTCATGGGCAACAGAGCTCACCCATGAGGGATCTCATGAACAGCAGACCGACCAGGGGAGACACTGTTCTTCTGCTAAGCGACATCGGTGGTGTTCAGTAGTACCTGATCTGATCCAAAATGCGCAGGATACCATCTAGTGCAGTAGGTTCCAAAGTGATGGCAGTCATAATGCTTAAGTGCAAGGCTTTTGCAGGTGAGCGCCCCTATCCAGATTTACACAGCCTCCAGACCTATAGTTTGACTTCATTTGTTTTGATCTGTGACCTCTATTATGTGCCTATTTGCCTTAGGTTTGGTGACGTGTGTCTAACCACAAGAACCTGCACGGTATGACTGTAATCCTTTGACCGTTGACCTCTATCCAGGTGGTAATGGGAATTATACAGACACTAATACTAAAGGATCTGTCAATCTGTTGATTCTTCGATCTTGTCGCCAGGGCATTTATGGACACAGGGTCTCGCAACGAGTGACCCCCCCTCCCTCCCTCCCCCCTCTCTCTCCCTCTCACTCTCTCTGTGTCTGTGTGTGCGTGTGCATGTAAAAATGTGCAATGTGGATGTGTGCTTGTGGTGTGTGTGTGTGTGTGTGTGTGTGTGTGTGTGTGTGTGTGTGTGTGTGTGTGTGTGTGTAGATAAGCCTACAAGAGATCCTGCGGCCAGCCATTGAACTGGCGGAGACCGGCTTTCCAGTGCAGCATCTTGCCTCCGTAACCTGGCAAGACGGTAACCAGTGCATGGGGAGAGAGAGAGATAGAGAGAGAGAGAGAGAGAGAGAGAGAGAGAGAGAGAGAGAGAGAGAGAGAGAGAGAGAAGCGTTGGCTGATGTGCGTATGAACCTGTGTAAGCATCACTTTTGCCTGCACATGAACTCGTATAACACACACAGTCATACGAACACACGCGCACACGCACCCCCCCCCCCCCCCCCACACACACACACACACACCACATACGCACACGCTCGCGCACACAGCCTTGCCATTGCGTTGTACTGGTTATACTGCACGACGTTGTTGGGTATCGCATTGCATCGTGATGTGTTGCATTGCCTTAACATAATTTGCGTTGTATTGTTTTGCATGCCATGACATCAAATTTTATTGCAATGCAGTGCAATTCATTTTCTTGTGAATTGTCTTGAATTTAGTGTAATGTGATCAAATGTACTGTGGTATATTGTGTTGTATTGTATTGTGCTGTTATGTGTTGTGCTGTATTGTGTTGCATTGTAATTTGTTGTATTGTGTTGTATCATATGGTATCATGTTGTTTTGTATTGTGTTGTACTATATGACATTGTTATGTTGTATTGCGCTGTTTTCTATTGTATTATATAGTACTGTACTGTACTGTGCAATAAACCGACTGGACACAAAGGCGTCTGTCCTGTCTCTCTCTGACCTCTGCCCTGGTCCTGGACGTGGTGTGGTTGCAGCGGAGGCCGTGTTCCTGGACAGGCAGAACGGGCAGGACATGCTGCTGGGGGGACGAGCTCCGCGCCCCGGGCAGGTGATGAGGAGGCCTCTGTTGGCCAGCACCATGAAGGTAGGGGTCTTACAGAGACACACCATGAAGGTGACAGAGGTACACCATGAAGGTGACAGAGGTACCCCATGAAGGTAGGGGTCTGACAGATGTACGCCATGAAGGTGACAGAGGTACGCCATGAAGGTAGGGGTCTGACATAGTTACGCCATGAAGGTGGAGGTACACCATGAAGGTGACAGAGGTACACCATGAAGGTGACAGAGGTACGCCATGAAGGTGACAGAGGTACGCCATGAAGATGACAGAGTTACACCATGAAGGTGACACAGGTACACCATGAAGGTGGAGGTACACCATGAAGGTGACAGAGGTACGCCATGAAGGTGACAGAGGTACACCATGAAGGTGACAGAGACACACCATGAAGGTGACAGAGGTACGCCATGAAGGTGACAGGGGTACACCATGAAGGTAGGGGTCTGACAGAGGTACGCCATGAAGGCGACAGAGGTACACCATGAAGGTGACAGAGGTATACCATGAAAGTGACAGAGGTACGCCATGAAGGTGACAGAGGTACGCCATAAAGGTGACAGAGGTACGCCATGAAGGTGACAGAGGTACGCCATGAAGGTGACAGAGGTACGCCATGAAGGTGACAGAGGTATACCATGAAAGTGACAGAGGTACGCCATGAAGGTGACAGAGGTACACCATGAAGGTGACAGAGGTACACCATGAAGGTAGGGGTCTGACAGAGGTACGCCATGAAGGTGACAGAGGTACGCCATGAAGGTGACAGAGGTACACCATGAAGGTGACAGAGGTACGCCATGAAGGTGACACAGGTACACCATGAAAGTGACAGAGGTACGCCATGAAGGTGACAGAGGTACGCCATGAAGGTGACAGAGGCACACCATAAAGGTGACAGAGGTACACCATAAAGGTGACACAAGTACACCATGAAGGTGACAGAGGTACACCATGAAGGTGACAGAGGTACACCATGAAGGTGACAGAGGTACACCATAAAGGTGACACAAGTACACCATGAAGGTGACAGAGGTACGCCATGAAGGTGACAGAGGCACACCATGAAGGTGACAGAGGTACACCATGAAGGTGACACAGGTACGCCATGAAGGTGACAGAGACGCACCATGAAAGTGACAGAGGTACACCATGAAGGTGACAGAGGTACACCATGAAGGTAGTGGTCTGACAGAGGTACACCATGAAGGTAGGGGTCTGACAGAGGTACACCATGAAGGTGACAGAGGTACACCATGAAGGTGACAGGGGTACACCATGAAGGTGACAGAGGTACACCATGAAGGTGACAGGGGTCACCATGAAGGTGACAGGGGTACACCATGAAGGTGACAGAGGTACACCATGAAAGTGACAGAGGTACACCATGAAGGTGACAGAGGTACGCCATGAAGGTGACAGAGGCACACCATAAAGGTGACAGAGGTACACCATGAAGGTGACAGGGGTACACCATGAAAGTGACAGAGGTACATTATGAAGGTGACAGAGGTACACCATGAAGGTGACAGAGGTACACCATGAAGGTGACAGAGGTACACCATGAAGGTGACAGAGGTACACCATGAAGGTGACAGAGGTACGCCATGAAGGTGACAGGGGTACACCATGAAGGTGACAGGGGTACACCATGAAGGTGACAGAGGTAGACCATGAAGGTAGGGGTCTGACAGAGGTACACCATGAAGGTAGGGGTCTGACAGAGGTACACCATGAAGGTAGGGGTCTGACAGAGGTACACCATGAAGGTAGGGGTCTGACAGAGGTACGCCATGAAGGTGACAGAGACACACCATGAAGGTGACAGAGGTACACCATGAAGGTAGGGGTCTGACAGAGGTACACCATGAAGGTAGGGGTCTGACAGAGGTACACCATGAAGGTGACAGAGGTACACCATGAAGGTGACACAGGTACACCATGAAGGTGACACAGGTACACCATGAATGTGACAGGGTACACCATGAAGGTGACACAGGTACACCATGAAGGTGACACAAGTACACCATGAAGGTGACACAGATACACCATGAAGGTGACACAGGTACACCATGAAGGTGACACAGGTACACCATGAAGGTGACACAGGTACACCATGAAGGTGACACAGGTACACCATGAAGGTGACACAAGTACACCATGAAGGTGACAGAGGTACACCATGAAGGTGACAGGGGTACACCATGAAGGTGACACAGGTACACCATGAAGGTGACACAGGTACACCATGAAGGTGACACAAGTACACCATGAAGGTGACACAAGTACACCATGAAGGTGACACAGGTACACCATGAAGGTAGGGATCTGACAGAAGTTGATGGTACATGAATTATGTATTTGATAAAGTGTTACTTCGCGCCTTTTTGTTGTTGTTGTTGTTGTTTTTTGGGGGGTGGTATTTGAATTTTAATCTGTCTCTCACTTATAGGCGTCTCATTAGTAGCAGTCAAAGGGGTAAGGACAAACTAATCCCTAATCTTGGCGGAAGTTTGTTGCTCGCTGACAGCTGATCCGAAATGTTTCCCAGTCAGAGAATATGGGGGGGGGGGGGGGGGGGGGGGGGGGGGGGGGGGGGGGGGGGGGGGGGGGGGGAGGGTTGTGGGTTTTGTTCCCTGTATTTTCATTTTATCTATGCGAACAGCGAAAAGATTAACTAATTTAATTTTCGGCTGTCGCTGTTTGTGTATCAAGGATTAACCCGGGACTGGTTCACAAATTCCATTGTTCTGCAGGAACTGGCAGCTCAGGGCAAAGAAGGTTTTTACCAGGGTCGCATCGCCCGTGCTGTCAGCGAAGCAGTCCAGCAGCATGGCGGTTTGTTGACGTCAGAGGACCTGGCCAATCACAGGACGACCCTGGAGGAGCCCATCTCCGTAGACTACCGGGGCTGTCGGGTGTGGGAGATGCCTCCCAACGGGCAGGGGCTGACCGTTCTCATGGCCCTCAACATTCTGGAAGGATTTGATCTGCAGAGTAGGTCGACGACAGGCCGGCGATGACAGACAAAGAGGGAGGGAGGGTGGGGGAGGGGTCGTCGGCAAGAGGTTAGAGAGGCAGAGAGAGAGAGAGAGACAGACAGACAGACAGACAGACAGATTGAGAGGGGAGAGAGACAGACAGATAGGCAGACAGACAAACAGAGAAGAGAGACTGTCAGGGAGTCAGACAGAGAAAAAATCAGATGCATGTTCGGGTGCCCCGCTGGTTTGCAAACGTTTGTGTGTATCCATGCTGATACCGTGTTCACACCCACCAACCCCGCTGCCCGTTCTGTGCACAAGCACGCGTGTTCATTATAAATTTGTGCGTAAGTGCGAGCATGTATGTCTGTCTGCTGCTCGCGCGCGCTTGTGTGTGTGTGTGTGTGTGTGTGTGTGTGTGTGTGTGTGTGTGTGTGTGTGTGTGTGTGTGTGTGTGAGCGCATGCACAGCACGGAAAGGGGCACACAGTGTCAGGAAGGTTGTCCTCTATGAAGCTGGTTTAGGTTAGGATTAGTTTAAATTAGTGTTGGTGTCAGGTTAGGATCAGGGTAAAGCAGCTACGGAGAAGGTAGACTTTCACGCTACGTTGATCGATCGTTGATCGATCGGCTGTGCTGTTTGTTGCTCTCCAAATCATGAGCAGTGTCACGATCGCTTTGTTTGATACCCTCATCCCACTTACCAACGCCTCACCTCGGTTCGTACCCCTCCCATCCCCGCCCCCTCACCCATCCCGTACCTGGCGTGTTCAGGTCTTCAGCCCAACAGCAGTGAGTACCTGCACCTGGTGGTGGAGGCCTTGAGGCTGAGCTTTGCCGACAGCCGCTGGTACAACGCCGACCCCGCCCACGTCCCTGTACCCCTGGACCAGCTGCTCAGCAAGGACTACGCCGCCACACGGAGAGCCCTCATACACCCCGACAGGTACAGCACGTGTGAGTGAGAGGGAGGGAGAGAGAGAGAGAGAGAGACAGATAGACAGACAAAGAGAGAGAATGTCTGCTTTTCTGAAAGAGAAAGGGGAAGGATGAGAGAGAGAGAATGAGAGAGAGAGAGAACTGCCCGACCAGTCGCCGTGGCGAAGTGGTTAGTAGTCGCGGACTCCCGGCTGGGAGGTCGTGGGTTCAATTCCGATCGGAGTCATTTTTTCGTGGTATTTTTCTGCCCCGACCAGCTTCTGCCCGGAATTAAGGGTTTTTTTTGTGGGCCCAGTTGGGAAGACTGGAACCACACAGTCGAGTTTCATCAACTAAATGGATGCGTCTCTGAGAGTGTTATTCAGATCTCCTAACCAACACTGTAGGTGTCTGTATCTCTCGTGCCTGGTTGACGTCGGGATATTTTGTTGAAAGTAGAGTACAGCTCGGTCATGCCGTCTCAGACTTGAATGGAAATCCGTAGCATCATCTTCATTATCCTCATCCTCATCGATCAACATGTTAAGTCCCTTCACGCCGGGCTGTCATGGTGACCTCATTTTCGATTGCTTCCCCACGTCTGCGGCCTTGGTTTGATTCTGTCGGGGTAACCGGTACCGGCAAGTTCCTAGGGACTGTTATAGGACGGACGTGGTACCTTCGGAGGGAGAGCTCACTCACGCTGGCTCCGCGACTAAGCAATTATTGTCGTCAGTAGGGTGGTTAGTAGGTGGTGTTCTGCGTGTGTTGGATAGGCACCACTGAACATCGCCGAAGAGACTAGGTAGCACTGCAGTGTCTCCTCAGGTGGGTTGCCTCTTAACGACTTGATATTGACTGTTCCTCGTGGATTGCTGGTGTTGGGGCTGTTGCAGCTCGGTCCGGGTTGTGGATGTGAACGAGGAGTCGGAATGAGCGTTGTGGATGTAATGCCACTGGGGTGGTACGAAGATGGAACAGCAAAAACAAACAAACTGCTCTTCTGAAAGAGACAGAGATTGATAGAGAGACGTACACTCACACACACACACCACACACACACACACACACACACACACACACACACACAGATAGAGAGAGGGGGGGGGGGGGGTCTGCTACTTTGACAGGTTGTTGTAGAATCCGCTTCTTTCTTTTGTAATGGACAAAGATGGCCACGTCTGTACCTTCTCAGCATCCTTTCCTTCCTGGTGCTGATGCTGCTGGTGGAGGCCTGCTGCTGCTGGTATTATGGTGGTGACGGTAACGATGTTAACGATGACGCTGTTGATGACGATGGCTGTCTTTAAGTGCGGATGAGAATGTCTCACAAAGGTCCCGGTGAAGGAGGGTGGAGGGACAGGGGAGGGGTGCATGGAACATTTCTCTGGGGCCAACACGGACAACGACTCTGCTGCTTTATGAACAGCCAGTCCGTCACAATAATGGTGATGATGACGGCGATGACAGTGAAAATAACGACGACAAAAATGATGACGACGACGATGCAAACGATGATGATGATGATGTGATGATGCTGAGGATGGTGATGATGATGATGACGACGACGACGACGCCAGGGATAAATGGATGGTAATTATAATAATGATGATGAAGACGACGATGCAAACGATGATGATGATGATGATGATGATGGTGATGGTGATGGTGATGATGATGATGACGACGACGACTACGACGACGACGACGCCTTGAATAAGGGATCACGGTGATAACAATGATGACGACAAAAGTCATGATGACGATGGACTATGATAAAGATGACGACGACGGTGTCCCAAGGGCCATGGACCAGGTGGAGAGGGGGGCCTGTCGGGGGCAGTGACACGGTGTACTTTTGCGTGGCGGACAAGGACGGCAACGCTTGCTCCTTCATCGACAGCATCACCATGAAGTTCGGCTCGGCCATCGTGCCCCAGGGCTGTGGCTTTCCGTTACAGGTGAGAGGGGGAGTGAACAGGGGGGAGAGCGGGAGGAAACGGAGTAGGTGGTGGGGGGGGGGGGGGGGGGGGGGCGGCGGAGGTAAGGGAGATTACTCGATTAGATGGTTGGCTTTTGATAAAAGGGCGGAACGCATAAATAAATGAATGAACGAAAGACGGTTATGAATGAATGAATGAATGAATGAATGATCGAAAGAAGTGATGCAGAATTTAGTTGGTTAGTTGCTTGCCTGGTGCGTTGATGATGGAATATAATAATGAATGAATGATTAACTTGCTTGCTTGCCTGAAAATGTGTCTGTTTTTTTCTGTACGTTACACTACATACTTAAGAGCAATAACTCACAACCGCCACCACCCGCATTCCCCCCCCCCCCCCCCCCCCCCCACCCCCACCCGCCAACCCACCGCTTCTCTTTTCTCCCCGGTCACTCGTACCCATTTCTCGGTGTGTCTGTCTCTAAACCAGACCCCTTCCCCTCCACCCTGCGTCCATTTCCCTTTCTCTGATTCCGCCCGCCACCCTCTCCGCCCACCCCCCCCCCCTCTCTCTCCTCACCCTTTCACAGGGACAGACTTTCAATGAAGCGAGGAGTAAACATTTTATTTGTTGTCGGATCGAATGTTGTCTTTATTTCAGAGAACCATAGGCAACATCAAAAAGATATGTTTGATTACAATGAGATTTGTGTATGGTTATTGGTCTAAATAAAGCTATCAGTGGCGGTTGAGGTGTGTGTGGTGTGTGTGTGTGTGTGTGTGTGTGTGTGTGTGTTTGTATGCGTGCGTGCGTATGTTTGTGCGTACGTTCGCGCGTGCACTCGCGCGTTATTTCATAATTCATTCTTAATGCGCGTGTGCCAGAACCGTGGTCACATGTTTTCGCTGGACCCCAAGCACCTTAACGTGATAGCACCGAGCAAACGATCTTACCACACCATCATCCCCTCCATGGTGACGTGCCCCGGACAGGTCTGTACTGTGTCCCTCTATCTGTCGTCAGTGTCCCTCCCACACCGTCATCCCCTCCATGGTGACGTGCCCCCTGACAGGTCTGTACTGTGTCCCTCTATCTGTCGTCAGTGTCCCTCCCACACCGTCATCCCCTCCATGGTGACGTGCCCCGGACAGGTCTGTACTGTGTCCCTCTGTCTGTCTGTCGTCAGTGTCCCTCCCACACCGTCATCCCCTCCATGGTGACGTGCCCCCGGACAGGTCTGTACTGTGTCCTCTATCTGTCGTCAGTGTCCCTCCCACACCGTCATCCCTCCATGGTGACGTGCCCCCGGACAGGTCTGTACTGTGTCCCTCTATCTGTCGTCAGTGTCCCTCCCACACCGTCATCCCCTCCATGGTGACGTGCCCCCGGACAGGTCTGTACTGTGTCCCTCTGTCTGTCGTCAGTGTCCCTCCCATACCGTCATCACCTCCATGGTGACGTGCCCCCGGACAGGTCTGTACTGTGTCCCTCTGTCTGTCGTCAGTGTCCCTCCCACACCGTCATCACTCCCTCCCTGTCCTCACAAAGGTCTGTACTGTGTCCCTCTGTCTGTCGTCAGTGTCCCTCCCACACCGTCATCCCTCCCTTTCTCCCCTCCCTGTCGCCATTCAGGTCTGTACTGAATCCCTTCTGTCTGTTGGCAGCGACCTTCCCACCCTATTCCCTCCTTCCCTCCCTGTCCCTACACAGGTTTGTACTAAATTCCCAGTGCCCGTTGTCCCTCCTTACCTTCCTCCCTTCTGTCCCCACACAGGTCTGTATTATATCCCCAACGTTTGTTGTCAGCGTCTCTCCCACACCGTCATTCCCTCCCTCCCTGTCCCCACACAGGTCTATGCTGTGAACGTTTTGTCAGGTGTTAACGTCCTTCCCAAACCTTCATCCCCTTCCTCCCTCCCTGCCGCCACACCCCATCTGTCTGTTGTGAGCGTCCCTCCTTCACCCGTCAGTCTCTCCCTCCCTCCCTGTCCCCACAATTGTCTGTGCTGTATCCCCTTGGTCTGTTGTCAGTGTCCCTCTCTCACACCATCATTCCCTGACCACAATGATCTGTACCGTATCCCTTGGTCTGTTGTCTGTCCCTCTCTCACACCATCATTCCCTGACCACAATGATCTGTACCGTATCCCTGCTGTCTGTTGTCAGTGTCCCTATCTCACATCATCATTCCCTGACCACAATGATCTGTACCGTATCCCTGCTGTCTGTTGTCTGTCCCTCTCTCACACCATCATTCCCTGACCACAGTAATCTGTACCGCATCCCTGCTGTCTGTTGTCAGTGTCCCTCACACCATCATTCCTTTACCACAATCATCTGTACCGTATCCCCCTTGGTCTGTTGTCTGTCCCTCTCTCACACCATCTTTCCCTGACCACAGTGATCTGTACCGTACCCCTGCTGTCTGTTCTGAGTGTCAGGTTCTGCTCAATTGTAGCTCAGCTGACGATGCAGGGCTTTCTCAATGCTGGTCAGTTCTAACTCCCCCTCCTCCTACTCGCCACATACCCATCATAGTGCAACTGATCCTATACTCGCTACAATGTTCAGTGCTGAATTTATTTTCGCAAAGGGGTTTTCACAGATTTTGATGAAGAGTGGAAATGACTGTATTACTTCAGTTCCTCATTCACTCTATCAGAAGGGCATCAACAAGGGAATTTGGAGCTAAAATCATAGGAAACTGTTTGCTAATGTCATTTTTGTGTGAAGTCAAGAGACTGTTTTTTTTTTTTTTTGCCGACACTAGCTGGATAAACTGAAAATAATCTCAATATATGAATGCTGCATACGTGCACATGTGCTTGGTGCGAGTTGCATGCACATATGCGCGAACAGGTACATTGAAACTAAGCAACATGTTATCACTATGCTGCTATGTTTATTTTTGATATTTATGTTCTTTCCTTCCATCATTTTTTCACTCACTCATTCATTGCTTTGTTCGTTCCTTAGCCCCCTCCTTCCATTCTCTAATTAATTGATATGTTATTTCATTAATTACTTCCTTCCTTCTCTCATTCATGGATTCATTCATTCACTAATTCTTCCCTTTGTCACTTATCCGCTGCTTTCGTCATGTATTAAGTCCTCACTTCCTTTCTTCATTGACTTATTTACTAGTTCTTTACTTCTCCCTGATTTTCTTTACATATTTATCAATTCGCTTAATCATTAATTCATTCCTTCCTTTTTAATCTTATCCCTTCACTTATTCATTGATATATTCGTTCACCCATTCGTTGACCGATTTATCCATTATTTCGCACCTAAATTCCTTCATTCAGCCATTGATTCATTCGTTCGTTGTTCTTTTTACTCTTTCCTTCCTTCACCTACGTATTGAGTCATTCGTTCATGACTTCGTTCGCTCATTGCTTTACTGATTCATTCATTAATAGCTTCCTTTCTTATCTTACTCGTTTATCGATTCATTCATTAATCAGTTTCCTCTTTTCATTCATTCATTACTTCGTTCATTTATTAATTCTGTCCTTTCTTCGTTATTTCCTTTCTCCCTTCGTTCATTGACTGATTCATTATTTGATTCCCTCCTTCTCTTCTTCCTTCCTCAACTATAATGCATTCGCTCATTGATTCCTTGGTATATTCCTACGTTCCAGGCGACCTGCTGAGTGTGTTTGGGGTGATGGGGGGTTTCATGCAGCCTCAGGGTCAAGTGCAGGTCAGAACACTGTTGTTACCTCCCTTTGTAGCTGGCCTCATTGCTCTCTCTCTCTCTCTCTCTCTCTCTCTCTGTGTTAGTGTGTGTGTGTTTGTGTGTGTGTGCGCGTGCGTGCGTTGTGTCTGTGTGCGTGCGTGTGTGTGTGTGTGTGCGCGCGCGCGCGCACGCGTGCGAATGACAGGAGAGAGAGAGAGAGAGAGAGGAGAGGTGACATTTTTTAGAGAGAGAGGCAGAGAGAGAGATGTGACTTTATTTGAGAGAGAGAGAGGTGATTTTTTTTTTACAAAGATGGGTGTTGTGTCATTAGTTGTTATTAAAGACTGATTTTTTTCATATCTCTCGTCGCCTTTCTCTCACTCCCTCCTCTCTCCTCTACCCTCCCCTTCATACACATTCCTCTCCCCTTTCAAAATGTATTTTGGCCTATTTATTTGTGTCTTTTTTACACACTTACTTGCTTTGTTCTTATTATTTCTGTGCAGATCGTGAGTGTTTGATTACTTTCTCTGCATTTCTTTGTATAATGTTAATGTCTTCAAAGGATTTTCTATTTGGCTGGCTCCGTGGGTGATTTAGTGGTTGGCTGATCGCATGAATGATTCAATGATTTGTTGTTTCCATGGCCGACAGTGGATGGTTGGCTGATTGCACAGACGATGACATGGTTGACTGGTTGCATGGGTGATTAAATGGTTGACTGATTGCATGTGTGATTGAATGGTTGACTGATTGCAAAGGTGGTTATATGGTCGACTGATTGAATGGGTGATTGCATAGATGATAAATTGTTTGGCTAATTGCATGTGTGATTTGATAATTGGCTAAGTGCATGGGTGGTTAAATGCCTGGCGATTGCTTGTGCGATTTCGTGGTTGGCTGATTGCATGTGTGATTGAATGGTTTGCTTTCCGTGGGTGATTGAACGGTGTGCTGGTTCCAAGGGTGATTCAGTGACTGGCCGACCGATTGTATGATTTAGCAGCTGTTTAACTGCATGGGTGACTGGACGGTTAGCAGGCTGCTTTGGAGGTTCAGTTATCAGAGATCTCCATGGATGATTCAATGATTGGGAGGCTGCATAGGTGGTTCAGTAGTTTGAATAGCTGTATTGGTAATTCAACTATATGACTGTGTATATAAGTAGCTGGCGCACACACACGCACGCACGCACGCGCACACACACACGCACGCACGCACGCACACACACACACACACACACACCACACACACACACCACACACACCACACCACACCACACCACACCACACCACACCACACCACACCACACCACACCACACCACACCCCACACGCACACGCACACACACGCACACACACATATCAACACACACACGCACGCACGCACGCACGCATGCGCGCGCGCGCGCACGCACACACATATCCACACACACACACACACACACACACACACACACACACACACACACACTCACACATGAACACATGAGTGATTCAATAATTGGCTGACTGCATGGTTGATTCAGTGGCTACATTCTTGGGCTTACTGACTGGTTGACTGGCTGCTTGGGTGGTTCAATGGTTGACTGACTGAAAGACTGTTTCCATGCGTGGCTGACAGCATGGCTGATTCACTTGTTGGCTGGTGGCATGGGTGATTTAATGTTTGGCTGACTACATGGGTGACTCCATGTTTGCTTGAACGCATGCGTGATCACACGGTTGGCTGGCTGCACGGGTGAGTAAATGATTGCCTGGGTGCATGGGTCTTTAAACGGTCGGCAGAATGCATTAGTGATTCAATGGTTTGGCTGAATTCGTTGGTCATTCAGTGGCTGACACACTCCATGAGTGATTCAGTATCTGGCTGGCTGCATGGTTGATGAAATAGTATGCTGGCTACGTGTGTGATTAAATGATCAGCTGGCTGCATGGAAGCTGAATGGTTGGTTGGCCGCATGGCTTCCTGCCTTGGCTGTGCCCTCCAGCAAGAGTGAATGCTGGGCTGCAGGGTGGTCAGTTTAGGACTGGTCAGCTGGCTCACTGGTGGGCAGCACAGCTTAGAAGGATGCCCATTCTTGGGCTGACTTGTTGGCTGGCTGACTGACTGTCTGGTTGGCTGACTGACTAGCTGGCTGACTGTCTGGTTGGCTGGCTGACTGTCTGGATGGCTGGCTGACTGTCTGGCTACCTGACTGACTGTCTGGTTGGCTGACTGACTGGTTGGCTGACTGACTGGTTGGCTGACTGACTGTCTGGTTGGCTGACTGACTGGCTGGCTGATTGACTGACTGTCTGGTTGGCTGACTGTCTGGTTGGCTGACTGACTGTCTGGTTGGCTGACCGATTGTCTAGTTGGCTGACTGACTGGTTGGCTTATGGCGGTGTCTCTGAACAGGTGTTGCTGAACCAGGTGGAGTTTGGTATGGATCCCCAGCAAGCCCTGGACCAGCCCAGAGTCTGTATCAGCGGCAAGGAGAGGTGGAGGTGTGTATGTCCCCCGTGATTCTGACCCCCGGGCATTAGTCTGTCCCACACTTCGTCAGTTCCACATTCTGTCATCACGTAAATAATCTTTGGAAATGGTTGCGATTTTGATTTTTTTTTTTTCTTTTTGCAGGTTTGCATTTTTTTTTCAAATGCAAGTAAAACAGCCTAAAGCCATCTGCAGTATATTGTCACATTTCATCAACGCCACACATTACCTCCCCTCGCCCTCCCCCCCCCCCCCCTATTCCACCCTCCCTATATGCACACATGCTCGCATGCACAGTCTTACAGAGGGACGCAGTCACATAAACATACACGCGTACGCACACAAACACTCCATCCCACCTTTTCCCTTCTCCCCTCACACATACGTGCGCCCAGGAACAGTCTCGCAATTAGACCGTACACATAAACACACACACAACACACACACACACACACACACACACACGCACACACACACACCCGCCCTCAATCCCCATCAGGTCTATATCACTCCACATCTTTGTTTCCCCGGGTCTTTTGGTTTTCATTTCTGTCTCTGTTCACAGGTTTGAAAGCGCACCCCAGTCTGTGATGATAGAAGAAGGCATCAGTCCACAAGTGACGCAGCAACTTCGCCAGATGGGTCACGAGGTCACAGGGGGGATTTCTGGGATTCAGCGCGCTTCCTTCGGCTGCGGTCAGGTGATCACGCGCGGTGCCTGGTGGGATAGGTCAAAGACTGGAGCCGTGTGCAGAGAGGGGAACGTGTACTGGGCGGGTTCAGATCCCAGAGCGGACGGCATTGTGGCTGGATACTGACGGGGGGTGGGCCACCGGCTGAGGGGACAGTGGACACACAGGACAACAACGGACAACAATGGACACTCCACGCCCTTCACAAGATACTGACGACAAGAAAAACTGTGGTACAGCTAACACTAGGCGTTTTAGGGATGATGATAATGGTAATCGTCATCATGGCCATCGTCATTATCATTTTCCTTGTTGGAAACAGATCGAGTCTGCCGTTCATCTGTTGGTTTAGTGCAGGTTGTTCCATGAGACGCCAATTAAGCAGATTACGTATGCGCAGCTGACAGAAATGCGTAATGATCCTTAGGTCTAGGAAGTATTTCTAAAGTTGTCCATACATTTTGACTTTTCGCGAATTTTCTAGAAAATGTTCATGCATGTTGATTGGCCGTGGTAGGCTATACTTTGTATTACCTTTCTGGTTGGACTTTGAGGATGTTTGACAGGGAATATTGACAGTAGGGACCAGTACCGGACGACTCCGTTCCAAGAGGGTCAGTGGGGTACTCGGTGGAACTGGAATCTAATGGAAGAAACTTTTTCAAAAAGTTTCCTACATTCTTGTACAACTGCGTCCCAGCGCAGGGCATCGTTGGAATCAGGCCCTGATGGAACTGTTGACAACGGAATCATCCTCAGTCACAACCATTCTGCTAGGTCCCAGTCCCCTTTGCTGGTCCAGTCGACATCTCACCTGTTGAACGAGGGATATGGAATAAGAAGAAACAAAGTTCGAGAGAGAGCATGTAAAAAGGGATGTAGGAAGAGCAAAAGGAAGGAAAGACTGAGAGGTAGCATTTCTTTCTCTGTCCCTTTGTCACTGTTTCTGTCTCTTTTTTGGATACAGCTCTCTCTCCTCTCTCTCTCTCTCTCTCTCTCTCTCTCTCTCTCTCTCTCTCACTTTTATTCTGCCTCTCACACTCTGACTCTTTACCCGTATCTCTCTCTCTCTCCCTCCCCCCTCTCTCTCTCTCTCTCTCTCTCTCTCTCTCTCTCTCTCTCTCTCTCTCTCTCTCTCTCTCTCACGCACGCACGCACGCACGTACGCAGATACAAGTCCTTTCAAAGTGGAAACACTATAATCTGATGCTGTTGTTAAATGTATATCAGACATGTGCACATGTTTCTGCTTTGGTGCAAATGTTTGATTTTGTTTTTTTTGTTTGTAATATACCCTTTCATATAGTTTTTTTGTATAAATAAAACATGGGTATGGTTATCTGCAATGTGTTTGTGTTTGCCTCTCTCTGTCTCTCTTTGTGTCTGTCTGTCTGTCTGTCTGTCTGTCTCTCTCTCTCTCTCTCTCTCTCTCTCTCTCTCTCTCTCTCTCTGTGTGTGTGTGTGTGTATGTGTGTGTGTGTGTATGTATGTGTGTGTGTGTGTCCTACTGAATGTACCAGTGTGCTTTCAGTTTGAAACTGGTGGTGAACGCACAAACGACGATATTTTGTCGAACAGGCTGTCTTCTGTCATTTTGTGCAAGTTTGTGTTTGTTCGTCACTTATGCTTTGGAAGTTGTGTTTTCACCGGCGTCTGTTGCTTTGTCGATCTGTCAGCCAAATGACGTAATAGCTAGAAAATCGATTTCAACGAAGCACGGCGTAAAGATTGGACGTGGCCCTAGGGTGACCCCATAAATTGTGGTGCAGACCCAGGATTGTTCTTGAACTTTGTCTAACATCACGAGAAAGGGCATTTTTGTTGTTGACATTTTCGTTTATTTGTCAGGAAACGATGTATAGATCTCCGATGAAAAAAGCAAGGCATATTAAATGTATTGATATCTACGAGCTTGTAACATTTTATGCGGATTTGGATGACAACCTGGTGTAACACGTCGGAATCACCGTGCAGAAAGTACTTCCCCTCACTCGTATTCAAAATGATTTATCTCCATTGTGGTTTCTTTACGTCAATGATCAAAGTGAATTTAATTAGAAAACGCTTTAATGTTCTGTACAAAAGTCGGACACGCACACAAGCTATTTAGTATTTACACAAAGTAAATTTTACTATTCAACTGTAAGAAGCTGATTTTCGAAGGGAGGGTATCTTGTGTGGTGTGAATGGGGGCCTCCCAGAGAACGCTATTAGATAACTTCCCTTGTTTTAGTTTTTCTATCGGCTGCGTTTAAACCGACCTTATGATCAAAGGACTATTGCTCAGACCTATGTAAAAATCTAATGCCCTTCTTCGTTTTTAACAGCTGTTTATAAACACCTTAACTCGTGCATAAGTAAGACAGCTAACTCGTGCATAAGTAAGACAGAGCGTTGTGTAACAGGCATTGACCTTCTGCTGTAGCCGTGTTGCTTGCGAGGTTTGAACCGTGCCACCCGCGCTTGTATTGCAGTAACGGAAGTTCCTTTGTTTACCTGGCGGAGCGTACCTGAGGCAAGGATTAGAGACAGAGTTGAAACCAACAACCTGTACACCGCGCATTACTCTCCTCGTTGGTGCCAAACTTGTTGAAGAAATAAGACCGTCAATTCTAACTGTTGACTGATGGCACTCTTGTGAGGCTGATTTGGTAAAGTCGTCGTTCAAGATTGAGGCGCTTGAATTAATTCGCTATGTGGATTTTGTTTTGAAAAGCTTATCTCTGTTATCTTAAGGTAGTTTGTTTACTTCTCAGCAACATTACATTAAAAACTACGGAATCCTACATTTCACGGTTTCGTATTTGGCCACATCCTTCTGTGGACGTTTTTTTTTCTGCGATTTATCTTCAGTACCACTCCATTGACATTACCTCACACCGACCCCCGTCCTAAGTCACATCCCAGCTTGTCTCGTCGCAGCCCAGGCTTATACAACTACACAGACAGACAGACAGACACACACACACACACACACACACACACCGGCGACTGACATGCTGACATTGACCTTCGTCATTGCTGACACCCCCTTCGATCCTGCACAGCTGCCTGTCAGGGCGCCGTTACCTGCCCATTGATCCGCTGACATGGCCCACTTCAGGCCAACAGCCCACTCACCACTGCTGTACCCTTTACTTCCTTCCTTTGGCTTTTCTTTCCTTCTTTTCTATCGTTTTTTTTTCTTTCTGGTTTGTTTCATTGTCGTCGTTTGTGGTGGTGTTTTCGCTTAGTCTCCCTCCCTCCCCCACCCTCTCTCTGTGCGCGCGCGCGCGCGCGCGCGCGCGTGTGTGTGTGTGTGTGTGTGTGTGTGTGTGTGTGTGTGTGTGTATGTGTGCGTGCGTGCGTGTGTGTAAATATGATGGCGCGTGCGTGTGTGCGTGCGCGCGTATGTATGTTTGCGCGCGCGCGTGTTCGTGTCTGTTTGCATGCTTTGTCTGTCCGCTAGCCACTAGTATCTAGCGTTTGTTTTGTCAACCCTCCTCAGCAGCATTGTCATTGTACAGTGGAAACAACAACAACAACAACACTAACATACAACAAGAAGGGCAGCCTGAGAGCGCACACCTCGGCCATGGCGGTGAAGTCTCCTTCACTTGAATCAACCTTTCCGAATCCGTCATGTACCGCTTCATATATCTCCAAACTAGCACAGACACTTCGAAACCGGTCAACTAACATGTTTGAGCCGTTCCCTGCCAGTGATTTGAAGATTTCTATATCAGTTTGAATACATCCCACTCCCACTCCCTTTCCGTATATCCTAGTAGCTGTTATTTTGCTTACAGGGTCTGCGTTATTATCCAGATGTGCGTCTAACCCGATCAGTTCATAGGTTTCAATATATCTAATTAGCCTGATTATTTTCATCGAGATCCATGCTCTATTTTGACACAAATTCATTAAAATGTTCTTTAAATGTTTATTTTGCAACGTTAAAGTGAAAGAAAAAGTGGATCTGTTCCATGATCCGGATTCGCACTAAAATTCAATGGGGCCATTCTTGAGCCATATTCTGTCCCTGCACCAAGCTTAGGTAATATCGGTTCCGTAATTTTTACATAGTCGCGCTGACAGACAGACAGACAAATTAACAGACGTGGGAGAAAATATAACTAGGGAGGTCATTAAGTTAAAAAAACACAAAAACATATGCATTAACGAGTACCACAATACTAATATTCTGTTCTTATGCGTCATTAACATGCAATGACATAATCATACGCATGTGTGCACAAAGCTTGGTTGATTCTAACACCTCTTCTGTCTCCGACTGTCCCTTTTTAGCAGGAGCGGGCGTGTAGATGTGTGAATTTGTAAAACAGTACGGGTGTATCTCTACTTGTCCGCTAAGGGGGTCGGAATAGCTCGGGTGTTAGAGCGTCGGACTCGTAAATTTGGTGATCCTGGGGTGCGGGTTTGAATCTTCGCTGCGCCGGGCCGTTTCGGTACAGGGAGATTTTTTCCCTCGGAGTTAATATTGGTTCTGACTCCATTTCCCGCACAGTCCTTCGAATGAGACTATAAACCGAGGTTCCGTGTGTGAACGCACGCATAACATCTTACACACACGTAAAATCCCATCACCAATTTTCGGAAGAAAAAAGGGGAAAACCCCCTTTTTTGGCCCTTTTTGGAATGGTTTACCGTTACACATAGCATGGCACTCTGCGAAAAAAAAAAAAGAAAAGAACGAATGAAAGAGTTTTTAAATTGAACAAGCGAATTGACTGGAGGGACACGGGAAAAAAAACCGGGGAAATAAAGCGCCGGGCGGGAAACCCCTTCAGTGGGCCCTTCTCCCCGGTAGGCGCCTGTTTGAAAACGAGAAGGGAAATTTGTAAAGCGCTTAGACCCTTGGTCTCTCCCGGGGGATGGGCGGCTATATATGAAACCCTTTTTAAAAAAAAATTAATTAAAAAAAAAAATTTTTAAAAAAGCCCAGTAAAAAAAGCATTTGTGAACCCTCTTTTGGCCCTTGGGCCCAGCAATATTCTTTTCGTGCCGGGCCCCCTTTTCCCCCCCCCCCCTCCCCCCAAAAAAAAGAAAAAGAAAAAAAATGTTTTTTGCATCCTTTGGTTCCCACATTTTTGCACATCGATTTGTCAAAAGTCCTGATTTTTTTTCCACTAAAAAATTCGCTTTTTTTGTTCAACATTTGGATAAATCGGGCACGCATACTACAGGGGCTGTGGTGTGTGTGTGTGGGGTTTTGGGGGGAATAAAAAAAGTGGAAACTTTTTACATGTTTGCAACTCTGCGTCATAGTAACAAAATTCTTACCAAGGGGGCATGCGTGGTGCATCCCTCCCTCCCTCTCTCTCTTCCCTCTCCTCTTCTCTCTTCTCTCTCTCTCTCTGTGTGTGTGTGTGTTTTGTGGGTGTGTGCGCG
The DNA here is from genome assembly GCA_018398815.1 of Conus ventricosus. Classification (NCBI taxonomy): domain Eukaryota; kingdom Metazoa; phylum Mollusca; class Gastropoda; order Neogastropoda; family Conidae; genus Conus; species Conus ventricosus. The sequence continues at coordinate 88,444,652 of CM031595.1, read as the reverse complement.
CGCGCGGCGGGGGCGGGGTGCGTGGTGCGTGCGGCGGGCGGCTTGCGTGCGTGTTGTGTGTGGTGTGTGTCTGTGTGTGTGTTTTGTCTCTGGGTGTGTGTGTGTGTGAAAAAAGGGAACAAATTAAAAACGGGGTTTTTCAAAAAAAATTTATTTTTTTTTTTTCCGGGCGAGGGGTTTTGGGAAAAGGGGGGATGTCGGTTGGGGGGGGGGGGGGGGGGGGGGGGGGGGGGGGGGGGGGAAAGGGGGAAAGTATACTGGTTTTTCAGCTCTGCCCCGGTCTTTTCCCACCCACCATCTTCGGGCCTTTTTGTCTGTCCGCCCTTGAATCTCCAGGGCACCCATCTTGTTTTAACTGTTTTGCCCTTTTTTAATTCCATGTGTTGTTTCCTTTCCCGGGTCCTGTCATCCGACATACTTACCAGTGGCGGCGGAAGCGTCCAGGTTAGGGGGGGGGGGGGGGGGGGGGGGGGGGGGGGGGGGGGGGGGGGGGGGGGGGGGGCAATGGATATTTCAAATCATTAAAACTCCAAAAATCACAATATGGCAATTTTCGAAAAAAAAAAAAATTAAAAAAAAAATTCCAGAAATTGCAATATTCATTTCACACCACAAAAACCCCACACACCCCCACACACTCAAAACACACACACACACACACACACACACACTTAAAAATACACTTTGTTTTGCTGGACTTGGGCACCTTAAAATGCAGTTACAAATTCACGATTGCACAGTCTGTACTTTAGGGTTACCCAAACAGCGGGGGGTTAAAACCTTTACCCCATTTAATTTTCCGAAGTAACTTTGACTTTCCGTTCGTTTCTGCAAACAAACTGGGGAAAAAATTTCCAGGGGAGATTGATGAAAAACCTTGCCTTTGAAAAATTTAATTTGAAAACAGTTTTTCAGGCCCCTCCTGGGGCCCTAGTGCTTGGGGAGGTTTTTTTTTAAACCCGCTTCAAGGCGAAAAACTGCTTTTCCGTGTTGCAGCTGAAACGGGAAATGGCCCAATTAACAGCCGGGGTAATTTTTTCTACCTCATAAAACAGCCCCTTTTAAAAACATTTGTCAGAAGCTGTCATTTCCCTTCAAGCATTTGCCTCAAAGAGGGGACTTTTTGGGTTGTCCCCCACAGCATTGTAAGGACCCCCCAAACTGTTTTTGAGTCGGTCCATGTCAATGTCCGCAGCATAGGTGTCTTTGATCCTTAGGAATTTTTTTGGATTTTTTCCCCTGCAGCTCCTCACCCAAGAGAATTTCAATTTTCCCCTTGGCAACTAAAAAAATTTTTTGGCCCAAACCTTTGCTTTACATGCTCTTTGACGTTTCTTTTCCTAAAAAAAACTCGGGTCTGTAATAAGCAAAAAGGGTCAGAGTACGTGACCCGGGGAGGCCCTTTCATCAAGTCTTCATGGGAGGCGTGCCCTGTCTCGGAATGGGGGGCTCATCACACACGTTTGCAGCCGTGGTTGAAAACTCGGAAAAAAAACGTCGGAAACTGTTATCCGGCCATACTTTCAAGCGTTTCAACAAGGTTTGATGTTTGCGCATCCCACAGGACGTTTTTTTCCTTTGAACAGCAGTCGCCAGCTCTTCATCACGGGCAAAAACCCCCGGGTTGGAAAGGGAATAGCCCCAAAGGGGCAGGGGGGAACCCTTGCCTCCATATTTTTGGGCTAGAAGGCCAAAAGCCCCCCCCCCCAAACTTTTTTAAATTTGTTCCGTGAGCAAAATTTTCAATGGTTTCTTGAAAAGTCATTTTCCAATAGAAATTAAAAAAAAAGCCTTGTTCGAAAAGTCCCCCTTTTTGGACACAGGGGCCCTCAGACCCTAAGGAGAAAAAAGAAACGTGCGAAAATTATTTTTTTGTAAAAAAATGACAAAATTTTATACAAAATCAAAAAACTGATCAAAATGGTGCTGTCCCAAAATTATAAACCCCATCAGGCCCAAGTGGAACTAATTTTTTGTGCCAATGGGGGAACACCGAGTCTGATTTCTGCTTATAAAAATTTGATTGTGCCCAAAAAATTGAAAAAACATTTGTTTTTTTGGGGTTTTTTTTTTTCCCTTTGGAGTGTTAAATGCACAAACGTTCCTGTCTTTGTTCAAAAAATTTCATGAAAGACCGAAAAAAACCCTTTAAAGGCCAACAAATTCAAGCTATCATTAAAAGGAAAGGAAACAAAATAAACACACACCCTTCTCTCTCCTTCCCCCCCAGAACTTTAGTGACCCGGGTAAACCACCCAGGACTGGTGGGAGTGCTCACATGTTGATTTAGTGAGGGGTGAAAATTGACTCCCCAAATAACCAGTGCTGAGCTGGCAGGGGGGGTAATGATAACAGGGAAGGGGCTGGGAAAACCAACTTTGAGCTAGCGTGTGGTTAAATGGTGCTAGAAGGCTGGGGCTTTCCCTGCTGTTGCTTAAAATTTGTTTACTTACTCCCACATAACCCTCGGCTTTAAATTGACGCTCGCAGTCTGTTGTTCCAGATATGACCCCCCGGCGCGGGCGCACGAAGTTTAGTTTTATGTTTGGGCGTTTTTAAAAAAATCTGTCGTTTTGGGGGGGATAATTTGATCAAATCATGACCTCTGGGGCAACGTCCAAAAGGGGAATTTTAATTTCTTGGGCCTTTTGGGAAACCCTTTTAACACAATATTGACTGAGTGTTGCCAAACGTTTTACGGACAATGTGACGGGACCCTTCTTTGAACCGTTTTGCAACTCCTAAAAAAGTGACCCTGAAAAATTTCTGGCCCCTTTGGGCCCGACCCCTCCCCTTCTGCACTGGGAATCCACTTGATCAAAAACAATCCCTTTTGGGATTAAAAAAAAAGGCCCAGCGCCCTATTTTCAAAAAGCACCAGTCCCCCCAGGCTCCAACTATTACTTAAACTGCTTTATTTTCCCCTCTTTTTCAAATTAAACCTCTCCCTGTTTGCAAGTCACGGGTTTTTTTTAACTGGGGATCGGGAAAAACCCAAATTTGCTTCTTGATTTCAAGTACAACAGGTCCCCAACCTTTAAGTCCATAATCCCGAGGAAACCCTTGACATTTTCATTTTGACGATATTTTTTAACCTGTGTTTTTTTTTTTCCCTTTCAGGCCCCCTCCCAAAACAGAACTTTAGCCGCTGGGGGGGAAAGGTTTTCCTTCCCGCTCGTCCCTTTTCCACGGAAAAGGCGGGCCCTGTCGCAGGAGAAACTGAAGGCTCTTTAGTTTTTCCTCAGGGTTTGGGAGGCGTTTCTTTTTTTTGTTTAAAGCTTTACACGTCACGGAGCATACCTGACGTTGTAACTGCCTACAGTTTACGCATAACGGTGCTCCCTGTGAAATTTTTCGTGGCTTAAACTTTTTCCCGTGCTTTCTTTCCGTTGTAAAAACCCTAATTAAAACAAACGCTGCGTCAGGTTTTCAGCCTTGATGATTCCCCCCCGCAAAAAAAACAAAAAATACCTCTTTAAAGAAGCTACCCAAAATGCTTAAAAAAAAAAGAAAAATGATAGGCCTGGAACAGACGGGGTGGGCCCGTAAATTTTTTTTTAAATTCTTCTGGAGACAATTAGGGATTTTTTTTGTCCGTTTTCCCAAATGAGGGAAAACAGTTTAAAGGGGAATGTCTGTAACACAAAAAAAAGGGGAAAAATAAAAAGGGCTCCCGAAAAGGGGAAAAAACCCCCCGAGAAAACTTTGGGAAAAACTTTGGGGACCTATCTCACTTTTAAATTAACCCCCCAAAAATTTCTTCAAACCTGTATTGCAAAAAGGGAAAAAAAAATTGTGTTACCAAAAACCCTAAACGAGGATCGGGCGGGGTTCGTTTCCCAGATAGAATATTGGAGATAGTTTAGAAAAAATATATGATTTTAAATTCCTTTTTTTAGAAGTGAACAGGTTGCGAGGGTTTTTAATTTTTTGTCGATTTTGAGAAAACTTTCGATCAGTTTAAAATGGCAATTTGATAAAATTTGGGGGCTTTTGGGTTTGGAAAAAGGGAAAACCCAAAGTTTGGGTATCTTTTTTTTACGATAAATTTAAAAACTTACGTAATAGGGGAACGGGGGGGTGTCTTTAGGCCCTTTTAATTGGAAAGGTTGCCGTCAAGGGGGCCCCCAAAATTCCATAACCCATTTTTTTTTGTGTGTTGAAGTACTAGCGACCCCAAAAAAAGGCAAAAACTGTTCAAAGGATAAAGATAGAAAAACAGAAAATTTTTGTTAAAAACCAAATTTTCAAACGACACCACTTTTTTGTTAGGGGGGACAAGAAAAAACCCTACGAAAAGTTATTTGCAAACCTTATGAATTTGAGCAAAAAACTGGACCCCCAAAACGAACTACGAGAAAAAAAATTTAAAGGTTTTGGGTAAAGGGACAGAGAAAAATTTCCCCAACACATATTTTTTCACAATTTTAAAATGGAAGGAAACCCCCCCCAAAATTTAAAATTCTAGGGAAAGTGGGTTTACGATAGTCCCATCGGATATGACGGGAAAATTTAAAAATGAAGGAAAAAATTTTCGGAATCCAAAACCCCGTTCAAAATATGGACAAAAAGGAAATTTTAACACCATTAAGGGAAGAGCCCGTGCTTAAAAACACTAGTGCTATCAAAATGGTGTACTTATGGGGTCCTTTTACCAAAACCCGCTGATTCCCAGATTGGGTTTATTCAGAAAATGTGTTTCAAAATTTTTATGGAAAAACAAAAATGAAAAAAATTAAAAAAAAGGAAATTTAATACAAAGTATACAAAAGGGAGGGATAGGTATACCTTTTGGGGAAAAAATTTATCAGCTCCTTAAAAATAGCCTGGATAAGGAAAAACGACATGTAAACCATAAGTGGAAGATTTAAAATTGCATTTATTAAAGTCCCCAAAAAAGTAATTTTTGGGCGGCCCATGGTTTTCCCAACAGATTTGTTGAAAGCAAAATTTTGTAAACAAATTTTGGAAAAGGGGTTTTTTTTATCATACAAAGGGGTTTTGCAAAAAGGTTTAAATTTTTCACGAAAGTACAGGGTTTAGCCACTGAACCTAAATTTTTTGGGAATGAAAGTTTAAAATGGGAGAAAAAAAAAATTCATTTTTCAAGAAATGGATCAGAAAAAAAATATTTTTTTGTTAAAAATTTACTTTTATTTAAAATGGTAAATTTTTTAAGCCTTTACGAAAATGTTTAAGAAAAAGGGATTTCAGATCAAATTTTTGGGATTATATAAGTTGGTGCATTGATCAAAGCTTATGCAGAAAAAGAAATTTAAAATTTGACAGGAACATTTTAAAAATAAAAAATTAGCACTTCAAAGAATTTGTGCTTTCTAAAGGTACTCGTACTTATTTTATTATGGGGGGAAGTCAATGAAGTTCTTAACAAAAGTGCCTTTGTTAAGTGGGGAAAAGGCTTTAATATACCTATTGACTGGTAGAGGGGACTGAAAAAAATCACAAAAAATTAAAAAAACAAAATTAAAATGGGTTTTAAATTAAGATATGCCACAGAATTTTTGTAACAAACAGTGTGCCCGAAAAGTAAGCAAATTATCGATAGTGACAAAGGGAACTTTTGTTAAAACAGAGAAAGAAATTTCCCTTTAAACATTTTCCCATGGGAATTAGTTTAAACCCCTGTTTTTTTTGGAAAAAACTTTGAAGAGCTCTGGGAAAATTAAAGGGTTCCCCCTGTGAAAAAATTTTCCTTTTTAAAGGGGGATTATTTTTATTTGGGGACGGATGAAAAAAAAAAAACCATGATATCTAGACCCAAAATTTTAATGGGGGAAAAATTTTCATTTATAAATGTGAATTTAAAAAAACAAAGCCTTAAACTAAAAATTTTTTTTAAAAGGGGCTGAACAAACATATAAAAGGAAAAATTTATGACTTGAGAAGACGAATCAGGCTACCTGCCCAAAAAAAATGGTTTCCATACATTTAAGGGTGTTTGAGGTTAATTGTTATGATATGTAAAAATATGTATGTGTCCCAAGTGGGGTTTGTGTGTTTTGTGGTGTGGTGTGTGTGTAAGTGTGTGTGTGTGTGTGTGTGTGGGGGTGGGGTAAACGGGTTTTGTGTGTGCGGGTGTGCTCTCATACGCCCCGCCAGCCCCATACTATAATGTTTAATGTTGGGCCATTTACCCCTTTGGGGCCTCCATGAAACCAAAGGGAAACGAAGTTTAACCCGTATATTGTACTTTTCCCAAAAACCATGAGTCATGGGGAAATTGGGAATGATTTATGCAGTTGGGTTTTAACCTTATATTTTTATATTATGTTTGTGTACAATTTTTTGCCCTTTAATTTTTGGAATTCATTGGGGGGAAGAACCCGGGGTTTGCTTAATGTTTTAAATTTTTTTTTTGTTTGGGTTCACAATTTTGGGTTGATGCTGTTCAAATTTATCATCGAGTTGAAGGGTCGTTTAATTGTCTTGGGTGGTTCTTTTGTGAAAAATTAAAAAAAAAAAAAAAAAAAAAAAAAATCCATATTTCCCCAAACCCGGGAAATTTACCATTTAAACAAATCTTTTCGTACTCGGGAACCTCTTTGTGGAACTCCCTTCCAGAATACATCAAACAAATCCATTGTACCACAACTTTCAAAAAATACTTACCTTATCCATCTTCTGCGGTAAAAAAATAATAATTAAAAAAATTAAAATTAAAATTAAAAAAAAACATAAATAATACCAAGTAATCTCAAAAGCATAAATCATCCCATTTTCATGTACTTAACCAATTTGACTTTTCTAATTTTTTTTGTTCTTCTTTTTGTTCATGTATCAAGTATTTTGAGAGAGAGAGAGAGGGATTATATAGTATATGTATATATATATATTATATATATATATATATATATATATATATATATATATATCACCAGTGTGTGTGTATGTATGTAGTATGTATGTATGTATGTATGTGTGTATGTGTGTATGTGTGATATATATATGTACGTGTGCGCATGTATGTGTATGTGTATGTTTGTGCGTGTATGTATGTGTATATAATATATATATATATATATATATATATATATATATATATATTTATATATATATATATAGATGAATATAATTATAAAGCCTAAAATGACTTTAAAAGTGCTCGACCCCTTGGGGAGCAACATTTGTTAACGATATTAAAAAGGAATGTTAAAACTCTATTAAAAAAAAAAAAAAAAAAAAAAAAAAAACATACCTTGTTGTCTGTTGTGCATAGATGAAGCCAAGGGTATTGCTGGAACCAAGATCTTATGGAAATAGCGGGCCTTCCTGAACTTACCTGGTCAGTTTGGAGAGGACTGTGTCGCTCTGTGGCTGAAAGGGGTTGACTGCGTCCTTGCAGCACACAGTAGACTGACATTTTGGTTTTCTTACAGTAGCAGGTCGGTCAATGTCATCACGAGGAGACTGCGCAGGTCGGTTGGCGTCGTCACGAGGAGACTGTACGATTGATGCACCTTCTGTAGGAGATGAGGAAACACTTACATCCTTTTTCTTCATCATTTTCACTGTCCTGGTTTGATGAAGTGTTAGGCTCACAAAATGTTCCTCGCTTATTTGCCCTATGACAGGTGGAAGGGATGATTCAATGTCTCCCGCCAAGATCTTATTCATCGGTAGCATACCCTGGAGCTCTCTTGCTGACTTGTTACGATGTGTATGTCCCTACCAATCATTCTCGCCATAGCTTGCACTACCTACAGCATCAGCATATATGCCATTCTTGGCAATGTTGGTCAGGTACTGGTCAGTAATGTGTGCCCAAAGTGGGTCAATTGCAGAGAGGTTCCCGAGAAATGTGTTGACATCTTTCCTAAGCGGGTTTGACAGGAAGTATGACGACAAGGTGATGCACCATCAAACATCTCTCTCTCTCTCTCTCTCCCCTCTCTCTCTCTCTCTCTCTCTCTCTCTCTCTCTCTCTCTCCTCTCTCCTCTCTCTCTCCTTCTCTCTCTGTCTCTCTGATTTTTTGGAGGTGCTCAATATTAGGGGGGGGGGTGGGGGGGGGCAGTATATAAGGCTGCCCCCCCAACCCCAATATTTTTCTGGAGGGGGGCATGGCCCCCCCCCCCCCCCCCCCCCCCCCCCCCCCCCCCCCCCCCCCCCCCCCCCCTGCTCCGCCGCCTGTGCTTAGAAGAAAAAGAAACACCCGAAGGTGCTGGGGAGGACCCAGAGAAGCACTGTCTTCACCTGCCTTTAGAGCAGTCCTGTACCACCCTTGGAGGCCTGCGCTGTGTTGACGATGGGTACAGGCACGCGCAGGACACTCCATTAAGATATCAAGGGACATAACTGCTCCTGAACAGAGGTAAATTAGACTACAGGATGCAGCTCATAAACAGCCTTAAAGTAGCATCCCCATGGGTGTACCAGCCCGTATTTCATGACTGCAGAGCCCACCGGCGAAAAACACCACCCTCCAGCTGCCGAGCACACCCCACAGACCCAACCACCCCTGCCCACGACAGATGAAGACAGTGCCACTCCAAACACAGCCAAATTTTCGCCAAAAGGTTTTATGTGCCCCAAAGAGAATCCAATTGTAGTTTTTTCCCCTGAAACGGGATTTTCCCTGTGGAGGGGGTTTTTTTCCCTCACCGTCACGGACCTTTCTCCGGGGTCACTCAAACCCCCTCTTCTTCTCTGTAACTGCTCATACCATTTCTTCCCTTAAAGCCTTCTTTATTCAAAACACCACCGGTCTGTTCTAAGACTGTCCCACTCGTTTTTCCCTTTATCGTCGCTTCAAAGCATTACGTGTCTCCTTTCTTCTCTCCTTTCAGTCTTCCCACTCTCTGTTTGGTTTGCCTCTCTGTGTTGCCTTTATTGTCACTTTCTACCCTCTCTGCGGGTCTTACCACCCTCTTTTTTTCCTTTTCCACTTCTCCCCCCCCCCCCCCCCTCGTCCCTTTCTTCTGCCCCGTTGTCTCGCACTCCCTCCCACTGCCCCCCTTCCCCAACCCCCCCCGTTCTCTGCCAACCCCTCTAATGCACACCTTCCCCCCCGCCCCCCCCCCCCCCCCCCCGCCTTGCAACGGGCCCCCCCCCACCCCCCTTCCTTCCTCCTACCCCCCCTTTTCTCCCCCACCACTTCCATGCGTGTCTTCCTCCTTTTTCCTCCGCTGCCCGTCCTCTTTTCCCTTTTGTTTCTCCCCCCCCCTTCCCCCCCCCCCTGTCTGCCCTCCCCCCCCCCCCCCCCCCCCTCCCCCCCCGATGAACGGGCATCACGCCCCTACGGCATTCCGGACCCCGGCACTCGGGACGCCATTTCCCCCTGAGAATTTCCCCCTCGGGTTAGTACCATTACGGCTTCGGCATTTGCCTCAAACAACGACACACCATTAACTATAAGTTGGTTTTTATTTATATTCTTTTAATTTATTTATTTCATTTCATTTCATTCTGATTTGTTCCATTTGAATTTCGTTTAATTTTGTTCACATATATCGGCCGTTTCCGCTGTTCTTTTCTCCGGGTTCCCTAATGGCACGAATCCCACGCCATTCACCGCAGTCCCCCCGCCCCTCCCCCCCCCCCCCCCCCATCCCACCCTCCCTCTTCCCCAGCACACACAGCCACGCCCAAAATTGTCCAGTCGAAGCCAAGCAGCATCACTGTCGACCGGGAGCAATCAATATTAAGTTGCCATGAGGAAACCCACCAAACGAGAAACTGCACTGCTTCCGAGTGTCTTTGGTGGCGTTCAGTGGCGCCTGTTCTGATCCAACATACTCAAGACACCGCTTACGCTCCTTATGGGCGACAATTACGGATACATCACAAAGCCGGCAAAGGTGAGCGTCGCTCTTTGGAGGGCACAACCACGCCCCGTTCAACTACATTCCCATGAACATGCCGATACCGACAGTCTGACACGAAGTCAACACGGTATGGATGTGGAAGGGAAGTGAAAACCGAGGCATGAATGGCCACAGAAATTGAGATTGTTTTTTAATGGTTAATGAGGATGATGAAGATGATGCTTTGGACTTTTATTCCAGTCATTGACTGGAATAGACTACTACAGTCAGGATGTCCTTCATGATTCCTTTCAAAGCATCTCCCGGCGTCAACCAGGCCCGACAGACATAGCCACCTGCTGTGCTGGTCAGGAAATCTGAGCAAACATTCTCAGCGGCAATCCATGAAGTGGCTGAAACTCGACTCGGTGGTTGCTGTCTTCCCCACTGACCCAAAGCGCATTCAGGTCTGGTCAGGAAGCGGTCTGGGCCAAACAGGTCCGCAACAGATCTCTCTGGTCGGACGCAAATCCACGAGTTCCAGTGCGAGAGGCCACGACGTAAACTATTACACCACAGCGGTTGGTGGGCTGAGAAGTGTCGGCGTTGTGATGGTGATATATATATTCGACTGTGGTGTTGGTGCTGGTGCCGGTGATTCTTGTGGCAGTGGATGATGGTGATGGTTGTGGCGGTAATGGTGATATGTTTGATAGTTGTTGTGGTGGTGGTATTATGTTTGATGATTGTAATTGTAGTGGCAATTATTAGGTGGTGGTAGCGGTAGTGGTGGTATTATGTTTGAAGGTTGCAATTGTGGTGGTAATGTATTAGGTGGTGTTGGTGGTGGTAGCGGTAGTGGTGGTGGTTGTAATTGTGGTGGTGATATGTTTGATAGTGGTGGTGATGGTGGTGGTGATGATATGTCTGATGGTGGTGATATGCTTGATGGTTGTGGTAATGGTGATATGTTTCATGGGTGTGGTGGTGATTGTGATATTAATGGTTGTGATGGTGATGACATGTTAATGGTTGTGATGGTGATGGTGATATTAATGGTTGTGATGATGGTGGTGACATTAATGGTTGTGATGGTGGTGATCTGTTTAATGGTTTGATAGTGGTGATGACATGTTAATGGTTGTGATGGTGATGGTGATATTAATGGTTGTGATGGTGGTGATCTGTTTAATGGTTTGATAGTGGTGATGACATGTTAATGGTTGTGATGGTGATGGTGATATTAATGGTTGTGATGGTGGTGATCTGTTTAATGGTTTGATAGTGGTGATGACATGTTAATGATTGTGATGGTGATGGTGATATTAATGGTTGAGATGAATGTGGTGATATTAATGGTTGTGGTGGTGGTGATCTGTATAATGGTTTGATCGTAGTGGTGACATGTTTAATGGTTGTGATGGTGATATTAATGGTTGTGATGGTGATATGTTTAATGGTTGTGGTGGTGGTGATGATATGTTTAATAGTTGTGGTGGGGGTGATGATTATGCTTAACGGTTGTGGTGGTTGTGATGATATGTTTCATAGTTGTGATGGGGGTAGTGATATGTTTGACGGGTGGTTTGCAGTTGTGCAGATAAGGAACCCCACTTCTCTACTTCGATAAATCGGGCCTTTATAGGAGTGATGGAGGGTTGGAAGTGGACAAAGGGGTGAGGGGTTTGTATGTGGAGTGTTGGGAATTGAAGAGGTGGGATGGACGGGGGAGACGGGGTGGGGGGGGGGGGGGAGAGGGGCAGCAAAGGTAATCCATCTGTAAGCTTTCAAACAAAATTGTTAATGATGCATGGTTCCTCAAAAAAATATATACATCATTGTGAAAGGTTAAGAAATGTGAAATTCAGGACAATGGCCACATGCTAACTCCAAAAATGATCTGCTGCAAAGAGCTGTTGATTTTTCATCACGAACACCACGCTGACAGTGCATCCATTAAACAAACAGCGCTGGCTTTACAGAACGAGTGAGGGAGGACAAAACCTCTGCGTCCTTACAAAAAATAACAACTGTTAATGACATGCGGAGCATGAATCGGATATCATAAGCAAGAACACACTTAGGGCGAGACAAACATGTGGATGCACTATCCACCGTCACCAGCCCACACTCGCCATGAACAGGCCACAGCTTCACTCGTGTTTGTCTAAAGATCGTTTTCTCCACTGCACTGTCATTCCTCATGTCAGTTCAAGGTTGGCCTATCAGTATTTCCTCGAATGGAACCCCCAGAGGAAAACGAAGGTAGGACAACCTGGACAGACTTGGCGCCGGTGCATGGAGTCTGAGGTGAAGACAGCCGGAACGGCCTGGACCCAGCTGAAGAGGACAGCTCGGAACCCAGTCCGCTGGAGGAGCGTTGTTACAGACCTATGTTCCCCGGGAACTCAAAGGATTAAGTATCAATTAGTTCATACATCCGTTCTTCACCTTTCACTTAGATGTTGTCTTTAGTTGCTATTTTTCATTCATCTTCGCATTTACGTAAAACTGAACACATGTAATCGCATGCAATGTGTATACTCGCATATGCGAGTACCTTTCTTAGAAAACCTGTCTTGTTCCTGTCGGTGTTTGTGTGCCTGGAATCCTGTCTACGTTGAAGGTCTACTTACTGTTGATAATTGTAACCACAGAATCACCATTTCGTGACGCATCAAGGTCTACGAAACCATAGTTTTAGTTTTCTTCTTGGCTTTCCATCCACTCCGAACCCTTCACCTCCCTCCTCTCCCTCCCCCCCCCCCCCCCCCCCCTTCCCCATCGCACCTGTTCCAGTCCCTCTGTCTATCAGTCTATCCGTTCTTCTGTCTGTTAAAGTCTCAATTCGAGCAGTCGTCTGTCACGCCTTGTCTGAACGAACGGCACGCGTTCTGATTGGAGCAGAGAAGACGTGATGACGTCATTAAGCCAGAGCTATGACATTTGTTCAACTGGCCCTCTTGACTGTTCCAGCTTCCTGCAAGCTGATTGCACCAAGCCTCCATGTTTGCCGGAGTGGAACCTGACAATAATGTTTCGCAGCCTGCCACCTTCGGCGGTTACCTGTCTCTGACGGTGAGCGATCTCCACATCACTGGCCCAGACCGGAACACCCGAGTTTTTTGTGAAAACACGCTGACACATATCCCCAAAGTCCCCAGCAAGCTCTACTCCTCACACCTCTCGCATGCCATACACACGAACATTCCACCGAGGCCCGTGCAGTGCCTGGTCGTCGAGGTCCCGCTGAAAGTGACCTCTCTCTTTTGAATGCGGAGCTGGCTGGGTTTGAAGCCCTACATTTCCCACTGTCATTCAGCGTCTTCGTCTGCTGGCTCGGCTCTGTGTCTCCAAAGCTAACAGATTATCTTCAAGGCGGTTTTTGTTTGTCTATTTTTGATAGCAAAAAATGCATGTTTTGTTTTTCTTTGTCGCCTCACTTTTTATTTTTGTTCCTGAGTGGCGAGTTTTAATCTCTCTCTCTCTCTCTCTCTCTCTCTCTCTCTCTCTCTCTCTCTCTCTCTCGTGTGTGTGTGTGTGTGTGTGTGTGTGTGTGTGTCAGATATCATTTCCCGCACCTCCGTATCTTTGTCAGTAATATTTGTCACACTGGTGTTTCTGGTTTTTGTTTTGTTGTTTGTTTGTTTTTTAATTTCCTGGCTTGTGTTATTTACTGAGCCAATCTTTATGTCGCACATTGAAGTTAACCACTCAGAAAATACCTGGTTTTACCGGTCTGTATGTTTTTTCTCTCTCTTAACTGAGAAGACTGAAACAGACAGTTGCCTGAGGAAATCAAGCCAGCATACAAATAAACAAACAAAACACAGTATAAAGTCAAGCTTGTTTCATATACAATACATAATCGACCATCGACTTACCGAAAAAAAATACGTCTTCTTCAGATGTAACAAATGACCAACATGAAAACTGCACAAAACGACACTTCACTGGTGGCTCTCATCAGTGTCCTGCAAACCGTATTGCCAAGATTCGGAACACAGCAGTCTCAAAAGGTGGTGAATTCACGACAATCGTTTCGCTTTCTGGCTTCGACGTGTGCCACGCACATTTGCTACCGAAGTGCTGTCAGTTCCCAGCAAGTCGAAACTGTACAGTCACTATTTCCGGATCACAGTGACTTTTTTCATGCAGTTACCCACGTTTTGGCCTACATTTGGATTTAAACCCGACAGAAAAGTTCATCTATTGGCGGGAAAAAAGCTAAAAAAAAAGGCTCTGTGTCGTCTGTCCCATGCAGCGGCGAGACGTAGTCTTCTGTCCTCTTCGAACGCAGCTGTTGCTTTGAAGGTGAAGAACCTCCAAGATGATCTGTCAGCAGCAAGGGTTTCGAGCTCGCGAGGTTGGATACCATTCCATCTGAAATTGCTCCTAAGGGTGTCATTGTATCTCAGTTTGGGCCTTCCCTGTCTGCGTGAATCTTCCTTGAGCTCACAATACATCAGTTGTCTGGGGATGCGGCTGTCGACCATTCTGATGACGTGCCCAGTCCAGCGTAGCTGAGCCTTCAGCAACATTGACTCAATGCTTGTCAAGCCAGCTTTGTCCAACACCTCTTGGTTTGTGACTTTGTCCTGCCAGCGAATGCCCATAATCATGCGCAGCGATCGCGTATGGAACTGTATTAGCTGCTTGATGTGCTTTCGATACAGGGTCCACGTTTCACATCCATACAGTAGTGAAGAAAGGATTACAGCCTTGTAGATCTTAAGCTTTGTAGACAGTTTTATGTCTTACTGCAGGAGAACCTTCACTTAATGTTCCGAGGGCCTGGCCAGCTTTCTGGATCCTGGACATGATCTCTTTGTTCAGTGAACCATCTGCAGAGAAACGCTGCCCAGATACTTGAAGCTCTCCACGCACTTCAGTTGGACTCCATCAATGGCAATGGCTGGCTGGGGCTTGGCTGTGTTTGTGGCGGCTTGGACTAGACCTCCGTTTTTCTAAGACTGATTGTCACTCCGAACAGCTAGGGTGCGACAATGACCTGCAGGTGTTTCTCCTTGTGTGCCATGAGAGCACAGTCATCAGCAAAAAGGGCTTCAAGGATGAGTTTCTCCAGGGTCTTGGTACGAGCAGCAAGACGACGGAGGTCGAACACGGATCCATCTGAGGGGTACTTGATGTATACGCCTAAGTCCAGATCTTTCACAGCATGAAGAAGAACCCGCGTGAAGAACAAGTTGAACAACATGGCGGCGAGGACACAGCTCTGTTTCACTCCGTTTGAGATGTTGATGGATTTTGTACAGTCACCATTAGAAAGGACATGTCCAGTCATGTTGTCGTGGGAGAGTCTTATCAAGGTGGTGAACTTGTGTGGACAGCCCTGTTTCATCAGGATGGTCCACAAAGCTTCTCTGTTGACCGTGTCAAAAGCTTTGGTCAAGTCTATGAATACTGCGTACAAGTCCATCTGCTGCTCGATGCATTTCTCCTGGACTTGTCTCACAGCAAACACCATATCTATGGTACTGCGGCCAGGGCAGAAACCACACTGGGCTTCAGGAAGGTTGCCTTCAGAGATGTTGATTAGCCTGTTGAGGCGGATGCGGGCAATTATCTTTCCAGCAATGGAGATAAGAGAAATTCCTCTGTAGTTGCTACAGTCTGATTTTGCCCCTTTGTTCTCATAAAGTGCCACAATAGTGGCATCAAGGAGGTCTGCTGGCATGTCTTCTTCCTCCCAGATGGTCAAGAGAACGTCGTGGGACGCTCTGAAAGCTGTCGTTCCCAAAGCTTTATACAATTCAGCAGGAATTCCATCTTTTCCAGGCGCTTTTCCGCGGTTCATTTGCTTTATAGCAGTCCTGACTTCATCCTCAGTGGGTGGTAGGTCGAGGTCCACCTGTGTAGGGTTTTAGGTATCTGCTGTGGAGCTTCCTGGTCAACAATGGATGCCCGGTTTAGAAGTTCGCTGAAGTGCTCTTCCCACCTTGCGCTGAGGCCGTCCTTATCCTTGATAATGGAAGAACCATCAGCAGAAAGCAGAGGGGATGTTCCTCCTTTTGAGGGGCGGTAGATAGTCTTGATGGCACTGAACAGCATCTTAGAGTTGTTGATATCTGCATATAGCTGCACTTCATCGGCCTTCTTTTCCCATCAACGGTCCTGCATGGCTCGGAGTTCTTTTTGGGTTCTGGTTTGACAGTCCTTGAATCTGTCACGTCATGAAGAACAGTTGGGGTGATTCTGCCAGTCAATGTAGGCATTGTTTTTATTGTCCAGCAAGCCGAGTTTCACCTAGAGCTGCGATGTTGTATCTCAACAATTCTTTTCCAGTGAGAGCTGTCCTTCTTTAAGGCCTTGAGAGGTTGTCTCAGTCCATGAGGGTACTTAAGTTCCGCGTCCCAATGATTAGTTTTTTCTTTCTCTGTTGTAATCGACCGCAGATGGGTAAATTCGCCAGCCGCGGTGAACTGGCCGGACAATTGAGGGCACTCTTTGTTTAGGCCACTTTTTATAGGCCCCTCCCTTACTAAGGTGAGCAGTGCTGTCCTGAAGAAGCTGCTCTGTCACGTGAGATGCTGCCGGGGTTCTTTGTTGCCCTGAATTCAAAGAACACACGACCACTGGTCCCGGGCCGCCTACGTGCAGGCTCGTGACTATGACTTCCAGTGGTTACCTCCACCTGTCACTTTCGCCACTCCCCATCGCCACAGGACTTGTGGTTTGGGAGTTGTGGGGCTGGGTTACACACACACACTTGTGCGTGAATTTGACTAACCCACGGGTACCAAGAAAGTTCCTGGCATCAAAAGGTGAAGTGGAAGAGCCGTCGCACAGGGGCAATCCCGCTCTCTCGGCAGAAGAAGTCTTGACCAGTGGCACAGAAAACTGTGACGTCTGGAGACCTCCCTGCTGCAGTGGATGACCAAGGCTCCTTTTGAGTCTCGTCTTGCTCTGAGCACTCCACAGTGCCTGCAGTGGATGACCAAGACTCCTTCCACAGTGCCTGCTGCAGTGAATGACCAAGACTCCTGTTGTGTCTCATCTTGCTCTGAGCACTCCACAGTGCCTGCTGGAATCGCATTCCTAGCCGTTGGACCTGATGGTCTCTTCCACCCATTCCGCCAGAACCAGTCTTTGCATGCGTAGGTAGACAAGCCCTAAATCACCGAGGGTTTCATACCCGTCGGCTACCCTCACCTGGTACTGCCGGCCAGTGGAAGCCGTTGCCCGGAGTGCGGCCGCTGTTGCATGCAAACAGCTACGGGGAGCCACAGGTGAGAACTGAATGTCATGTGGGGGCCAAAGCGGACGAACTACTCCGAAGAGCACCACATGTTCCCCTGTCGGAGGCACTACCCCTCCCTGACTCTGGCATAAGGGACAGTCACCATGGATACATCAGTTTCAGGGCCGCGGACTGGAGTCCTATCTGGGCGGTGAATGGATGTTGAATCCATTCCAGTGCTTCTTTGCGAAGCAGTTCAGAAAAAATAAAAAGTTTGTCACAAGCAGAGGCCAGTCTCACAGATGCGAGAACTCGCCAGATCCTAGCGGCGAGGGATGGAAAAAGTGAGGGAAATAAAGAAATGGACGCAAGACAAATTCTAACTTACAATGTCACTTTTTGAAGTTTTCGATTGTGTTGAAGGGACAGTGTCTTAATCGTTTTTTGCTCCAATCAGAGGATGTTACAAATTTTAAACCTCTTTCTCTCGCAGCGAGAGACCCGAGACGGTAAAGCGACTTCTCGCCTATTCTTATTCCTATTGTAGGGCTAACTAAAATCGCTTACACTCCCCAAGCAAACGAAAATTCTCGCTATCCCGCTGTATGAAACGCGTCTTTGGTCTCGTTTTTCTCACAAGGCGAATTGTGTTTATCTAGTAGATTCTACCAATCACAAAGAAGGTTACAAAATTCGACGAATCATGTGGTCAACATAATATCATGTAAATCAAAGAAATCGAGACGCAAAACCAAAGCAGATGTCTAAAACAACCTTTCTTTGATTCGGCCTTTTCTTGTTTAAAAACCCACTCAGTCTTTGATACCAGGGTAGATATGTGTAGTGACTAAAAGTCAAAAATAAAATCGTATCAAAGGGTTTACCGCCATTATGTGATTTCATACACCGTAAATAGAAACATCGTCTAGCTGGTGCAGGAAATGGTCGGAATTTTCATTCTCATCTAAATAGAAACATCGTCTAGTTGGTGCAGGAATGGTCGGAATTTTCATTCTCATCTAGCCAACAATGTGTTCTTAATGTATATGAAGTGGCAGTTAGGTAGTGATGATGTCATTTGGGGAAGTCGCATGAAGCGTGATTGACGGGGCCCAGCTAACCTTTGGGCCCTTTTTTTTGTGCCATGGATCCCCAATGTATGTCTTCCCGCGGAGGTTGCACACAAAGCTTCGTTGTCAATATTTCGGGAAGGAACAAGTCTGAAGGGAGAAGAGAGAGAGAGAGAGAGGAGAGAGAGAGATTTTTAAATGAAAAAAAAATTTAATGTGCACTTTAAAGGGCCCTCTGCACATCTGTCCTCAGAAAGGGACGTTGATTATTACAACTGATAAACGACAACAACAAAAACAAAAAGAAAAAAAGAAAAGAAAACACGAATGATTACACGACAAAATTCAACATGTACACAACATTGGACGAAAATCGTTTCATTGGATACAAATGATGTTAATACATGACTTTTTTAAGAGACAGGATAGGCGGGCAGGAAAAGACGGGGAAGAGGAGGGGAGTTCAAAACAGAGGGAAGCGAATACAGAGCACACACACACCCCCCCACCCCCCCCCACCCCCCCCCCCCCACACCCCACACACCCCACACCTCGATCAGTGGAAGGAATTGGCACCGCATAGCAATATGTTCACGGGAGATGAAAATTTAGATACAATGCAGGAAATTACATGTAACAATTTCAATTGCTTTTTGCCGATGATAGATTCGTGAAGGTGAAACGGTGTGATCGTAAAGTTCTTCTTTTTCAGTGTGCCTGGTCGGTCGATCCGCAGTGGGGTTTTCCCAAATGACGAATTCCACAGTCTTCTCAGACATGCGCAGATGGAGGGAACCCCTCTTTTCATCTGACCTTCACCCTTTACTTCTAGATACTTCGTAGGTAGAAACCAAGACAAAACCGAGGATATAGTACGAACGTAGAATGCGCTAAACCCCACAGGGTTTGTACCAGGAGTTAATCTTTTTGTAAAAAGTATATTTACCGACGACATGTGTGACGGGTCTCCGCCCGCCCCCCCTCGTTATTAAAATATGATTTTCATATTCAGGGATGCAGGGGGTTATAGACAGAAGTATTATGTTTCACAACCAAAATGCGCTCTCGCATAGGCACACGCACTCTGTCATCACATCGGGCCCACAAAGGTGAGGGGAAAACCCAAATAACATTTCATAGAAAATAATCAACTTTTATTCAACTTGATCCGAGCCCCACCCGTCACTACACAACAAACTATCTGTATTCATACAACAATGTAAACAGCATACAGACAATTTCATAAATCGCATCCCTGTTTTCAGTTATTCTTACTCAGCCAGGAAAGACAATATTCCATATTCTGTTTGCCACTTATAACCTTAAGAGCAAATAAAACGCCCAAATAACTTGCCAGCATTCTCGGTTTGACCGTCAGTTTTCTCTCATCCCACTGTGCGAACGAGCTAAAGTGCCACACTGTTGTGTCCTCCGATTGGCCAAATCCCAGTTGGGGGACATGGCAACGTAGCTTGAGTCGCACCCTACACCGAGTCTCCCGGACTCCCCCGTACTTCGCCTCCCCACGGAAAGGCTCCTGTCGGCCTCCCCCACAGGTCTTCTCTGGCTGCAAACACCCCCCGTTGTTTGGCAGTCCCTATCTAGGCTCCAACAGGCTGACACGTCTTGCTGTCAACCGTCCCCCACGGGAGACAATTCTTCTCGTCGTCGGCTCCGGGGCTACAGCAACCTCCACTGTCTTACTCCCCCCCCAGGAGAAAAACGAGGCGACAGCTAACCTCTGCTTCCGCTGTATTTTCTTGAGCCTCGCAGAGGGGGGGCGAGTTCACTTTCCCTTAAGTGAGTCACACACTTCGGGTTTTTCCAAGCGCCTTATATTCATTCTCAAACAAGAGAGAACCGAGTTTAACTGGCTCAACCAATGGAATCATGGCACGCACACATCACACGATTTGTACCAATAAATCCCCAAGTTATTTTATTCCGCCAATGGAATCACTAGTCACCTGCACAACACAACACCAGCTTGCTAGCGCCAACAAAGATTGGGCCACCCAGTGGTTAATGCATAACCTCCTTTCGGCTCATGTTCGATTCCCTGAAGCTCCCCTTGTACTAACACCCTTTGGAAACTTCTCTCCCACCCGGGGACTGAGCTTCAAGTATTTACTACCTCTATAGACAACAAGGGCAAACCACTAAATAGGCCGCAGCCTTCTATTCATTCCTCAGAAAAGGACGACTAAATGGTGCTGTACTCTGCCTGCAGGCTGACGGTCACTATCCGGACGGTCACCTGACACGATCGCTTCCTTCGGCCACTGGAGAAACCCAGTGAATAGCCAGCCAGTGGTCGGTGGACATTTCCTCTACCAGGACCGGAGGTCGCCAACTCCTTGTCACTATCCCTGGACATGTGAAACATTCCCGTAACTCTCCCTCCTTCATTTATACGACTCGGGGTATTCCCGTTTAGTGATGTGAGTTCGCACACTTGAAGAACCCAAGGAACTTGCTCTCAACAACAGCAAAAACTACCTAATTTTGCCTAAATGCTCGAGAACTTTTCGGCGACTCATGACACCCCGTTACCTAAGAATGTTGTTCCAATCAACATTTCCTCAAGGACGAATGTTCTCAAGTTAAATTGAAACAAATCAGGGGCATGGATCAGTATAACAGTACTACCTCTATGCTTTAGACATCACTTCCATCAACATCTCTAACATGGAAAATTTGTACCAATTAAAATAATAAATCAGTCAGATAGTCCATTGAATCACTGCTAAAACTGGCTGACATATAATCAAGAACTCTCTCTATAATGTTAGATATCGCATGTCCATACATGTTAATTAATCATTCCATTCACTTCTCATATAGCACAACCATGATTAACAAAAGATTCAAATTCAGGTTTTGGCCCAGCCTACTTAACATCAAAATCAAATTCAGGCGTGTGGCCCAATCCACAAAGACAAAATTCAAATTCAGGCGTGTGGCCCCAACTGCTCACACGGTCTCACACACAATATGCAAATCAAACATTTATCCTGATTTCACAACTTAAGGACACTTTACCGAGCTGTGACAAAACAACATGGGGCAAACAGATATCATAGGAAAAATCATAAATCATAAACGTGAGCATGTACTGATCCCGCTCCATAATGGGCAATAAACAAAAGCAACCAATACGGTAAACAATATCAAAAAATGAAAAAAAAACACATGAACCATAGGCTCAACCCCGCCTATACTGGGCAATTAAAATCAAAAACGCAACTGGCCAGCTACTTTTTTTTTTACCCGGTAGCTGTCTGTAACAGATGATGCTCACACCACCACCACAAACCCAGCACCCGTAGGCAGTGCCCCTACCATTCTTCTACTTCTGTTTTTCCCCATACAACAGCAACACCCTGGAGGGTTTTTCTCCGACCCTTGACCTACTCCTTCCCCTCTCAATGTTGACCGCGTTTGTGGCTCGCCAAGTCCCTGGGGAAAGATGTTTGCGCATTCCAGGCTTCACAATAGAGTCAGCACACCTTTCACACATTTTAGTCCTTAAAGGAGCGCGGTGAAAATCTGCGCGATCCTCTTCCGCCGTTCGGCAAAATCTCCTTGACATTCAGTCCCCTTTGCTTTTCATTGCCTCAGGGTCTGTTGTTCGAAGATCACGTGAACTGGGCTGTCGCACCCATTCACTCGACAACGATCATCTCCCCTTTCAAAATGTTAAGAGATGATCCCTACCATTCCTATCCGAACCGTTTTTCCCTTCTCTCTGAGAAAATTCCTTGGTTCGAATCCCGTCATGGCCTTGCAACTACTTGATGAGCCTTATTTTCGTCCCCTTTTTCCGACACTGGCTCGTCTGCTCCTGTGAGCTGACTTTCTTGGCATTTCCAAATGATAGTGGTCTCCTTGACCTTCTTGCCATGCGTTTTATTACAGCCTCCAAGATTCCAGCCCAGCTGCGGGTTTCCCAGTTACTTGTGGTCCTCTTGGCCACGACCCTGAGGCCCGCCACCGTGGCCCCTACATTTCTGACTACCACGGCAACGCCAACAACTTTTTGAACCACCACTACGGCCCCCCATGGCCCACAGCACCGCCACGACGGCCACTCCATGGCCCACGGCACCGTTTACTACGGCCACCTCCATGGCCTACGGCACCGCCACTACGGCCCATTTCATGGTCCACTGCCCCACACATGGCCACCTTCATGGCCTACCTAGCTCTACTGCTAGCGGCGCTGTGCACTCCACCTGCGTTCTGTTTACTTTCCTACCCTGCACTGCCTTGCTTTCCCCACTTGCTGGCAGCCTGGTTAGGCTTCGGGGGATTTTACTACCCCCCAACAAAGCTGGATAGGGAAGATTGTTTTGGGACTGCTGCAGTGGAAGGTACTCCCGACAAATTGACTCTACTTTGACACGGGCCAAAGGTAGCCGATTAATTCTTCCATCTGATATCGCAAGCAGGTGGTTTCCCTGGTATAGTCTGCTCTCTCAAAAAACCGGCTCTACCCTTGCCCCTAGAGTCAGTCCTGTATCTAACAAGCAGGTCACCGGCTTCCCGTTTACTACTGCCCCAGTGTTGGTGGTGGCACCCTGCCTTCCTGTTGAATTGTATCAACAGCAACAACTGAGTGTATTCGCACTCGCTACATTCCTTGGCAAAATGACCCTTCTCTCCCACACTTAAACATGTGCGTTTCACTCTAACATTCTCTTGAGTCCCACTGTTGCCTTGGGACTTAGAATGCGTTTCTAACTGCGGTCTCGGGCCCCCTGTTTGTAGGGAGTCGGCGAATCACTCCCTGACTGTGTGGTCTGGGCATTACGGGTCGACTGGTTCGATTCCCTTCATCCCATTCGTGATCATGGGGAGATTCATACCTGTCTGAACCCTTTTACTAACTCCTCTAAACTTCCTAATTCCTTTCGCCCAAGAAAACTGTGAGATCCTTCCGAAACTGGGAGAATTTGCTCCTTAACGATCTCCTCCCTCAAAGATTCAAAAGTTTGTTCGATGTTTCCTAACCTTATCCATTTGTCCAAAGAGAGCTAAGCCGATAAAGGAACTGTAGTGCGTTCTCACCTGATTTACGAACGGTTTCTCTGAACAATTTCCTGTATCTATCGGCGGTTACCTGATACCTCTGAAACAAGCATCGCGCACCGACTCATAATCTGTCTGTTTTTCCCGGTGGTTAGCAGAAAAAAGCATCCCTGCTTTGGGTGTCAGCAGTGCAGACAAATTTGTGGCCCACCGTTCTTCGGGTAAGCCCTGATCTTTGGCAATCCCTTTTAAATTGCGAAATGAAATCCCCAAATGGTCCGGATTTTCATCGAACTTTGGCATTATTGATAAGGGACTGACATGTGGGTGCAAAGTTCACTTGAGGTTTTGCCGCCACGTCCCGTTCTTTCTCCAATTTTAATTTTTCTAACTCAAACTGCCTTATCTTCTCTCTTTCTCTCTTTCCGTTCTCTTTCTCTTCTTTTCTTTGCCTCTCCTCTCTTTCGTTCTCTTTCTCTCTCCTCTCTTTCCCCTTCTCTTTCTCTCTCCTCTCTTTCCGTTCTTCTCCTCCTTTTCCCGTTCTCTCCCTCTTTTCCCGTTCTCTTTTCTCTCTCCTCCTTTTCCGTTCTCTTTCTTTTCTCTTTTTCCCCTTTCTTTCTCTCTCCTCTTTTTCCCGTTCTTTTCTCTCTCTTGCCTTTCCCTTTGTATTTTTTGGGCCTCGATTTTCACGGGGCCAGTTCTATTACATATGCCTTCAGTTCCGGACCCTTTATCTAAAGCTTTTCCTTCTTCTATGAGGTCCATCTTCTTTCAGCGGACCCATTTTCTCAGCACCCTCTTCAGTCGACATTTGAAGCTATCTAACCTGATCAGCTAGTTAATACAACACAGTAACAAACGAGATATCCCCACGATCACTGTAATAAGCGATCAAATAGTTGGTGCTACACACAATCAACTCAACAGCAACCAAATCAAGCAAGTTCAAATACAAGGCCCACTCATGAAAAAAAAGATCAAAACAATAACACATGACTAACGTCTTTCCAGGTAAGAAAAAAAATCTAGGTTTCCCAATTACGACAAATTTTTAAATCCCTTGCAATTGAACAAACCCAGATCAAAATCACTTATGACTCATTTATGTTCATCCCGGACGACAGTCCCAATTTGTGACGGGTCTCCGACGCTCCCCCTCGTTATTAAAATATGATTTTCATATTCAGGGATGCAGGGGTTATAGACAGAAGTATTACGCTTTCACAACCAAATGTGCTCTCGCATAGGCACACGCACTCTGTCACTCACATCGGGCCCGCACAAAGGTGACGGGAAACAATAACATTTCATAGAAAATAATCAACTTTTATTCAACCCTTTACTCCGAGCCCCCACCCGTCACTACACAACACAATATCTGTATCATACAACAATGTAAACAGAATACAGAAATTTTTATAAATCACATCCTGTTCTTCAGTTATTCTTACTTAGCCAGGAAAGACAATATTCCACTATTCTGTTTGCACACTTATAACCTTAAGAGCAAATAAAACGTCCATAACTTGCCAGCATTACTCGGTTGACCGTCAGTTTCTCTCATCCCACGTGCGACTACGAGCTGAAGCTGCCACACTGTTGTGTCCTCCCGACTGGGGCCCAAAAACCAGTTGGGGGACACTGGCAACGTAGCTTGGGGTCGCACCCTCACACCGAGTCTCCTGGACCCACCGTACTTCGCCCTCTCCACGGAAGGGCTCCGGGCGGCCTCTCCCACAGGTCTTCTCTGGGTGCAAACACCCCACCGTTGTTGGCAGTCCCTGTCAGGCTCCAACAGGCTGACAGTTTGCTGTCGACCGTCCCCACAGGGAGACAATCTTTCCGTCGTCGGCTCCGAGGCTACAGCTACTCCACTGTCTTACGTCCCCACCCAGGAGACAACGAGGCGACAGCTAACCTCTGCTTCACGCTGTATTTTCTTGAGCCCTCAGCAAGACGGGCGAGTCACTTTTTCCCCTTTTGTGAGTCCACACACTTCCTGGTTTTCCAAGCGCCTTATATTCATTCAAACAAGAGGGAACCGGGGTTTAACTGGCTCAACCAATGGAATCACTGGCACGCAAAACATCACACGATTTGTACCAATAATCCCCAAGTTTTTTTCATTCCGCCAATGGAATCACTAGTCACCTACACATAACACACACACCCCGCTGCTAGCGCCAACAAAGACTTGGGCACCAGTGGTTAATGATAACCTCCTATTCAGGCTCATGTTCGATTCCTGAAGCACCCCTTGTACTAACAGCCTGGACTTCTCTACCAGCCAGGACAGATGCTTCAAGTAGTTACTAACCTTATAGACAACAAGGCGCAAACCACTCAATAGGCCGCAGCCTTCATTCTTTCCCCAGAACAAGGACGATGAATGGTCGCTGTACTCTGCCTGCAGGCTGACGGTCACCTACCCGTGACGGTCACTGACACGATCGCCTTCCCTTCAGGCCCACTGGGGGAACCAGTGAATAGCCAGCCAGTGGTCGGACTGGACATCCTCTACCCAGGACGGCAGGTCGCCCAAATCCTTGTCACTATCCCTCGGACATGCGAAAACCACTTACCCGTAACTCTCCCCTTCAGTATTACGACTCGGGGGATTCCCCTCTGGTGATGCCTGAGTTCGCACACTTGAAAAAACCAAGGAACTTGCTCTCAAAAAACAGCAAAACTACCTTAATTTGCCTGATGCTCGAGAACATTCGGCCGACTCATGACAACATGTAAGTACGGCAGCAGGTCGTCACTGCTGTATCCAAAGCTTTCCCTGCAGCTCCGCCCCTCTGGCCAGGTCGAGGTTGTAGAACATCGTAGATGGACAGACCTGAAGGATGTGTTCTTGGAACTGGGGTCCAGTGACACAGACAGCGTCAGTGTGGACGGTTTTGAGCGGTTGACGGGTTCAGTAGCGTGCACTGGCCAATCCTCATTTGGAAAGGGATTGTGGGGCTGGTACCCCCGTTGCTGGTGGATGGAGTCCCGACTTCTGCACAGCCACCCAATGCTCTGACCTGTGGGACCGGTACAACACCAACAGCGACTGGCACGCAGTCAGCAGCAGGCTGGGCCCTAAGTATTATGATATTGGCTGGCATGTAACGCATCCGGATTTGTCATGTTTAATCCCGTGTACATGTCGTTTAGGGCATATTCAACTTCTTAAATCTTTGCCAACATTTGTTTCAATGATGGAGGAATTGTTACTATGTATCCGTTTCCCCCACGACTTATTTTGTTCAATCTCTCTCCTCTCTGTCTGTCTGTTGTCTGTCTGTCTGTCTGTCTGTCTGTCTGTCTGTCCTCTCTCTCTCTCTCTCTCTTCTCTCTCTCTCTCTCTCTCTCTCTCTTGCGTGTGTGGTGTGGGTTGTTATGTATGTTTGTGTGTGTGTGTGTGTGTGGTGCGAGCGCGCGCGCGCATGTGTGTGCGTGCGTACGTGTGTGTGTGCGTGCGTACGTGTGTGTGTGTGTGTGTGTGTGTGTGTGGGGTGTGTGTGTGTGTGTGTGTGTGGTGTGTGTATTGTTCTGTAAACTTCTTAATTACTATTCAGAATAGTGGTGTAACTCGCCCGAATCACTCTACGCAGAGGGAACTACCCTAGTGAATATGGCGTTGAAACTTTCATAGCGATGTGGTGTTTTGCCATAGACACTGGGTGCCCGGGGTTTGGATTCGCGCTACCCCGTGTAAAATGAGTCAATGTTCAAATCAACAAACTTACGCCGGGCCTAGTGAACTGAAATCGGGTTCCCAACTGGCAAGCAGTGGAAAACACACGAGTGGAGATGTGTGTGGCAGAAAAAAAATATGCCAGAAAAAAGGTAAAGATTAGGAATAAACACTGACCAAAATTTTTGGGAATTTCCCGACTTAAAACCTGCCCCCGGTAAACTTTTAAAGGGGGTAAAACTGGCGTAAAGGATGGCAATACCAGAAAGGGGTAAAAATTGAAAATTGAAAATTGGGCTGCTGCCCAGGTTGACGTGGCGGGGGTAGCTGCCCAGAAAGAGCCTCCCTAGAGCGCAACGGATTTTGGGATAAATTTAAATTCAAAACATTTTCCCTTTTTCCAAATCTGGCGTTTGAAAAGGGGAAAAGGGGAGCGGGGTTGTGGACGGAAGTGACGGTTTTTGGAACCCTGAACTGGGTTCTTAAAAAAAAGTCTCGTTAAAGCATGCCCCTCTCTTGTCCCCCTTTTTTCCTATTTTCCCCCCTTTTTAATTCGTACCCCCCCCCCCCCCCAACCCACAGGGGACCCCCCCCCCCCCCCCCCCCCCCCCCCCCCACACACACACAACACCCTTTCCCCTTTTCTACCCCTTACGTTTTGAAACTTTCCTCTTTTTTTTCCCCTTCTTTTCCTGTTTTTTCCCGGGGAAACGGGGTGGGGGAAGGGGGGGTCAGAGTGATGTTAGGGGGCAGGGGGGAAAAGGGGGTCAGACAATGTTATGGGAGAAACAGGGGGGGGGAAACGGGTTCAGAGGCTTTTTAGGTGAAAAGGGGGGGAAGGGGGTAGAGTGAGGGGCATGGGGGAAAACAGGGGGGGAAGGGGGTAAAGGTGATTGAGGGGGAAAAGGGGGGGGAAGGGGGTCGGGTGTGATGTTGGGGGGAAAAAACGGGGGGGGGGAAGGGGGGTCGTGTGTTTTTTGGGGGAAAACAGGGGGGGAAAGGGGGGTCAGAGTGTTTGTAAGGGGGAAACAGGGGGGGGAAAGGGGGTCAGGGGTGTCATGGGAAACAGGGGGGGAAGGGGCAGAGGGGATGCCCATGGGGAAACGGGGTGGGGAAGGGGGGGCAGGGGGAAAGGGGGGGGAAACGGGGGGGAAGGGGGTCAGATTTGATTTTTAGGGGAAAAAAGGGTGGGGAAGGGGGAAGAGTGATTTTGGGGGGGAAAAGGGGGGGGGGGGTAAGAGTGTTTTTAAGGGGGAAACAGGGGGGGGGGGGATCAGAGTGGTTTTAAAAGGGGGAAAAACAGGGGGGGGAAAGGGGGTTTCAGAGTGGTGTTATGGGAAACAGGGGGGGGAAGGGGGGTCGAGGAGGTTATAGGGAAAAGGGGGGGGAAGGGGGGTCAAAAAAAAATGTTATCGAAAAAAGGGGGGGGAAGGGGGGTCAGAGTGATGTCTTTGGGGAAACAGGGTGGGGAAGGGGTCAGAGTGATGTTAGGGGGAAAAAACAGGGGGGAAAAAGGGGGGTTCAAGGATGTTAGGGGGAAACAGGGGGGGGAAAAGGGGGTCAGAGTGATGTTAGGGGGAAAACGGGGTGGGGGGGGGGGTTCAGAGTGGTGTAAGGGGAAACGGGGGGTGGGGAAGGGGATCAGAGTGGGGTTAGGGAAAAAAACGGGGTGGGGAAGGGGGCCCGGTGGTTTTAGGGGGAAAACCCGGGGGGGGAAGGGGGTCGACTGTTTTTTGGGGGGAAACAGGGGGGGGAAGGGGCGTCAGAGTAAAGTTATCGAGAAACAGGGGGGGGAAAGGGGGGTCAGATTTGTTTGGGAAACAGGGGGGGAAGGGGGTCAGGTGATTTTAAAGGGGGAAACGGGGTGGGGAAGGGGGTCGAGGGATTTTTGGGGGAAAAACAGGGGGAAAGAGGGTGGGTTGATGTTTGGGGGAAACAGGGGGGGAAGGGGGTCGGGAGTGATGTTATCGAAAAACGGGGTTTGGGGAAGGGGCAGGTGTGTCATGGGGAAACGGGGGGGGAAGGGGGGTCAGAGGTGTTAGGGGGGAAACGGGTTTGGGGAAGGGGGTCGAGTAAATTATCGAAAACAGGGGGGGAAAAGGGGGTCAAAGTGTGTTAGGGGAAACAGGGTGGGGAAGGGGTCGGGGTTTGGTTATGGGGAAAAAGGGGTTGGGGAAGGGGGGTCAGAGTGGTTCTAGAAAAAAGGGGGGGAAAGGGGGGCCCAAGTGATTTTATGGGAAAAAAACGGGGTTTTGGGGAAAAGGGGTCAAGTGGGGGAATGGTGAAACAGGGGGGGGGGGTCAGGGGGTTTTTGTTATGGGGAAAAACACGGGGGGGAAAGGGGGTAGAGGGGTGTTTTTGGGAAACAGGGTGGGGAAGGGGGTCAGGTGATTTTTAGGGGGAAAAGGGGGGGAAAGGGGGGCCAGAGTGTTGTTAGGGGGAAACAGGGGGGGGGAAGGGGTCAGAGTGATGTTAGGGGGAAACAGGGGGGGAAAGGGGGGTTTTTCCAAGTTTTTTGGGTTTAGGGGGAAAACAGGGGGGGAAGGGGGTCAGAGTGATGTTATGGGGAAAGGGGGTGGGGGGGGGGAGAGTGATGTTAGGGGGAAACAGGGTGGGGAAGGGGGTCAGAGTGGTGTCATAAGAAACAGGGGGGGAAGGGGGGTTCAGAGTGATTTATGGAGAAACGGGTTTGGGGAAGGGGTAAAGGTGATTGATGGTGAAACGGGGGTGGGGTGGGGGTAGGGGATGTTAGGGGGAAAAACAGGGGGGGATGGGGCAGAGTGGTTTTTATGGGGAAAAGGGGGGGGAAAGGGGGTCAGAGTATTTAGGGGGAAAACCCGGGGGGGGAAAGGGGCCCAGGTGATGTTAGGGGGGAAACAGGGGGGGGGGGGGGGTCAGAGTGATGTTATGGGGAAACGGGTGGGGAAGGGGGTTAGAGTGATGTTTGGGGAAACGGGGGGGGAAAGGGGGTCAGGTGGTGTTATGGGGAAACAGGGGGGGGAAAGGGGGGGTCAGAGTGATGTGAGGGGGAAACTGGAGGGGAAAGGGAACCCAGATTTATTTTTGGGGGAAAAACGGGGTTGGGGGGGGGGGCCCAGAGTTTGTTATGGGGAAACAGGGGGGGGAAAGGGGGGTCAGATTTGATGTTATGGGAAACAGAGTGGGGGGGGGGTTCCAGAGGGAAAATTTTTTGGGGGAAAAGGGAGAGGAGGGAAAATTCGAGTGATGTCGGGGGAAAAACGGGGTGGGGAAGGGGGTCAAAGTGATGTTATGGGGAAACAGGGGGGGGAAAGGGGGGTTTTGAGGGGTTGTTAGGGGGGAACAGGTGGGGGGGGGGTTTAGAGTGATTTTAAGGGGGAAACAGGTTGGGGAAGGGGGGGTGAGGGTTAAATGGGGAAACAGGGGGGGGAAAGGGGGGGTCAGAGTGTTTTTTTTGGGGGGAAAACCGGGGGGGGAAGGGGGGTCAGGGGTGATGTTATCGAGAAACGGGGTTGGGGAAGGGGGTCAGAGTGATTTATGGGGAAACAGGGGGGGGGAAGGGGGAAGTTTGATGTCAGGGGAAACAGGGGGGGGAAGGGGGGTCAGGTGTTTTAAAGGGGAAAACAGGGGGGGGAAAGGGGGGTCAGAGGGGTGTTATGGGGAAAAAGGGGTGGGGAAGGGGTAGAGTGTTTTTATGGGGAAACAGGGGGGGGAAGGGGCCCAAGTGATTTTTATCGAAAAACAGGAGGGGGAAAGGGGGGTAGAGTGATGTTATGGGAAACGGGGTGGGGGGGGGGGCAGAGTGATGTTAGGGGGAAAAAAGGGGGGAAGGGGCCCAGATGATTTGGGGGGAAAAAAGGGGGGGAAAACGGGGTCGATTTATGTTAGGGGGAAAAAAGGGGGGGGAAGGGGGCCGGGTGATTTTTTGGGAAAAAAAAGGGGGGGAAAGAGGGTCAGAGTGATGTTAGGGGGAAAAGGGGGGGGAAGGGGTTCAAGTGATTTTAAACGAAAATGGGTGGGGGGGGGGGGTCAGGGGGGGGGCCCCAAGGGGGGAAAAACAGGGGGGGGAAAGGGGGTAAAGTGTTTTTTTGGGGGGAAACGGGGTGGGGAAGGGGGCAGAGTGATTTTTGGGGGGGAAACGGGGTTTGGGGAAGGGGGGTGAGTGTTTTATGGGGAAACGGGGGGGAAGGGGGTCAAGTGTTCGGGGGGAAAACCAGGGGGGGGAAAAGGGGGTCAGGGATTTTTAGGGGGAAAACAGGGGGGGGAAAGGGGGTTCCGAGTGAGTTATCGAGAAACAGGGGGGGAAAGGGGGGTCAGAGTGATGTTTTGTAAAAAACAGGGTGGGGGAGGGGGGTAGATTGATTTTAGGGGGAAACAGGGTGGGGAAGGGGGTTAGAGTGATGTTATGGGGAAACAGGGGGGAAGGGGGTCAGAGTGATGTTTGGGAAACAGGTGGGGAAGGGGGTCAGAGTGATGTTATGGCGAAACAGGGGGGGAAGGGGTCAGAGTGATGTTATGGGGAAACAGGTGTGGAAGGGGTCAGAGTGCTGTACATGGGGAAACAGGTGGGGAAGGGGGTCAGAGTGATGTTATGGGCAAACGGGGTGGGGAACGGGGTCAGAGTGATGTTATGGGGAAACAGGGTGGGAAAGGGGTCAGAGTGATGTTATGGCGAAACAGGGTGGGGAAGGGGTCAGAGTGATGTTATGGGGATATAGTGGATGATACGAAAGGGGGTTAGAGTGATGTTTTGGGATATAGTGGATGATACGAAAGGGGGTCAGAGTGATGTTATGGTGAAAGGGAGTCAGAGTGATGTTATAAAGAGATATAGTAGATGATAGGAAGAGGTCAGAGTGATGCCCATGGGATATAGTGGATGAAAGGGAAGGGGTCAGAGTGATGTTATGGGGATATAGTGGATGATGGGGAAGGGGGTCAGAGTGATTTCATGGGAAAATAGTGGATGGTTGGAAAGGGGGTCAGAGTGGTGTTATGGGGATTTTAGTGGATGGTGGGAAAGCGGGTCATAGGGATGCTAAAGGCTAATGTAATTAATATGTTTTAAAATCCCTATGATAATCAAGCTCTGTAAGTGTGTGTGTGTGTGTGGTGTGTGTTGTGTGTGTGTGTGTGTGTGTGTGTGTGTGTGTGTGTGTTTGTTGTTGACAATACACGTATTTACAGAGAGGAGAGAGAGAGAGAGAGAGAGAGAGAGGAGAGGAGAGAGAGAGATTCAGGGAATAAAAAACTAAACGAAATGACAGCGTCTTCTGCTGTTTTCAAAAGCTACCACACTATTACTCGGTGTCAACATGTAGCTCCATCTCTACCTTGTCTGTTCTTCGTTTTTCCGGTGTGAGCAGACAGCCGTCAAACGGCTCTGAGTGGGGCGCCAGTAACCTTAAACTACATCAACAGATAGGCCTATCACCACAAAGCAATGAGCCCAGCTGAGCCCACCGAGAACAATGGTGGGGAGAGGCCACTTTGGGCAAGGGAGGCCACTTTTGGGCATGGGAGAGGCCACTTTGGGCAGGTGCCACCGGTTGATCAGTTCAGCAGTCAGCCTGGCTGCCCATCTAATGGGAGATCCGCCACTGAGGGCCTGTCGCTTTGTCCATGGACGCCTTTCAGACTGGCGATCAAACGTCATGCCCGCGGCTCATCAAATGTCACATCTCTTCTGGCGGCGTGCACATCATCGCCCAGCCACACACACACACACACACACACACATACACACACACGTGCGCGCGCGCACACGCACGCTCGCACGCGCACAAGCGTGCGGGTACGTACGCACGCACACATACACACACGCACGCATGCACGAACGCACACACGCACCACATATACCCTGAGGAGAGCGTTTTAGCTGGAAACAAGCTTGTAGTTTTTAATCTTTCCATTTTAAAATCCTGTTTTAAACTGGTGTGTATATATATATATATAAATATATATATATATATATATAATATATATATATATAATATATATAAATAAAATGCTGAACAAGTAAGTATATATATATATATATTTATTTATATGTATAAGGG
>CM031595.1:88404300-88410865 GCA_018398815.1 Conus ventricosus | reverse complement strand
GTTATAGACAGAAGTATTACGCTTTCACAACCAAAATGTGCTCTCGCATAGGCACACGCACTCTGTCACTCACATCGGGCCCGCACAAAGGTGACGGGAAACCAATAACATTTCATAGAAAATAATCAACTTTTATTCAACTTGACTCCGAGCCCCCACCCGTCACTACACAACACAACTATCTGTATCATACAACAATGTAAACAGAATCAGACAATTTCAAAAATCACATCCCGTTCTTCAGTTTTTCTTACTTAGCCAGGAAAGACAATATTCCACTATTCTGTTTTGCACACTTATAACCTTAAGAGCAAATAAACGCCCAAATACTTGCCAGCATTCCTCGGTTGACCGCAGTTTCTCTCACCCCACTGTGCGACTACGAGCTGAAGCTGCCACACTGTTGTGTCCTCCCGACTGGGCCAAAAAACCAGTTGGGGACACTGGCAACGTAGCTTGAGTCGCACCCTCAAAACCGAGTCTCCTGGACTCCACCGTACTTCGCCCTCTCCACGGAAAGGCTCCGTCGGCCTCTCCCACAGGTCTTCTCTGGCTGCAAAAACCCCACCGTGTCTGGCAGCTCCCTGCTAGGCTCCAACAGGCTGACACTCTTGCTGTCGACCGTCCCCAAAAACGGGAGACATTCTTCTCGTCGTCGGCTCCGAGGCTACAGCCCCTCCACTGTCTTACCCCCAAACCCAGGAGAAAACGAGGCGACAGCTAACCTCTGCTTCACGCTGTATTTTCTTGAGCCCCAGCAAGACGGCAGTTCACTTTCCCTTTAGTGAGTCACACACTTCCGGTTTTTCCAACGCCTTATATTCATTCTCAAACAAGAGAGAACCCAGTTTAACTGGCTCAACCAAGGGAAATCACTGGCACGCACACATCACACGATTTGTACCAATAAATCCCAAGTTATTTTCATTCCGCCAATGGAATCACTAGTCACCTACACATACACACACACACCCAGCTGCTAGCGCCAACAAAGACTTGGGCACCCAGTGGTTAATGCATAAACCCCCTATTCAGGCTCATGTTCGATTTCCCTGAAGCTACCCATTGTACTAACAGCCTGGACTTCTCTACCAGCCAGGCAGATGCTTCAAGTTGTTACTACCTCTATAGACAACAAGGCGCAAACCACCAATAGGCCGCAGCCTTCCATTCTTCCTCAAGAACAAGGACGACTGAATGGTCGCTGTACTCTGCTGCAGCTGACGGTCACCTACCCGGACGGGCACCTGACACGATCGCCTTCCCTTCAGGCCCACAGAGAACCCAGTGAATAGCCAGCCATGGTCGACTGGACACTCCTCTACCAGGACCGGCAGGTCGCCAACTCCTTGTCACTATCCCTCGGACATGCGAAAAAACTTACCAGTAACTCTCCCTCCTTTAGTATACGACTCGGGGTATTCCCGTCTGGTGATGCCTGAGTTCGCACACTTGAAGAACCCCAAAGGGAAATTGCTCCAACAACAGCAAAACTACCCTTAAATTTCCCTGAATGCTCGAGAACATTGGGCCGACTCAGACAACATGTAAGTCGGAGCGGGTCGTCCCCTGCTGTATAAAAGTTTTCCCGCGCTCCGCCCCTCGGCCAGGTTGGGTTGTAGAACATCGTAGATGGACAGCCCTGAAGGAGGGTTTTCTTGGAACCGGGGGCCCGTGACCGACAGCCCAGTGGGGAGGTTTTTTTGAGTGGGTTAGGGGTTCAGTAGCGGCCTGGAATCCTCTTTTGGAAAGGGTTTTGGTTGGTACCTCCTTGCGGGTGGGGGATAGCCTCTCACGCCCCAAACTCTGACTGCGGCAACCCGGGACAAACCAAAGCGACGGGACGCAGTCGCAGAGGGGGCCCTAAGTATATATGATATTGGTGGCATGTAACGAAACCCGGATTTTTTTTTAATCCCATGTACATGTCTTTTCGGGCATATTTTACTTTTAAAATCTTTTTCCAAACATTTGTTTTAAAGATTGGGGGAAAAAGTTTTCTAGTACCGTTTTTCCCCCCACACTTTTTTTTCAACTCCTCTCTCTTCTGTCTGTTGTCTGTCTGTTGTTGTCTGTCTGTCTGTCTGCTCTCTCTCTTCTCTCTACTTCTCTCTCTCCCCTCTCTCTTCTCCCCTGCGTGTTTTGGCGGTTTTTATGATGTGTGGTTTTTTTTTTGGTGTGTGTGGCGGCGCCCGCGGA
This sequence comes from Conus ventricosus, assembly GCA_018398815.1. Taxonomy (NCBI): domain Eukaryota; kingdom Metazoa; phylum Mollusca; class Gastropoda; order Neogastropoda; family Conidae; genus Conus; species Conus ventricosus. The sequence continues at coordinate 88,408,666 of CM031595.1, read as the reverse complement.
TTTTGTGCGTGCGTACGGGTGTGTGCGTGCGTACGTGTGTGTGTGTTTTGTGTGGTGTGTGTGGGTGGGTGGGTGTGTGTGTGTTGGTACTTGTTCTGAAAATTTCTTAAAAACTTTTAAATCGGTGAACTCGCCAAAATCAAATCTAAGAGGAGGGAAATACCATATAATATGGGTTGAACTTTTATAGCGCATGGGGTTGCCGACATGGTGCCCGGGGTTTGGGTTCGCGCTCCCATGAAAAAGACTCAAATTTTAAATCAAAAACCCAAAATACGCCGCCCTGGAACTGAAATCGTTCCCAACTGGCAAGCAGTGGAAAACACCGAGGGAATGTGTGTGGCAGAAAAAAAATTGCCAGAAAAAAGGTAAAAGATTATGAATAAAAAATGACCAAATTCTTGGAAATTTGCCGACTTCAACCTGTCGCCGTTGTAAACGTTGAAGGGTCAACTGGCAGTGAGGCATGGCAATACCAGCAGTGGTAATAATGATAATGACACTTAGCTGCTGACAGTGATGACGTGGACACGGTAGCTGACCAGCAGAGCCTGCTAGAGCTGCAACGGATTTTGGTGATGAATTATTCAAAGACAGTTGCCTCTTCCATCTGGCGTTTGACAGAGGACAGAGCTGTGTGGACGGAAGTGACGTGAATTGAACGCTGAAACTCGGTCTTCACAAAAGTCTCGTTCAAGCAGTGCTACCTCTCTTGTCCGGCCTTTTCCTACTTTCCCCCTTCATATTCGTATCCCCCTCCCCCCCCACCCACACGTACCCCCCCCCCCCCCCCCCCCCACACACACACACACACACACAGCCCTTTCCCATTCTACTCCTACGTTTTGTAACTTTCCTCTTTCTTTTCCCTTCGTTTCCTGCTTTTCTTTACCTGGGAAACAGGGTGGGGAAGGGGTCAGAGTGATGTTATGGGGAAACAGGGTGGGCAAAGGGGTCAGACTAATGTTATGGGAGAAACAGGGTGGGAACGAGGGTCAGAGTGATGTTATGGTGGAAACAGGGTGGGGAAGGGGGTCAGAGTGATGTCATGGTGAAACAGGGTGGGGAAGGGGGTCAGAGTGATGTGTTTGGGGAAACAGGGTGGGGAAGGGGGTCAGTGTGATGTTATGGGGAAACAGGGAGGGGAAGGGGGTCAGTGTGATGTTATGGGGAAACAGGGAGGGGAAGGGGGTCAGAGTGATGTCATGGGGAAACAGGGTGGGGAAGGGGGTCAGAGTGGTGTCATGGGGAAACAGGGTGGGGAAGGGTCAGAGTGATGTCATGGGGAAACAGGGTGGGGAAGGGGGTCAGAGTGATGTTATGGGGAAACAGGTGGGGAAGGGGGTCAGAGTGATGTTATGGGGAAACAGGGTGGGGAAGGGGGACAGAGTGATGTTATGGGGAAACAGGGTGGGGAAGGGGGTCAGAGTGATGTTATGGGGAAACAGGGTGGGGAGGGGGATCAGAGTGGTGTTATGGGGAAACAGGGTGGGGAAGGGGGTCAGAGTGGTGTTATGGGGAAACAGGGTTGGGAAGGGGGTCAGAGTGATGTTATAGGGAAACAGGGTGGGGAAGGGGGTTCAGAGTAATGTTATCGAGAAACAGGGTGGGGAAGGGGGTCAGAGTGATGTCATGGGGAAACAGGGTGGGGAAGGGGGTCAGAGTGATGTTATGGGGAAACAGGGTGGGGAAGGGGGTCAGAGTGATGTTATGGGGAAACAGGGTGGGGAAGGGGGTCAGAGTGATGTTATGGGGAAACAGGGTGGGGAGGGGGGTCAGAGTGGTGTCATGGGGAAACAGGGTGGGGAAGGGGATCAGAGTGATGTTATGGGGAAACAGGGTGGGGAAGGGGGTCCGAGTGGTTTTATGGGGAACAGGGTGGGGAAGGGGGTCAGACTGATGTTATGGGGAAACAGGGTGGGGAAGGGCGTCAGAGTGATGTTATCGAGGAAACAGGGTGGGGAAGGGGGTCAGAGTGATGTTATGGGGAAACAGGGAGGGGAAGGGGGTCAGAGTGATGTTATGGGGAAACAGGGTGGGGAAGGGGGTCAGAGTGATGTTATGGGGAAACAGGGTGGGAAAGAGGGTCAGAGTGATGTTATGGGGAAACAGGGTGGGGAAGGGGTCAGAGTGATGTTATCGAGAAACAGGGTTGGGAAGGGGGTCAGAGTGATGTCATGGGGAAACAGGGTGGGGAAGGGGGTCAGAGTGATGTTATGGGGAAACAGGGTGGGGAAGGGGGTCAGAGTGATGTTATCGAGAAACAGGTGGGGAAAGGGGTCAAAGTGATGTTATGGGGAAACAGGGTGGGGAAGGGTGTCAGAGTGGTGTTATGGGGAAACAGGGTTGGGAAGGGGGTCAGAGTGGTGTCATAGAGAAACAGGGTGGGGAAGGGGGTCAGAGTGATGTTATGGGAAACAGGGTGGGGAACGGGGTCAGAGTGATGTGATGGTGAAACAGGGTGGGGATGGGGGTCAGAGTGATGTTATGGGGAAACACGGTGGGGATGGGGGTCAGAGTGGTGTTATGGGGAAACAGGGTGGGGAAGGGGTCAGAGTGATGTTATGGGGAAACAGGGTGGGGAAGGGGGCCAGAGTGATGTTATGGGGAAACAGGGTGGGGAAGGGGTCAGAGTGATGTTATGGGGAAACAGGGTGGGGAAGGGGGTCAGAGTGATGTTATGGGGAAACAGGGTGGGGAAGGGGGTCAGAGTGATGTTATGGGAAACAGGGTGGGGAAGGGGGTCAGAGTGATGTTAAGGGGAAACAGGGTGGGGAAGGGGGTCAGAGTGGTGTCATAGAGAAACAGGGTGGGGAAGGGGGTCAGAGTGATGTTATGGAGAAACAGGGTGGGGAACGGGGTCAGAGTGATGTGATGGTGAAACAGGGTGGGGATGGGGCAGAGTGATGTTATGGGGAAACACGGTGGGGATGGGGGTCAGAGTGGTGTTTATGGGGAAACAGGGTGGGGAAGTGGGGTCAGAGTGATGTTATGGGAAACAGGGTGGGGAAGGGGGCCAGAGTGATGTTATGGGGAAACAGGGTGGGGAAGGGGGTCAGAGTGATGTTATGGGGAAACAGGGTGGGGAAGGGGGTTAGAGTGATGTTATGGGGAAACAGGGTGGGGAAGGGGGTCAGAGTGGTGTTATGGGGAAACAGGGTGGGGAAGGGGGTCAGAGTGATGTGATGGGGAAACATGGAGGGGAAGGGAATCAGAGTGATGTTATGGGGAAACAGGGTGGGGAAGGGGGTCAGAGTGATGTTATGGGGAAACAGGGTGGGGAAGGGGGTCAGAGTGATGTTATGGGGAAACAGAGTGGGGAGGGGGGTCAGAGGGATGTTATGGGGAAACAGGGAGAGGAAGGGAATCAGAGTGATGTCATGGGGAAACAGGGTGGGGAAGGGGGTCAGAGTGATGTTATGTGGGAAACAGGGTGGGGAAGGGGGTTAGAGTGGTGTTAGGGGGGAAACAGGGTGGGGAAGGGGGTTAGAGTGATGTTATGGGGAAACAGGGTGGGGAAGGGGGTCAGAGTGATGTTATGGGGAAACAGGGTGGGGAAGGGGTCAGAGTGATGTTATGGGGAAACGGGTGGGGAAGGGGGTCAGAGTGATGTTATCGAGAAACAGGGTGGGGAAGGGGGTCAGAGTGATGTTATGGGGAAACAGGGTGGGGAAGGGGTCAGAGTGATGTCATGGGGAAACAGGGTGGGGAAGGGGGTCAGAGTGATGTTATGGGGAAACAGGGTGGGGAAGGGGGTCAGAGTGGTGTTATAGGGAAACAGGGTGGGGAAGGGTCAGAGTGATGTTATGGGGAAACAGGGTGGGGAAGGGGGTCAGAGTGATGTTATCGAGAAACAGGATGGGGAAGGGGGTCGAGTGATGTTATGGGGAAACAGGGTGGGGAAGGGGGTCAGAGTGATGTTATGGGGAAACAGGTGGGGAAGGGGGTCAGAGTGATGTTATGGGGAAACAGGGTGGGGAACGGGGTCAGAGTGATGTTATGGGGAAACAGGGTGGGGAAGGGGGTCAGAGTGATGTTATGGGGAAACAGGGTGGGAAAGAGGGTCAGAGTGATGTTATGGGGAAACAGGGTGGGGAAGGGGGTCAGAGTGATGTTATCGAGAAATAGGGTGGGGAAGGGGGTCAGAGTGATGTCATGGGAAACAGGGTGGGGAAGGGGGTCAGAGTGATGTTATGGGGAAACAGGGTGGGGAAGGGGGTCAGAGTGATGTTATGGGGAAACAGGGTTGGGAAGGGGGTCAGAGTGATGTTATGGGGAAACAGGGTGGGGAAGGGGGTCAGAGTGATGTCATGGGGAAACAGGGTGGGGAAGGGGGTCAGAGTGATGTTATGGGGAAACAGGGTGG
>CM031595.1:88386800-88399300 GCA_018398815.1 Conus ventricosus | reverse complement strand
AGATGTGAATGAGGTATGTGTGTGTAGGTGGGTCCTCTAGGGGAAGGACCGGGGATAATTTCTCAATGGGAATTATCTTACCACTTCACCTACACCCTCTCCCTTACTAGCGGTGGAAGGAGCAACTTTCCGGTACTAGTCATCGAAGAAATTTTTATTTAATTCCGGGACTGGGTAAAATACAGGACGGTGGCTCTGTGATAATTTTCCTTCGGCCTGTACTCATAGAAGTACTTATAGCTCCGAGAGACAGAATTGAAAGAGAGAAGTTCAAACATTCAACATTTGATTGAACACAGAGAACTGACACAAGTTACGTGCACTTTCACACATCAACTTTTATTGCTTACACATTGGTACGACAAAAAAGCAGAAGAGCACACAAAACAAAGTGTGAAGTTACGACGATTTAATGCACGACACAAAACAGGACAAGAAATTTTCGGCTTCACAAGGGGAGTATTGTGCATGTTTATGTCTGTATTTTTTTGTCGCTGAGGAAGGCATTTCGCCGAAAATTTCTTGTCCTGTTTTGTGTCGTGCATTAAATCGTCGTTACTTCACACTTTGTTTTGTGTGCTCTTCTGCTTTTTTGTCGTGTTTTAGTAACGCCGCAGTTTGTTTCATTTGCCGTTTACACATTGGTAAGTATTGGCATGTCAACTCTGAATAGGCTAGGGTTTAACTTTCATGGGACTACCACAATGAGGGGCCCTCCCTCACTCCTACTTTACTCGCTTACACTCAGTGCACAGCAAGTTTTAAGTTGGCATTCAGGGGGTCTGTCTAAGTTACACTGAATGTAACCAAAGAGATACTCATAGACAGAGTCTCCCCTGTCTCATCATAAAGTGAGGGCAAGGGTCTGATCGTTTTGAGTCCAGGTGGTAAGCTAACTTAGCTTTGTTTCGGAGAGAGTAGTTGATCTCTCCTGTGGTTGGTGACTGCCCCATGGTGTAGCCCCTGTTGGTTGTCGGGTGTCGCCCTGGTGTTGGGCGAAGTCCCAGCTTCTGGTACAGCTGCAATGTGTAGCGTGCCCAGGAAAAGGTAACCAGGTTGGCCTGGCTAGGATAGGGTGACCAGGATCCCAGTTCTGCGATAAAGAGAACTTGGTCTGTAGGTGAGAATCTGATGGCTGGTCTGTCGAGTGCTCACATTTACCCTGGTTTACTTTCAGCACAGGTGTGAGACTCAGCCAGCAAAGTATTCTCTATGGTAGAGTGTCTGCTATAACTATTACTCTCCCCTTTTGTTTAAAGACTAAGTTAAGCGTACAAAAGGGTAGGAGACAGTAATACAATGTTACATAGTTTCAGTCAAACAACTCTTCCATGTTTCTTATGAATTAAATCATACTGACTTGGGCTACTCTTGAGTCCAAGTACACATGTGGTGTAGACTTAAAGTCATACACTATAAATCATTCCAACAATCACCAGTATTTATAAATCAGGGTAGCAGTTTTATACATAGCACAGGCATACTGTTTTCCTGACCAACATTAATCATTTAATCATCTTAACAGATAGAATTGCCTACTGGCAAAAGTCAGGGTAAAACAAAGAACAATGGTCAGACAGTTAACAAAGATGGCAAGCAAACTACTACACAGAATAATCATTCATTAGTTTGATACATGTTGCTAAGCATTTGTACAAATTTACAATGTTAATGCACACAGCATACATAAAATCAATACATTGATTCACAAGATAAAACAGAGTTCCAACTCACTTTCCCTGGGAATGAACAGTGAATGACTGGAGATCAACGAGGATACAAGGATTGTCCCACCACTTCTCTAGTTGTCTCTTTTGTCTTCTACTGGTCCGGCATACAGGCAGTCTTGAGGGGTCAGTGAAGCTTCCCTGTGTGTCTCGTATATATGGATTCTAAACTGCGGAATTCGAGTTTGACAACCCGTCACTCATACCTCAGGGGTGAGAGGGGGAGGGGATCTAGTCTTATCACTAGTCGCCTCGGGAATAGTTTGAACTTAATCGGCATATTCCACGGCCAGTGTAATGTATGCGTCCAACTCGACACCTATTCTTGTGTAGCAGTCCGGTGACTTAATTCACAAGTTCAGCCAGTGCACGGACAGTAGATATGAAGGGGGGGGGGGCATTGGGAGAAGGAGGGAGGTTTGGCGATTGCCTCAGTGTCACTGGGTAGAGAGAGAGAGAGAGGGGGGGGGGGAGGGCACGGCAGTGGAGTCGTGCTTTTGTTTCACGGGATAGAAGGGGAAGGGGAGTGGGTGAGTGGGAGACGGGTCGTTCCACAAATGTAAATGAACTTTTCCCGTGTCGGAGAAACTCCCCATGTGGGGTGAAGGAGGGTTGAGAGGGGGAGGGGGAGGTAGCCCCCCCCCCCCTCCCCCCAGAACGAAAGGCGTCACGCGTTTATTCGTGACGTAAAATATTCCTGTCAGAGCCTCATGTCAATCGTGCGATACGCGCCGTCCTACTGAGAGAAGGGGGGGGGGGGGGGGGGGGGGGGGGGGGGGGGGGGGGGGTTTGAGAGAGGGGAGTGGGCATAGATTTGAAATCTATTTTTTTTTGGTTTGGGGTTTTAGTGGGACCGATCGGATGGTTTTGTCAAGCGTTTCGTCACATAGGCCCCCCGAAAAAAAGATTCTCTCTCTCGAGAAGCTCCTGCTTGACAATTCATTGCGATCATGGTCCATTAAGCTGGTGGCACTAGCTCTGGAGTCACCAAGACACCGATGGAGCCTCGGAATACATTATTGGGCTCCGGGTGGCTTGCGTCTGGATGGTCCAGCTGGCCTGGGGACGAATCGCCCCCTTGGCTGGATGACCTGTGCTGGCACAGGGGGCAGGAATTGACATATTTCTTTATGTCCTCTGCCATCCCTGGCCAATAGTACTGCTTCATCACCCATTGCACTGTCTGCCCTGCATTGATATGTCCTGGCAAACAGAGTGTATGTCCCACATCCATGACTCAGGTCCGGTGTGGTGCCGGGACCACAAGTTGTGAATGATCTTTATTTAGCTTACGATACAAAAGACCATTCTGCCTAAAGAATTCACCTTTGTGAGTGGGGTGATGGGTTTGGCGCTGCCTCTGGAAGCATGCAGCTAATGTTGGATCAGCTCGCTGAGCTGCTTTCATCTCCTTTTTAGGAGGTTTGAATTGCTTTGGGGTCTTCACCTGCAGTGTGGATACAATGACAGGTTCAGACGGGTTTCCGAGAGTGACATAGTGGCCTCCAAGTAGGAGATCATGGATTGGATTGTCCATGACAGCTGCCTTGATCTGTCCCTTGACGTACCTACTGTCAACCGTAATTGTGGCGACAGGTAATGTAGCAGGTGGCAAATTCAGGTCAGCCCCTTGTAAAGGCACAATCTCTTCGGTGATAGCAGCGGGCTCCACAAGGGAAGCTCTTACTACTGCCTCGTATGACAATCCAGTGTCATACAAACATGTGGCAGGTTTGTTATTTACTAACACCTGCTCACTGATGGGTGGTTTCCCACTTGATGGTGGGTTTTGGTTTTGAGATTGCTGTGACTGTGGGGGGTTCGAATCCGGTTTGGCTTGTCACGCATCTTTTTGTGTGCGTTTGTTTCATCGACAGGATCCAACGAGAGAAGGGAGAAGGAGGGAGGTTTGGCGATTGCCTCAGTGTCACTGGGTAGAGAGAGAGAGAGAGGGGGGGGAGGGCACGGCAGTGGAGTCGCGCTTTTGTTTCACGGGATAGAAGGGGAAGGGGAGGGGGTGAGTGGGAGACGGGTCGTTCCACAAATGTAAATGAACTTTTCCCGTGTCGGAGAAACTCCCCGTGTGGGGTGAAGGAGGGTTGAGAGGGGGAGGGGGAGGTAGGCCCCCTCCCCCCCCCCCCCCCCAGAACGAAAGGCGTCACGCGTTTATCGTGACGTAATAATATTCCCTCGTCAGAGTCAGAGCCTCGTGTCAATCGTGCGATACGCGCCGTCCTACTGAGAGAAGGGGGGGGGGGGGGGGGGGGTTGAGAGAGGGGAGTGGGCATAGATTTGAAATTTTTTGTTTTTTGTTTTGGGGTTTTAGTGGGACCGATGGGATGGTTTTGTCAAGCGTTTCGTCACAGATGGATACTTTGTATTAATGTATGGGTAAGCGACATGATTCTTAATCTGCGTGGCAATAGATACTGATAGTAAATAATTTCACTGGCCATCCCACAATATAATCAAAGTTTTATCATACATGAATAACGCACTATATACGTGAATGGAACCTTCATTTATAAATGCGATATTAAATGAATTAGAAAAAATGTTGAAAATGAATAGGAAATATGTTGAAAAGTTGGGTTTAAAACCCGTGAAATTCAACAATGGAGTGAAATGAAGGATGTATTACCGTAGGGTGTTGTCAGAGGAATGCTGACTGTGCGTAATGCTGGTGATTTGGATTCGCGCTATGGGGGTCTTGGCGATAATAATAACAACGGTAATGATAATAACCATTATAATAAATATTATCGTCATCATTTGATGATGCAAATGATGATGATGATGATGATGATGATGATGATGATGATGACGATGATGATGATGACGAATGATGATGAATGATGACGATGATGATGAATGATGATTGATGATGATGATGACGACGATGATGATAATAATGATGTGTCTCTTACCTCTGTGTGTGTGTGTGTGTGTGTGTGTGTGTGTGTGTGTGCGTGCGCGTGCGTGCGCACGCGTGTGTGTTTGTGTGTGTGTGTGTATATATGTGTGTGTGTGTGTGTGTGGTGTGTGTGTGTGTGCGTGTGTTTGCAGAATCTCTCGGAGCACTTCAGCCGGCAGTACGTCAGATACTGAGCTGCGCAAAAGCCTACCACAAATCTCTCCTTGGTGAGTACTATCACTGGCCATCTGCCTGCCGGCCTGCCTCTGGGCAGCACACCGAAAGCTACAGAGTGTACTGAAAAGACACAGAGATCAAAACCGGGAAATTGTCCACAGGCGATGTATGCTGACGTTAAGTCATTCGTCCATGTATCTCGTGAAAACCGTGTGTTATTTTGAGTGTCATAATAGTTTAAAAGAAAAAAAAGGTTGCTGATATGGGGCTTTGTTGTTCTCAATGTTCATCGGCATGCGCACACTAATGCAAGAAAGGGACTCAGTAACTGTTGTCATTCCAAAGCTTCACGGCTTATGCTAAAGCAAATCGCATGGCAGTACACTGCGATGACAAATGAAATAATTGTTTGCAGACAAGGTGCTGTGTGGGGAATGAACGAACGTTGGACGTAGGCACACACACACACACACACACACACACACCACACACACACACACACACACACTCGGACATTCACACTAGGAGAGAGATACAGAGAGAGAGACGAACACACACACACACACCACACACACACACACAACACACACACACACACACACACACACGCACGCACACACACACACACACACACACACTCGCACATTCACATTGAGGAGAGAGGGGGAGAGAAGGAGAGGAGAGAGAGAGAGAGAGAAGAGAGAGAGAGAGAGAGAGAGAGAAGAGAGAGAGAACGAACGAAAGAACGAAATTTGTTTATTCAGGGATATGAGATAAGCATACAAGTGTGCTTTTTTACACTCAGCCCTGAGGCTAAGCAAAAATCCACAACAATAGTGCAGAAAGTAAATTGTCTATATATGTAACTAGTATAGCAAAGAAGAGGAAGAAGAAGAAGAAAAAGAAGAAGAAGAAGAAGGAAAAAGAAGAAAGTATGAGAAACATAAATACGCAATATAGTGTACGCCAACTATTTACACGACTGACAAAGGCCACAGGAGGTAATTCGGTGATCGATTAAGAAAAGATAAGACAGAGCATATGCTAGTTTAAACCGTGAATTTTAAAATAAACATTGATCCAATGATAATGGAAAATAGTACATACATGTATATGAAATAATAAGTAAAAAGATATAAATATGCAGGGTTCAATTTCTGATAACAACAGTTGCTGACATTTTATACTTGTGATATTAGCTCAGACTGAATACTAGGGAACTGTTAAAATGTTTTTTCATTTTTTCAAATAGAAGGCGTTTATACGCAACTTTAACGAATTAATGCTTTCTCTGTTTAACATATTTTGGCATAGAATTCCAAAGTGTTCCACCAGAGTAAACTAAGCTACTTTTAAAAAGATCGATTCTTGGTTTCGGTATGATTATGTTGTTAGTATATCTTGATTGATTATTGATTGGAAATCTTGCAGATATATTTAAGGGTGCTAATTGATTCATCATTCTGTACATCATTATTGCTTTATTATATTCAAATTTATAAGAGAGAGAGGAGAGAGAGAGAGGAGAGAGAGAGAGAGAGACAGACAGACAGACAGACAGTCAGACAGACAGACAGACAGACAGACAGACAGAGAGACGACAGACAGACAGACAGACAGATTTAGAACAGAGTCTCAACAAGCTTAGACACAAGAACAACGCCGGTTTCTGATTGGTATTTGAGGCAAAACTAAAGTGTTCATCCTTCCAAGGCCTAGTGGAAGCTTGGACACACTCTGTTTCCTATCTCTGTGAACAGTGTTAGACAGTCACTTTGTGCCTTGTGCGTCACTCTGATCAGAAATATTTTGAAGATCCTGAAGACTGACCAAGTTCACATCTACGCCCTACAAAGATATTTAAGCTTATCAAGACAAAACCCGTATGCCTGGTGTATAGGGACACAGGACCTTTTCCGTTATCTGTCAGTTTGGCTTTAAAAACCATTCAGCTCTGGATTCGATTGATTAAGATAGCAGAATACTGGTGTCTAATGTGTAAAGAGCGTCATGTCTGTCTGTCTGTCTGTGTGAAGTCTGTCTTTGTTGTTGGTTGTATAAATCAACATGTCAGTCTGTGTGTCAGTGTGAAGTCTGTCTTTGTTGTTGGTTGTATAAATCTACATGTCAGTCTGTGTCTCAGTGTGAAGTCTGTCTTTGATGTTGGTTGTATACATCTACAGTTTTCATCTAATCTTTTCCAAATCTGGCATGATGATTCATCAGCATACTGGGCGGATTAAGAGGGGTTGACTTTTGCGCGATAGTTTTTAATGTGACCATATGACAAAGCGAAGCGATGTCATGATTCGAAGTGAGTCCAGCATACCTCGCCATTGGCGTTGACATAGCTTGAAAACACTGTGCTTACTATCAGCCGGAGCAGCTTAGTTGGGAGAGCGTTACACCGAACATATGAAGTTCACAACATGCTAGTTAGAATGGATGAAAATGGACAGAAACGTGGACGTCTTCAGTCAAAAAGTTTCTGTAAGTACACAGTTTTGAGAACGCTTGGCTGCTGCACCCAATAGGTGATAAAAGACATTTTTGTATACTGTTAGTAATAAAACCGATTCTAAAGTCCCTCGTGAACTGGCAGTCAAATTTAGATTTGAGTAGTACAAACGTGGTCGTCAACAACGTCAAACATGTGATAATGACTGAAACAGATATGCTGTAGAACAGAAATATTTCAGAAACATATAGTGTCGTTTCAGGTTGGGTTTTACCGACTTACTATGTCATAAGAATCGTCGTAACAATATAATTAAAAACTTGTATAGTGTGCGAATCCAGTGTTTAACGCAAGATTCATTTGCAAACTTGTATGTCCATTTTATGTCCTGTTTTAGAACAACTTTATGCCTAACAGCATGCCGTTGGTAGTGTGGAAAAACACTTGACATGGCTCATGTAAACTTAGGAACAGTGCATGTTGACGACCAATCTGTCGCCCCTGCCCAATTTGTCTCCCTGCGACAGATTGGGCCTCAACACCAGGACCAATTTGTCGCCGACTGTCCAAGTTGTCGCCAACTTACCTTGCTCTCAGTAAGTTGATGTTGGGCCACAGTTTCTCTCATTCCCACACTTTCTCTCACTTTATGATGAAAGTTAGGGGGCTCACTTTCTCTCACTTAGAAGGTGTGGGATTGAGATAAGTGTGGCCCTTCCCCTTTCGCACTTTTTTCCCATGTGAGAGAGAAAGTATGAGGGCGCCCCACCACTTTCTCCGATTGTGAGAGCAAGTGTGGGAAGTGCCCCATATTTCTATTTATTTATTTTCAGTTTCGTTATTAGTTTCTTGTCTTTTCTTAACATCAAACGAAGAGCCAAATGATAATAAAATCTAATAAAAAGTGATGGAATGAGACAGGAGTTTATTGTTGTTTTTCTATTGAATGGTCACATTGAGAAATCTTCAGAGTGCACATTCAATCAGAAAAATCAAACATACAAGTGTCAAGTAGTTAAATCAACTAGTTATCAAATCCAAACAATATAATTCACGCTGGAAAGTAGGCAAACACACAAAAAATGTTGCTTATGTTATTTTGGTAGGTTTATATGGACATGGTATTAAACATTGGCCATAAACGTTACCTGTCCAATACTCTCCCTATCCAATGGGGTGACCACGAAGTAGTTCAGTTTATTGTAAAATCCAAATGTTCACTACTTAGGCTGCGTATGCTCTAATGGTAATTCTATAATATTCACAACCTAGATAACTACTGGTCAGTGCCAAAACCAGTGGTCAGCTTCATGGAAATTTCACGTTTTCACTATTTCACTGCATATTTTTCAGAAAAGACTTTGAAGGAGGTTTTACGAAAACCCCTTTTAATGTGTGACATTGTTTTAGGACTTGTTCAATGTTCCATTTTTACTTTTCTTGAACGGTGGTCTTTTTTTTCTTTCATGTTGAAATGTATTTTCACGTCATTTTTGTTATTGATGTGGGCCTGTATTCACATCGGGATAGCATGGGGCCAATAGAATTTAACAGGAGTTTTGGAAGAGCTTCTACGCTAGCATGGTGCCAATTCTCATGCTATCTCAATGTGAATACAGACTCTGAGTGTTTTCATATTGTTTTTATTTCTAGGTTTTTTTTTTCTAGACTAAGAAAACGTGTGCGAGAGGTGCCCGTCAGAAGTGACTATCACAAAAGGAATTGGTACAATGAACCCTCACACCAAATTAGAAGAGAATTGGTCCCAATACCATGGAGTTACAGGAGCCGCGATTCTTTATTACCCCGCCACAGGAGTAGAAACACTCCAACTTCAAAAGTAGTTCGCTGTGACGCTGTGTTTTTCTATCCGCTCAAATATTCCCTCTTCAATCATGATGTCTTCCCTATAAGGTCCATCCCATCAAAATATGCAACACCCGGCCCAATCTGTCGTTGGCGACAGACTGGTCCTGGTGTTGAAGACCAATCTGTCGCCTGGGCGACAGACTGGTCCTGGTTTGAAGACCAATCTGTCGCCGGGCGACAAACTGGGCAGGGACGACAGATTGGTCGTTAACAAGTGCATCGTGCGTCCTTTAGCCAGATGTGTATTGTGCCTTTTTAAAAGAAAACTCTTAGTTGACTGCGGCTATTGTCGGTAATATAACGGAACACAAAAAGATGTATTTTTGAGTTGCATAATTGTAAATATGATATGATATAATATGATATAATATGATATAATATAATATAATATAATATAATATAATATAATGTAATGTAATGTAGTTGTAAATGAATAAATAAAAAAAATATGTAAGATAGGTCAATAAACAACTTTGACATAATTTTTTACAAGTTAATAAAAAATGTATGTATAGAGAAACAAACAAATAAACAAAAGAGGAATGTTTAAAATCAAAGTGATGAAATAAAATGAAAAACGAGAAGTAAATGAGTAAATACGTACATAAATAAAAGACGGAAGATGAATAAAGAAAGCAAGATCTAAAAGAAATAAAAAGTAAAAGCAAAAAAAAAAAAAAAATGAAGAATGTAAAAAAAGAACCAACCAAACAAAACTGGGTCATTTCACAAGAATATGCAACAGAACACGAAATAACGTTTTTGATAAATCACTTAATGATTCTGTGAATGAAAGATGTAAAATGAATATATAAGCAAAATGAAAATAAAATGAAGTGAATATCATGAAAATGAAAAATAGAATGTATATATAAATAGATAAAAAGAAGTTAAAAAGAAAAAAAGCTGTCATAAAGTGCATAAGTGGTACAGAGGGGAAAAAGATAAAGGTACGAGTGGATACATTACAGACACAGGAGAAGGAAGCTGGAGTCAGCGGAGGAAAGGCCTGGGAGCAGGGGAGAGGAATGGGATTTGGTTTCAAGAGGAACTGTGGGGGTCCCCGTGTGTTGCTGGTGAAGGATTTGTTGTTTGTTTGTTCATGTAACACCTTGACTTTTTGTTTGTTCATGTAACACCTTGACTTTTTGTTTGTTCATGTAACACCTTGCCTTTTTGTTTGTTCATGTAACACCTTGACTTTTTGTTTGTTCATGTAACACCTTGACTTTTTGTTTGTTCATGTAACACCTTGACTTTTTTCTTTCTCTCGCAAACCTTCCCATCCGACACCCGTCCCCACCTCTAGTTTTTCTTTCACCCGTCCCCACCTCTAGTTTTTCTTTCACCCGTCCCACCTCTAGTTTTTCTTTCACCCGTCCCCACCTCTAGTTTTTCTTTCTTTCTGTTTTGATTTTTGCCCAGTCATTGTTGTGATGACAGATGAATTGTTTATCGACACTCATTTTCTCCTACTACTAATTTGTTATATATATGTTTCTCTCTCTCTCTCTCTCTCACTCTCTCTCTCTCTCTATATATATATATATATATATATATATTGTGTGTGTGTGTGTGTGTGTGTGTGGAGAGAGAGAGAGAGAGAGAGAGAGAGTGTGTATAGCTATATAGAATTATGTATACTATGCACAAAAAGAAACGCATATTTTTATTTCAGTCATTTCATGCGTCATTTAGCATTCAAAATATTACAACCACAGAAGAAATAAGACATCAATCTACTGTTACGTCTATTCATCATGTCTGACTATTCACAAAGGACAGAGTTCCCTGATATACGGGCATGTTTCTGTCCAAATTTTCCTTAATATTTTCAGCGAAAAAATATGCGTTTCTTTTTGTGCACAGTATAGTTATAGTTATCAGTTATAAATATCTCTCTCTCTCTCTCTCTCTCTCTCTCTCTATATATATATATATATATATATATATGTATATATATGTATGTATAAATATATATGTATATATAACATGTGTGTGTGTGTGTGTGTGTGTGTGTGTGTAGAGACAGAGAGAGAGAGAGAGAGAGAGAGAGAGAGAGATATAGTTATATAGTTACATAGTTATATATATAGTTATGTGTAGTGTTTTATATGACCTGCACTTGTTTTCCCCCACTACTTAATTGTTCAGCATTCTATTGTTTGGTCAATCAGTGGGAGATTGCATCTCTTAGGAGATCCAAGTAAAGGTTGTTCTGTACAATTCTTAGCCACTCACAATGCTTGGGTTATTGAACAGCAGAGCTGACCACTCAGACTGTTCCATATCTTTTTATCTCCCTTGCATCCTTGAATGGATCCTCAAGCATAGGCTCAAAGATTGTCCCCTATATTTTATATTGTTTGAATAATGCTTTTAGTTTTTCAGCAACTTTTTTCATCTCCACACTTGTGTTTTGTTCCATTTACTACCCTTCGCTGGCTGCTTTGAGGGTGCTGTTGGATTCTTTTTTGAACCCTTGGTGGTGAGAACACCACAGAATTATGGACTGTGGTGTGTCTCTATTTGACACCAAGAGCACTGACACAATCAGCGGTGTCTCCCTGATGAGTCCGATCCATCGACGAAAGGCCTAGGAGCAGGTAATACAAATAAATGTGCTTTCAAGAGGGATTACGATGATTCCCTCAGGCAGTTAGAGAAGGGCTTCTCATATTAATAATATATTCCACCCATTTTCTTCATTTTTATTTTTTAATTTTTTTTAAAGTTCAAATCTTTGCCAAGTCGTTACTGTAACGACTGAAGAATTGTTGACCTGCACTTGTTTTCCCCCACTACTTAATTGTTCAGCATTCTAAATATATATATATATATATATATATTGTTAAAAATATTTTTAAAATGAAGTGCTAAAGTTCATCTACAGGCCTGTTTCAAGAGATATATATATATATAAGAGAGAGAGAGAGAGAGAGAGAGATGCTATATATGTAGTTTTAATATATATGCATATAAATAGAGATGCGCGCGAGCGCCAGTGTGTGTGTAGTAAGTAATTAATTAAAGGAAACATAAATGAACAAGACATCAATAGAAGTAAGAATTGTGCAAGAACACACACATACACAACACACACCTGCCCACACGTGTGGAGTGTCACAGTTACTCGTGAAGGCCGACTCAGAACCACACCACCACCAAGAAGACACACACAAACACATATGTTGCCCATGTGTGTACTGTCACAGAGTGGATTATTATTAACAAGAGGGGTGGAGGGGGGGAGTATGGGAATGACAGTGGTGTGTGTGTGTGTGTTCACAACGTTTGATGTTGATGCTGTTTGCTTCTATTTTGTCGAGGCTGCACTGCGGTCAGGTGTGCTTCA
>CM031595.1:88374300-88381800 GCA_018398815.1 Conus ventricosus | reverse complement strand
TGCCCTTAGGGTAGTGTTCAGTGTTGCCTGTCCTGATTCAACACACAAGATCACCACCTACCGTGCCCTTAGGGTAGTGTTCAGTGTTGCTTGTCCTGATTCAACACACAAGATCACCACCTACCATGTCCTTAGGATAGTGTTCAGTGTTGCTTGCCCTGATTCAACACACAAGATCACCACCTACCGTGCCCTTAGGGTAGTGTTCAGTGTTGCTTGTCCTGATTCAACACACAAGATCACCACCTACCGTGCCCTTAGGATAGTGTTCAGTGTTGCTTGTCCTGTGTCAACGCTTACCACTTACCGTGCCCCTTGTGGACGACACCAGCTGCTGAGGGGCAGAACCAGAGGATGAGCGTCAGCCTTCAGAGTGGAACCAGACAGGATGAGCGTCAGCCTTCAGAGTGGGGCCGTGGCTCTCTCCCTCCATCTGGGAATCCCGTGAATCTGTCAACGCTGAATGAAGGGTGCAACAACAGGTGAATTGTGTCGGCTGTTTCTACCAGTTGGAGAGAAGTTTACAGAATTCGGGCCAATCACAAAGCCCCGCATGTATGTTGATATGAATAGAATAGGACAGAAATAAAAAATTAAAAAAAAAAAAAACAATTAAATGATTTAGCGTCTAACTCGCCTTCTTTCCTCTTCATCTTCGATAGAAATAAGATGAATGTTGTTTTTGTTAGCCCACAAAGACAACGTTCATCTAGTTTCTATAAAGAAGAAGAAGAAGAAGAAGAAGAAACCCTTCCTGTTTATGTCTGGCCATTAATCCCCTCACATCCCCCTCCAACCGCACCCGCCGCTCCAAAAATAGTAACGCCCTCTGATAAGTCACACCATCGCTGGAATATTTCCTCTCCAACCTGTGACAAGAACGTGCCACAGATGAAATAAATAAATAAATGGGGAGACCAAAAAAAAAAGGAGACACCTTAACATCACTCGTGAAAAGCCAATTTAATGAAAGACATGATTCTGCTCCCCCCCCCCCCCCACCCCACCCCCCATCCCCTACCCCTCTGCCCATTTCCTCCATTTCATTCAAGACGGTCAACGGGATTGATTTATGCACTGGTCTTGATCATCTACGGCAGTATACTGTACGCTTTTTGTCCATGACATATCCCGGTATCAACCAGGCTGAAGAGAGGCAGACGGTTGCAGTAACGTGCGGTGCATTGTCAGCAGCAGTGACAGTGATGCAGGACATTCCTTTCGTTCTTGTTATCGTGTTTCAAGTCCTCATGCAAGTTCAGTGCTGGACACAAATCAAGATGAAATAATCTCTCTCTTTCTTTCTCTCTCGCTCGTAGATGAAATAATCTCTCTCTCTCTCTGTCTCTGTCTCTCTCTCCTCTCTCTCTCTCTCTCTCTCTCTCTCTGTCTCTCCTCCTCTCCTCTCTCTCTCTCTCTCTCCTCTCTCTCTCTCTCTCTCTCTCTCTCTCAACATGAAGAAAAAAGAGACCCAGAGACAAACACACAGACACCGAGGGTCCAAAGACTGCGGGGAGCAGGGCAAACAGGCCTTCATTTGTCCACGACACACACACACACACACACACACACACACACACACACACACACACACACACACACTCAGTCACATGCTGCTTTACACATCGGTATCACACCCCTAGAGGTTTGCAGTCCACGTCATGTCGGTGCACCATGCCTTCATTCTCCGCGTGGTTCCCATTAGAATGGCCCCTTGTTCCGTGCAGATGTGTGTGTGTGTGTGTGTGTGTGTGTGTGTGTGTGTGTGTGTGTGTGTGTGTGTGTGTGTGCGTGTGTGTGAGTAAACAATGTGTGTGTGTGTGTGTGTGTGTGTGTGTGTGTGGTGTGTGTGTGTGTGTGTAAACAATCTGTGAAAATCAGGTGTTTGAACACTGTAACTGAAATACCACAATAGTAATTCTGTTGTTTCAACAAGAGTGTTTTTAAAGATGGTTTTGCCGTCACATGAAACACATTAAACAGTGTGCGTTTGCTTGAAGCACACAGGCCCCTGCTGTTGAAGACGTCAACTGAGAGAAAGGATGCAAACTCTGCTCAGTCTTGCTCTTCTTAGTTCTTCCCCTAGCCTTTATTTTTATGGGTCTTTCAACACTTGGAGAACGTCTGTCTCGAGGTCCAAGTTGTTTGTGGATGTGTGGATGTACACACACACACACACACACACACACACACACACACACACACACACACACACACACACACACACACATCGTGTGTGTGTGTGTGTGTGTGTGTGTGTGTGTGTGTGTGTGTGTGTGTATGTGTGTGTGTGCGCGTGTTCATATTATCTATTTGTTTACGACTGAGTGATGATAGTTCATTTGATAAAAGTCTGTTCATCAATGTTGATGATTCTAGACTTTAAACAAAATTTAACATATAGAATCCACAGATATGTGGCTATCATTACGACCAGTAAGACTTCTTCGTGCATTTGTTTTGTAAAGTTTTGGTCAGTTCTAGGAATATTTGAATTCGGCTGTAAAAACCCAGAATGATCGTAGATGTAGATTTAGTTCTTGCAGTCTATAGAAGAGTCAACCATTGCCACTGTGTGGACTCCCTGATATTTGCAGCCGCTTGTTTCCCCTTGCATTGAAGGCTCTCTTTTTCTGGGCAGCAATGTTCTGTTTACTGACAATATTTGAGTCACAAAATCCAGAGACACACAGTGCATTTGAGCCATAATATTATCACTTGACTTGCAATGCACAGCATAATGTGTGAATATGATGCTATGATGAATAGCACTATGAAAACATAATGCAAAGCATAGGAATATAAGTCATTTATGTGCAACTGTAAAGAAAGTAATACTTACCAACATACAGATGTACGTCAGTTTTGTCAAATTTGAAGGTACAATTTATTCTGTCAAAAATCACCAATGCCGAGGGAAAAAGAACAGAAAAAGGCAAAGTAAACCCAAGCCTGGTTTTCTTCTTGGGGCTGGATTTTGAGGGAAAAAATGAGATGCTGCTTGTTTGTTTGGACCAACTATTGGTTCATTGTCATTGGAGGATTCTAAGTAGGATAGATAGAGAAATGGATAGATAGGTAGACAAACAGACTGACAGACAAATAGACAGACAGACAGACAGACAGATACATACATACTTACATATATGCATACATACATAGATAAATAGATACATGGATGCAGATACATGCATACATACGTGTGTACATAAATACATACACATATAGACACACATAAACATACATACATACATGCATACATATACATACATACATACATACATACATACATACATACATACATACATACATACATACATACATACATACATACACACACGCATACATACACACACATACAAACATACATACATACTTACATTCATGCATACATACATACGTACTGGAACACATACATACATACATTCATAAATACATACACACATACACACATGCATACATACATACATACATAGACACATAGACTGATGAGATAGGCTGATTGATAAGCTATCAGGCCATTTCTACCAATGTCAGGTAAACACTCGCACGGTATTCCGGTGTATGCACAACTCCGTCTCTTTTTACGAAACGTGGAAAGACGCACTAGCTGAAAGAAGAAAGCTGGCACACATGAGCTTCCATACTTGTCATTTAAACATACCCATTTCCAATATCGGCGTCTCCATGTTTCATTCGCTGGACTTTTTGTCTGTCTGCCTGTCTGTTTGTCTGCCTGCCTGTCTGCCTGTCTTGTCTGTCTGTCTGTCTGTCTGTCTGTCTGTCTCTCTCTCTCTCTCTCTCTCTCTCTCTCTCTCTCTCTCTCTCTCTCTCTCTCTCTCCTCTGTGAGCATGTGGTTATTTAATAATGTTACATGCAAATCTGTCATTAGTAAAACGATTTGTTCTATTTTGTGTAGACAGATAAATAGATAGATAGATAGACAGATAGATAGATAGGTAAAGATCAATATAGAGAGAGAGAAAGAGAGAGGGGTAGATATAGATAGATAGATAGATAGATAGATAGATAGATAGATAGATAGATAGATAGATAGATGATAGATAGATAGATAAAGAGAGAGGTAGATAGATAGATAAATAGATAGATAGATACATACATACATAGATAGATATTGCTCACTTACCCATTCATAAAAGGTTAGGACCTAAATAAATAAACCATCATTCTCTCTGTTTCTGTCTGTCACTCACTCTCACTCTCACTCTCTCTCTCTCTCTCTCTCTCTCTCTCTCTCTCTCTCTCTCCTCTCTCTCTCTCTCTCTCTCTCTCTCTCTCTCTCAACGACAACTGATGTCCTAATCAAGCTCAGGAGCTATGGCATCTGCATGTTTCATTTGGTTATCTCTTCATTTGCCTGTCGGTCTCAGTTTCTGTCGGTCTGTTTATTCTCTCTGTCTCTCTCTCTCTCTGTCTGTCTGTCTGTCTCTCTCTCTCTCTGTCTCGTTCTGGGCTGAAATTTGGGGTTTAGATAAGACCGCTGTTCATTGCAAGGCAGTGTATGCATTTGCTTTGAAGATGTTTCAAGGTCTTGACAGGCCTACATCTAATGATTTGGTGTGTGTGGAGTCCTATAGATATCCACTGTACATTAGTTCAGCCTTTAGATGTGTTCGGTATTGGTGAAAGCGTTTACACATGGACCATTGTAGATTGCCTCGTAAGTCTTATGAAATGTTGTTCGAATTGGATGTGAAGGAAAAAACAGACAGGGTTTCAAATGTGTGTTTCTGTGCAAGCATGGATTTGGGGATATCTGGCTGTCTCAGGGTGTTGGAAATCAAAGCCAGTTTATTCGAGATTTTGACGAAGGTTAATTAAATTTGGGTAAATTTGGGGCTACTGGTGTGTAAGCTTCTGTCATGAAAATAGGGCTAAGCCTATTGGGAACGCGTACCGGGCCCACGCATGCACATGCATAATGGCGGCCACGTAGCAAGCAGGGAACGAGTGAGGGTGAAAAAGGATGTTGTACTTACCCCTCCAACTAGGTTATTTTATGTTCAGATAAACAAAAAATATACAAACATGTAACCTTCACTGATTGTTATTATCAACTATTTGTCGATTTTATAATTACTGTGCATGAAATCTTTAATAATTTTGTTGTGTGTCCTGTTCACTGTCCTATCCTTGGCCTGCCTGGGCGCCAACGGACTATTCTTGGCTGGCGCGCGCGCTGATACTCACGTGACTCCGTGTCACTGAAGAGAGGCGATAAATAACTGATTGTAGATGGCAAATGTAGGAGATCATATCCAATGTAGTGGGCAGTATGATTTGTACATAAATTATTCTAGTTTTGGTTGTATTCAGCTTTACTTGAAATGTGATTTGGATATGCATTTGAAATTATCAGTTGCTGAATTTAGAGTTGGTGTTTCTGACATAAGGAGTTCATCACTCAAGATACAGACAGCATGGACAGAATGACTTAGTATGTTCATTGTGTATGTAAAGCGACGAAAATGAAATACACTTTATATTCCTTTGTCCAGCTTAGAAGACATTCGCCAAACATTTATCCCATAGAAATATCATAGGCGCCCATGTATGTTTCTTTTACACTTTCTTCTTAGCTCAAACAGTTATAAAGTTGTTAGGAATTTAGGTATGTTTTTTGTTTAAGACGTCAAATATCAGAGAAATACTAACGTCTTAGATGGTATCGTTTTTGTTGTTGTTGTTGTTGTTGTTTCCTCATGAACTATTTGTTTGTTACTTTTAATGTGAATGGTTGTGCTCATTCCCCTTCAAATGGGTCAATGGCCTTACTGAATAAAAATTTGAAGTCTGAACTCTCTCTCTCTCTCTCTCTCTCTCTCCAGTATTAATACAACCGACCGATGATGAACTCATAAAGACAGATGTAGAATACTTTTCCAGCCGCCTGAGCCGTAGAAATCATGGAGGAGTCTGCTCAACATTGGGCCGGGAGGCGGGGGGAGGGTAAGGGAGAAGGGTAATTATTTTCACTGCACGTGTATATCAGATAAACACGGCCACATTATCAAACATCGAGTAGTTACCATCAGCTACGAGCCGAAGCGCGAGCTGTAGACGCAAAGTTTCCATTTGTTTATTTCGTTTCAGCGGCCTCCACCACCGCCCGTGCCTTCATCGAGTCGTTGGGACGACTTGGCCACCAGTGTCGGAACTCTTGTCAAGGAGGCACGGAAGAACTCGGTCAGTTTGTTTGGCTGTCTGTTCGCCTGTCTGTCTGTCCATCTGCTTGCCTGTGAGCCTGTCTGTGCCTTTGTTTATCTGTCTGCTTATACACGTCGATGCATTCAGGCGAACATACATCCCGTTTTGTCTCCCGCTCAGCGTTCAGGCATTTCCCTTCACTCATCCGATTTCAATCCGATGTACCACCACCCCACCCTTCTCTGTCTTTGTTTCTTTTGCTCTCGCTCTCTCTCTCTCTCTCTCTCTCTCTCTCTCTCTCTCTCTCTCTCTCTCTCTCTCTCTCTCTCTCTCTCTCTCGCTTTCTCTCTCTCTCATACGTTCATCTACGCATACATTCTCGTCTCTAATAACGAGAGAGAGAGAGAGAGAGAGAGAGAGAGAAACGCTCACTCAGAGCTCACCGCAAAATACGTCCATCTACAAACTGATCAGTTTAACAAATCATTGTAACGAAGTTGGAATGGATTGGTCAGAATTCACCTTTAATAGACAAACTACGGAAAACCTCAAAGTATATACTTTTTGTACCACGTCGTTATCCAGAAAAGACATTGTCATTCAGAAAAAAAAAGTCATTGTCCAGAAGTGTCATTGTTGTTCACAACAGACACTGGTTTTCAGAAAAGACATTGCTTGTCAGAAAAGACGTTGTTTTCAGTAAACCGTCCCTCAGAACAGGATTGTTGTCCAGAAAAGAATATCTGTTGAGGCCAGAAAAAGACTTTGCACCAGCCGCCGTGGCGAAGTGGTTAGCGTCGCGGACTCCCGGCTGGGAGGTCGTGGGTTCGAATCCCATCAGAGTCATGTGGGTTTTTCTGCCCCGACCGGCTCCTACCCAGAGTTGAGTTTGGTGCGGACTCAGTTGGGAAGACTGGGACCACACAGTCGAGTTTCACCCACTTAATGGATGCGTTTCTGAGAGTGTTGCTCAAATTTCCTGACCAACACTGCAGGTGCCTGTATCTCTCGGGCCTGGTTGACGCCGGGATATATTATGAAAGGAAGCGTAGAGTACAGCCCTGTCAAGTAGTCTCAGACCGAAATGGAAATCCGTAGCATCATCTTAATCATCCTCATTCTCATCGATCAGCATTAAAAAATGTCTCAAATTCTGTGGCCCTTCATGCCCTGCTTTCATGGTGACCTCAGTTTCGATGTCCTCTCCACGTCTGTGGCCTTGGTTTGGTTCCGTCGGGGTCATCGTATCGGCGAGTCCATGGGGGCTGTCGTTGGACGGACGTGGTGGCGCCCTCCGGAGAGAGAGCTCACTCACGCCGGCTCCGCGACTA
>CM031595.1:88344300-88364300 GCA_018398815.1 Conus ventricosus | reverse complement strand
AAAAGGGATACCCCCCCCCCCCCCAGTCTGAGAGGGTGGTGTGCAGCTTATGGCTAGCACTGGTCAGCAGTCAGTGTCAGGGAATGGAGGGCACTAGGATGAGTGGTTCGTTACCAGTGGAATGTAAGGGTGGATTGGCCAGCAGGGGTGATAGTGTTACGGTGGACATGGTTGTTCATGAGGGTAGTTCGTAAACGCTGGTCGATAAAGGTGGATTTGTCAGAGGTCAAATCAGACTGTACTTAATCGATGGCACTGTGAGGGAGTTTCAGTTGCTAAGATTGAAGTTCGTACCCTTACTTCTCTGGCGAGTTGTTGCGTTGGTGATGGAGAAACCCCTTATGATTTGATCATCGGAAATATTCAGGGTGCAAAGGATCCGGGATCCATGAGTGTTGACTGCTTCAGGGGCAGCATGTTCAAACACGGAGCAAGAAGAGGAAAGGTTGTTAAACGGTTGTTTTTCAGAAGGGAGTCGGGCATGAATGGTCGCTGATGAGTGTTTAGGGCTGCACAGGAACAAAGACCCTTCGCTCGTGAAGTCTTGGGAGTTGGCAATGAGGTGGAGAGAAACAGGAGGTTAGTGGAGGTGAGGACAGAATTTCTTGTGAAAGGCGGGCTGTTGTACGAGTGTTCACCAAGGGGTAGACAGGTAAAGGTGACCACTCGTTATGAGGTACCTGCATGTTATCGTGTCCACTGTCATGTCATTGGGTCACGAGTCATCATGGCGAGTCATCTCGGCACCAGCAAAAACAGCGACCGAGTCTTTGATGACTTTCTTTGGCCAGGAGCAATGGCAGTCATAAAGCGGTTATGCTTGTAATGTGATGTGTGTCATAGGTCAGCACAAGAGGGGTGAAGAGGAAGGCGCATCTTAAACATCCCTTTATTGACCACCATTCAGGAGAGGTGGCCGCCGAACTGATGGGCCAATCGAGCCCTGGTCCAAAGGTGGGCGAAGGTATGTGACACGTACGGTTGCATGGGAAGTTTGAGGAGGCTAGGGTCGTTCTGATGAAGCTATATGACAGGAAGGTGGGAACTGCAATCCCTCATTGCGTGAGATCAAGTCCTATGTTCTGCTTCCCACGGGTCGCACAAGTGCTGAGGCATTGGAAAGGGACATTCACATCACTGATAGGTTCGGGTCGGGATTACCGAATGATGTGAAATGGGAAAACCAAAACTTTTCATGCAAATTTCCTCCGCAAATATATTCAGCGTGAGACTCTGCACATTGGCGCAGAAGCAATCTTCATGAGGTAAAGGAGACCCCAGCAGAAGAAGGGGAGAATTTACGTTGCCTAAGTTTCCAGAAAAGAGTTCATAAAGGATGTGGTCACTGTATGAAGGGCTAGACAGTAGGGAGTTCCTTGGTTTGGTTGTCCGGAGGGCGACACAAAAGCAGCAGAATTGGGGAAGGTGGAGAAGATGATGAATTCAGAGAGACAAAGACCAAACAGAAGTCAGGAGTCTGCTGGTTTTATTGTGGTTTATAGGAGTTTGTCCCAAATTTGCTTGCAATCACGTGTCCTCTCAGTGATTGTGTCTCAAGGCAGGGAAACCGGCAGTGGTCGAGTGTCAGACGCTGCAGAGCAAGCACTGGCAGACGGTGTTGGAAAGACTGGTTCCGTCCCATCTTGAAGCACCAGATTTGTCCAAACCATTTTTGTGCGGACAGATGCTTAGGTGGTGGGAATAGGTGCTGTATTGCTGCAGGAGCATGAAAGGGTTAGAGTTTCCTCGTGAGTTTGCTAGAGGAGGAAGTTGTCTAAGTTGTGAAGATGGGGTACGCAACGGTGGAGAAGGATGTGTTTAGCTGTTGTGTGGGCCGTGCAGAAATTCCACAATTACTTGTGTTGGGAATGAGTTCCGTGATCGAGACGGATCACAACCCACTCAAATTCCGGCAGGAGGCGCAGTTGATAATCAGCAGGAGTTTCTGCGTTGGGCAATGGCCACGGCAGCCCTACTGGTACCGTGTGCAGTTCTTTCCCGGTAGGACAGTAGGTCGGAGCTGACTATTTAGCGTGTAGTCTAGCTTGCTGACAACTCAGAGGAAGTCAGTCATATCCGGGGTGCAGTGTTGATAATATTGTGTTAGTTTCAGGTTATGTTGATTGGTTATGGGTTCATTCCAGTTGGCTATGGTTCATATTTGTTTTTTGTGGGGACGTGTTCATATTTTCTTTGTGGAGACTTGTTCATGTGGATGTTGTTATGTTTTGGTTAATTATACTTGAGCACCAGTCGCTGTGTAGTGATGCATTATTTGCATTAAGCGAGGATGGAGTTCCTCAGTGAAGTTGTCATGGATCGCGATCATAGTATATTGTGCTTTCATAAGGAATTGTGAAAGAGTGATGGCAAATCCGCATGTAGGGGTATTGCTTAAGTGCGCACAGAGGTCGTTATAGAATGATTATGGAAATAACGAAGAGAGCACGTCATTGATAAACTCAATTGGCGTGGTTATTCACTAATTGTATTATTTTTTAACTTAGAACCGTGGTAGTAACGTATTTTCTAACTTTGCGCGTGTAGCTTGGTGTGTCAGCAAAATTCGGTTGTTGTCCTTTTGTACCGTTGTTTTGAGACAATGCGGAGCATGGTCTTTTGCAAGGGGGAATTTGTCACGGACAAAAAAAAATGAACAACCTTACTGGGGGAAAAACTAATTGGGGGGAAACAACCTACTTGGGGAGTGCAGTCAATTTGTTCGGACTAAGTCCTAAACTCAAAAACATTCTAGGCGTCAGTGAGACGGGCCCATCAGGTCGGGTCGGCCAATTAAGCTTAGTGGAGAGGCTTTCAGGAGACGGTCTGTCCGGCTATACGGGCTAAGCAGCTTTGTCCGACGCCTCGATGTTGCCAGACGGACCTCAGTACTGGTCCAGCCCTTATCGGCCAATTTGTGGAAAACCAAACGTATTGTTAGTCGGACGTTCGTGGTGCCTACCCAGACTCAGCTGGCAATTTTGATTGACCAGAGTCCACACTTAAAGCACACCGCGCCAGTGAAGTAGGGAAGGGGGGAAGGTACTGTGTGGTGGGGTTGAAATTATAAATCAATTAAATTGACCTATTGACCACAAGAGAGTAAGGCGTTTTAGCGGGGCTTCCTTATTTCCCCTCCAATTTCTTTCCTCTCCCCTTTTTCTCATGATTTGAAACGTCTATGGAATTAGAGGGAGACAACTTCGGGGTTCAAGGGTTAAAAATACTGACCAATGGGTACTGGCCCTTGGACACGGGTTAGAGCCTAAAGGAATGTGTGAGTGAGAGAGAGAGGAGGAGAAAAAAACGAACAGACTGAGAGAGAGAAGAGGGGAAGTTCGGGAGAGTAGGCTCTCGCCTACAGGAAGGAGGGAGATGAGAACGAACAGAGACAGGAGATATGAGGGAGGTTTAGTGTAGTCTCTGCACGAGGGAAAAGGCAGAGAGATTGAAGAGAGGGGAGGATAAAGAGGGGAAGAACGATAGAGAGAGGGGAGAGAGAGGTTCTGAGTGGAGCTCTGCAGGAGAGTAAGGGCAGAGAGAGGAGTGGATGAGGGGGAGGAGAGAGAGAACCAAGTTGAGAGATTAGCATGAGATAGTCTGCAGCGGAAGGACTGAGGAGAGAATTGTGGAGAGAGAGTGGAGAGTTGCTAATTTATGAGAGAAAGAAAGAAAAGAAAAAAGAAAGAAAAAGCATATGTCCAATTTGATAAGAGCAGACTAGAAGAGTGAGAGGAGGAGAGAGAGTTGGCATGCGTTAATGAGAAGAAAGAAAGGAGAACAGATCGTGTTGATAGTCACTGTTCTACCTAACCGGGGGTTCGACTCTTACCTGCTGCGTCACTTTCGCCAAGCTGAACCTACAGAACCAAGCCACAGTATCAACTGCCAGGCGCATCAGACAACACTGTGCGGCGTTGTTGTCGTGTTGTGAAAGTGACAGTGAAAAGAAAAGAAAGAAAAAGAAAAGACGTGATTCGTGATAGTTAAGATCACTGCCAGGTAAAGTAGAAATCTATTTATACCCGGGTTAGTTAAATGATGTTTTTAGATAAATGATTTTTGTGCAGTTCAGGAAAGAGAGAATGTTTTCTATTTTGTTTGATTCTATATGCATTGATGTTCTTTCTATGATCATGTATAGTAAAGTTATAGACTTTTAGTGGTTGATGTGTCGGAATGCATGTTATATGAATGGATTGTAAGCAAGCTGTGAGTGTGTTTGGGCTGTGCGCTTAGTCCTTCCTCCATCGACATTTTCACCGAGGTTGACAGAGAGAGACAGAGAGAGGAGAGAGGGAGAGAGAGAAAGATTTTCTGTTAGAGAAAGAGAGAGAGAGAGAGAGACTAGTGAGAGAGGAGACAGAGAGAGAGAGAGACAGAGAGGAGAGAGTTGAGACAGAGAGGACAGAGGAGAGAGAGAGAGTGAAAGAGAGAGAGAGAGAGAGGAAGACTGAGAGAGAGAAGGATAGAGAGAGACAGAGAGAGTGTGAGTGAGAGACAGAGTAGAGAGAGACAGAGGTGAGAGAGAGAGACAGAGAGAGAGAGAGAGAGAGAGAGATAAGCGAGACAGAATGAGGAGAGAGGAGAGAGACAGAGAGAGAGAGAGAAGAGAGAGAGACAGAGAGAGAGAGAGAGAGGACACAGAGAGTTCAGAGAGAGAGAGAGAGAGAGAAAGGAGAGGAAGAGGAGATGACGAGAGAGAGAGAGAGTGAGATGAGAGGACAGAGAGAGAGAGTGAGAGACTGAGAGAGAGAGACAGAGAGAGTGAGAGAGACAGAGATGGAGAGAGAGAGAGAAGACAGGGAGAGAGAGGACAGTGAGAGAGAGTAGAGAGACAGAGGAGAGGAGAGAGAGGTAGATGAGACAGTGTGAGAGAGAGCGAGACAGTGAGACAGAGTGCAGAGAGAGAGAGACAGTGTGAGAGAGTGAAGAACAGCTGGAGAGAGTGAGAGGAGAGCAGAGAGAGAGGAGAGAGACAGAGAGAGAGAGACAGAGAGAGAGAGAGAAGAGAGAGAGAGGAGAAGACAGAGAGAGAGGACAGAGAGAGAGAGAGAGAGAGAGTGACCAGAGAGGAGAGAGAGGAGAGAGAGAGAGATGAGAAGAGACTGAGTGAGAGAGACAGTGAGAGAGAGAGGACAGAGAGAGAGACAGAGAGAAGAGAGAGAAGAGGTCAGAGAGAGAGAGAGAGACTCAGAGAGAGAGAGAGAGAGAGAGAGAGCAGAGAGAGGAGAGAGACTGAGAGAGAGAGAGTAGAGACAGAGGAGAGAGAGAGAGAGAGAGAGTGGGAGAGGATGAGAAGAGTGAGAGACAGAGAGAGAGAGAGACAGACAGTGAGAGAGAGGAGAGGAGGTCAGAGAGAGGTGAGACAGATGATGAGAGAGAGGGACAGAGAGAGAGATTTGGAGAGAGGAGAGAGAGAGAGAGATGAGAGAGAGAGTCAGAGTGAGACAGAGAGAGAGAGAGAGAGAGAGAAGAACAAAGATAGGAAACACACCCAAGAAGGAGAGAAAAATGAAGTAAGTAACGTGTGTATGTGTGTATGTGTATGCGTACGTGCATGCGTGTATGTGTTTTTGTATTAATGTAGTGTGCGTGAGTGCGTAGCATGTTGTGTGTGTTAGTTCTTTAGTTAGTTTTTCGTTTAACGTCTATTCACTATAAGTGTTATGGACGGGAGAAAAAAAAAAAACAAAACAAATAAAACATATGATTGTGTGTGTGCAGTGTACGGAGTGTGGTGTGTGTGTGTGTGTGTGTTTGTGTGTGTGTGTGTGTGTGTGTGTGTGTGTGTAAATTTGCTTATGTGTGTGTGTTTGTGTGTGTGAGTGTATGTGTGCAAGTGCACATGTGTGTGTGTGTGTGTGTTGTGTGTGTGTGTGTGTGTGTGTGTGTGTGTGTATGTGCGTGTACGTGTGTGTGTGTGTGTTGTGGTGTGTGTGTGTGTGTGTGTGTGTGTGTGTGTGTGTGTGTGTGTGTGTGATAGAGGGAGTGGGAGATGTGCAGAATGAGTAAGGGGAGGTGGTAAGGATAACGGGAATGAAGGATGAAGGAAAGAGGATCCCAGGAACTGGCCAACTGCACTGTGGCAAAATTGACCGACCAGTTTTCGAACAGAATACTTTAAAAGGTTAATATCCCTCCCCCCCAAGTGGACAACACGTTTGCAAGAACTCTCTTTTTTCATTCTCAGTGTTACAAACTGTTTCTTGTCTGTGGCAAACAGCAGTTGATTTTTTTGTTGTTAACGATGATGTTATTGCTATATTGAGGCAAGCCACTTCTTCAGACACACTGTTCACTCTGTAAATCACACAAACTTACTTAGATACTTACACATGCCTGCATAAGCATACACATACAGACGCATGCACGCACACCACACACACACACACACACACACACACACACACACACACACACACACACACACACACACACACGCACGCACGCATGCACGCACGCACGCACGCATGCACGCATGCACGCACGCACGCTTGCACGCATGCACACATGCTCGCACGCACACACACACACACACATGCACACATACACCCACGCGTGCGTGCGCGCACACGCACACGCACGCACGCACGCATGCACGCGCACGCACGCACGCACGCACGCACGCACACACAGACACAGACACAAATGCACACACGTGCGCACACACACATACACAACACACACACAACAACACACCTCACACACACACACCACACCACAACTCAGCACACACACGCACATCGCACACACACACAACACACACACACACCACGCACACAAATGCACACACACGCACGCGCACGCGCACACACGCACACACACACCACACACCACACACACACGACACACACACAACACAGCGCGCGCGCGCCGCACACAGGGAAGGGAGAGAGAGCAAAGGACATGGAGAGAAAGGCACAAAGAGAGACAATCAAATGCCATGAAGACAATGGGAAGGGAGACTTAAAACATAAAATATGGCAGAAAAACATAATGAGCAAAGAGAGAGAGGGGAGGGGGAATGGGCGCAAGGACTGGCAAAAATGGGCAGACGGAAGGGACAAGAAAGACAGAGTCAGAAAGGGGTACAGAAAGGGACGGTTGTGGAGTGGGGGGGGGGGGTGGGTGTTGGCAAATAATCTAGGGAGGAGGGACAGGAAGAGAAGCAGACAGACAAGGACACACAGACAGACACCAGACAGACAGACACAACAGACAGACAGAAGACAGACAGGACAGACACACAGACAGACAGACACACAGACAGACAGACACAAGACAGACAGACACACAGAGAGACAAGACACACAGAGAGACAAGACACACAGAGACAAGACACACAGAAGACCGACCCAAGATTAGCCACTCTCCCCACCTCCCATTCCCCATGCACTCCAGCCCTCCTCTCAAAGGTCTCTTCGAGATTTCTCAAGCAGTTTCGACCCAGTTTAAAACAGATGTCGATCTTCCTGTCAACCTCTTTCTCGTGCTGTTGAGAGACATGCAAACGGCCTATCGACCCCCATTTGTCTTCCTTCCCCCAGTTCCTTACCCCTCTCTGCCCCTCTACCCCCACCCTTCCTACCTGACATAGCGGTCTTCTTTAAATACAAGGTACAAAATCGATGCGGGAGTGACATGCCCAGAACAGGTGCTCCATCGATTTCACTAGCTGGGGCTTCAAGCTGGTCTTTCAAGAACACTGCTGTGTCTCCTCAGCTCTGGTCGAAAGCGTGCGTTACATAATGGTTGGCTGGTTCGTTCATTTGTTTGGAA
Organism: Conus ventricosus; assembly: GCA_018398815.1. NCBI lineage: Eukaryota > Metazoa > Mollusca > Gastropoda > Neogastropoda > Conidae > Conus > Conus ventricosus. Next base: position 88,356,518 of record CM031595.1, on the reverse strand, counting down.
TTGGTTCATCCAATGCTGATGATTTTAGACTCGAAAATCAGTTGGAAAACGATTTTACAAGCATCGCATAATGGCTATCAACGCACAAAACAAAAACAGAAAAAGTAAAGGAAGAAGAAGGGGGAAAAACGAATAAAAATAGATCAAAACGAAGGTGTGTGTGTGTATATATACTGACTTCCATAAAAAACGCGAAAAATTGAAAGGCTATTTTTCGGGTGAAAAGGGGTGAATATACAATATTGAACCATTGTGGCAAGTTGTTTGGGTCCAAGACTCACGTCCAGTGAAAAAATTGTGTGAGCAACACATCATTCCCGGTATTGGAGGGTCAACAAAAATGGCAAACGTGTTGCTGCATGTGAGGCACGTGCACACCATGCAGAGCAAAGTTAACCAGCGACAAGTACGCAGGCATGCAGCCTTTATAAAGCCGCGCTACAAGGTTCAGGTAACGACTTGCCGTCTGAACGCTACAAAGATGCCAAGACTACGAGCAGAGGAACGCAATCGTGCCCTAGGCCATCTGGAGGCTGGTGTGGATGCCAGGCAGGTAGCCAACATCTTTAACGTCCACATCTCAACCATCTATCGTCTGCAGCACCGCATGCGAGTCACTGGTACCACTGATGATCGTCCCCTGCCAGGCCGTCCTCGGGTCACCACACCAAGAGAGGATCGCCATTTTGTTCGAACCCATCTGCGGGACAGGCGGCAAACAGCCGCTAACACTGCTCAACAGGTGCCTGGGAATCTCCAGCAACGAATCAGCCTCAACACTGTGCGGCGGCGTCTTCAGGAGAACGGGCTGGCATGTAGGCGTCCTCACAGAGGTCCGGTACTGACACCAAGACACCGGCAGGACAGGCTGCAGTGGGCACAAGCCCGAATCAACTGGCGCAGGCAGCAGTGAGGACGCATACTGTTCTCAGATGAGAGCCGTTTTTGTATTGACATGGCTGACGGTCGTGTCAGAATATGGCGTCGACTTGGTGAACGCTATGCTGACTCCTGTGTGGTAGAGCAGAACCCCTGGGGAGGCCCGAACGTTATGATATGGGGTGCAATTGGCATTAACCACGCCATAGGACCAGTCATCTTTCAGAACATTGGTCCTGGTCGCGGACAGGGTGTCAATGCACAGCAGTACATCCACCAGGTGCTCAGACCCCATGTCGTTCCTTTTTTTTGCGCAACACCCAAACTGGACATTCCAACAGGACAATGCAAGACCACACACAGCCAGGGCCACCCAGCAATTTCTTCAGCATAACAACGTCAATGTGCTGCCCTGGCCAGCCCTCAGTCCCGATTGAAACCCAATAGAACATTTTTGGGATGAACTTGGCAGACGGTTGGACCTCCTGCGTCCACGACCAGCAACAGCGGCTCAACTTCACCAGGCCATCGTCCATGTGTGGGCTGGTGTGCCAAGGGGACGCATCAACCACCTGGTCCACTCAATGAGCCGCAGGTGTCAAGCAGTTGTCCATGCAAATGGTGGCCACACACGGTATTAGGACTTCAAGCTGGTTTGTCACGTGACCTTGGATTTTCCACACAAAGACATATTGCTGATGACATTTTCACACATTACCGGTGTAATGAATCAAATCACGTTGAATTCTCGCTTCCACTCTGTACAATTGTGACCAATAAAATTCGCCCCTAACCTTCAGCTTGTTTTGCTTTCGCGTTTTTTATGGATGTCAGTATATGTGTGTGTGTGTGTGTGTGTGTGGTGTGTGTGTGCGTGTGTGTGTGTGTGTGTGTGTGTGTGTGTGTGTGTGTGTGTGTGTGTGTGTGTGTTGTTGTTGTTATTCTGTTTACCGTCTGTTCACTAAAAGTGATATTAGACGGTAGGAAGGGATGGAGGAAAAGAGAAGGGATGGGGAGAGTGGCAGGGAGTTGACTGCATGTAAAAGTTTGATACGAACGTACGTGTATTTGTCGGTACTTGCATGAGTGTGTACAAGTGTTTAAGATATAATTATTGCATAGGGAAAATGGGTAGAAATGTTACATAATTATCAATCAATGAGGATCAAAGCTATGAACATATAAAAATCAATGAGAATCTACCAAATATGAAATAACAATAGCGCATTAATCTTTTACAGGTGTGTGTGTGTGTGTGTGTGTGTGTGTGTGTGTGTGTGTGTGTGTGTGTGTGTGTGTAATAGAGAAAGGAGGGGGGAGAGAGGTGGATGGGGTTGTGGTGCTCAGGATGGCGGGAAGGGAGAGGACAACAAAAAGCAGTTTAATACAGAACGCTAAGGCTCACAAGTTTTAGAATAGTACATTTTGGAACTGGAAATAAAGATTTTCACCAAACAAAAGACGTTCTGGAAGCGGCGACACTTTTTTCCTATCTTGTTTTCCCTCTCAGCGTTCCACGCTGTTGTCTGAGGGCAAGTTTGAAGGAAACAGAAGCATCCAGCAGATGGTACTTTTGTGAGTCAGGATGCTTGCTTAGACAGGCGTGCTGTTTTCCGTCGGATGCGCACACACAAATGTTTCGTTCTCTTTGTAGTTCTTCAACTTTCTTTTACTGCACAAAAACAAACAAATCTGTACAATCACAAATGATATGCACTTTCAGTCAAGGAAAATATTTGCAATCAAATGCCTTTATTTTCAATTTCTTACAAATGTGTCACATCGATGAGAATAAATTACTACGTCCCACTGCAATGCACTTCAGAGGGGACTCTACTCTTATCAACGCACGATGGAAATGGACAGCACAGTGTAACAAAAGAATCTGAAAGAAAATGACAAAGTGGGAAAGATAGGCGAATGTATTTCAGGTCTCTACAAGACTCATCATCATCTTCCTGTCGACAACAGAACCATACTGACAAGTAAGTAAAAAAAGAAAAATGTAACTACAAACCAAATAACGAGAGGTGCACGTCTGGTTCAGCATTCCGCCATGATCTGGGATCACTCATTGTGTGTCTTCCTGTACAGTTCCCTGAATCTGCAGACGAGAGTCAACGGGGTGCCAAACTGGGGAACTATTCATCAGGTATAGTTCTGCCGGCTCTGTACCAAGGCCTGCAGATGGTGTCCCTGTCCACCATAATCAGGTATAGTTCTGTCGGCTCTGTACCAAGGCCTGCACATGGTGTCCCTGTCCACCATGCAATGTTGTCAATCCATCCTTTGTCCTGCTTTCCTCCTTTCCCTCCCTCAGCAGTACCCTGGAGGACTGTGTCGGCAAAGCCGATGGATATTGTTATGAGAATATACCAATGCAGTAGATCTTCATGTGGTCCCATGTGCTGCTCGATGGTTTGACGCATTAGTTCATTGAAGATGTGATCAGTCCATCCTATGCCCATGGCTTGGGTTCATCATTGCAGATCCGTTGGAATGGTCCATGTACCAATGAAGGCAAGAAGATAGCGGGTAGCTGTACACGCAGGAGCCTGTGTTTTACACAGATACTAAGCTTTTTATCCTTCGGTACAGGTTCCAGTCTGGACAGTGCTGATCTCTTTGCTCTCTTGGGGACAATTTCTGTTTTGGATTCCTCACCAGTAATGATGGATCCCCGGTTACTGACCCTGTCACAGTCCAATGCTATGGACACTTACACCAGAAGAAATGGCGGTGTTGCGGTTGGTCATGAACTGGGTCTTCTCGGCGCAGAGTTCCATGTCATATCTTGTGATGTTTCATTCAGTCTTTTAAAAAGCATTGCGACTTTTTGTTCATTGCATGGCTGGCCATCGAAGTCACTGCGAGGCAAAGGTTCTTGATGGTTCTTCCTTCAACGCTGACTGTGCTGACATGATCTTCAAGTGCCTCAGTCACGTTTCATTCATTTCGTGCACATGAACAATAGTTTCTTGTATATCTACACTTTAAAAGCCTGAAAAGAACCTTGTAGACTAGGGAAAGCATTGTATAATCTACGTGTGTGTATACATATAAAGCATGGTCAGCAAGAGAATAACATTGAATAAACTGCAATATGAAATTCCATGTTGCATTCCAAAGAGGACACATAGAGAGTTGTAACACGGCAGACATTTTTTGATTGGGATCCAAATCTGACCACATACTACGTACAAAAGGACAATTCCAAAGTAAGCAGTACTCTCAACATCTTGACTGCAAAAGAGACACAAAGGTCTATCAGCAATCCGGCACATATGCAAGTACTTTCTTGTGGGAAGGACACGTCAAAAAATGCAAGTCTGGAAGCAGCTCAGCTGAATGTCAGACGCTAACTGGAAACAATAGGTAACGATGTTGTGTTCAGTTGACATGGCTGTGCTTCTCATTCTATTGGCTGACTACCGCTGGGGTCGAATCGAAAGAAACAGTAAAAACTGCACAGACTGACTTCCGTTCGATGCTCGGATGGGTGTTCCAGTGATCACAGACACACACACACACACACACACACACACAACACACACACACAGAGTCTCTCTCTCTCTCTCTCTCTCTCTCTCTCTCTCTCTCTCTCTCTCTCTCTCTCTCGCGCGCGCGCGCGCGCGCGCGCGCGCGCGCTCACTCACGTATGCACGCGCCCACATGGGGAGAGGGAGAGGGAGAAAGAGAAAAAAGATAGAGAGAAGGGGGGAAGTCAGAGAGGGAGTGGGAGTGTGGAGGAGTAGGGTCAGGAGAGTACCTCACGCTTTTTCTTTTATAGGATATAAACATTCTTTGCAGTACAAATTCAGGATAACCGTCATCCGATTATGTGTTTGTGTGTTAATGCACTGGGTCAATCATGCCTTTGTGTATCGATGTACAACGCCAGCCATGTCTGCGTCTTTCAATACACTTAGCCAGTCATGTCTATGTGTTTCAACGGACAAAGTCTGTCATGTTTCAAAACATATGATTTGATATGTTAAACCACTCATGCAAAAACGGTTCAAGACACTAAGCCTCCATGCCCATGTATTTCATCACAGGAAGGCATAGCTGTTTCAATGAAACAGGTCATTCTTACCTCTGTATTTCAATATAGTAAAACAAGCAAGCCTCTGTGTTTCAATACATATGTCAGTCATGCCTACATGTTTCAGTAGAGTTTGTCAATAATGCCTACAAATTCAAATTCAGTTGGTCAATCATGCCTACATATTTCAATGCTTTTGGGTCATTTTTACATATCTAAATATAGTAGGTCAATTATCCCGACATATTTAACACAGACAGGGTCAGTCATGCCGGCATACTTCAATGCCACAAATCAGTCATGCCTGCGCATTTTCAATAAAGCATGATTGCCTCTGTACTTCAGTACATTTGGTCAGTCGTGCCGACGTATTTCAAGAGAGCAGGTCACCAATGCAGTGAATGGATTGGAGTCATATTGTTCATTCTTCTCCTGTCCTCTGCCTTATTTTTTTTCATTCTCTGTTCTTCCTTCTTCCCTTTTTTTTCACCTCCCTTCTTTGTTACTTTCCTCCACACTGGCGGACATATGGGAAACAGAACACCAAAACAGTTTAATTCAATGTGTTCGTACTATTTTTCAGTGACTACACTTTTCCTCGATTAATGATTATACAGTAGTTGTGTATTGTACTCTGTCTGTTGACGTTATTACATGTAGGAAAGTGTCCTGCTCACATGCTACTGGAATAGAATGCACAGTAATCTGACCGGATCCATGATACTAGCGTTTAAATCCCTCGTCCTCACGATGGATGTGCACGCTTTTAATTAAACACCTTTCCTTGGTCTTTTTACTTCCTTTTTTTTTCCTCTGTGTATCATCACAACATTGCTAGCACATAATTGAAGATTCTTTTTTCCCTTTGTCATGGCGTTTTCTTATCTTCTTCCTCGCTGTATTGTAGTGGGATGGGAGCAGAGCGCGAGACGGGGACGGACACGAAGACTGAATTAAAAATAAAAAACAAAGAAGAGGAAATAAGAAAAAAGAGAGAAAGACTGAACGAGTTGTAAGGGGGGTCGGGAAGGCGTAAAGCCTGGAGAAAGGAGTGTGTGTGGCTTGTCAAATTAGACAGCGCATGCACTTAGCGCCCCAACCCCCTCCTACCACCACTATATCCCCACCTCCACTCACAACGTTGAATTATATACCTCCTGCTCGTGAATTTATTGAAAGTCTTTCCCAACTCTGAAAATTGCGCTGTCAGTCTGGCTGACTGGATGAATTGTTTGCGACTTAGCCGGCTAATAAAGTTGGTTGGTCGTGTCTATGGTGTGATGAAAGGTTTGTGACACAGTTCGTTTGCTTCACGACAGCCAAGTTGTTTGGTTACTACTACTAATATGTGGGCGGCGGTTTAATGTAGTTCACACAGTACACTGGTTGGTTCTTTTGGCATTGATCGCTTTTGCTCCTTTCAGCAATTGGGTGGTTGATAAACTAGGTACTGATCACGTTGTCTTTTAATCGGTGGGTTGGTTGTTTAGTGAGTAAGGATGCTGGTGTCGTATAATAAATAACTGGGAACCGTGATATCTGGGAACGCGTTCCCAGATTTACCGTGATATCTGGAAACGCGTTCCCAGATTTCCTGAACTTCCAATCGTGAAATCTGGTGAAAATCATGCCAAGAAATTAATTTTTAAAAAAGTGACAAGAAGGCCAGAGATCTCAAGTGCACCTAAATAAATTGTTTCCTACCTTATCTGGAAAATCCATTCCATTTTCGTCTTCTTTCTGCCCTTCTGAGCTCTGAAAGACCAAGTTCCCAGATATCACGGGCCTTCCCAGATATCACAGTACATTTTGGGAACGCGATTCCAAAAAAAAATCTGTGATATCTGGGGAAGCCTTCCCAGATATCACGTTCCCAGATTCCACGCGACACCGGGAGTTCGTTCAGTTCAAATTGTCTCCGACTTCGTGACCGACCCATTTGTCAATTTCTGGGTTTGTGATCACTGACTTGGGGTTTCTGTTTATGATACGCCAGCTTCTGAGATAGAAAGACTATGCATTGTTCAGTGTGAACACAAACCATCCATTCTGCCTTGTTCGCTTGTCTATATGTTTTGTCATGCAGCTTGTGTTATACCAAATATACCTATCAATTTTATTATCAAAATATTATTTGAGAGAAACGTGGAGTGGCTGGTGTTCCCAGCACCTGCCAGTTTCATCAGCCTCAAGGGTATCATTGACATAGATACTGTTTCATTTCTCTGATGTACATTTTATGTTTATTATTCCCATGTGTGTTTTTCTGAAAGTGAGAATTATTCCAGTTTGGTGACGGCCTTGAGTGGTTGGTTGAAATGTGATTTTAAATCTAGAACTTGTAATTATGTGTTTGCTGGTTGCTTGCCGTTTATATTGTTTGATACCTAGATGCTAAGCTGCAATATGGGTCGTTACTGAGTAAATGTTATTTCAAATCTTGATTGTGTTGAGCAGAGGCATGCGATCGGCGAGAAAGTGAAGCGCAATGATTAATGTGGAGATCTTGTGATTATGCTCTTCACGTTGACGTGGAGAGAATGGGGGCAGGGTGAAATGGGCATGCGCAGATTTTCCTCGAGAAAGAAAAATCATTGCCCTTCAATATGTGGTATGAGTAATTGCCCTTTGGACTTCTGGCCCTTAAAGCATTAGATTTTGAAAGTTAATGACTTTGTTTTTGCTGACTCCTCGCGATGCGCTTGATTAAAAAAAAAAAAGTTATTTCAAGTTTAACGTCCACACCTACCAAAGGGGCGCTATGGCACAAGGGAGATACGAAAGTGCGGTTAGAGGAGAACACTACTCTGATGTCAGCAGACGACAAACACGTCGAGAAGAGCAGCCGCTAAAAGCAGTTTTCATAGCCGGTGTCAGCGAGATCTGAACTGGCAAAGACTGGCTGTGGAATCAGGCTTCTATCACTGAGTCAGCCGGGCTGTCGTTACCGGCGTTTGCTGGGTTGGATATCTGCTTAATACTAGAGTGAAACTGTCATGAGTTAATTTGCATTTACAGCAACAAAGTTCTTTCTTACCGATATTTGACTGAGCTAAGACTCGTTGAGCTTAGACTGTCACGTGGTGAACTTTGCTTTAACAAATAAGAGTGTTTTAGGGTTAATTATGCCTTAACAAATAAGAGTGTTATAGGGTTAATTATGCCTTAACAAATGAGAATGTTTCGTGGTGAACCTTTGTCTTAACAAATTAGAACGTCACGTACTGAGCCTTGTCTTAAAACTTTAAAACGTTGCATGGTGAATCAGATCTGAACGAAATAGAACGCTACATGGTGAACCTTGTCTTTAAACTTTAGAACGTTACATTGTGAATCAGATCTTAACAAAATAGAACGTTGCATGGTGAACCTTGTCTTAAGACTTTAACACGTTACATGGTGAATCAGATCTGAACAAAATAGAACGTTACACGGTGAACCTTGTCTTAAAACTTTAGAACGTTACATGGTGAATCAAATCTTAACAAAATAGAACGTTACGCGGTGAACCTTGTCTTAACAAATTAGAACGTTACGTACTGAGCCTTGTCTTAACAATTTAGAATGTTACATGGTAAATCTGACCTTGACAAGATAGAATGTGGTATTGTGAATGTCTTAATGAATGAGAATGTTGAAAATGGTCGGCTTCATCTGAATAGATTAGAATGTTACAAGTCAGTCTTCTGTAAATACCTTAGAATTTTTCACGGTAAGCCTTCTCTTAACAACTTGAAATGTAAGATGGTAGACTTTGCCTTAAGAACTTTGAATGTTATATAGTGAACTTAGTCGTAACAACTTAAAATGTAACCTGGTGAACGCTTTCTGAACAGTTTGAAAATGATGCGCCATTGTGATACTTGTTTTAACGACTGAGAACGTTTTTTGAGCCTCAGCTTAACAAATTGGAGTGTTACACGGTGGACTTTCTTGTAGTGACTGAGAATGTTACACGGTGAACTTTATCTTAGCAACTTAGAATGTAATCGGGACACCTTTTTCTGAATACATGGTGAACTTTCTTTTTATTTCAAAGAATGTTACATGGTGAACTTTCTTTTATTTTCATAGAATGTTACATGGTGAACTTTCTTTTAATTTTATAGAATGTTATATTGTGAATTTTCTTTTAATTTCAAAGAATGCTACATGGTGAACTTTCTTTTAATTTTATAGAATGTTACATGGTGAACGTTCTTTTAATTTCATAGAATGTTACATGGTGAACTTTTTTTAAAATTTTATAGAATGTTACATGGTGAACTTTCTTTTAATTTCATAGAATGTTACATAATGAACTTTATCTTGGCATCTTAGACTGTTCCTTGAACAATGAACCTTGTTTCAGTAACATCGTATGCTTTACGGTGAACCTTTCTTGGCAACTAAGAATGTTTGCTCCATGGCGAATCTTGTCTTAACGAACGCAAAATGTTCCTTTGTGAACGTAGTGTTAACAACGCAGAGTGTGCTATGGTGACCTTTGTCTTCACAACTTAGAATTGCACACAGTAAACCTTGTCTGAACAGCTTATAGTGTTCCACAGTCAGCCTTGTGTTACCATGGTGAATCCTGTCTTACTTAGAACATTACGAGGTGACGCTTATGCTGACAGCTTAGAATGGTCCATAGTGAACCTTGTCTTCGCGACTTTGATTTTTCCGGAGTGAAGCTTGTCATGACGACTTAAAAGTTTGTCCATGATTAATTTTGTTTGAACATTCAAGGGTGACGTATAGTGAGATGTTCTGCGCTGCCGTTATACTCAAAGAGGGTTCACTGGTCTGCATGCATTGATTGACCTTGGAGATCGGAAAAATCCCTTCTCACCTTTCACAAAGTGCGCCAGGCGTTCCACTTAGTTTTTATGCACGTGTTAAAGAAAAAAAATCAGTTAAAGACATTCGTGTGCCATAAACGAATGAAAAAATGGTCAACTACGCGAATGGCACAGTAGAACAGACAGCTTGTGCCAATTCCAGTAGTTCAAATCTCGTAACCTCGACATCACATTACAACAGAAAAATGGATTTTTTTTTACATTTTTAAGAAAAAAATAGGAGGGGGTAAGGGGGAAAGTGGGGTTAAATATGTTCAAACCAAAGTGGGGTTAAATATGTTCAAACCAAAGTGGGGTTAAATATGTTCAAACCAAAGTGGGGTTAAATATGTTCAAACCAAAGTGGGGTTAAATATGTTCAAGCCAAAGTGGGATTAAATATGTTCAAAACAAAGTGGGTTAAATATGTTCAAAACAAAGTGGGGTTAAATATGTTCAAACCAAAGTGGTGTCAGATAAAATGCTCAAAACAGATGGCTCATAAAGGATTGGAAAGTACGGCGGAGTGTGAAGGACGAGATTCACAGGAAGAGGGAGAAAATGAGATAATGGTGGGAAGGAAAAAGAGTCGGGTGGAAAAAGTGATAGAAATGGAGAGATTACCCTCGCAGAATTTCTAGAAGTCGGGCAGTCAACTTGGATCGTAAGAAAGGAAATCGTAAATGGGGCAGGGAATAGTAAACAGTAAATGATGAACAAGTCGGGTAACTCTTGCTGCCATGTTGATATAATTACATCCATACCTCCAAACGAAGGCTGCTTACGACACCAAATCGCCTAGCAGAAATACCAACACAGCGCACACTGAGCAAACAAGGAGACATCCGGTGGGACGTCTCTTTGTTTCTGCCAGACGATTCGGCGTCGTAAGCAGCATTCGTTCGCAGTTATGGGCGTGTAATTATTTTGTCATGGTAGCAAGAGTTACCCTACTTGTTCGTTCTTCAGATCGGAAGAGCTTCCGACATCCCCACGAGTTAACCACTCGAGATGCTGACAGTACAAAGTTTGAATTGTTACGAAGATCCTCCCCAAGCCTTTTTTTCCACTGATCTTGCCGATAGACCAGACATACAGACCAACAACAGACTTACAGACAGGACTAACAGAAACACGTTGCTCTATAATGCTTCAGCTGTGAGCAGGGCCCTCATGACAATTACTGCTGTTAGAGCAACGCCATCTGCAGCACGACTGGGGAAGCTCTGCGCTTTACGTCAGATAAACGGTTAAAAAGAAATAGACACACAGACAAACGGAGACAGGGACTAGGTCGATTGAATATGACAGGTTAAACAGAAATGGGCACACATTCAAACAGAGACAAGAACTAGCTCGATTGAATATGACAGGTTAACCAGCCGCCGTGGCGAAGTGGTTAGCGTCGCGGACTCCCGGCTGGGAGGTCGTGGGTTCGAATCCCATCAGAACTCATGTGGGTTTTTCTGCCCCGACCGGCTCCTACCCAGAGTTGAGTTTGCTGCGGACTCAGTTGGGAAGAGTTTCATCCACTTAATGGATACGTTTCTGAGAGTGTTGCTCAAATTTCCTGACCAACACTGCAGGTGCATATATCTCTCGGGCCTGGTTGACGCCGGGATATATTATGAAAGGAAGCGTAGAGTACAGCCCTGTCATGTAGTCTCAGACCGAAATGGAATTCCGTAGCATCATATTAATCATCCTCATCCTCATCTATCAGCATTAAAAAATGTCTCAAATTCTGTGGCCCTTCATGCCCTGCTCTCATGGTGACCTTAATTTCGATGTCCTCTCCACGTCTGTGGCCTTGGTTTGGTTCCGTCGGGGTCACCGGTATCGAGTCCATGGGGGCTGTCGTTGGACGGACGTGGTGGCGCCCTCTGGAGGGAGAGCTCACTCACGCCGGCTCCGCGACTAAGCAATTATTGTCGTCAGTAGGGGCTTAGTAGGTGGTGTCCTGCGTATGTCAGATCAGAACAGGCGCCACTGAACACCACCGAAGTGACTCGGCAGCAGTGCAGTGTCTCCTCCGTGGGTTGCCTCTTGACGACTTGACATTGACTGCTCCCTGTGGATTGCCGGTGCCTGGGCTGTGGCGGGGCCGACCGGACTGTGGCTGTGGACGGGGTGTCGGAATGAACGGCGTGGGTGCACTGCCTCTGAGGTGGCGCAGAGGTTGGGAGAGCAAAAAAAAAAAAAAATGACAGGTTAAAAAGAAATAGACACACAAACAGAGACAAGAACTAGCTCGATTGAATATGACAGGTTAAAAAGAAATAGACACACAAACAGAGACAAGAACTAGCTCGATTGAATATGACAGGTTAAAAAGAAATAGACACACAGACAAACAGAGACAAGAACTAGCTCGATTGAATATGACAGGTTAAAAAGAAATGCGCACAAATACAAACAAAAAGAGACGGGAGCTTGCTCAATTAAATGTGACTCTTACAAGTGGTTACGTC
>CM031595.1:88331800-88339300 GCA_018398815.1 Conus ventricosus | reverse complement strand
GTTTTGCGGGGGACGTGCGAAGTATTGTACGGACTCTGTTGGCCACCGACGCTTACGTTGATTGCAAGTATCTTGAACGTGCCTATAACACTCTGGAAAAAAAAAGAGAAGAAAAATCTATGAATAAATAGTGCAGATGAATTATAGAAATAAAGACACGCAAAACTAGAAGTACGGCGATTCAGCGACACTCTAACACAGTACATTTCTTTCAATCTGGCTAAAGAGAAGAAAAAAATTGTTTGAACTGACGTGTCTAACTTTCCAGCTACCGCTCAGGACCATTTATGTCTGTTTGTATAGGTCTATTCTGTGCGTTTCTTATGTGTGCGTGTGTGCGTACAAGTCGGACGCAGGTGGCGGGGGAGAGGGGCGGATAAGGAGAGGTTTTTTTAAATTATTTTTTTTTTTTTTTTTTTAGTGCTTGGAGTAGAGTTTCTCAGCAATGTGTAATATAAGTTCTTCTTTTTCTTCTTCTTCGTCTTCTTCTTCTTCTCTTCTTCTTCTTCTTCTTCTTCTTCTTCTTCTGCTTCTTCTTCTCATTATTATCATTAATAGTATCATCATTATATTGTTATTAGTGCTGTTATTGTTGTCGTTACTATTATTAGTATCATGATTATATTTTTTATTGTTGTTTTCTTGTTATCAGTAGCAGTCGTCGTCGTCGTAGTAGTAGCAGTAGCGGTAGTGGTAGTTGTAGTAATAATAGTATCATTATCATTATCGTTATTAAGTAATGCTTAAAAGTATATCAAGCGTTCGTAGCCATTTAGCAAAAGTAGTCTGGAAAAAAGAATATAAATAAAGTCCACACAACGCTGACTACCCACTCCAGACTCGTGGCGTGGGACGTGACGAAAACGAACGAAAAAAAAAAAAGAAAGAAGCCGCCGCCTTTCACGAACACACATATGTGCAGCAGGTAACTGCATAGAGAACCAGTGCAAAAGCCAAAAAAAGTTGAAGATTAGGTCATTTGTTTCTTTGTTTGTTTCTTTGTTTGCTTGCTTGTTTGTGTTTGTCCTCAACAAAGAAGGTATGTGCATTGCATTAATTTAAGCATTCTGAAATTCCTCTATGTCGCTGTCTCTGTCTGTCTGTCTATCTGTGTGTGTGTGTGGGGGGGGGGGGGGGGTGTACGTGTGTGTGTGTGTGTGTGTGTGTGTGTGTGTGTGTGTGTGTGTGTGTGTCTGTGTGTGTGTGTGTCTGTGTGTGTGTGTGTGTGTGTGTGTGTGAGGAGAGAGAGAGAGAGAGAGAGAGAGAGAGAGAGAGAGAGAGAGAGAGCTCTTCTTCTGTTGTTGTATTTGACTGATCAAAGTCTTTTCTGTGCTAAGCTTCAACAGGTCAAGTTAGGAAAACAAGGGCATGGGTGGGGCTCAAACAAGTGCGCCACGGCTAAAATGTGTGAACTTAAACATATAGAGCTAGCGCTGGCGTAGGTGACAGGGGGGAGAGGGAGGGGTGACAGGACACGCTGTTGGCTGACCACAGCACTGACTGATTGTCCAGAACAAGGCACTGTTTGCCGAGGTGGTCATTCCCCTGGAGCAGAAACTGGACAACGATTTCAAGAATGCAGCGGTGAGATGCACACACACACACACACACACACGTGCACACACACGCGCGCGCGCGCGCGCGCGCAAACACACACGCACGCACACACGCTCTCTCTCGCTCTCTCTCTCTCTCTCTCTCTCTCTCTCTCTCTCTCTCTCCACGCACACACACACACACACACACACACACACACACACACACACACACACACACATACACACACACACACACCCCACACACACACACACACACACACACACACACACACACACACACACACACCTCGGCAAACTCATGCAAGCTGAACTCTGTTGACGCCAGGGATGTTGTTATGAATTCGACTGTGACTGCAATTTTTGCAATTGTCATTGTTGCTTCTGCTGTCACAATTGTTCCTAATGCTGCTGTTGCTGCTGTTGTTGTTCTTTATCATAACATTGTTCCTGTTACTACTACGATTGTTGCTGCTACTGCTATTGCTGCTGCTACTTGTTGTGCTGCTGCAGTTGCTGCTACTGCTATTGCTACTGCTACTCGTTGTGCTGCTGCTACTGCTACTATTAATGCTAATGCTGCCGTACTTTTGCTGCTATAGCCGTGAATAGGTTCAGTACGGTCGGCTAGGCTGTTATACAGCTGAAACTGCTGCTGCTGTTGTGGTCCCACCTGACGGGAGCTGGCGTTACCACCAGAAGGCGTCGAGGTGGCAGACAGGTGCAGGGCGGCGCAGCCTGACTTCCCCGCATCAGCGGTGACGACAGGTTTAGGCTGTGTCGCCAGGAAAAGGCTCTTGAAGCTGTGAGGATCTTCTGCGAAGAGTCGCGGCCATCCTGCAGCCTGCACGACCGACAGGGACTTCCCTTGGGGACGAGAGTGTCCCTGACGGGTGCAGAGTGCACGTGGATCTTTGCAGAGGCTTGACAACGGCTGTCCTGCCTGTTTCCTGAGTCGGCCTCACGCGGCACAGGACCGTCGCGACTCAGCACGAAGACTACTGCCCAGTAGTCCTGAAGATGGCCCTGAAGGGAGAGCCACAAGGCAAGGCGCCAGCCGGACATCCACCTGGGGCGACTGACGACAGAAGAAGAAAAAAACGACCACAAACGAATGAACAACCTGACCTATGCTCCTGCCTGACGGAAACGACTGCCGTGGCTGCCTCCTTCCCAGCACAGACAGACCTCTCCCAGGCCTGCCAGCTTCCTAGTCCGTCTGACTGACTACGTCTGCAGGTTGCTGCAGCACACAACATGCCCTTGAAACTCAAGCTTTGAGGACCTTACACTCGACCATCTACGCGCTGCTGTTGCTGATATTACTGCTACAGTTGCTGCTGCTATTGTTATTGCTGCTACTAATTCTACTGCTACTGCCGTTGCTGCTGTTGCTACAAAAGGTTTAAGGCTGATGGTGCTGTTGCTGCTGCTGCTGCTGCTGCTGCTGCTGCTACTACTACTACTACTACTACTACTACACTACTACCACTACTGCTGCTACTACTACTACTTCTACTACTACTACTACTACTGCTGCTGCTGTTGCCACTGCTGCTACTTCTTCTTTTAAACTGTTGCTGTTACTATCACTGCTGTCGCTGCTGCTGCTGCTACTTCAACAACTACCACCAACGGTGGAGCTCATAACTGGGACTGTGTGTGCTCAGGCCGAACAGAAGAAGTACAGCGGAGGACACAAGAGCGTGTTTGTGCCGTACGTGAAGGCCATGGAGGCCCACAGAAAGTTCCTCAAGAAGCAGAACCGAGCCAGAGTGCCCGTCCTCGATGACGAGAAAGAAATGACCGTGAGTTCTTTGTCCTCGTCGTCAGTGTTGCCGTCGTTGTCTCTGTCGTTGTTGTCCTCTTTCGTCATCTTTTTTTCTTCTTTTCCTTCTTGCTGTTGTTATTCTTATTCTTCTTTCTTTCTTCTTCTTTCCTCGCCTTACCTTGTCTTTTCCTTCTTGCTGTTGTTATTCTTATTCTTCTTTCTTTCTTCTTCTTTCCTCGCCTTACCTTGTTGTTGTTGTTGTTTGTTTTTGTTGTTGTTGTTGTTCTTCTTCTTCTTTCTCCTCCTCCTCCTCCGCTTCCTTCTCCTCCTCTAGTTCTTTTTCCTCTTCTTCTTTTTCTTCTTCTTCTTCTTCGTCTTCTTCTTCTTCTTTCTTTCTTTTCTTCTTCTCCTCCTCCCCCATCTAGTCCTCCTTCTCCTCCTCCTCTTCCTTCCTCCTTCTTCTCCTCCTCCGCCTCCTCTTCTTCCTCCACCTCCTCTTACTAATTCTTCTTCTGCGCTTATAGTTGTCCTTCTCGTCGTCGTCGTTCTTGTTATCATACTTTTCACGAGTGATGCTATTCAAGCTGATGTCAAAATTGCCTTTAATTAGTAAAGACAAGGATGACGACGCTGAGGTTGACGGAATAATCGTAAAGATGATAACGGTAATGGTTATGCTGATTAGGGAGAGGATTTCATTTATCAGTTTACCTCTGTTATTTTCGTGCATTGTGGTTTCCCTCAGCTGAAGCGGTCTTTGGAAAGGTGCAGGAGCAAACTGGACGAGTACCGCCTTCAGGGACTGAAACTGGTAGGCCTACGTGTACTGTGGTTTGCGTTGGTCTGTTCCCTGTGTCTATGCGTGCGTGTTGGATAGGCAGAGGGAAGTCGGAGGCGAGACGAGGGGAAGCGTTTTAGGCAGGGACAAAGTGTGTATGAATGAGAGAGAGAGAGAGAGAGAGAGAGAGAGAGAGAGAGAGAGAGAGTGTGTGTGTGTGTGTGTGTGTGTGTGTGTGTGTGTGTGTGTGTTGTGTGTATGTGTGTGTGTGTGTGTGTCACAAACATTTGACAAGGGCTGAGAAGTCAACTTCAGGTTGTTGAGAATGTTTGCTGTTAAAATGTGTGTGTGTGTGTGTGTGTGTGTGTGTGTGTGTGTGTGTTGTGTGTTGTGTGTGTGTGTCTGTGTGTGTGTGTGTGTGTGTGTGTGTCTGTGTCTGTGTGTGTGTGTGTGTGTCTGTGTGTGTCTGTGTGTGTCTGTGTGTGTGTGTGTGTGTGTCTGTCTGTGTGTGTGTAATGGAGAGAATGGACGGGACTGTGTTCCCTTTGTGTGCCTTTATGATTGTTTCCCTTTCGTTTGATCGTCAATTCCATTTGTTTTCTTCTCTCTCTCTCTCTCTCTCTCTCTCTCTCTCTCTCTCTCTCTCTCTCTCTCTCTCTCTCTTTCTCTTGTTGGGGATGGGGCAAACGGGAAGGGTGTTGTAAATACAGGATCCGGAGGTGGGGTGGGGTGGAATTGGTTTATTTTTTTTGGTTGGTAGTCCTGGTTTTTTGTGTGTTTAAAAAAAAAATTTTTGCTTGGACTATACGATGAGATTCAGGAACTTACATTTCGTCTTGTCAATCTTTCATTCATTCATTCATTTCTTCGTTCGTTCGTTCGTTCGTTTCATTCATTCATTCTTCATTCTGTGTTTCATTCATTCCTTATTCCCATCCTTCCTTCCTTCTTTCCTTCCTTCCTTGCTTCCCTCCTAACCTCATTAGATCATTCATTCATTCATTCATTCATTCATTCATTCATTCGTTCATTCATTCATTCATTCATTCATTCATTCATTCATTCATCCTTTCATTTTTTAACCCATTTGAAGAAAGCCTACTGCCTGTGTGGAGGTGGTGATTTGTATTTCCCTGACAGAACTTTTTCTTGTCTATGTGATGATGTGGTAGGCTATGCTGTAATGATAGCGACACTGAACTGTGGCTTTGTATTTATGAGCGAAATGAAACTGAAATGTGGCTGTGTGGTTATAGCTAAACTGAAATCGAAATGTGTGTGTATTGCTCTAATTAATGATAATGATAATGGATATTTATGTAATAATGGATAATACTAATAATGAAAGTGATTATAATAATGATAACAATAATGATGATGATAATAATAATAACGATGATAATAATAAGAAAAATGATAATAAAATAATATAATAATAATAATAATAATAATAATAATAATAATATGATAGTAATAATGATAACAATAATAATAATGGATAACTACATAGCACATTATCCAGAAAACTGCTCCAAGTTCTTTTTAGTGATTTAAATGATGATATGATGATGATGATAGTGATGATGATGATGATGATGATGATAAAAATGATGATGTTTGAAACTGACACGCGGCTGTGTTGGTTTAATTTAACTGAAAGTGAAACATAGCTGTGTAACTTTTCCTGAAATGAAAATGTAATTTGGCTGTGTGGTTGCAATGACACTGGGACGGCAATGCGGGTGTGTGGCTGTAGTCACAGTGAAACTGACACGTGGCTGTGTGGTTGTGATGACACTGGGACGGCAGTGTGGGTGTGTGGTTGTAATGACACTGGGACGGCAATGCGGGTGTGTGGCTGTAGTCACAGTGAAACTGACACGTGGCTGTGTGGTTGTGATGACACTGGGACGGCAGTGTGGGTGTGTGGCTGTAATGACACTGGGACGGCAGTGTGGGTGTGTGGCTGTAATGACACTGGGACGGCAGTGTGGGTGTGTGGCTGTAATGACACTGGGACGGCAGTGTGGGTGTGTGGCTGTAATGACACTGGGACGGCAGTGTGGGTGTGTGGTTGTGATGACACTGGGACGGCAGTGTGGGTGTGTGGTTGTAATGACACTGGGACGGCAGTGCGGGCGTGTGGCTGTGTGGTTGTAATGACACTGGGACGGCAATGTGGGCGTGTGGCTGTAGTCACAGTGAAACTGACACATGGCTGTGTGGTTGTGATGACACTGGGACGGCAGTGTGGGCGTGTGGTTGTAGTCACAGTGAAACTGACACATGGCTGTGTGGTTGTAATGACACTGGGACGCCAGTGCGGGTGTGTGGCTGTAGTCACAGTGAAACTGACACGTGGCTGTGTGGTTGTAATGACACTGGGACGGCAATGTGGGCGTGTGGCTGTAGTCACAGTGAAACTGACACATGGCTGTGTGGTTGTGATGACACTGGGACGGCAGTGTGGGCGTGTGGCTGTAGTCACAGTGAAACTGACACATGGCTGTGTGGTTGTAATGATACTGGGACGCCAGTGCGGGTGTGTGGCTGTAGTCACAGTGAAACTGACACGTGGCTGTGTGGTTGTAATGACACTGGGACGGCAATGCGGGTGTGTGGCTGTAGTCACAGTGAAACTTACACGTGGCTGTGTGGTTGCAATGACACTGGGACGGCAATACGGGTGTATGGCTGTAGTCACGGTGAAACTGACACGTGGCTGTGTGCTGACCATTCAGGCACTGCTGGAGGAGAGGAGATGTTACTGTTACATCGTAGCACGGCTGAGCGCTGTCAGTACCACACATTACTACCACCACGACAGGGTGAGGCCACGCTGTGTGTGTGTGAGTGTGTGTGTGTGTGTGTGTGGTGTGTGGGGGGTGTGTGTGTGTGTGTGTGTCCCCGTGTGTGTTGTCGTCAGTTTAATGTCCTTCCACTATAGGGATTCAGACAGTTTAATGTGTGGGTGAATGAAGTATGTAAATGATTGAGTGTATTTATACGTTAATGATATAATATGACATCCTCCCCTCCACACCTCCCCCACCCCCACCTATCCCTCTTCCATTCAATCAAAACAAATGTAATTAAGTAAAGATAAGATCTAAAGATAAAGACCAATTGAATTACTTAACAAACATTTGCAAACTGACTCAAGAACACGAGAACTGTTTAAAATACATGGTAAAGGTAAGGAAGTCGATCCATCAGTGTAACCATCAATACCCGAATTTGTAAAGAGTTCTCTTGCTCTTGGGCATTGAATTAGTAAATGACTGATACTTAAGGTCTCCCCACACATACATTTAACGTTATGACAATATTTTGTTTTCAGTGCGTTCAAACGAAATCTATGGATTAAGCTTTCAATCTCCCAAGACGAGAAAGAG
>CM031595.1:88321800-88326800 GCA_018398815.1 Conus ventricosus | reverse complement strand
AGACACCACTGAGGTCAGTACCACCAGTCATACACACAGACACCACTGAGGTCAGTATAACCAGTCATACACACAGTCACCACTGAGGTCAGTACCACCAGTCATACACACAGACACCACTGAGGTCAGTACCACCAGTCATACACACAGACACCACTGAGGTCAGTATAACCAGTCATACACATAGACACCACTGAGGTCAGTACCACCAGTCATACACATAGACACCACTGAGGTCAGTACCACCAGTTATACACACAGACACCACTGAGGTCAGTACCACCAGTCATACACATAGACACCACTGAGGTCAGTACCACCAGTCATACACACAGACACCACTGAGGTCAGTACCACCGTCATACACATAGACACCACTGAGGTCAGTACCACCAGTCATACACACAGACACCACTGAGGTCAGTACCACCAGTCATACACACAGTCACCACTGAGGTCAGTACCACCAGTCATACACACAGACACCACTGAGGTCAGTATAACCAGTCATACACACAGACACCACTGAGGTCAGTACCACCAGTCAAACACACAGACACCACTGAGGTCAGTACCAC
Source organism: Conus ventricosus (assembly GCA_018398815.1). Taxonomy (NCBI): domain Eukaryota; kingdom Metazoa; phylum Mollusca; class Gastropoda; order Neogastropoda; family Conidae; genus Conus; species Conus ventricosus. The sequence continues at coordinate 88,326,222 of CM031595.1, read as the reverse complement.
CAGTCATACACACAGACACCACTGAGGTCAGTACCACCAGTCATACACACAGACACCACTGAGGTCAGTATAACCAGTCATGCACACAGACACCACTGAGGTCAGTATAACCAGTCATACACATAGACACCACTGAGGTCAGTATAACCAGTCATACACACAGACACCACTGAGGTCAGTATAACCAGTCATACACACAGTCACCACTGAGGTCAACCACCAGTCATACACACAGTCACCACTGAGGTCAGTACCAACATACACACAGACACCACTGAGGTCAGTACCACCAGTCATACACACAGTCACCACTGAGGTCAGTATAACCAGTCATACACACAGACACCACTGAGGTCAGTGTCACCCGTCATACACATAGACATCACTGAGGTCAGTACCAACATACACACAGACACCACTGAGGTCAGTACCACCAGTCATACACACAGACACCACTGAGGTCAGTATAACCAGTCATACACACAGTCACCACTGAGGTCAGTACCACCAGTCATACACACAGTCACCACTGAGGTCAGTACCACCAGTCATACACACAGACACCACTGAGGTCAGTATCACCAGTCATACACACAGACACCACTGAGGTCAGTACCACCAGTCATACACACAGACACCACTGAGGTCAGTACCACCAGTCATACACACAGACACCACTGATGTCAGTACCACCAGTCATACACACAGTCACCACTGAGGTCAGTACCACCAGTCATACACACAGACATCACTGAGGTCAGTACCACCAGTCATACACACAGACACCACTGAGGTCAGTACCACCAGTCATACACACAGTCACCACTGAGGTCAGTACCACCAGTCATACACACAGACACCACTGAGGTCAGTATAACCAGTCATACACACAGACACCACTGAGGTCAGTATAACCAGTCATACACACAGACACCACTGAGGTCAGTACCACCAGTCATACACACAGACATCACTGAGGTCAGTACCACCAGTCATACACACAGACACCACTGAGGTCAGTATAACCAGTCATACACACAGACACCACTGAGGTCAGTATAACCAGTCATACACACAGACACCACTGAGGTCAGTACCACCAGTCATACACACAGACATCACTGAGGTCAGTACCACCAGTCATACACACAGACATCACTGAGGTCAGTACCACCAGTCATACACACAGACACCACTGACGTTAGTGCCATTAATCATGCACACAGACACCACTGACGTTAGTGCCATCAGTCATGCACACAGACACCACTGACGTTAGTGCCATCAGTCATGCACACAGACACCACTGACGTTAGTGCCATCAGTCATGCACACAGACACCACTGACGTTAGTGCCATCAGTCATGCACACAGACACCACTGACGTTAGTGCCATCAGTCATGCACACAGACACCACTGACGTTAGTGCCATCAGTCATGCACACAGACACCACTGACGTTAGTGCCATCAGTCATGCACACAGACACCACTGACGTTAGTGCCATCAGTCATGCACACAGACACCACTGACGTTAGTGCCATCAGTCATGCACACAGACACCACTGACGTAAGTGCCATCAGTCATGCACACAGACACCACTGACGTTAGTGCCATCAGTCATGCACACAGACACCACTGACGTAAGTGCCATCAGTCATGCACACAGACACCACTGACGTTAGTGCCATCAGTCATGCACACAGAGTCACGAAGGTCAGTGCCACCACTCACACCCCCATACACTCTGAAATTAGTGTCAACCGTCGTACACGCGGACACCTCTGGATTCGTTCGTCCCAATACAAAAGCTACAGTTTTGTTATCTCACGCTTGAACAGAAAGGGCGTTTACTCCCTGTAGCTTTTTGTTGTTGTTGTTAACTTCTTATAGTTTTTCTCTTTATTTCTTTACTTGTTAGCTCCACCAGTGAGTTCATTGTTTCAGCTGCGTCCGCTGGTTGCTTTGTTTGCCAGTCTGTCAACAGGATTACCTAAAAACGGTGGAGTCGGTTTTAACGAAACCTGGTACCGGGGCTTCGGATTACCGGCGCGCCCACGATATTTTTGCGTGAAATTCTGGAAAGGCGTGTCACCTGGCATGCACGAGCGCCAGCGTGTCGCGCGCCTGATGCCCGAGGTGGAACTGGTCATCTCTCCCTCTCTCACTCGATCTTGCATTACAGCAAACGTCGGCAAGTCGTGCCTGTTCGCGCCACTATCGTTAATTCCAAGGTTTAAGTGATCAGCTTTCGGTCAATTTAGAATCTATCGTGTCCAGAGGAAGAAGAGTGGCGTCCCTTTGCGCTACTGCCAATGTTGGTTTCCTATACGCCGCGTTCATTGTACCGTATGGTCAGGAGAAAGAAAATACCACTGAACATGAAGCTTAAAGTGGCAGAAACACAAAAGGATCAAAAGAGCTTGAACAAGATTTTTTAAGCAACTAAAACAGTAAACATTTTGAACATATTCCTTCCTTAGACCGCATTCAAGGCGCGGATCAAGATCAAAGAGTGGACCCCGGATGTTGGCAGGGCTCTTCGCTCTCCCATACATCATCGTTACATTTTTTTCCCTTTTTTTAAAACTCTTTCTTTCCTTCTTTCTTCTTTTTTCGTTATTGATTCATTTCTTTTTTATTACGCAGTCGTACGTTCGTTCGTGAATCCAATCTTTGATTTCTTCTTTCATTCCATCTTTTCCTGCCTGGTGACCTTGGAGACAGATACCGTCAGAGGGCGAAGAGTTTCAGCGAGCTGAACGGGGAGGCGAGGGCCCTGGCAGAGATGGGCGGGTGGCCCCCCGACCTGTACAATGTACCCGGCACCCAGAGCAGGCCCCGCTCCCTGCATGAGGCCTCCTTCTTCACCGCCTCCAACCTGCCCCAGGTGTGTGTGTGTGTGTGTGTGTGCGCGTGTGCGTGTGCGTGCGTGCGTGTGTGTGTGTGTGTGTGTGTGTGTGTGTGTGTGTGTGTGTGTGTGTGTGTGTGTGTGTGTGCGTTGTGTGTGTTGTATTGTGAGTATGAGTATGTGCTGTATTTTGTATTATGGTATGTGTGTGTGTGTGTGTTCTTCAATTTAACGTCTATCCACGTTAAGTGATATTAGACAATGTTAGAGGGAAAGGGGAGAGGGGTAGACGTATTAAGTAATATATTCAAAGGCTTTGAAGAAAAAGAGCAACAGCAACAATAAAATAAGACAACTATGAGCTAACAAAGAACTACTGATCAAAACACTCAACATCGGCTCCAGTTTACAGAACAGAATAAATAGGACTTTGATGTAATGAAACTGCAATTTTACACATCACTGATAAATCTGATACAACTTGATCCAGAGAACATTTAGGTAGGGATGGTAGGTAAGGTTTTAAGTGCTCACATTGAAAAAGGATGTGATTATTTGTAATTTTTCCGCCACAAAGGCATGTTATGTTCTTACAAAACTTTGTCTTAAAAGCATTCAATTTGATCTTATAAATCAAAGAAATTATAATCCGTGAATATGGTAAGCTACATTGATGAGATGGATTAAGTGTGTCAATGTTTATTAGCTGGCGTGAGTGAGTATCTAGAAAACATCCAGAACTTTTTAGTTTTTTTCTAAAATGTTTCCAGCACGCATTTTCTAATAGACTGTATCCCTCATGGACAGACAATGGAATACTGACACATTCTGACCCGCTTGTATTTCTTGCTCCCCGCTTTGCTGCTCTGTCGACCCTCTCATTAAACTGAATACCACAGTGAGAAGGAACCCAACAGAAAGAGATACTCGTACCCCTTATAACCAAAAAATGTATTAATTCATGAATGTCCGTAATTAAATCTTTTCTTATTGTTGTTGATTTGCTGAGGGCAAAGTGTGTGTGTGTGTGTGTGTGTGTGTGTGTGTGTGTGTGTGTGTGTGTGTGTGTTAGTTTATATAAAGTCTTTTCATCGTGTCGATGATGTTAGACTCCAGCATCAAAAACAGCAAAACTTTGTTAATTCTTTAACATCATCCAAAAAAATTAAAACGGGGAAAAAAAAAGAAGAAGCAGAAAGAAGAGAGACAGAGACAGAGGAGAGAGAGGGAGAGAAAGAGAGGAGAGAGAGAGAGAGAGAGAGAGAGAGAGAGAGAGAGAGAGAGAGAGAGAGAGGCAGACAGAGACAGACAGACAGACAGACAGAGAGTTACAAGAAACGAGCAATAGGATTACATAACAAATAACTAGCTAATCCAAATATTGAAAGACTGAAAAGATTAAACTGATCCCAAAATAACTTAACATTAGAAACAGGCAAAATACATTCTACGACTTCCGGAGGTATGAAAGTTTTCATTGAAGCACATTTTACCAGTATATGCTCAATTGTCAGTTCTGCCGAGCAGACACACTCAATGTCTTTACAGTACTGTGTGTGTGTTGTCTATT
>CM031595.1:88299300-88316800 GCA_018398815.1 Conus ventricosus | reverse complement strand
TATGTCCCGTCACCCCAGCATGCCTCGGAGTGGGCCTCCTGCGCACACGCTGCCCATGCCCGCTCGTGCGCCGTCACAGAGCCGCTTCCTTGGCAGAGGGCCCCCGGTCAACGCTCCCCCTCCTCCTGCTTATCCGCCCCCTTCCGTCCCTCCCCGCCCTCCTCCTCAAGCATCGTCCTTCTTGTCATCCCAGCACAACGTTGTTGTCCAGAGCCAGTCGTCCCCGGACCAGTCGGCGGCCTCCTCTCTCCAGGTGACCTCCGACACCGAACACTATCAGACCTCGGACCCACCGGCCCCTCCCCCTCCACCCCCTCCTCCTCCACCCCCTCTTCCTCCCACTTCTGGGTGAGTATGTGCTGGGAGGAGTTGGGGGGGGGGGGGGGGGGGAGGAGAGACCAGACTAATGCCTGCGCAATGTCTGAGTAGCTCAGATGTAGAAAACATGGGACACACTCTGAAGGAGACATGGACATGGAACACAGCGTGTGCTTCAACGTTAAGTCAACAGCATAACTTTTTCTGTGTAAGCCTACGGTATTTGACTGCGATGCCATTCGTGTCTGTGGGAGTGCATTAACCTCTCGTGTACAAATTGTTTTTTTAAGTGTATTTATGATAAGATTCTATATTCTGAATAGTTATAAGCAGAAAAGAAGAAGAAGAAATGAAACACAATAAAAGGGGAGGGAGAGAAAAATGAGAAAAAAGGGACAGACATAGGAAAATGTGAGCAATGGACGTGATTCATGATTACCACTTATTAACTGATGTGCGTTGTGTTAAAACAAAAACAAAAAACGCCCTGTCTATAGTTTACATCCAGTCATTTTACGTCTGTGATTTGTTTTGTTTTATCCACAACCGTTTTGTCCAGCAGGCTGGAAAACATGCATGTGAACTGAGTGAACTTGATGTGATAATAGATTGTTCCGGTGGAGGAAGGGGGGGGGGGGGGCAGAGGGAAGGCTGTCTTTATTATTAGGATAAGTATCGAAATGTCACAAAATTTGATGGATTATTTTGGCCCTGCCTTTAGTTTACTGCTACTACATCGCAAATGGTTCTTTTGTTTCCTCCTGTTTATCTGAAACCATTTAACCATTTGACAGATGTGAGTAGAACTTGAAAATGGATGCAGAAATATTTATTTATTTTCTACAAGACAGACAGAAAACGGAATATCTTGCTTGCTTTACACAATCTGATCTTGATCGTTAATTGTTAATTTTTATCTCGTTGATATTGTTTCCACTGGCTTATTTCCGCTAACTTCAAAACATTCATATTGTTTTAGTGATTAATCATCATCGTCAAGACTATTTTCAATTTGTCTTTAGTATTGTTATTGTTATATTTGTTACTGTTTTTGTTGTTGTACTGTTTTTCCTAGTGGTAGGACAATAATTGCAGTGGCAGTCGCAGCAGCAGCACAATGATTGTAGCAGTGCTCAGTGAGGTCTGCAGGTGCTGATTCTCTGAGACATTAACTTACAAATCAGTGGCTCGGTTGACGTGTATAGTATGGTTTTTCACGTAGCCTAAATGTTTAAAACGGAATTAAACAAGAGAAGGAAGCTCACTCGACAAAACATAAAATTATATTATCGATGAAGGTGGAGGGGGATAGGGGTCGTTAGATTGGGCTATTGTTATTTAAAACTATCTTTATCACTGTCGGCATCATGTCTGTCTCTGCCATCAACAGGAGCAGCAACAACAGCACTAATCTTGAATTAAGTAATTGTAGCAGCAGCAGCAGCCATGCAGTTGTAGTACAGGCTGCTGTGGTCGTTTTTTATCGTTTCTGTTCACAAAAACCAAAAAGCATACTGACGTATGACGTAGTTGCCATACAGGAAAATGTTCGTCAGCGAAGTGTATACAGGTCCCAGTAACCAAGGAACCCCACCTTTCAAATGCTGATGTTGTTGACTGACAACAATAATTATCGTGTTCTTGTTGCGGTTGTTGACTCCTATCTCTCATATTAATGTAGTTGTTATCATTGACATCAGTAAGCAAGGTGGTGTCGTTGGTGTTAATGTTATTGCCTCCTAATTGTCATGTTGGCGACTCATATCATGGTGCTGTCGTTTTTCTTGTTGTCGACTTCTGTCTATCGTGATGTTGTTGTTGTTGTTAGATTTTGTTTTTAGTTTCAGTTTGTTCTTGTTGTTGTTGTTGTTGTTTTGGGAGGTTAACTTGTGTCAATCAGGATTTTCTTTTATTCTTATCATTTAGTGATTGTTGCTGACTCTTCTATCTTGTTGTTGTTGTTGTTGTTGTTGTTGATTCCTGTCAAGTGATTCCCTTCATCATGATTCTGTGGTCGTTTTCGTTGACTCCTATCTACAATGTTACTGCTGTCGTTGTTGTTGCTGTTGTTGTTAATGGTACCCTTAAATCATGATGTTGTGGTTGTTCTTGTTTTTGACCTATGAATCACGATGTTGTTGTTGTTGCTGTTGACCTATGAATCATGAAGTTGTTGTTGCTGACCTATGAATCATGATGTTGTTGTTGCTAACCTATGAATCATGATGTTGCTGTTGTTGTTGACCTACGAATCATAATCTTGTTGTTGTTGTTGCTGACCTATGAATCATGATGTTGTTGCTGACCTATAAATCATGATGTTGTTGCTGACCTACGAATCATGATGTTGTCGTTGTTGTTGCTGATCTATGAATCATGGTATTGTTGTTGCTGTTGCATCCCCAGTACGGACGGTCCCTTCTCCAACGTGACTCTGAGGAAAACGAAGACGAACGATCGATCAGCGCCCAGAATACAGTGAATGAAATCAGCACTGATCAATATAGTCATCAGACTGGGGCCCAGCCGCTATCTCAGTCTGGTCTTTACTTCCGTCGGAAATGTCCTCCTTTCTGCCACTCTCTTTGGCACTCTGCAGCTCATGTATCTTTCTTTACCGTCGTTTTATGATTTTTCTTTATTTTGTAATTATCATTAAATCTGCAGCTCATGTATCTGTTTTTGCCGTCGCTTTATTTTTATTTTAGTTTTATTTTTTTTACTTATCATTAACCTGCAGCTTATGTATCTTTCTTTACCGTCGTTTTATGGTCTTTTTTTTATTTTTGTAATTATCATTAATCTGCAGCTCATGTATCTTTCTTTACCCGTCGTTTTGTGGATTTTTGTTGTTGTTGTTGTTGTTATCATCATTAAACTGCAGTTCATTTATCTTTCTTTGCCGTCGTTTTGTGGTGTTTTTATTGTAATTGTTGTTCTAGCTTCGTAGCCCAGAGACATGGCTCACTGCTACGAAGTATCAACACACTTTTTTGTGTTTTTATTCCTTCAGGTACGATTCACGTATCTCGTGCTAGTGACACTGTTGTAATTTGATAGCTAGCTTGTGAGGTAATGTCAACTGGGATGGGACAGGTGCTATCCATTCTGCTATGGTATTTGCCGACAGATTATCTTTTTTCTTTGTCTTTTGTTTTGTTTTTGTGGTTCTGTAATATTCTTTAGACTGATTTTTATCATGTGTTTCTATACTCCTAAGTTAATGAAATTAGTGGAGTGGCACACACACACGCGCACACACACACACACACACACACACACACACACACACACACACACACACACACACACACACACACACACTCGCTCACTCACTCACTCACACACACACACACTCCCGCAGAGTCCATTTTTATTAATCTTAAAGAAACCAGTTATGAAGCCACTATATCATTTGTCTGGGGTTGTCTTTTTTTTTATAACGGGGCTTTGTGAAGCGTTATGTTGCTGTTTGAAGTGTTTTTGTTCATTTGCTTGTTTCTTGGCATTGAGGGATCCCTGATGTGCTCATTTGAAACATTGCCAGTCCAAGAATATACTGGTCGATATGGGAGATCTTCTGAAGCAGACACTTTCTAGTGGGGCCAGATAAACTGACTGACGTGACATGTTAGAAATAGTCAACGTGCAATGCTACATAGTTTTTGGTTTACTGACCCCTCAACTTAAACTGACTGATGTCACTTCTAAGTGTTTATCATGTTGCAGTTTGGCATGATTTTCAAATGGTCACTCCGCCCCACTCCTACCCCTCATCCCTTCCCTTCCCTCTCACCCCCATGGCCTTCTAAATCTAAATAAATAAAATTGCTGAACTCAGGATTTTCGAAGCAATTTTTGCTGTCTGACATACCCAAGCAAGCTAATAATCCCCAAGTAAACTGACTGAAATTCAGAACTTATACAACATTTGTATGCCGTTTAGAACACTCGTCGAATCATGACTGACACAGCAGTCATCAATGCCCTCTTGAACACTTTCCAAGTTAGAAATGCATACAGCAGAGTCATCGATACCCTCTGGAATACTTCCCAATGCTATTGCTCACGGAGTAGAGTCATTAGCACTTCTGCAGCACTTTCCACGGTAATAGGCATAGAGCATAGTCATTAATGCCTTTGTGAACACTTTCCAAGTTATAAGATATAGAGCATGGTGATGAATGTTCTCTGGAACACTTTCCTGGTTATTACGTACACAGCATAGTCATTAATGCCTCCGAGAAGAATTTCCGAATTATCATGGGCAGAACAGAGCCATTAATGCCGTCTGAAATATTTTTTTTAAATTATCAAATACAAATTATAGTCATTAATGTCTTCGGGAACACTTTCCAAATTGTAACGTATAAAGCAGGGTCATTAACGCCGTCATTAACTTTTAACAAATTATTATGCAGAGAGCACAGTCATTAATGCCCACTAGAATACCTTACGAATTATCACATACAGAGGACAGGCATTAATGTTCTTTAGAACACTTCCAAATTATTGTATACATAGCACAGGCATTAATGTCCCTCTCGAATACTTCCAAATTATTTCGTACCGGGCTAAGGCATTAACGTCCCTCTCGAATACTTCCAAATTATTACGTACCGGGCTAAGACATTAATGTCCCTCTCGAATACTTCCAAATTATTACGTACCGGGCTAAGGCATTAGTGGCCTCTGGAACAACTTTCAGTATATTACCCACAGAATACAATCATTTATGCCCTTTAGAACACTTTCCCATTTATTATGTACAGAGCACGTTCATTAATACTCTCTTGAACACTTTCCAGTGTTTTACGTACACAGCAGAGGCCTTTATGCTCCGCGGAATGCTTTTCAAGTTATTACAAACAGAGCACAGTCCTCGGTGCCCTTTGAAACTCTTTCCAAGTTATAACGTAAACTGCATGGTTATTAATGCTCTCTGGAGTACTTTCCAACTTAATAACTTAACGGATACACCTGATTCATTCATGCCCTTGGGTTGTTTCTAAGTTATGTACTTGACTGGACTTAGTCCTCTTCGTTCCGATTGGAACACAGGGCCCGCACTGCAAATCTCCATGGGACTTGGTCCTCTTCGTTCCGATTGGAACACAGGGCCCGCACTGCAAATCTCCATCTCGCTCTGTCTTGGGCTGTTCTCTTGGCTTCACTCAAGTTTTGAACAGTGTGTCATTAATGCTCTCTGGGACACTTTCTGGGTGATAAGGTAACCAGTAGTTGTCAAGTTACTGACTCCAGAATAGACAAACTGATGAACAATATCTACAAAAGTCTTCAAGTCACTCTGGAAATGTTGTCCATTCATTTATTTCCCCAAAACAAACTAACTACAACATTGTAACTTGTTTGGCAATTTCCAGTGCACCGTGAAAGACTTTCCCCAAAGTAAATTGATGAAAACCGAATCTGTTACGGCAATCTCCGATGTGCTTTGGAGCTTCCTCTTATTTCATGACCCAAAGTAAATTGACGAAACGTCAGGGCTTATTTATAGCAGTCACAATTGCAGTTTGGAACATTTTCTTGCGCATGACCCCCAAACTAAACTCTTTGAAAATTAGGACATGCAGCAGTCTCTAATGGAACATCTTCAATCTCAAGGCCCCAAAATAACCTGACATAAAATCAGGATTTTACTACAGTCTTGGATGTATTTTGGAATGTTTTCTACATCATGACCCCAAAGCAAATGACGAACAGTCAAGGTTTATGCAGCAGTTTCCAGTGCACGTTGGGACATTTTCCAGTGCAGGACCCCAAATTAAGCTGTATAAAGATCGGGACTTCAACAGCAGTCTCCAATGCACTTAAGGACATTCTGCAGTTCGTGACCCCAAAGTAAACTGACATTAATTCAGGGCTCACACGGCTATCTCCGACGTTTTAAAGAAGAATGCAAAGTAAACTGACAAACTCAGCACTTGTATAGCAGTTTCCGATGCACTATGAACATTTTTCCATCCATTATCTCAAAATAACCAGACGAAATCTTGGTACGCATTCAGCGGTTCTCTGTGTACTTTGAAGCATTTTGGAGTTCATATACAGTTTGTGTTACCGACATTAAAAAGAAATGACGACCAATCAGGACTGAACACACGGACCGACAGTGGTAATGGCTGACATGAAGTCATGGTAACTAACACAAACATTACTATCATGACGTCATGTCGACCGACATTACGTCATGTTGACTGATTTTTAGTCATGGTGACGAGCATAAACAGTCCTGGTGTCTGAAAATACGCCATATGTTTGATAAGAAGTCATGATCAGTAGCAAGTCACTGTAATCTACATCAAGTCATGGTGACCAACTTCAAATCATGGTGAATGATACAATGCTGACCGACACAAAATAATTATGACCGACATAAACTGCCTTTGTGACCGACACAAGCTTGGCCCATTCTCCAGCTGTTTTAGCAGCGCTGTGAATTCTCTCATTGTGCAGCACAAATTGGATTTTTTTTTTTTTTTTTTTTTGCTTACGTTTGTTTTTGGTAATTTCAAATTGCTCGGAACGTGTTTGTTTTGTTTGCTTTTGATGATTTTACATTGCCCGGAACGTGTTGCTTCCGTTCGTTTTTGGTAATTTTAATATGCACGGAACATTTATCTCACATGGACAGGTGAGACCCTTTATGACACGACTCTCATTTTAACGACAATTCTGTCATTTTAACGATTGTTGGTTGTTTCGTCGTTCTCCAAATACCGCCCCTTTTATTCTTTTTCTCTGTCTCATAACAATGTGGAATATCGGAAGGAAATAAAATCGCTACGATTAGATTGCATAACAGTTACAATATACTCTTGTTTTATTGCTTAATTGTTAAAATGCTGTATATGAGAATCGATTACATTCTGCTCTTGCGTGCATTTTCAACACTCCGTAACGTGAGATTTTCAAATGACAAAAAGCAGCTTCATCGGGTATGATGGCTCAACTGTGTTCTTTTGTCCCTTTGTGGGTCTTTATTTCTTTGTGAAATGGGCTTGCTGTGCTGTGTTTCATTCTTTTGTTGTTGTTTTCTTTTCAATAATCTGAAAATGAAAGCAGAGCTTTCAGTAGCTACCGAAAGCGAACTATCTCTCTCTGATCGTGACAAGAATCTGTGATTATGTTCATGTATTTACAAACACGTTTTTGACTCTGTTTTAATGGCATTTCAACACATTCGAAGCTCATGATTAACAGCCCGGATGCAACGTAGCTTTCTATTCTCCTCCACCACTGGAGGTGTGTGTGTGTGTGTGTGTGTGTGTGAATGAATATACTTTTTATGCACATCTGAAGTAAATTTACTTCTATCCCCGTCTGAGATATATCCCCAACATTCCACGCCGTAACAAAGTAAAAAAAAAACCACACACACAACTATATTGCCGTAGACCACTGAAGAGGCGTATTAACATGTCATGATTAGCTGCTTACGACTAACTGACCACTTGTCTCCATTCTGAAATGTTTAGAGTAGGGAGAGAGAGAGGGAGCATAGGGTGGGAGGAAGAAGGATGGGAGTAAGGGGGGGCGAGGCAATCGACTTTATATTTATCAAATACATTACTGTTCGAGCAAGACGGATAAACAGCCAGCAGACATTAATGTGGCAAGTTCAGGATCGGGGTCCGGAACTATACTGACTTCCATAAAAAACGCGAAAACAAAACAAGCTGAAGGTTGGGGGTGAATTTTATTGGTCACAATTGTACAGAGTGGAAGCGAGAATTCAACGTGATTTGATTCATTACACCGGTAATGTGTGAAAATGTCATCAGCAATATGTCTTTGTGTGGAAAATCCAAGGTCACGTGACAAACCAGCTTGAAGACCTAATACCGTGTGTGGCCACCATTTGCGTTGACAACTGCTTGACACCTGCGGCTCATTGAGTGGACCAGGTGGTTGATCGCCCCCTTGGCACACCAGCCCACACATGGACGATGGCCTGGTGAAGTTGAGCCGCTGTTGCTGGTCGTGGACTCAGGAGGTCCAACCGTCTGCCAAGTTCATCCCAAAAATGTTCTATTGGGTTTAAATCGGGACTGAGGGCTGGCCAGGGCAGCACATTGACGTTGGTATGCTGAAGAAATTGCTGGGTGGCCCTGGCGGTGGGTGGTCTTGCATTGTCCTGTTGGAATGTCCAGTTTGGGTGTTTGCGCAAAAAAAGGAACGACATGGGGTCTGAGCACCTGGTTGATGTAGCGCTGTGCATTGACACCCTGTCCGCGACCAGGACCAATATTCTGAAAGATGACTGGTCCTGTGGCGTGGTTAATGCCAATTGCACCCCATATCATAACGTTTGGGCCCCCCAGGGGTTCCGCTCTACCAAATGGGAGTCAGCATAGCGTTCACCAGGTCGACGCCATATTCTGGCACGACCGTCAGCCATGTCAATACAAAAACGGCTCTCATTTGAGAACAGTATGCGTCCCCACTACTGCCTGCCCCAGTTGATTCGGGCTTGTGCCCACTGCAGCCTGTCCTGCCGGTGTCTTGGTGTCGGTACCGGACCTCTGTGAGGACGCCTACATGCCAGCCCGTTCTCCTGAAGACGCTGCCGCACAGTGTTGAGGCTGATTCGTTGCTGGAGATTCCCAGGCACCTGTCGAGCAGTGTTAGCGGCTGTTTGCCGCCTGTCCCGCAGATGGGTTCGAACAAGATGGCGATCCTCTCTTGGTGTGGTGACCCGAGGACGGCCTGGCCGGGGACGATCATCAGTGGTACCAGTGACTCGCATGCGGTGCTGCAGACGATAGATGGTTGAGATGTGGACGTTAAAGATGTTGGCGACCTGCCTGGCATCCACACCAGCCTCCAGATGGCCTAGGGCACGATTGCGTTCCTCTGCTCGTAGTCTTGGCATCTCTGTAGCGCTCAGACGGCAAGTCGTTACCTGAACCTTGTAGCGCGGCTTTATAAGGGCTGCATGCCCGTGTACTTGTCGCTGGTTAACTTTGCTCTGCATGGTGTGCACGTGCCTCACATGCAGCAACCAGTTTGCCATTTTTGTTGACCCTCCAGTGCCGGGATTGATGTGTTGCTCACACAATTTTTTCACTGCACGTGAGTCTTGGACCCAAACAACTTGCCACAATGGTTCAATATTGTATATTCACCCCTTTTCACCCGAAAAATCGCCTTTCAATTTTTCGCGTTTTTTATGGAAGTCAGTATATATTGTCTCCTTAGGGACATGTCACTGATGATGGAGTGTCGGCACGGCAAGGTTGATATTTTAAACCGCCTCTGTTATTTTCAGTAGTTCTGCAGACAAAAACATCCATAAGGCTTGAGATAAGATAAGGTAATAACGTAAAACAGAGTGTCTTTGTTGATGTGTATCATTATCACCGGTTGTCATTTATTTGACGTAGTTGATCTCAAAGAGAACGACAGACATATATCAGGCCTGCAACAGTTTTGAGTGCGTTTAAAACATGTTAGGCTTCACGGCAATATGAGATAGCTGATGTAGGATTCGAACTTGAAATTATTTTATGATTTTGCAGGCAATAAGCATTTGAAGAATTACTTTTGTAATTCGAATATCAGTTTGCACAGAAACTCTCGAATTACAGTGAACCATTTCTGTGTTGCAGCACTATCAAAAGTTTAAAGACAAAACTTTATAGCATTATCAACTACAGCAAGCTAAACGAGAACAGTTTTTAGTGCAAATACACGTCCTACCTTCACAGGTAAGAGACGACACAAAAAGCAACACAAAAACGTTTTAAGTGTTGAATTGTGTGCAGTCTGATTTTCAATACAAATACCACTTAGTCACTAATTTCCTATAGGTTATAAGATAAAAACTTAATGTGATTTCTCTTACATTTAACCAATGTAATGATTCCAGAATTGTAGTCCTACGTCCTTTTTTTTATTTTCAGTAATTGTGAATCTGGACCACGCCAACCTTATTTCATGATTTCCCACAGTTTGCATCTCACATCTGACCATTGCTATGATTTCAGACCTGTCGCCCTACTTTAAAAAAAAAGAAGTAATTATGAATCTGGACCACGCCAACCTTATTTCATGATTTCCCACAGCTTGCATCTCACATCTGACCATTGCTATGATTTCAGACCTGTCGCCCTACTTTAAAAAAAAAAAAGAAGTAATTATGAATCTGGAGCATGCCAGCTTCATTTCAAGTCTATTCATTGTGCATGGTATGAACATGGATGTAATTATTGTGTACAAAGTGATGAAAATGATGTGTTGGGCTGTATGTGTGTAGACGTATGGAGAGCTATTGACCTGGTGGTACGGTATCTATCGGTTTTAAATGAGAGTGACTGCATATATTGGTTGTAAATCATGGAAGAGATTTTTATCTGTCAATACCGATGAATCATGGATACGCCAAAATGTCGAGCATCAGTCAGGGGCCTTGGAGAGGACATGGGCGCTGCCAGGCATTGGTCTTTACAATGTCATGATGACCGCTCACACAACACAACTTCTTGTGTACGTTGCGGCACCAATACGACATTTTTTTTTTTTTTTGGTCATGATAAGTCTGTGTGATGAGGTGGTGAAACGGTGAGGTGGTGGTGGTGAAGCTGTTTTTTTCTATAATGCACGGAATGATTATCAGAATGTACGCACATGTATGTCATTGTCTTTGTACATCTTCAAACGGACAGGTATCTGATCAGCTCTGTATCGACGGCTATTCGGTACTATTTTGCCAGTTATTTTACAAGGAAGATGTCTCCAACATTTTTGGGGGGCAAAATGTCTGAGCTATTTGCATTGAGTTTCTTTTTATCCTTGCCTTTTCTTTCGCGGAAACCTACCAATTACCTCGTGGCATTATCCTCCGGCAGTGTTGTTTTAATCTTTGTGCTGGTAAGGTAGATGGAGCTGGTAAAGCTTACAAACGATAAAACCTGGTCTTGCAGGATTTAGATAGGCCTATACGCATAATTAATATGGAAGAACCACGAAGACAAAGATTAGACATCAAGCCACACGCAAAAGTGATGATCCGTTTGCTAATGTGAATAGATGTTTCTATAACGTATCGTGAAAAGGATTTATAACGAATTGTTTATCAGTGTTACGCATTTACAAGATACCACAAATACAAAGGTGGATTATATGCCACTTCGCATATTTTCTTTCAGGTTATGCCACAAAATAGATTGACGGACTGTGTGTCATGTGTTTATATGGTGTGTATTTTATGCCACAAAAATGTTATTTCGATATGCACAGGAAAGATTTGAGATTTTATTGGTTCCGACTGTCACGTGATTTTTTGTCAGATTTTCAAGCTATACACCTTTTTTTTTCTTCTAATCTTACATTATGGAATTCCATGTCCATATTATACATTATTATGCATTGGAGAGGATTGTATCATTAACGAATATTCCTAAGCTTCCTGTTCTTATGACCTATCAACCGTCGTAAGTGTTAAGTTAGTCAACCTCGCTGAATTCTATCAACAGTCTCAAGAAATTGTTTTTTCCATTTTTATTGTTTTCGTGATTCGATCTTGTGTTCTTTTGTTGATTTGTGCCTGTATTTTTGTATATTAGTATCCTGTGAATTAACTCTGAATATACATACGAGTTTTAATCCTCCCTGGGCGCTTCAGCGTAAACGCTTTCTCCGAAAGGACGGCAAGCCCAGTCAACTCAAGCAGTGGTTTGATGTATAAACAGTCAGGCAGTTCAATGCCACCTAAAGCCTGTTCTCCTGCATGGAGCAGAAACATGGAGGACAACAGCAACCATCGTGATGGGAAGAAAAAAAGGCAAATCTTGGTCAACACCGACCTGAGAAAAACCCACCAGATCTGCTGGCTGACTGCAACCAACAACGAGCAGAGAACTGAACACATGCCAGTGGAAGACCAAGTACCCTGAAGACGTCAGGGCATAGACTGGTTCCCACGCTCCCAAACACCAGGAACAAACGTTTCTAGGCAAAATCAGAGCTGGACTCCCAAAGGTGTGAGAAGCAGAGAACGGTCACGTAACACGTGGCGCCACGACCTTGAAGATGACGACGATGATACGGGCTGGACCTGCAGTCCGCTGGAAAAGAACAGCCCAAAGGACCAGACGTTTGGGAACACGTGTCGACAGTTTGCACTTCAAGAGGAGTAGGTAGACAGAATAAGAGTAAAGCGATCCAACCTCGAGGCTTTACCCTCAAGGAATAGCGTTTGATAAAACAAGAACATAAATCCTGTACGTGTAACCAATGGCTTGATGTACTAATGAAAATTACCTCCCGTCATGGATGATATGTTTCTGCTTGTTTGCGAAAGCTTTTCCCTTTGGCCTTCCATCGTTAGAGGCCTGCGATTTGTACATATTGACCCTTAAAACAACGCTGTAAATTATACAATGAAAAGGACCAACGTGTTTTGGGTTTATCTTGACGAACACAGACAGACACACAGGATGGGGAAAAAAAACAATATGCTGCTCTTTCGTGTGTCCATGCCTGCACGGTCAACATGTTGAAGTATCCGCTATCATTGTTAGCTGTGATGGACACGGGAACAGTCCAGTGTTGATTCATTAGGAGATTATTTCCTGGTGTCTTGATCATCCTGGACTGAAAATGATTGATACATGTGAGTTTGTGTTGCGTGCTACTTTATCTGGTTCAGTTGCTTTCTTTCCGAGATATATACTCATCACTGTAAAGAGTGTTGGTTATAATCACTACTGATCGTTGCACAGATTGTAAGTTGTTATTATTGATCCTTCTTTTTTCTCTGTCAATTTGTCATTGTAAATATAATGTCCAGTTTTTCATTATCGTAAAGGTCGTTTGATATCATTATTGATTACTGTAAAGATCGTTCTTCCATTTGTCTTTGGAAACAGAAAATAGAGACTGTTTTCAGCAGACTGTATATAGGCCGTTCCTATCAGAACTAGAAAGTATTTCCTGTTCACCTACTGCCTTCCTTTTATGACAGCTCCCAGCGCCATCACGACCTCTGGCTCCCTCCTCCCCCACTCCCCAGTTCCTCAGTTCTGCTACCACCAACACTCTCTTTAACCCTTTCACCTTGCCTTGTGTTTCAAGATTCCGTCTGGTGTGTTTATGAATTGGTTCGCCGGTTTTACACACTCCATTGAATTGTATTGTTCTGTTTTCCAGGAAAATTGGCTCTCCTGTGTGACAGAACAAATTTCTTTTTAAGGGAGGATGTTAAAATGGAAATCTTGTTTGAAATAATTGTTGACGTGTGACGGGCGGATAAAATCTGTGATGCATAGCCAATGACAAGCCTCTCTGGTCAGTGGTCCATGGCTTATCGTTGAGTGGTGGGATTTACGAAGTCTGACAGACATTTTACGGCTGAATCCATGACGATTCTTCGAAGATTTTTTTTTTTTTTATGAGTCACTTACTTTTATTTGATCGAAATGCAAATTTACTTAACAACAGTTCACTTTTAATCAGTATTTTTTTCGGGGGGTGGGGGGGGGGGGGGGGGGGGGAGGGAGGATCAGGAGGCAATCTGCCTGTGCTACGTTCGTATCTTGCACTGTTATTTTGTAAATAATTTTGAACATTGGGCTATGAAGCATGACGATCTGGATTCAGTTCGGTTCAGCTGAGGAACATTGACGTGTGAGTTTCAATCTTCATTTCTTCTGAACTAGGAATTCTAGTGATCATTCTTCTGATCTGGGGTCTAGATGATTTGTTATTCTTCTGATCATGGGTCTAAATATTCTGAATGTTTAACTTATCCCTCACACTCTCAGCAATCTCTCCATCGCACTTTGTTTCTTGACATATCGGAAAAAAATTAACAAGATGAATTTTGACAACTATGATGATAAGTGTCAAAACATAATACATTCTGTTTCTAATCATGACTGTATATGTTAAATCTCTGACGCATTTAGACCCTGCAAATTTATAGAACACCGCCAAACGCACAATGTTGATTTTTTGGAGAGACCCTTCCCCTGTTTCTGTTCCCCCCCCCCCTCCGCCCCCGCCCCACTCACTTTATTCCCCTTTCATTACCCACTTCCTGCTGTTGACACTCAGTGTGTGGACTAATCTATTTACATCTTTCAGAATGCACTGTAAATAATCAGATTTACCTCCCGGTTTGTACAGGCTGAAATTTCAGAAACGGTTTCAAATTTGAGCTGATGTTTTCTTCCACTCTTACTTATGAAGTTAAAAGCTAATTAGTTCTAATTTGGAAAGGGTGAAGGGAGGAAGTGAGAGGAAAGGGGGGGGGGGGAGGGGGGTTAAGGGGCGGATAACTAGGACAGATAACTAAATAGATAAGTCAAGTCATAAACTGTGTTACGTAAGCATATGGGCCTATAGATAAGTTGGTAAGCAAGTAGATAAATGAGCATGTGCCGTGGAATGATTCAGTTATTGACTTTCATCATGATGAAAAGTGACATAAGATGCCACAACTTAAAACTCTTCCCTTCCCACGGGACCTAACTCCCCGTGAACCAAGGTGCAGTGCGGATCTCCCGTTCTTTTTCTGCTTCGACAACTCGGGGATTTTTCTCCCTTTTTTTCTGTCTCGTCTCACGTGTTCCCTCAGTGGCCCTCCTCCCATGCTGCTCATGCACAGCCACATCCGGGTCTGTGCTGTCATGGCCTCAGCGCCTGTAGCAGTGCCCAGGCTGTGCCGTCATGGCCTCAGCGCCTGTAGCAGTGCCCAGGCTGTGCCGTCATGGCCTCAGCGCCTGTAGCAGTGCCCAGGCTGTGCCGTCATGGCCTCAGCGCCTGCAGCAGTGCCCAGGCTGTGCCGTCATGGCCTCAGCGCCTGCAGCAGTGCCCAGGCTGTGCCGTCATGGCCTCAGCGCCTGTAGCAGTGCCCAGGCTGTGCCGTCATGGCCTCAGCGCCTGCAGCAGTGCCCAGGCTGTGCCGTCATGGCCTCAGCGCCTGCAGCAGTGCCCAGGCTGTGCCGTCATGGCCTCAGCGCCTGCAGCAGTGCCCAGGCTGTGCCGTCATGGCCTCAGCGCCTGCAGCAGTGCCCAGACTGTAGTCAGTGCCAGTTCTTCATGGGGCAACCTCGCAACACGCTGCACTGTGGCAGAGTCTCTTCCCTGGAATTCAGTGGCGCCTGTTCTGATCCTGCATATGCAGGACACCACCCACTAAGTCCCCGACCGACGACTATTGCTCAGTTGTTAAACTGAGTGAGCGCTTCCACCACCAGAAGGACACGGCTGCGTACATCCAACAGATGGCATGAACTTTTCCACACTGATGACTTTAAACACAGAGGCAACACAGGCACGGGGGAGGTAGAGAGGAAACTGAAACTGTGGTCATCCTGATACCAGTCACTGGGGATGAGTTCTGATGTTGAAGGCAATGGTTTTGAGGTTCCCTGGGTCTGATACTTCACGACAGGGCTGTACCCTTCGTTGCCTTTCTAATTTCTCCCAACATCAACCAGGCGCGAGAGACACAGACACTTGCAGTGTTGTTCACGGCAGGAAATGTGAGCAATTTTCAGAGACGCATTCATTGAATGGATGAAGCTAGGCCGTGTCATTCTTGTCTTCCAATCTGATTCCACAGTATATGAGAGTCGGTTGAGGTCAGGAACACACACACACACACACACACACACAACACACACACACACTCACAAACACTCACTCACACACACACAACACACACACACACACACACACACACACACACAAATATATTATATATATATATATATATATATATATATATATATATATATATATATATATATATATATATATATATATATATCATTGTGCTGGAACTCCTACACGCAACCTCCCAACCTGTAATGCCAACCCCCATTTTTCCCGACGGAAAAGACATGTAAAATACGATGTTATAATTTCCCCATAGCCCCCCCCCCCCCCCCCCCCCCCCCCCCCCCCCCCACCCCCCCCCCCCCCCCCCCCCCCCCCCCCCCCCCCCCCCCCCCCCCCCCCCCCCCCCCCCCCCCCCCCCCCCCACACACACACACCCCCCCCCCCCTTCCTCCCCCGCCACGCATACACACACACTTCGTCTTCCTGCTCAGAATATTTTCTTAATCAGCCGAATTAAGTCTTCCAATAAAATTTGCCAGCGAATCTTCAAAGATGCCCCGGAATTCATATTATGTGCTAGGTACATGTGTTAATATCATTGATTGACCATCTCACCTGAAAGATGGTACCCAGAGTATGACTGACGGCCTAGCTAGTGTTGGGAATGGGATGGAGGGGGGGGGGGGGTAGAGATGCAGTCTGAGAATCCGACGGCACACATCCTATCGATGATGGACACCGCCAGGTTTCGATGGCAAAGAATATTTAATAACATAATTTACATAGTTCTTAACGGCAGAAGTTGGGAAACCATAACCTGGTTGGAACTCGTTTCTCTATGCTTACGGCAAGTTTCAAATGTGTGAGTGTGAGGTAATCAAGGTTACGCTTACCTATTGTCCGTATTGTGCTCGACTGCATTTTATTATTTTGTTATTCGGTAACGTGCTCGGTGAGATCAGACAGACATTTTGGATCTAAGGCCACGCAATAACTTTACTTGTTTTGGAATATTGTTCTACAACCATTTTTGAATAGACTACCCAACAACCAGATATCTACATGTCTGGTCTCGGAATGGAGGTTATGACAGATGCATGAACGTTCCTTGGCTTATGCACATCAGCGCATGTGTTTGGCTCGCCCTGTACAATCATAAATATACTTGGCTCATACATTAACCTGGTTTGTTTTTTATTAGCACCATACAACCTTACATTAACTTGGCTCATGCGTCAGCTTTGTCTATGTTCAGCACCATACAAACATACATTAACTTGGCTCATGCGTCAGCTTTGTCTATGTTCAGCACCATACAAACATACATTAACTTGACTCATGCGTCAGCTTTGTCTATGTTCAGCACCCAGCTTTGTCTATGTTCAGCACCATACAACTTACATTAACTTGACTCATGCGTCAGCTTTGTCTATGTTCAGCACCATACAACTTTACATTAACTTGACTCATGCGTCAGCTTTGTCTATGTTCAGCACCATACAACCTTGCATTAACGTGGCTCATGCGTCAGCTTTGTCTATGTTCAGCACCATACAAACATACATTAACTTGGCTCATGCGTCAGCTTTGT
>CM031595.1:88229300-88296800 GCA_018398815.1 Conus ventricosus | reverse complement strand
ATTTACCACGAATCTGACATCAGCAAAAAAATATCATCATTTCACATCAAAAACCATGATCAGTTATACTGTCAGATCAAGCGCTTTAAGATTTCGATTATTTATAGACATTTGGATGACCCTACACACACACCTATTTTTAAACATGGTTTTTGATTGAGACCTGTATAATAACCCCATCCTCTCTCCACTCTTTTCCTCTCAATCTCATGAGTCAGTCTCTCTCTTTCATGAGTCTAACTCTGTGTGTGTGTGTGTGTGTGTGTGTGTGTGTGTGTGTGGCTTTAGGCCTAAATAATGACCCTGCCCTCTCTCTTCTCTCTCTGTCTCCTTGAGACTAATTGTGTTAGTTGTCTTTGTCCCATGACAGTTAAGTCATAGTGTAGATATGCCTTTCAAGCCTTCTGTCCATGGCCATTGCATTGGTATTGTCACCAATGCAGTCTGTTGTCCACCCAGGCCTTCCCCCATCTGCTTCTCTGATGATGGTCTGCTGTCCCCTGTAGCTTCTAGAACAGCCTTGGACAGGCAGTCATGGGGCGATGCCTGGCTATCCCAGGCAGGCATTTGATAAGTCAAGAACACTGGTGCCGATCACTGCCGGATTTAGACAGGTCTTGAGAACAACTGTCACCGACGACCAGAAAACCTGAGGTACCTTACAGTGCTTATAATCAGCACCGGCTCATGGATTCTGGTCTGTGAATCACAGACCTCATCAGTCAATGCTGTGAGAGATGATTTCCTTACCACTATACTTTTGATCATGTCTAAAGCCACCTAAACTAAATCACTTTTCACTTTCCATGACTTCGTTTCAACCGGCTTTGATGGTACGGCCTTGTGGCCAGTTTAGCCTTAAGAA
This sequence comes from Conus ventricosus, assembly GCA_018398815.1. Taxonomy (NCBI): domain Eukaryota; kingdom Metazoa; phylum Mollusca; class Gastropoda; order Neogastropoda; family Conidae; genus Conus; species Conus ventricosus. The sequence continues at coordinate 88,295,935 of CM031595.1, read as the reverse complement.
TGACCACAAAAAGACTTTTTTTCCCATTTTATAACATGCTTATGAGAAATCTCTGCCAATTCAATGATTTGCTTTCAGCGAGATACTGATTAAATTAATTTTTCTTATTGATTTGCTGCTGTTGAGACCTTGTCACAGGAAATTAAAAAAAAACATCCTATATCAGTTCACATTAACCTGTAACAAGTTCACATAATGTCCCATTAGTGGCTGAAACTGCTAATTGCCCATAGGAAAATATCATGTGGTGGGGGGATAGAGTGTGGGATGTGCGGAAGTGACTGTGTGTGTGCATCTGTGTGCACACATATATGCGTACCCAGTTGTGTGCATGTGCAAGTATTAGAGGTCAGTTAAATGCCATGCTAAACCTTTACTTCATACAAATATGAACAACATTGGCTTAGTTTTTTTTCACTGCAATCTGTTTTAAAGTTTTCTTCCTTCTGACCTTATGCTCAAAAATTATTTTTTCAGAAGAAAAAGATGGTATGTGAAGAAAGCGACAGAAACAATGAGGTCCCACATATTGCTGTTAGAAAATATGCAAAAATGATGTCAATGTTTGTACATGCCAATCAAAGACGGAAGAATTGAAAGACATGCAGTATTCTGCTGATGTGATTTTCAGAGGATCCTGAAAATAGAAGCAATATTGGTAAAATATGACCAGAAGCAAGTCATTTGCAACAGTCATCTGTTGCCATGGTTTTTAACAATGAATATCATAAGTGTACACACTAACCACAAAATGCATGTTTCAGCTGTTATCTATACTTTTTTTTTTTAGAAAGTTTGATGCTTTAAACATTTCTATGCTGAAATCACACCTTTTCATTTTTTTTTTTTTTAAACATGCGTAGTTATTGTTTACTTCTAAAAGTGGATCTTTCTTGTCTAAAGTCCTGTATGCTTCATAAATAAACAGATCGATTTATGGGGGTATGTGTTATGGCGAGAGTGTGTGTGTATGTGTGCGTGTGTGTGTGTGTGTTGTGTGCACGCGTGCATGCATGTATGCATGCGTGTGTGTGTGTATGTGTGTATTTCAGAGAGACAGAGAGAGTGAAAGAGATGCGTGTCCAAGACAAATTCCATCGAGTAAACGTTTGTCTGCTTCCTTCCATGTTGGCAGCCAATCTTCCTTGTCCCTCCCATCCCTGCTGGAATTCGTTTCCATCCAAATCTATTCCATCTCATAGCATGCTCTAGCTTTTCAACAACATGCACGTTTCAGGTTCTCTCATCAGCCATCTTTAACCATTATGAACAAAGCTCCCAGACACCATGCACTTCAAAAGGACCATATTCCATGGGTATTCGGTACCTTCTTCCCCTATGCCCCCATCCCACCATGAGAAAATTCTCTTCATGTGATTACACACATATCCCTTCATGTGATTACACACATATCCTGACCCCTCCCAACACTCCACTACTAATTCCTTCTTCTCCGCCCACCTTCCTCATACTCAACCCCCTAATTCCCCATCTCCCCTTTTCCAGAACTATCATTCCCGTGGCACATACCCCAGTTTCTTCAGCTTTCCCTTTGTCATACCATTGTCATCTGTTTTCTTCACATTTTCACATGATCAAGGTTACCTCGGGTAGAATCTTCAGGATTGGTTTCTCAATTCTGTCAAGTGTGCTTCAAAGCCTCTGCTTTTTACTGGAGATTCAGAGCATGAACTTTGTATACTTCAAATTACCAAAAGTAACAGGGCTTGGCTCTGCTGATGAAGGGAGCGTTCAATACAACATAAAGAACGATCAAAGCATTTACTTGTGACAGTTCTTCACCTAGTTGTTTCAATTCTGCACCATGGGCCTGTCCTGAAAGTTTATAATAATGATTTAAAGGTACGTTTGCTCTGTCGTGGCTGATCAATTGCTTTGTCATAGCAGTTTGTGATATGCATAAAGGCTCAATGAATGTTTGTGTATTTTTCTTTCTTTTTTTTCCCAGAGTGACATCTTTGTCAAATCAACTATTAGTGAAGCAGTGTATTTCAAGAGTCACTCAACATGCACCTTCATGAATCTCTTTTTCTTCAGCACAAAAATGGTCACAGACATACATGCACAAAATCTGCACACTAATAATCAAAATGAAAATGATTTGGATTTGTAATGCACTCTAGTTCCTGAGCACAAAGGGCTCAGAACATCAGCGCCCGCACACACACACACACACACACACACACACACATATACTTCACTAACATGCATAAATGCATACATATATATCTCCGTACACAAGCATAAACATATTATATACACACATCTACAAGTATACGCGTGCATTTATACATAAATAGACACACCCTTTTTTGTGTGTGTATGTTCTTTAATAAGACATTAATTCATTACATTGACCTTAAGATCTCAGAGACTCTAGGAATTTTAATATGACTATTCATATGTAAATTCAAAAACCAAATCATATCAATGAATAAAACAATTGAGATCAACTCAAAGGGCAATGAAAAAAAAAATACTGGGAAGATATGAAAATTTCATATCTTTAATTGATTAAATGGATGTCAAAACTGTCCGGAGAATCTGTTTTAATTCTTCATGTGTGAAATGAGAAATGATGAGACAGGTATTGATGGTTTAAAGCTGAGAACGACTCCAAAATAGATTAACCAAATCTCCAGTTAATACAAACAGACTGATTTTCCCCATCAGCACTGTTTGACAAACTCATAAAGAAATGTTCTGTATTTGATTTCCAGCTCAGGATACTCAACTGGATTTGAATTAACTCACACTGTGAAAATCAGCCCTCAAGTGATTTATCACTTTGTGAATTTGGCTGCAGTATTGTTTTTAACAGACTACAATTGATTTAAATTCACTCACATTTTGAAAATCAACCATCAAATAATTTATCACTTTGTGAATTAGGCTGCAGTTTTGTTTTTTCCATTTCATATCGGCTGTATATAGAGAGTCTTTGGTTCACCAAACAAGTGATATATACATATATAATGCATTTCTCTTTCCCCCTTGCACTGAGATAATGAAATTTCATTCCTCCAGCAGTCATCTGCAGTAACTGTCAATGTCACACCAATTTTGTCTGAAAACCACCAACTGCATTTGATATAACATTTCTTAACAATAAGATGGAAACAGGATCAGGCCATACACCACAGCTTTTCTTCTTTCACCATTTCATTTTGACAAAATGTATTCTAACTGTTACTGTGGCTCCATATTTGATCAAGAAGTGATTAGAATCAGCAACAATCTGTAAACTAATTAGCACTGTTTGTGGATATTGTTTGTGAATATCACAAGAACAGAAAAATAGACTGCCTATCAAATATGTGTGAAGTATGCCTCCTTGTTGCAAATCAATATTATCCCTCTGCTGTCAATGTTTCCAACAGCAACCATTCCTGCTGATCACAATGTTTCCAATTGCTAACTTTTTTTTTTCTCTCAAATGTCTCCAATACTGCTGTAGAGATATAGGTGGGATTAACATAGGTAAGGATGCAGTAAGTCAATCACATCGCTTTATCAAGAAGTGGTAAATCTGGTTCCTGGTTACATTTTACGTGAGACACAATTCTCTGCTTGTAGTGATTCAATTGCTTGCAAGAATATCGTTCATGTTGTCTGCCCTCAAATATATCAAGCAATCATGCTTCTTTCATGTTTAATGTTTTCTGATCAAAGAGCATATACAGCAAGCATCCTTGTTTCTTTGACTTATTGCATGTGGAGCTGCACTTTATACTCAAAGAATCATGACTTGTCCTACTTTGTGACTGAACCCTTGGATTAGTAAGAGAAGGTTTAAATACAGTATCATGTCAATGCAATTTGAGATGTACAGCATACAACCATCATGCAAAGTATACATCTTTAAGACATACAGATAGAGAAACAAAACGCTTAGTCATCAGAATGGATTATCTGATCTTAAGCTACTTCTAGTGTGAATGATCTGATTTCTAAAACAGCATTCTCCAAGCCCTTAGTTTCAATGCAATAAATGTTCACATGTGTAAAACCTGAACAGTTTTCAAACAGTATGAAAGTATTGTCCAACTTCAAACTATGTCTTTCCTTTGAATGTTCATGATGTTGTGAACATAATTTACAGTTATGGAGATAGGGGAGGGGTGGCCGTGAACAAAGAGTGCCTAACAACTGTGATGACTTGGGTGGGAATAAAAATGATGCTTACATCCTAGTATAAAAATCTAAACAAAATAAAATTGAAATCAATAACAGCTTAAAATGAAATCTTAAAAGATGAAAAAAAAGAGAAAACAGAAACACACACGCATGCACAAGGAAAAGAGGAAAATCTGCATCATCTGTCATTTTCCAATGATATAATCTTATCATCCCATAATATGATAATTCTTTCATAATAACATACACCTATATCTAATCTGGCACATTCTGATGATATGAAAACTCTCCATTACTAATACTTACAGGCTTGCATCATGTTTCATCTGATAATGTAACTGATGACATGAGAACCACTCCTTCATAATCAGTTTTATACCTTACCTGAAACATTCTGTTGACATGAACAGTTGCTTCAGCTGATGCATGCTTATCTTTCCCCCCAACACATTCAGATTTGAGAAAACTCCTATTATCAATCTCAATCATCACATACAATAATATAACGATGAAAAAACTTTTGGGGAACTCTGTCGTCATTTTGCGAGCCAGTTTCCTGCATGAGAACCAGTGTTTACTGTTAGAACTTACGTTTCAAAGTGAGGCGAGAGCTGGGGAAATTGAAACAAATTTCAAAATTAATTTCAATAACACTGCCAGTTAACAAGGACAAACAAACTGTAATTTGTTGGTCCATGTTAAATGGCAGAGTAACTTAACATTACTTTTAAAAACAGCATTAATTAACTATAAACTTCTTGCAAATTCAATGCAAGTGTTGACGTCATAATACAAAAGAGCCAGAAACAAGGCCGTTCTGCATAGATTCATATATGCCCATAAAAATTAATCCAATAAACTGTTATCAAACATGTTCATGATACACGCAAACTGACAAAAAAAAAACACCACACACACAAAAAAATTCACAAAATTTTCTTTTAAAGCAACCAGACATATATACCTTCAAAACATAATGAATCCATAGTTTACCAGTGGCACGATAAACAAAACGAGCCGAAAAATTAAATTCCTTGCAGATGCAATATTTTACATCTGACCCTCTAAAAAAAAATGTCTGTCAAAGGGGGCTGATCAAGGGAGGAGGAGGAAGTAGGATTTCAACCAATCTGATCTCGAGACCTGTACAAAAACAAAACAGTTGAGAGATGGAAAGGACAAAAAAAAAAAAAAAAAAAAAAATACACACAGGCTCTGGCTGGGCAGTTATGCTGATATATAGACCTGTTTATCCCGGGGGTGGGAGACCTTCCGTATTGATACAAATTCCGTACAGCAAATTTTCCCTTTTTTATTTCTGTGCGTGTGTTCCGTGTTCCGATTCAGGTTTTCGCGCCACTCGTATTTGAAATCCGCCATCTTGTTTTCAGTGCGTGAAGACCATTATCATCGTGCTTTATATTTGTCAAAAATGGAGTTGATTAACGACAAGGTACAGAAGATTGACAATGACCTAAAGAAAAACAAGTGGAGAAATCAGTGGCTGGATGAAATGGACGAAGTGAATCGTCCGTTCCGAAAATGGCTGCAGAAAAGAACTGAAGTGGGCGCCACTCAGTGCCACCAGCCACTGATTTCTCTTGTAAGACTTGGCCCACTGCAGCTTTTGATTTTGCTCAGTGTTTGTTCCTGTCCAGTGCTAATGCAGACATTGACTCTCTACTAAATTTAAGCCATGTAAGACTAGAAAAAAAAAACCCAAACAGGAATCCTCTTTCTTGAATGTATAAATAAAGTGATTGAAATATGGCCAATATCTTCTATTAACATCACAGGGGAGTAATATCTGTACATAGCATCCTATTTTGTTTTGATGGTTTACTGAATGTAAGATGTATTCTAAGTACTTGGTATAGCATTTTCAGTTTCATATTTAAGCTGTAAGTCATATTTTGTCATATTTGGAGTCTTTTTGTATAGCATTTAATTATGAAATTTGTATTCAAAGAGAGACCACAAAAGTGTCTTGGCAAGATAAATTTTCTTCAGCGTCTGGGGGTGGGGGACGTAGCCCCCAGCAAGGCATTGCCCCCCAGCAAGGCGTTGCCCCCCAGATCCCCCCAGCAAGGTGTTGCCTCTGCACCCCCACCTGGGCCTGAAGTGGCCCCCTGGACCCCCAGCCTTTTCAGTTTTCTGCTCCCACCCCTGTTATCCTAAATTTGCAATTGGTGTACTTTTCAACAAAAACAAGTGTATTTTCTACAAAGAGTGTGTAAAATTCCACTAAATTTTAGTACAGGCTGAGGAGTTTGGGAGGGGAGAGGGGAAGGAGGGAGAGAGGGGGTCATCAAAATTTTTGTCAAATGGGGAATGGGAGGGGGATTCATTTTCACCCGCCATCACACGGCAAACTACAGAGGGTATAGAGGTGTCTGATCATGGAACAACTACAGTAAAAAATATGTTTGTCCAACACACATTACATCCAGACATTCATGCCATCTTGTCCATATTTTTTCATATTTCAAGACCAGTAATCACTGCTATTGTTCCTAATGCATTAGCTTGTTTGTTGGAGAAGTGGACACAACTGGATGTGATTTCACACCACAGTTAGTAAAAGTTGTTGCTCACTGATCTTGGCACAAAAAGCAACAGTTACATACCGCAAATGCAACTGCTTCTCAAGAACTTCATCTCAAGATTTTTCTTTTTTTTCTTTGATATAATATTTGCATTATTACTTCATATTTTTGCCAAGGCAAAAAAAGGAAACTTGTACAAGCAAACACGCATACATAAACTGTAAAAATTTGTAACTGCATTGCTGCAATATTTTTGTTCACAGGTTAATTAATTTGCAAGTTGCATTTACATTGACTTACTTCCTGAGGTAAAAAAAAATCACAGAAAAAGAAAATAAATGGATTGGGGACGGACAACTGACATGCAGACACCTAGTCTGCACCAACAGTCATGACATATTTGTGGGAAAAGAGTGAATGTCATGATATTATTTGGGATTCATTCAGTTTGTTATTTCTGTTGAAAATAAAATACTGGTTATGGAAGAAAGGCCAAAATACTGCTATTGGTTCTGTGTTAATACTTTCAACAATAGCATTTGTGGTTTTAGTGTGATTGCCATGATATTCTTTTAGTTCTTTTCCATTTTAACCTTTGTGGGTTTTTCTTGCTTATTTGTATTGAGCATTCTATTTCACTAAGGAAGACAACTGCACAGTGCCCGCATATGCTTTCTGACATCATCCACCATTGTTTGTTCGACATGTTCTGCCTTAGTTTAGGCCTTTTCTTTTTCTCTCTCCTGTCACACATTCATTATCATTTCAAGCACACACAAATACTTAATACTGACATCTACAACACGTTCACTGTGGGGTTTTTTTTTTCCATAGACAACACGTACGAACATATACTCTGTTCCTCACTGTGCACCTCTCTAACTTACCTGTTATATCTTCACACGTACGAACATATACTCTGTTCCTCACTGTGCACCTCTCTAACTTACCTGTTATATCTTCACACGTACGAACATATACTCTGTTCCTCACTGTGCACCTCTCTAACTTACCTGTTATATCTTCACACGTACGAACATATACTCTGTTCCTCACTGTGCACCTCTCTAACTTACCTGTTATATCTTCATAATATCATATGCACTCTCTTTCTCCTAAATACGGTTATATATAAGCAAACTGAACAAGCACCATAAGAAAAGTTCTACAGCTCAACAAATCATCTGCATGAGCAAAACTGCCCAATTTCAGGCTGGGGTTCCTTGAAGGTGGGATCATCATACTTAGGTCGTATAATCTTGGGAGCATGAAGATCAAAAGCAGACAAAGAAAAACTGTCAGTAGACTGGCCGGTAGGTGAAGTTTCCAGGACATGTGACATGTCAGATTGTGTATCAGCACCAGCACTGGTTGGTGAACCAACACCAGAGTTAGAGGATGAACCAACACCAGAGTTAGAGGATGAACCAACACCAGAGTTAGAGGATGAACCAACACCAGAGTTAGAGGATGAACCAACACCAGAGATAGTCTGAGTATCAGGACCAAAATCACACCCATCACCATCAGCGTCTGTCTGTGTGTGACCACAAGTGTTGGAGGGTGTACCATCAGCATCGCTGGCATCACTGAACTGTCCTTCAACAAGTTCAAACCATTCCCCTTGGCTCACAACTTTAGGCACATGTAGATCTGTTGGGCACATGTAATACCATTTCAGATGGTGGTTGCTGTATGAGATGGGCCGTGAAAAGCGGGGCTGGCAACAGTCTGCAACAGGAAACAACAGACCAACTGTACTATCTTGCAAACACATCACACAAGTTCCATACTTTAAGTGATAGATACAATTCCTTTGAACTTATCCAAACTTTTAAAGACAGTTTACCAGTTTTATTCACTGTGAAGTCCTGGGTTAGGAACATGAGACCGTACCTAGCAGGGATGACAGCCTTGGGGACAGCTGCAGACTGTCACACAGCTATCCATGATCTATATTTCATCTGTGAAAGTCTCCAGAAAGACAGCCTAGAACCCAACCCATGAGGGCTGGAGGAAGGGGCCAGAAGCACTAGGGGAGGGGGACTAGAAGTGAGCTAAAACCTCGACAGCCAGTTCTCCTTTCTGCATGATCAAGCTGGCCCTGCTTTCCATGACTTACGCAATCTCTTCTCAGTTCAGTGTATGTTGGGCTAAAACCAAAACAAAACAAATTTTTATAAAATTGTCTTTTAGGGCGGCAAAAATTAACTGGAGAATAGCCAGGAAAGGCAAGCTGAAAACTTCCCAAATCAGAACATCAACTGACTGGATAACGGTTTAACTTTGTGGCATCTGCTTGAATCTTTCTTTTCAAAATGTGTGTCCACTATAACTGATGCACAAACATTTTCAATGAAACAGATGTAGGCTGCAAGCTGTGCCACAAACCAATTATTGTAGCCAGTAGTACGCTGTGTAAGCTGCATCAGATCAGGCTCCTCTAAATAACACTGAAGTGACTCGGCTGCGGACAGTGCCTCAGAAGATTTCATACTGACTGCTCTGGACTGTAGTGTGTTGCTGAGACAGGTGGGCTGCCTTAGAAGATTTCATACTGACTGCTCAGGACTGTAGTGTGTTGCTGAGACAGGTGGGCTGCCTCAGAAGATTTCATACTGACTGCTCAGGACTGTAGTGTGTTGCTGAGACAGGTGGGCTGCCTCAGAAGATTTCATACTGACTGCTCAGGACTGTAGTGTGTTGCTGAGACAGGTGGGCTGCCTCAGAAGATTTCATACTGACTGCTCAGGACTGTAGTGTGTTGCTGAGACAGTGGGCTGCCTCAGAAGATTTCATACTGACTGCTCAGGACTGTGGTGTGTTGCTGAGACAGGTGGGCTGCCTCAGAAGATTTCATACTGACTGCTCTGGACTGTAGTGTGTTGCTGAGACAGACTTAGATGTGGCCGAGTCAGACCTGCCAACCCCCTAAGAGACCAATGAGTAAGAACTGAAGCTCAGTGAGGCAGAAATGTGTAATTTCTGAGAGCTAAGAGTAATCAAGCGTGACATTTACCTTTTTTCAAACAAACACGATGCGATTAAATTGTTCGCACAATTTTTGTGAACTTTACTTTTCTACAAAAACAAGCTTTTCTTTTAAGTGTCACAAGAAATCTCTACAAATTATAAAAATGTAGAATACACTGGAAACACACACAAATCCCCTACACCATCATGGCATGGCACACCAAGGCTTGATAGTGCGCCAGAAACAACCTAAAAAACTGGAAATGAAATGAGGCAGGGAACAGTAAATAATAAACAGTAAACAAGTGGGGTAACATTTGCTCCCATAAGGAAACCTAACACAAAGTAACTTTTATTCAAGACTGGCACAGCCTTTTAAACTTGAATAAAGTCAGACAAATACATAGACGAACAATCTAATAGTGGGGGAAACAAAACAAGCGCAGGCCAACAACTCAACTGTCTTGATAGTAATGATTTGGCAAAGATTTGGACTTAAGGAGGCTGGGGGGGGGGGAGGGGGGTGAGGAGGGAGTTCGAAGATGGAGAAACTGGGAACATGAATTAAGAAAATATATAACCTAAAAAATGTTCTCCCCTGTTGCTGATTCTGTGCATGTGGTGTTGGCTATCAGCTATGTGGCGATTGGAGAATTTGTCCCCCTCCCCCCCCCTCCCCCCCCCCCCCTTCCTGACTTCCATCAGTCCCCAACACAAACGGTCCATTCTGCAGTCGAGATGCAGCAGCAGTTTAGGCTTCCATGACAAGGGTCCTTACAATGTGTGTTGTCTTTGTTCAACCGCTCTTGAACTGTTTGGCGATCTCCGAATCTGAGAACGCTTCTTTAAAAAGCTGGGATGCATGGTCGCGCTAAGAGCGATGTTGTGCTCGACGAAAAATCCGGCCACCAATGCTTCAGCCTGAATTACCCTTTTCCTAATTTCATCCTCTTTTGAGGTGTCTACAGTCTGAAAAAACTGTGATGCTGGAAGAATTCGGCACATTAGAGGAATCGATGTGCTTGCGTGACTCAAGGTGATGCTTCACATCCACCATCCCGCCATGGGAAATTGTGAAGTCCGACTCGCAAGTGGTACACCGTGCACAATTTACACCTTTAGCCGAAGGTCGTATGCAGGGGAACTTTTCCGAGTATTCTTTTCGGAACTTCTGACCAAGTTTTTTTCTTTTTCGCATCTTGTCCAAAACTTTCTACTCCATGTTTCAACATTTTCGTAGCTAAAACTTCAAAAAGACGCCAACTTCGCTGAATGGTAAAGATGGTGAAACGAACTGCGCATGACCGGAAACGCTTCTTGAAGATAACTGGTTATATGCACGGCGCCGTGCGTATCTGTACATAAGCTGATGTTTTCGTCCGTTTTGTTGTTTTTTTTGAAAACTTTCAATGCGTAATTTTTTGGCTAAACACGTAAGGGCGTAAGAATTATCACTAGGGCGTAATAAATTACACGAAATGCGTAATGGTTGGCAGGTCTGCTGAGTGTAAGTAAGCTGGAATGGAATAATACCAATGAGAAGGCACAGCAGCTGAGGCAAAAAAAATATTAAAAGAAAAAAAAAAGATTCTCAGCAGCACTCACTTTCTCAACTGTCGATTGTGCCCATATAAAAACATCATGTGTTTTGTTGGATCTCAAAATCGTCTCCCCCTTCCCCCTACCCCCCCTCCCCCCCCAAAAAAAAAGGAGAAGGGGTGAAGTGGAGGGGACCAAGATGTAGCTATCTTTGTAATATCTGAGTGCACAGATGTGTATAAGTTACATTCCCCCCCCCCCCCCCCCCCCCCCATTTGATTCTCTAAAATCACCTAGTTTAATCCCACCATTAGTACAGTTTAAAACGATTTGACTGTAGCCCTTGTGCTACAATTTATACTAGTTACCAAGACTGTTTTTTTAAATATCTTAACACATTTTACAGTTGCACTTGAGGAAATTTATACTCGAAAATTTTTTTCCAAAAATAACAACCAAACTTACTTTCTCTAGGAAGTCTGTTTAGTATGAGAAAAATGACTTCCATTTCTCATTGCAAATCTACTCTGGACTGTAATCCTTTGAATATCAAAAGCAAGACAAGCATTAGCAGCAACGGCAACTGATTCTTTGTTGAAATATGAACGTGACCTGAAAACATGCTCAATCTTGCTCACTTAATAACAGGCATGGTACTGAAGGAAAATAATTTTTCCCTGAAAATGTTTGGGGGTCAGGGGGCAACGCCCCCTGAAGCTGAAGGTTTTTCAGCAAATCTAGCCTGTAAAAAAGCCTCTCCTTGAATTAATTTCAGTTCTTCATACTAAGCAATTTCTGCCACAAAATAAGCTCTCCTAGAATCACTTTATCAGTCATTCCTTCAACCCAAAGGAGGTTTCAAACCCAAGTAGTTACATAGCAAAAATGAGTACATATCTACATTGCTTTAGGTGGCATACATTAAGTCAAATTGTAAACGTTTTACTTACTATGCCAGTGAAGCACACACACAGTGTACACACAGGAGACCCCTCATTTTGCACAACTTTGGTCATCATGTCCAGCACCACCAACACAGCATAGCACAGCACAGCAAAGTAGTGGTCTATTTCATGTCTTGAGTTCCAGTTTTGTTTACTATGTTCAATTCTTTTGTGATCCGTCTCCTCTACATTAGTTACTCCTTTTACTTTTTACATCTATCTGAATACAGTACAAAGTGAGTTTAAGTTTTGTGTCTCTTTTAACGTACAAATTTTAAGTTATGTGTCTCTTCAGTGCAAGCAATGTGAATGAGATGAAGACTACGTTTTGCCTGATTTCTCAGCCATCTGCTTCACGAGCAAAGCCTACTTTTTGTGATGTCCAAACCTCATTCTCTTTTCCTCCTGTCTGTAATGTTCAATGGCTTTTCTCTTTGAAGCCAGCCAAATGTGTTCCTTCTGGAAAAGGTCAAACTTTTTCTTTCTTTCTTCTTTTTCTTTCTCCAAAATGTGGTGGTAAGTCTATCAACTGTTCCAAGCACGACGAAAACGTTTCATTTTCGTGGCTCCTGTTCAGCCAAACCCATCGCCATTTGTCTGCCACACCAGCATCAATATCTTCTGTCGCAGAATTCCGTGGAACTATGTCTATACGCTTTGGCATTTTTATTTTTTCCTTCTTTTTCTTTAATCTTGTTCAAATTCGATCACGTCGACCCAGAGCGGAATGTCACGATAGCGCATGCGCGGAAGTAGTCCTGCTCAATGCTACTTCTCGCGAGACGAAGGCTTGAAGTGAATGACCTGAAACGAACTAAGTGGGCTGGTCTCGTCGGGCACGGCTCGCTTTTTTTGTGGGTTTTTTTTTGCTTTTCGCGGATTTCCGCGAATTCGCGTACATGTACCATGCCTGAATAACCAACTCAATCACCAATGTCCATTTTCTCCCACTTTTCAGATATAATGCATTTCTACTAACTAAGGTTTCCTGGCCCATGAACCCTTTTTAACACAACAATATCGTTGTATTTCAGAGCAATAACACTGACCCCAAACTACCCAGGTAACAATCAAGCCAGAGTTTTGCAAAATCACTGCCTTTCTGCTTTGGAATTCAGGTTTATCTAGGACAAATGGAACCCCAAATCTTTGACAGCTAACCAATCTTTATATCTCGAGTCTAAACCAGTTCCAAAAACCAAAGTTTTATTTTCAACAGCAATTATTTCTGCATTGTGACTTCTGTGCACACAACTTATCAATCTTATTACATTGCCTTAATGAAGCTAAGTATCTTTTATATAAATTTCAACCTTTTTTTTGTTATAAAGGCATGAAACATGAACAGATCAACACTGAAACTGCTAAGGAACATGTCCTGTGTTTATCTGGAAACAAACAAATTTCATTTTTCCAAGAAGATAATATATACTCACCCCAGTGTTCCCTATCCCAGTTCTGTTCATCTGCTTCAATACCTGCATTTCCTGATGGCCACTCATTAGTGCCCCATGCCTGACCATCGTCTGCACATACAGACACACAAACGCACACACATGATCATTCTCTCATGAAACTAACAGTAGAACTACAATACACAGGCTAAAAATTTGTTCATATTCCTACCTATCTGATGTTAAAACAAGAAACTGCAAGCATACACTTGTCACCTGCAAGGGGACTTCAAGATATAACCCCCCAAAAATGGGGCAAATATGAGCTACAGAGAAAACGACAAGCAGAGATAGACAGCAAGGATGCTGTTTAAGACTGCAAACAGGATGCTGTGTAACTTCTTTAGACTGCAAACAGGATGCTGTGTAACTTCTGTAAGGCTGCAAACAGGATGCTGTGTAACTTCTGTAAGACTGCAAACAGGATGCTGTGTAACTTCTTTAGACTGCAAACAGGATTGCTGTGCAACTTCTGTAAGGCTGCAAACAGGATGCTGTGTAACTTCTGTAACGGCTGCAAACAGGATGCTGTGTAACTTCTTTAGACTGCAAACAGGATGCTGTGTAACTTCTGTAAGGCTGCAAACAGGATGCTGTGTAACTTCTGTAAGACTGCAAACAGGATGCTGTGTAACTTCTTTAGACTGCAAACAGGATGCTGTGTAACTTCTGTAAGGCTGCAAACAGGATGCTGTGTAATTTCTGTAAGGCTGCAAACAGGATGCTGTGTAACTTCATTAGACTGCAAACAGGATGCTGTGTAACTTCTTTAGACTGCAAACAGGATGCTGTGTAACTTCTGTAAGACTGCAAACAGGATGCTGTGTAACTTCTGTAAGACTGCAAACAGGATGCTGTGTAACTTCTGTAAGGCTGCAAACAGGATGCTGTGTAACTTCTGTAAGGCTGCAAACAGGATGCCGTGTAACTTCTGTAAGGCTGCAAACAGGATGCTGTGTAACTTCTGTAAGGCTGCAAACAGAATACTGTGTAACTTCTGTAAGGCTGCAAACAGGATGCTGTGTATCTCCTGTAAGACTGCAAACAGGATGCTGTGTAACTTCTCTAAGGCTGCAAACAGGATGCTGTGTAACTTCTGTAAGGCTGCAAACAGGATGCTGTGTAACTTCTGTAAGACTGCAAACAGGATGCTGTGTAACTTCTGTAAGGCTGCAAACAGGATGCTGTGTAACTTCTGTAAGGCTGCAAACAGGATGCTGTGTAACTTCTGTACGGCTGCAAACAGGATGCTGTGTAACTTCTGTAAGACTGCAAACAGGATGCTGTGTAACTTCTTTAGACTGCAAACAGGATGCTGTGTAACTTCTTTAGACTGCAAACAGGATGCTGTGTAACTTCTTTAGACTGCAAACAGGATGCTGTGTAACTTCTGTAAGACTGCAAACAGGATGCTGTGTAACTTCTGTAAGGCTGCAAACAGGATGCTGTGTAACTTCTGTAAGGCTGCAAACAGGATGCTGTGTAACTTCTGTAAGACTGCAAACAGGATGCCGTGTAACTTCTGTAAGGCTGCAAACAGGATGCTGTGTAACTTCTGTAAGGCTGCAAACAGGATGCTGTGTAACTTCTCTAAGGCTGCAAACAGGATGCTGTGTATCTCCTGTAAGACTGCAAACAGGATGCTGTGTAACTTCTGTAAGGCTGCAAACAGGATGCTGTGTAACGTCTGTAAGGCTGCAAACAGGATGCTGTGTATCTCCTGTAAGACTGCAAACAGGATGCTGTGTAACTTCTGTAAGGCTGCAAACAGGATGCTGTGTAACTTCTGTAAGGCTGCAAACAGGATGCTGTGTAACTTCTGTAAGACTGCAAACAGGATGCTGTGTAACTTCTGTAAGGCTGCAAACAGGATGCTGTGTAACTTCTGGAAGGCTGCAAACAGGATGCTGTGTAACTTCTGTACGGCTGCAAACAGGATGCTGTGTAACTTCTTTAGACTGCAAACAGGATGCTGTGTAACCTCTTTAGACTGCAAACAGGATGCTGTGTAACTTCTTTAGACTGCAAACAGGATGCTGTGTAACTTCTTTAGACTGCAAACAGGATGCTGTGTAACTTCTGTAAGACTGCAAACAGGATGCTGTGTAACTTCTGTAAGACTGCAAACAGGATGCTGTGTAACTTCTTTAGACTGCAAACAGGATGCTGTGTAACTTCTTTAGACTGCAAACAGGATGCTGTGTAACTTCTTTAGACTGCAAACAGGATGCTGTGTAACTTCTGTAAGACTGCAAACAGGATGCTGTGTAACTTCTGTAAGGCTGCAAACAGGATGCTGTGTAACTTCTGTAAGACTGCAAACAGGATGCTGTGTAACTTCTGTAAGGCTGCAAACAGGATGCTGTGTAACTTCTGTAAGGCTGCAAACAGGATGCCGTGTAACTTCTGTAAGGCTGCAAACAGGATGCTGTGTAACTTCTGTAAGGCTGCAAACAGAATACTGTGTAACTTCTGTAAGGCTGCAAACAGGATGCTGTGTATCTCCTGTAAGACTGCAAACAGGATGCTGTGTAACTTCTCTAAGGCTGCAAACAGGATGCTGTGTAACTTCTGTAAGGCTGCAAACAGGATGCTGTGTAACTTCTGTAAGACTGCAAACAGGATGCTGTGTAACTTCTGTAAGGCTGCAAACAGGATGCTGTGTAACTTCTGTAAGGCTGCAAACAGGATGCTGTGTAACTTCTGTACGGCTGCAAACAGGATGCTGTGTAACTTCTGTAAGACTGCAAACAGGATGCTGTGTAACTTCTTTAGACTGCAAACAGGATGCTGTGTAACTTCTTTAGACTGCAAACAGGATGCTGTGTAACTTCTTTAGACTGCAAACAGGATGCTGTGTAACTTCTGTAAGACTGCAAACAGGATGCTGTGTAACTTCTGTAAGGCTGCAAACAGGATGCTGTGTAACTTCTGTAAGGCTGCAAACAGGATGCTGTGTAACTTCTGTAAGACTGCAAACAGGATGCCGTGTAACTTCTGTAAGGCTGCAAACAGGATGCTGTGTAACTTCTGTAAGGCTGCAAACAGGATGCTGTGTAACTTCTCTAAGGCTGCAAACAGGATGCTGTGTATCTCCTGTAAGGCTGCAAACAGGATGCTGTGTAACTTCTGTAAGGCTGCAAACAGGATGCTGTGTAACTTCTGTAAGACTGCAAACAGGATGCTGTGTAACTTCTGTAAGGCTGCAAACAGGATGCTGTGTAACTTCTGGAAGGCTGCAAACAGGATGCTGTGTAACTTCTGTACGGCTGCAAACAGGATGCTGTGTAACTTCTTTAGACTGCAAACAGGATGCTGTGTAACTTCTTTAGACTGCAAACAGGATGCTGTGTAACTTCTTTAGACTGCAAACAGGATGCTGTGTAACTTCTTTAGACTGCAAACAGGATGCTGTGTAACTTCTGTAAGACTGCAAACAGGATGCTGTGTAACTTCTGTAAGACTGCAAACAGATGCTGTGTAACTTCTTTAGACTGCAAACAGGATGCTGTGTAACTTCTTTAGACTGCAAACAGGATGCTGTGTAACTTCTTTAGACTGCAAACAGGATGCTGTGTAACTTCTGTAAGACTGCAAACAGGATGCTGTGTAACTTCTGTAAGGCTGCAAACAGGATGCTGTGTAACTTCTGTAAGACTGCAAACAGGATGCCGTGTAACTTCTGTAAGGCTGCAAACAGGATGCTGTGTAACTTCTGTAAGGCTGCAAACAGGATGCTGTGTAACTTCTCTAAGGCTGCAAACAGGATGCTGTGTATCTCCTGTAAGACTGCAAACAGGATGCTGTGTAACTTCTGTAAGGCTGCAAACAGGATGCTGTGTAACGTCTGTAAGGCTGCAAACAGGATGCTGTGTATCTCCTGTAAGACTGCAAACAGGATGCTGTGTAACTTCTGTAAGACTGCAAACAGGATGCTGTGTAACTTCTGTAAGACTGCAAACAGGATGCTGTGTAACTTCTGTAAGACTGCAAACAGGATGCTGTGTAACGTCTTTAGACTGCAAACAGGATGCTGTGTAATTTCTGTAAGGCTGCAAACAGGATGCTGTGTAACTTCTGTACGGCTGCAAACAGGATGCTGTGTAACTTCTGTAAGACTGCAAACAGGATGCTGTGTAACTTCTGTAAGGCTGCAAACAGGCTGCTGTGTAACTTCTGTAAGACTGCAAACAGGATGCTGTGTAACTTCTGTAAGACTGCAAACAGGATGCTGTGTAACTTCTTTAGACTGCAAACAGGATGCTGTGTAACTTCTTTAGACTGCAAACAGGATGCTGTGTAACTTCTGTAAGACTGCAAACAGGATGCTGTGTAACTTTTTTAGACTGCAAACAGGATGCTGTGTAACTTCTGTAAGACTGCAAACAGGATGCTGTGTATCTTCTGTAAGACTGCAAACAGGATGCTGTGTAACTTCTTTAGACTGCAAACAGGATGCTGTGTAACTTCTGTAAGACTGCAAACAGGATGCTGTGCAACTTCTGTAAGGCTGCAAACAGGATGCTGTGTAATTTCTGTAAGGCTGCAAACAGGATGCTGTGTAACTTCTTTAGACTGCAAACAGGATGCTGTGTAACTTCTTTAGACTGCAAACAGGATGCTGTGTAACTTCTTTAGACTGCAAACAGGATGCTGTGTAACTTCTGTAAGACTGCAAACAGGATGCTGTGTAAACTTCTGTAAGGCTGCAAACTGGATGCTGTGTAACTTCTGTAAGGCTGCAAACAGGATGCTGTGTAACTTCTGTAAGACTGCAAACAGGATGCTGTGTAACTTCTGTAAAGCTGCAAACAGGATGCTGTGTAACTTCTGTAAGGCTGCAAACAGGATGCTGTGTAACTTCTGTACGGCTGCAAACAGGATGCTGTGTAACTTCTGTAAGACTGCAAACAGGATGCTGTGTAACTTCTGTAAGACTGCAAACAGGATGCTGTGTAACTTCTGTAAGACTGCAAACAGGATGCTGTGTAACTTCTTTAGACTGCAAACAGGATGCTGTGTAACTTCTGTAAGACTGCAAACAGGATGCTGTGTATCTTCTGTAAGACTGCAAACAGGATGCTGTGTAACTTCTTTAGACTGCAAACAGGATGCTGTGTAACTTCTGTAAGGCTGCAAACAGGATGCTGTGTAACTTCTGTAAGGCTGCAAACAGGATGCTGTGTAACTTCTGTAAGGCTGCAAACAGAGTCACTCAGTACGTCATGACAGGGGACCCTGCCCTCATTCTATGTCATGTCAGTGGTTATCATCTGTTGCCTGCACCAGCACTTATCTGCCAAATCCCCACTTGTCACAGCATCAGCATAAATGAGCACATCTCCAAATGTGGAAAATGGCACCCCTGATATGCCAGTCCCTATAGCCTTCAAAGACAAAAACACTAAATGGAAGACAAAACTGCCACTGTCAGAATAAGCCTGAAAAGTTTCTTAATCTTGGACCCTTTTCAATCTTTACAGATTAAAAAGTACAGCAGTCATACTGCTGAGGTAATGAAAATATGCTTTAGACTGCGGCTGCCAAGCACTCTTCCACACGGTTTAAAGTGAAGTATGTAATTATGTACCAAGCAATGATCTGAAAAAATTCTAAACTGGTTTTCTACACAATGATCATCATACAAGATACAGTGTCCATTTTTCCTCCCAAAAACGTGTTCATGGCATGCTTGATTCTGAGCAGAAATCATTCCCATTTCTAGACTTTTAATATTTTGCAATTTTGAGAGTTTAAACAGTGACTGCATGAAACATGAACAGATCAACACTGAAACTGCTATGGAATACATCCTCTGTTTATCTGGAAATAAAGAAATTTCATTTTTCCAAGAAGATATATACTCACTGCCCCAGTGTTCCCCATCCCAGTTCTGTTCATCTGCTTCAACAACTGCATTTCCTGATGGCCACTCATCAGTGCCCCATGCCTGACCATCGCCTGCACATACAGACACACAAACGCACACACATGATCATTCTCTCATGAAACTAAAAGTAGAACTACAATACATAGGCTTAACTTAAAATGTGTTCATATTCCTACCTATCTGATTTTAAAACAAGAAACTGCAAGCATACACTTGTCATCTGTAAGGGAACTTCAAAATATAACCCTCAAAAATGGAGCAAATATGAGCTACAGAGAAAATGACAAGCAGAGACAGACAGCAAGGATGCTGTGTAAGACTGCAAACAGGGTGCTGTGTATCTTCTGTACGACTGCAAACAGGATGCTGTGTAACTTCTGTAAGACTGCAAACAGGATGCTGTGTAACTTCTGTAAGACTGCAAACAGGATGCTGTGTAACTTCTGTAAGACTGCAAACAGGATGCTGTGTAACTTCTGTAAGACTGCAAACAGGATGCTGTGTATCTCCTGTAAGACTGCAAACAGGATGCTGTGTAACTTCTGTAAGACTGCAAACAGGATGCTGTGTAACTTCTGTAAGACTGCAAACAGGATGCTGTGTAACTTCTTTAATTTTACTACCCTTCGCTGGCTGCTTTGGGGGTGCTGTTGGATTCTTTTTTGAACCCTTGGTGATGAGAACACCACAGAATTATGGACTTTGGTGTGTCTCTATTTGACACCAAGAGCACAGACACAATCAGCCGTGTCTCCCTGATGAGTCCGATCCAGCGGACGAAAGGCCTAGGAGCAGCCAATACAAATAGATGTGCCTTCGAAGGGGAGTACAATGGTTCCCTAAGGCAGCTAGTGAAGGGTTTCTCATATTTATAATATATTCCCCCCATTTTTTCATTTTTCATTTTTTTTTTTTAATTCAAATCTTTGCCAAGTCATTACTATAATGACTGAAGAATTGTTTACCTGCACTTGTTTTCTCCCACTATTTAATTGTTCAGCAGTATAATTTTTGGTCAATCGGTGGGAGATTGCATCTCTTAGGAGATCCAAGTAAGGTTGTTCTGTACAATTCTTAGCCACTCGCAATGCTTGGGTTATTGAACAGCAGAGCTGACCACTCACACTGTTCCATATCTTTTGATCTCCCTTGCATCCTTGAATGGATCCTCAAGCATAGGCTCAAAGATTGTCCCCTACATTTTATACTGTTTGCATAATGCTTTTAGTTTTTAAGCACTTTTTTCCTCTCCACACTTTCCTTTTGTTCCATTTTACTACCCTTCGCTGGCTGCTTTGGGGGTGCTGTTGGATTCTTTTTTGAACCCTTGGTGATGAGAACACCACAGAATTATGGACTTTGGTGTGTCTCTATTTGACACCAAGAGCACAACACAATCAGCCGTGTCTGCCTGATGAGTCCGATCCAGCGGACGAAAGGCCCAGAAGCAGGCAATACAAATAGATGTGCCTTCTAAGGGGAGCACAATGGTTCCCTCAGGCAGCTAGTGAAGGGTTTCTCATATTTATAATATATTCCCCCCATTTTTTTCATTTTTAATTTTTTTTTTTAAATTAAAATCTTTGCCAAGTCATTACTATAATGACTGAAGAATTATTAACCTGCACTTGTTTTCTCCCACTATTTAATTGTTCAGCAGTATAACTTCTTTAGACTGCAAACAGGATGCTCTGTAACTTCTGTAAGACTGCAAACAGGATGCTGTGTAACTTCTGTAAGGCTGCAAACAGAGTCACTCAGTACATCATGACAGGGGACCCTGCCCTCATTCTATGTCATGTCAGTGGTTATCATCTGTTGCCTGCACCAGCACTTATCTGCCAAATCCCCACTTGTCACAGCATCAGCATAAATGAGCACATCTCCAAATGTGGAAAATGGCACCCCCTGATATGCCAGTCCCTATAGCCTTCTTCACAGACAAAAACACTGAATGGAAGACAAAACTGTCATTGTCAGAATAAGCCTAAAAGGTTTCTTAATCTTGGACCCTTTTCAATCTTTACAGATTAAAAAGTACAGCAGTCATACTGCTGAGGTAATGAAAATATGCTTTAGACTGCGGCTGCCAAGCACTCTTCCACACAGTTTAAAAGTGAAGTATGTAATTATGTACCAAGCAATAATCTAAAAAGATTCTAAACTGGTTTTCTACACAATGATCATTATACAAGATACAGTATCTCTTTCCCCAATATGTGTTCATGGCATGCTTGATTCTGAGCAGAAATTATTGCCATTTCTACACTTTTAATATTTTACAGTTTTGAGAGTTTGAACAGTGAGTGCCTAATATTTATAGTAGTAAAGATACAGCTGTAACCATTACAGTAAACACTATTACATTTTTACCAAGTTTGCTGCTACACAACCAAAAACGAAAGAGGCACATTCCAGCGAGATCTGAATCCCATTTTACAGAAGAAGCAGTATGTAAAGGAAGGTATGCATTGTTCACCTTTACATGACATGCTCATGTTCCTGACAGAGCCAACAGCTGTATACTTCGAAACACATGTTCTTTTAACTGGACTTTACCACATTCCACCACTGTGGTACTATACTTTGAAACACATGTTCTTTGACTTGACTTTACCACATTCCATCTCTGTGGTACTTTGAAACACATGTTATTTTAACTGGACTTTACCACATTCCACCTCTATGGTACTATACTTTGAAACACATGTTCTTTTAACTGGACTTTACCACATTCCACCTCTGTGGTACTATACTTTGAAACACATGTTCTTTTGACTGGACTTTACCACATTCCACCTCTGTTGTACTATACTTTGAAACACATGTTCTTTTAACTGGACTTTACCACAACCTCTGTGGTACTATACTTTGAAACACATGTTCTTTTAACTGGACTTTACTACATTCCACCTCTGTGGTACTATACTTTGAAACACATGTTCTTTTAACTGGACTTTACCACATTCCACCACTGTGGTACTATACTTTGAAACACATGTTCTTTTAACTGGACTTTACCACATTCCACCTCTGTGGTACTATACTTTCAAAGCCTGGAAACAAAGGCATTACATAGCCTCTGTCCACATCATGTTTGCCTGCTGAAGGTATCCCATGGGGTTGGCAGTATGTGTGCGTGCATTCTCCTGGGGTCACAAGAAACACTATAAATCAGATATATAATGACTGAGCAGCTAGTGGCCTGCTACTGGAGAAACCATTAGCAGTCTTCAAAGCCAAGAACTAATCACAGAATACAGAACAAAAGCCGTTCTTAAAAGAACCAATTAAATAAAAAAGAAGATGAAAACTACCATCATTGCATCTGACTGCTGATAGTGCACAAAAACTGGGGAAGTTTTTCATCTTCATGTTATATAGGTTAGTGACAGAATTTTGCTTGCCCAGGACTAAAAAAATCATTCATCTCGAACAAATGAATTTCACTATGAAATTCACATCAAACTGGGAATTTTCACTGTGAGAATGGCGGCTTTGGTTGGGAATGCAAAATTTCCTCAATCCTGTCATAAATCAGGCTACCATGTTACCGAGACTCGTGCAAAATGGGTACCACAGTTTCGTTTTACTTGCCACCTTTAGATCAAGGTGTGCAATGTTGCACAGAACTGTCAACTAAAACACTTCAAAACACACACTTTACACCTCACAGCTAGTGCGAAGATAACAACAGACTCGAGGCATGAGTCAAGCACAGGCACACAAGCACTGACCACATCCAGAGGCTTCACCATCGGCGTTAGTGTACTCTCCACCATCATCAGTTGTCTCCCCACATCTGGCATCATCAGCAGAGCCAACCTCGCTCTGATAGCTGTCATCCTCGTCATCAGACACTGTCTGTTCATCTTCCTGTGAACCCTCCTTGCCACATTGCCAGAAAGGAACAGGAATAGTCAGCCAGGCGTTGTGGGTACTGACATCCGGGGAGACAGGTCGGTCAAGTTCATCGGCCATTTCTTCATCATAGCTTTCCCTCCGGTCTCCTTCGTTTGTGACGGGTAACTGAAAATGAGCAAATCACTTTAGCTATTGCAGAAATCATTTCAGTTATTACCTTCCATTATCTAGCTTATAGATTATCAATGCTGTTGCACTTGTTTATCTTTTTATTCACTTCTGTTCTTTAATATTGTTTTAGAATGTTTGGGCTTTTTTTTTTTTTTGCAAAATGTTCCTCATACCACGCATATCAATAACATAATCAAAACAGCCAATTCACTTGGAATTATGTTAAAAAAAATTCTAATGTAATAATAATAGAATGTTTCATATCAGTTTTTTGCACTCATCAAAGAAGATTCTACACTATACAGTAACTGCAGCCACTGTCAATTCAAACCGATATAAATGACAGATTTTTTTTTCTGCCATTATGTTGTATCAAATGCCATGCTATAATTAGCCAATTTTCACCTGATCCAGGTCAAATGTTAAAATAAAACACACGCTCGCACACACACACACGCACACACACACAGACACACACACACACACACACATACATAAAAGAAATCATTCAGTTCAAGAGAACTAGTCACAGTGGTTTTCAGTTTATGCTCCACTTATTCTTCCACCGATGTACCCGTACGCTGCCTGTTAAAAGTGTGGCAGGATCACAGAGATGAACCATTTCAAGAGTCCTGAAGTTTGCCTGTACAAATCTGAGCTCTTCCAAACTAGCAGTTGCCCTTCCAATATGCTGACAGTCATACAACTGACAACCACCTTGACCTTCACAAAACTACCAGAAACCCACATCAGTCCCTCCCTCAGTGATAATTATTTCCTTAAATTCCACCAAATTAGGGGGTCAGACTCGGTGCAAAAAACTCCCAAATTTTCAGGGGGTCACAAAAATATTTAGGGGGTCACACTTCATAACTGCTTGTAAATGTACTGAAAACCAAACACACACACACACACAACACAGCGCATTCTGACAGGCTCACAAATATTAAATCACAGAGAAAGACAGAAATGGATGAGGTGCTATCAACAAGGTGAATAAAAACTCTCCGGATTAAGCCAAACATTCTTTATTTAGATGCATGTTCCAGTGTTGGTAAAAAAGTGTTAACTAAAGTGAATAAGTGTGAATACCTCCACCGTCAGGATTTTCACAGTGAAACTTGATAAGTGGGTTGTTCTTTGCAATTTTCATTCCAGAATTAACACAACGTGAGCCAGTTCCGTCAATACAGAAACATTTTATTATTTGACCATGTTCAAGCTGCAATAGTCATCGGGAGCCCGGTGACAAACAAGGGGCGAGTCATAAATATTCATGGAACCTTTCACAAAACTGTGTACGTTGGCCACTCTGCTACTGTGCGCTACACATTCCTATGTCCATAATGGAGCCATTTTGATGATCCGAAAGTCATGTTGCATAGATTGCCTGATGTTTGTTCCATTCACTGGATGATCACCCAAACCACAGATGAACCGTCCATTTTGATTCTGAAAAGCCGAATTACATACAGTTTTCCAAGCTGTTCGTGCTTGGGCCAATCACGTGATCTTGTGGACCACCGATCATAGACTTGGGTTGTCTAATCTGATGACTTTAGTTGGTTTTCAGCAGAGAAGAGTTCTACAGTGGAAGTTGTTCATCAATTCAGAACATTCTCAAACGTTGAGGAAAGTTACATTTTTCATCGACTTCGATCGAGGGGGATCGGACTAAAGTGCTTTCATGTGACGCGCTGCTTGGAGTTGCAATGCGTGCAGGAGAAAATCATTGTGTCACATAAATTTTGGTACATTTTAGTGACACACTGGACTGAAATTTTATGCGTCAGAGACGCTCATATATGCGTAAAAATTATCACTGCTCCCTCTTAACCAAAAACTCAGTCTAAATCTGTAATGGATAGCAGGAAGATAAAAGGGCAAGAAGAGGGTAGGAGCAAAGACAGGGAATGACAGGGGTGGGCGTGGGAGGGGAGGGGAGGGAGGGCGACAGAGGCAGAGAGAGATAAAGAGAGAGAGAAATCCAGAGACAGACCCAACGCTTTAGGGTATGGCTGTGATCATATCAGTCATCCAACAGAGGGTGCACAAAAAATGTTCTACTATTCAGCAGATGATTAAAAACTTTTTGAGTGCATGAACTCACTACGTCTTCATGGCCATCCACAGCACGTCCCCTCCAAGTTCGCTGGGGATTTTCAGACCGTGGTTTGTACTCAATGCACTGATGAATAGCTGGAATCTGATTCCTGCACATCTTCAGAGGATTCTGAAACATAACACAGCAAACCATGCCAAACACTATGTTGATGATGCCCTTACATACTCTTGTAAATTGCTTTCTTACAATCACAATGGGTCTTCTAGATGTGAATGCTTTTAAGACAAATGTGAGAAACAAATAGAGAAAAAAAAGTAAAAGTAACAAATACAATCATCATCGACATTAATCTTTGCATATCATGCATCCTGAAATACAAAAAATATAAAAGGGAAGTTCACAAATGTGATCATCAAAGAGCTCACCTCGCCGGTATTGTAAACCAACACCGTAGCATCCTCATAGGAAGCTGTGTATGAGAGAGATCCTTTAGTTTCTTCACTACATCTGTAGAGTCATACTGAGCAATGTCACAAGTATTAGATTCCATTCATCAAAACAAAAATCTTGTACAACAAGTACTCCAAGACACATTACAAGCCAAAAGAGGAACAGAGACACAATGATGAAATCGTAATAAACCTGCTTATGCACGCACACACACAAGCACGCACGCACGTACAAACTGGAGGACCCAAGAGGAACAGAAAGTGGACATGATGGGTCCGGTCAAGCAGGGGTGGATGAAGTCACTGATAAAACATCATTTACAAAATCTTAGTGAGTGGAAGGATTTTTGTTTGTTTTTCCTCAATTTTGGCCAGTCTTACCATATCAAGATAAAGCTCTGTGGCAGGCATGGTACTGGAGGAAAATCATTTTTCGCTGAAAATGTTTGGGGGTCCAGGGGGCAACGGCCCCTGGCGGGGTCAAGGGGCAGAGGCCCTTGTGGGGGTCGGGGGCAACGCCCCCTGAAGCTGAAGGTTTTTCAGCAATTCTAGCCTGTAAAAAAGCCTCTCCTTGAACAAATTTCAGTTCTTCATACCAAGCAAATTCTGCCACAAAATAAGCTCTCCTAGAATCACTTTATCAGTCATTCCTTCAACCCAAAGGAGGTTTTAAACCCAAGTAGTCACATAGCAAAAATGAGTACATATCTACATTGCTTTAGGTGGCATACATTAAATCAAGTTATACACGTTTTAGTTACTATGCCAGTGAAGCACACGCACAGTGTACACACAGGAGACCCCTCATTTTGCGCAACTTTGGTCATCATGTCCAGCACCACCAACACAGCACAGCACAGCACAGCAAAGTAGTGGTCTATTTCATGTCTTGAGTTCCAGTTTTGTTTACTATGTCTGTTCAATTCTTTTATGATCCGTCTCCTCTACATTAGTTACTCCTTTTACTTTTTACATCTATCTGAATACAGTACAAAATGAGTTTAAGTTTTGTGTCTCTTTTACCATACAAATCTTAAGTTATGTGACTCTTCAGTGCAAGCAATGTGAATGAGATGAAGACTACTTTTTGCCCGATTTCTCAGCCATCTGCTTCACGAGCAGAGCCTGCTTTTTGTAATGTCCAAACCTCATTCTCTTTGCCTCCTGCCTGTAATGTTCAATGGCTTTTCTCTTTGAAGCCAGCCGAATGTGTTCCTTCTGGAAAAGGTCAAACTTTTTCTTTCTTTCTTCTTTTTCTTTCTCCAAAATGTGGTGGTAAGTCTCTCAACTGTTCCAAGCACGACGAAAACGTTTTATTTTCGTGGCTCCTGTTCAGCCAATCCCATCGCCATTTGTTTGCCACACCAGCATCAATATCTTCTGTCGCAGAATTTCACGGAACTATGTCTGTACGCTTTGGCATTTTAATTTTTTCCTTCTTTTTCTTTAATCTTGTTCAAATTCGATCACGTCGACCCAGAGCGGAAAGCAGTGGCGAATGTCACGAAAGCGCATGCGCGGAAGTAGTCCTGCTCAATGCTACTTCTCGCGAGACGAAGGCTGAAGTGAACGACCTGAAACGAACTAAATGGGCCGGTCTCGTCGGGCGCGGCTCGCTTTTTTTTTCATTTTCTTTTCCATGGATTTCCGCACATTCGAGGACATGTACCATGCCTGTGCGAGATTGACAAACATTTACAAAATCTTAGTGAGTGGAAGGATTTTTGTTTGTTTTTCCTCAATTTTGGCCAGTCTTACCATATCAAGATAAAGCTCTGTGAGATTGACAAACATTTACAAAATCTTGGTGAGTGGAAGGATTTTTGTTCGTTTGTTTTTCCTCAATTTTGGTCAGTCTTACCATATGAAGATAAAGCTCTTTGAGATTGACAAACTCTGGCAGAAAATCTGGTACTTTTCTCAGCTTGTTATCAGAAAGGTCCAACGTCTTGAGCTGGGTCAGATCTCTGAATGACTTCGGAAGTTCAGCAATCTGTGGAAGAAAAAACAATGTGTGGTTAGGATAAGGTAAGAATGTTGCTTATAGCCCAGTAAATGTAACCTGTTATTCTGTTCTGCATGCATTTCTGTGTGAAAGCATACAATCACTTAAAACACCACACACTTTTTCACTTTTTTTTTTTGGTTGTTACTGCTGTCTTTACTCTGCCTTCTTTGTGACATTACTAGCACAAGGCTCTCCAATAAGCAGCCATACACACAATTGTACTGTCCCAGTCTAAGCATGCAGTCAACACAGAGCAGTGAGCATCAAGTGGCCATAAGGCAACCACCATAGGAGGCAAAGCACTGCTTCCGAGTCACTTTCAGGATGCCTGTAAGTGTAACAGTCACGATCCATCTGCACAGCCACCTCCTGCATGTTTTTCTCCAGAGGGCACTGCCATGTCCAGCCACTGACAGTCTTCATGAAAGTACCTATGCTGGTGTCTCTTACATGAATTCACCGCCAGCAGGGACACTGCAAGGAAACCAGCACCAAGGCTTTCTGGCATTACCATGATTTTATGGAAGCGTTTATTCGTTACTAATGCATGCAGACATAAACACGTGATCATACCCACACATACGAAAATGTAAATGCAAGGTTTTGATCATAATCAATCTTTATTCATAGCATTTAGATGCTTGCAAACATACAGAGACAATCGTGTTTGTTTTTTTTAAAAACTTTTTTTTAATAACAAAACTTGAAAAACGGAATTTCTGTCTGGGGCCTTGCCGAGAAAACGGATTTCAGTCACCCAGACGGAAGAGTGGCACCCATGCACATATGAAGACATACTTGTCTTCTAAACACCACACACACACTGAACCCAAATGCATGCATGCTCACAAGCATTTCATAAAAAGCTCTTAATATGTGTGCATATTCACTCTGCACATATGTTCAATTACATGATGTAAGGAAGTAGATTCTACCACAGGCTGTGATGCAGCAGTCAGCATCACAAGCTGTGAGGCCAGGTTTTGGAAATTTGTTGGCAGTCTGAATAGAACCAGGGTGTTTTTGGCATTTGAAGTTTATCGGAAGACACTGGAATACAGGCTTTAGCACATTTGACCACAGTGTTAATCAGAAATTCAGCTGGGTCCGGACTCTGAAGAAAATCAGTGTCCTGGAATTCCTTAGAAATAGTGGCTGCAAATAGATCCCAGTTTGCTTTCTTATAATTTAGATGTTGAGAGACAGAGACGTGTTCAGTTATTACGGGTTGTAGAAGGACAGGGAAATGGTCACTTCCATGCAGATCGTCATGGACAGACCACTCATAGTCCAGGACCAGCGAGGGGTCACAAATCGACAAATCTAAACACGAAAGTGAACCTGTGGAAGAGTGGAGGTAAGTTGCAGATCCGTCGTTCAGACAACACAAATCCAAATCCGAAAGGACATCCTCAATTAGCAGACCTCTGGATGACGTACTGACACTACCCCAAAGAGGATTGTGACCGTTAAAGTCACCCAATAGCAAAACAGGTCGAGGAAGTTCTCCTAACAGACTGACAAGGTCCTGACGACAAACCGGGACAGAAGGAGGTAGATAAAGAGAACAGATTGTCACAGTCTTGTGGAGAGTGACTCTCGCAGCTACAGCCTGAAGGGAGGTAGACAGAGCGACAGGACTATACAGCAGAGTTTTGTGTATGAGAAGGGCAACACCGCCCGACAGTCCCAACGTGGAAGGTTGTGCAGGTTGTGAAAGAATATTAAAGCCAGAAAGAGTGAAGGTCTTCTGGCTTTGAATTTGAGTTTCCTGAAGAGCCACGACGGAAGGTTTTATAGATTGACACAGAAGCTGCAGCTCCTCAAAGTTGGAATTTAGTCCACGGATATTCCAATGGAATACTGTACTATCCATGGTGCAGAGGGCGAAAAGGAGAGAGATCAGGTCATCTCCTCCTCAACATCTGCTTCTAAAGGTGCAAATTTATTGTTTAGTTTCACTGGACTGTGTTGGTCTTCAGACCTGCTGGCAGACTTGCCAACAGGTGAAGAAGGTCTGGATTTGGGAGACGGTGGAGGTTTCTTCCTCATCTCCACCATCTCCACACTGGATTGAACTCCCTTGCCCGCACGGGCACTGGACAGAGGAGTTCGAGGTGGGACTGCTGGTTTTTTAATCTGCCCAGCAGCAGATGTTGTAGACTGCTGGGCAGTCTGAGGGGTGGCGGATTTTTTGCCTCCACCAGGGGCATTCACTTTGGGTTGGGAGGTGGTGGACCTGCTTCCACCAGAGTTGACAATTCTTCCTTGCAATGTCTTAGAAAACAGGAATTCATCAGTCTGGCAGCAGACTGACCGAGTGGGAACTGTGGGAACTGTCTTTACGGCCGAATCATATGAAGAAGCTGTTGGCGTCTGACTGCCAACAACCTGTTTCCGGGCTTCAAAAAACGAGATCTTCTTTTCTGTTTTGATGCGTTGTATAGTGGATTCCTGAATCCAAAGAGGACAGTTTCTTGAAGAGGAGGGATGGTCGCCACCGCAGTTAGCACAATGTGCCGGATCTTGACACGGCCCATCATGGGTTGAATTGCAGCAAACACTGCACACCTCCTGCCCAGAACAGCGGTCTCTGACATGGCCAAACCTCTGGCACCTGAAGCACCTCAACGCGGACGGTACATACAACTGGACTCGAACGTTCAGGTAACCGACTTTGATGACCGGAGGCAGCACAGGGTTGCAGAATGTCAGAAAGAGGGTGTTGGTGGCCACTCTCTCTGCACCTTTTTTTATCGTCACCCTGTGCACCTCCGTCACACCCTGGGACGCCAGTTCCGTTTTGATCTCTGCCTCTGAGACACCTGTTAAATCTCGGCAGCGAATTACTCCTTTCGACGAATTCAACTGTTTATGGGGAGTCGCCTTGATCTCCTTGTCCACGAGCTTTGTTGCCCTCAGCAGCTGTTCAGATTGTTTTTTTGATCTGCATTGAATCAGAAATGAGCCGTTCCGCAATCTCTTGATGGACTGAGGGTCACCTGCTAAACCCTGAAAGCCCTTCTGGATAGCGGGAAGGAAGGGTAGGATTTCTGCAAACCGGAAAACCGGGTTGCAGGGATGAAAGAGTTAATAAGGACGAACTGCTGTCTGTTTGACTGATACGATCTAAACCAATTCAGTACAATGTCACATATGCCGAAGTTTGTGCTCAAACGTGAAAGGAGTATTTTGTGATCAATTGTGTCGAAAGCAGCAGACAGGTCGAGAAAAAGAAGAACAACTATACTTTGTCATCATCAAGAGATGTCTGAATATCATTCACGATTCGGATGACAGCACTTTCTGTGCTGTGTTCAGCACGGTAGGCTGACTGGTGGAAACTGAGAACATTATTTAGAAGAAGATGTTGGGATAATTGATACAGGACCAATTTCTCTAGAATTTTGACAAGGGAGATTGGAGACTGGTAGGAAGTTTCTCAATTTATTTGCATCAAGACAATTTTTTTCAATGGCAATTTTGAAGTCATTGGGGACTGAACCACTCAAGAGAGACTTGTTCAAAATATTTGTGATGACGGGTAGTAAGGAGTCGAGATTTACATAAAGAAGAGCAGTCAGAATAGGATCAAGTTCACATGATTTTTTTTGCAGTTTTCTGGAGAATCTCTTTCACAATTTTGAGTGGTAGCTGGTTCAAACTTGGACAAAGCTGGGCTGGTATAAGTGGATGTTACTTGTGATGGACTAAAGGAAAAAAAATGCATTATGGAGTGTGACTGTTTTGTGTCCGAAAAACTTCAAAAAGATATATCCGATAGTTTTGAGGGATCTGCGTTGGTGGGAAATACAGCAGTCTTTGTTTGCCCAGAATTTGGTTCATGTTGTCGTAGAGTTCTCCTTTTCTTACTTTGTTTTTGTTTTTGTATGTAAAGCAGGGACTTGTGTTCAAAGCACATAAGTCCCAAGCACATTCACATCCAGTCCACTTACCCAATTACTGTCAAGATGAAGATCCTCCAGGGCAGTCAACTGACCAAATGTGGAAGGGAGAAGCTGCAAGGAATTCCGTGACAGCCGACACACACGTAAGCTGAACAGTTTTCCAAATGACTCTGGCAAATCAGGCAAGCAGTTTTGCCCTGCAACATCCAAACAGTTTACCCATTACAAAAATCTGTACTATGTTCACATTCTTGACACTGTTCATCCTACTACAATACAAATAGAGGCCTGCCTGCCCAAAGATCTTTCTATCAAGAACAGATGAAGTAAAAATCAGGAAAAAAAAACTGAAATTACAAATAGTTTTCAGAACACACTACACTCTTACAAATGTGATGTGCAGATGCACATGTGTGCATGTTCGCACACTCACATTATCATGACCATCATGTCTGATAGAGAATAAGGCAATACAATATACTGACTTCCATAAAAAACGCGAAAAATTGAAAGGCTATTTTTCGGGTGAAAAGGGGTGAATATACAATATTGAAACATTGTGGCAAGTTGTTTGGGTCCAAGACTCACGTGCAGTGAAAAAATTGTGTGAGCAGCACATCATTCCCGGCATTGGAGGGTCAACAAAAATGGCAAACTGGTTGCTGCATGTGAGGCACGTGCACACCATGCAGAGCAAAATTTAACTAGCGACAAGTACGCAGGCATGCAGCCTTTATAAAGCCGCACTACAGGGTTCAGATAACGACTTGCCGTCTGAGCGCTACAGAGATGCCAAGACTACGAGCAGAGGAACGCAATCGTGCCCTAGGCCATCTGGAGGCTGGTGTGGATGCCAGGCAGGTCGCCAACATCTTTAACGTCCACATCTCAACCATCTATCGTCTGCAGCACCGCATGCGAGTCACTGGTACCACTGATGATCGTCCCCTGCCAGGCCGTCCTCGGGTCACCACACCAAGAGAGGATCGCCATCTTGTTCAAACCCATCTGCGGGACAGGCGGCAAACAGCCGCTAACACTGCTTGACAGGTGCCTGGGAATCTCCAGCAACGAATCAGCCTCAACACTGTGCGGCGGCATATTCAGGAGAACAAGCTGGCATGTAGGCGTCCTCACAGAGGTCCGGTACTGACACCAAGACACCGGCAGGACAGGCTGCAGTGGGCACAAGCCCGAATCAACTGGTGCAGGCAGCAGTGGGGACGCATACTGTTCTCAGATGAGAGCCATTTTTGTATTGACATGGCTGACGGTCGTGTCAGAATATGGCGTCGACCTGGTGAACGCTATGCTGACTCCTGTGTGGTAGAGCGGAACCCCTGGGGAGGCTCGAACGTTATGATATGGGGTGCAATTGGCATTAACCACGCCATAGGACCAGTCATCTTTCAGAACATTGGTCCTGGTCGCGGACAGGGTGTCAATGCACAGCGCCACATCCACCAGGTGCTCAGACCCCATGTCGTTCCTTTTTTTGCGCAACACCCAAACTGGACATTCCAACAGGACAATGCAAGACCACACACAGCCAGGGCCACCCAGCAATTTCTTCAGCATAACAATGTCAATGTCCTGCCCTGGCCAGCCCTCAGTCCCGATTTAAACCCAATAGAACATTTTTGGGATGAACTTGGCAGACGGTTGGACCTCCTGCGTCCACGACCAGCAACAGCGGCTCAACTTCACCAGGCCATCGTCCATGTGTGGGCTGGTGTGCCAAGGGGACGCATCAACCACCTGGTCCACTCAATGAGCCGCAGGTGTCAAGCAGTTGTCCATGCAAATGGTGGCCACACACGGTATTAGGACTTCAAGCTGGTTTGTCATGTGACCTTGGATTTTCCACACAAAGACATATTGCTGATGACATTTTCACACATTACCGGTGTAATGAATCAAATCACGTTGAATTCTCGCTTCCACTCTGTACAATTGTGACCAATAAAATTCGCCCCTAACCTTCAGCTTGTTTTGCTTTTGCGTTTTTTATGGAAGTCAGTATATAAGCACTTGCAGTTCATGCACAAACCAAACTTTTCCCCTGTCTGTCCCTGTTGTAAACTCAGCTAGCACTCATCATATTCTTTCATGAAAATCTTATGTTGTTGATTTTGTTCATTATTTCATTGTGGGATTCGCTGTCTATCTTCTTCATCAGTCACACGTGTCAATTCTGATTTGATTGCTATATTTGGCTATCTTTTCACTGCCTTCCCTGAAGTCCTCAATTCCGACTTTTCTATTGTCAATTATGGATGTTAAATGCATGAACACTGTTTTTGTGTTACGACTTCCCATCTGCCGTCAGGTTTATCCACCTGCGAAAAAAAAGTGTACCCATTCTTTTCAATTAATTTTCTGTAACAACAATCCATGGCCAAATATCCAGAATGGTCAATGATTTTCTTATTTTCAAGTGAAATTTGCTGCAATTCCAGAACAGCAGGTATGTCTGCAGATGAAAAGAATAACTATCGTATTCCCTTTTTTTTTAATAATCTCTGTCACCTTCCAGACCTTATCAGTCGCAATGCTCCCACGCTGGTTGGTCATTCAGTTAACCCTTACACACTCAGACCTAGACTCATCCTGTCACAAACAGCCCTGATGTGGCCCTTTGCGGTCGGCTGGGCTATAAGCAACATTATCTTATCTTATCCTGTCACAAGTACCAGCACACCAATGGCAGCTATCAATCTCAGGTCACTAAGAGGCAACCCTCCAAAAGAGACACTGCACTGCTTCCGAGTCACTTCGATTGTGATCATGGTGTGTGTTCCAAAATATGAAGGATCACCTGCTATGCCCCTTAACTGCTTAGCCAGAGTGAGTGAGTATCTCACACCTAGGGTACAACAATGCAATTCGCACTGTGATTATCATAACCAACAGGATCAAGTGGTATATCACTAGCTGAGTTGTGCACACTAATCAACTGAAAAAATTTGGTTTAGTTGTTACAAGACTAAAATTTACACTCCTTGTCACGTATGCAAGCATTCTGCCATATGCACAAACGTCCAGACACAACGCTTTTCAAACATGCTCAACATTCTTAAGGTTGCTCGTGAACAAAAGCCATGTACTGTACCTAAATTCAGGTACTCCAAATTGCACAGTAAGCCAAAGTCATCAGGCAGACTCCGCAGATGGTTTTCATCCAGCCTCAAAAAAGTCAGACACGTCAGCTGAGGAAAGGAAGCCGGCAGGCTGTCCAACCAGTTGCCATTGAACATATCAAAGCGCCGCTCCGGAAAGTCCAGCGAACTGCCAAAATGCACCCACTCTAAACTCTCAAGTTCTCCGAAACTGGCTGGCAGTTTTGTCAAGTTGTTGCCACTCAGGTCCAGGCGACGAAGCTTCTTGCTAACCTTCGAAAAAAGAATACACTTCAGTGATATTAAACATTATTTATTCAGACGTTATATACATCATTAACACAAATCGAAAGTGGAGTGCATTTTTCTAGTCAAAACATAGCCTGCCACTGCCAATAAAACCCTTTTCATGACATGTTCAAGCAATAAATATCACAACAGTACACCAACTTTTATACTGACTGTCCGTGTAATGTAATAAGCATTTATGCGTATGAGTATAGAACATTAACCCACTGACTCTTATCTTCAACTTAAGGTTAAAAAAAGTTATACCTCAGTATATAAATTGTTTCTTTTATCAACATCTGTCATCATTAATTTAAAAGTCTCATACATTACATTATAGTACATTTAAAATTAATGACTAATACACAGGAGAAAAAATAAAATTCTAAAATTTTACAAAGAAACTGCTGTGAAAATTCTGATCTCCATTAAACCGATGTGTAATTTTTTTTTTCTTCAATATACATGTACATACACATTAATCAATATATGGTAAAAAATTACCTGGACAGTCATATGTAAGAGTAAACATGTGTGTGCGTGTGTGTGATCACTCACATGTGCATGAGTATGTGTTCATAATTTTGTATAAATACGGGCACATGTGTGATATGTCTAATTAGTTACATGGTGTGCATTTACGTGCAATGGATGTAATGAAATGAATTTCAATTATCATATTAGAGTTCCAAATCCTGTCACCCCAAAGTGATACCACATTCTGATTCTTGAACATTCTGATTTACACTTCTCCAAGAGCCTGAAATCCTTTCTTTAACAAATTATTCTGAGAATAATAAAATCACATTCTGGCTTCAGAAAGAAGAAAAAAATAAATCTCGCCCTACCTTTCCAAAGTCAGGATGGAAGCTGTCTCCACCTATCTTATTTCTCTTCAGGCACAGTTCAGTCACCTCTGACAGTTGTCCCATCCAGTCTGGAAGTAACATCAAGTTATTATCACCTGCAAACACTTTCTCAAGTGTTTCCTGGGAAGAACAGTATTCTGGAAGAGTCCTCAGTTCATTTTCTGAAATGTCCAGAATCACTAGACGGTCCAGCTCTGAAAAGCTTTCTGGCAGCTGTTCTAATTTATTACAGCATATACTGAAATGAGTCAGTGAACGTAAATTTCCTAAATATTTGGGAAGACTACATAACTGATTGTGACTAGCTTCTAAAATGCGTAGCTTGTCCATCAAGGCAAAGGTTGGAGGGAATTTGGTCAACTGGTTTTCATCTAAAAACAGTTCTTCTAAACAGACCATTTCACCAAAGTCGTCTGGGAGACTAGTGAGCTGATTGCTTGTCAAATACAGTCGTTGCAGATTGATTAAATATTGCACTGAATCTGGAAGACATGTGAGTTCATTTTCTTTCAGTTCTACATCAGTGAGAGATGTTAAAGAACCAAAATCATATGGAAGATGTGTCAGATTGTTGCCATTTGCACATAACACTTTTAAGTGTGGGACACTCTGGGCAAAACCATCAGGAAACCTTGCTAAACTGTTGTAATCCAGTTTTAGCATGGTGATAACACGAATGTTTGTCAGCAGTTTGTTGTTCAGGTCAGCCAAGTTTTGTGTGCACAGGTCTAACACACATTCCTCCTTGTTGACACCATGGTTACTTGAATCATCAGAGACGCCTTCCTTTCCCATTGTATCGGTTAGTGGCATCTAGGTGCTTCTGTATGGCAGCTCTGCAACAAAAGAAAGCTTCATGTTCACATCTATCACATAATGATAAACGCAGGTGAGTGTAAGATTGTGTGTGTGTGTGTGTGTGTGTGTGTGTGTGTGTGGTGTGTGTGTGTGTGTGTGTGGTTGTGTGTGCACATAGGTCTAAGTCAAGTGTGTGATTTTTTAATGATATATCTCTGCCAGACTGTTTACCACACATGAATGAGCACAATTATAATTATTGGTAGAAGACCATACCCTCATTTATTACCTCACTCAATATTGTGTGGCTGCACACAAATAAATCAATTCATGTGGGAGTCAAGGAACATGTATGAATTCTGATAATCACATGTTTTTGGATGAAGCAAACCAAAAGAACAAGACTAGGTTTGTGTTCGTTTGTCTGATCCCACCTAGGCTTAGTTCAGTATGTCTTAACTTGGTAATGTCTGAGCTTTCTATCACACACCTATACACCCTGACTTTCTTCAACATGTCTGTTTGATTTAATCTTAAACCTTTTCTAAAGTTCTACACACTCCTGTCAAAACATGTGATCACGTTTACACATGCACACACACAAACTTTTTTTTAACACAGCCAAATACTGTTACAACAATTGAGAGATCACACGATCAGCTAGCAAACGACGCTCTTTGAATCGGTTTGAAACTGCATCTGGGTCTACTAGTTTGTGTTTGTTTGTTTATATCTGTCTGCATCAATACAAAGACACGAAAAATTGTTCTCCGGTCACTGACAGAATGGCTTTCTCTTCGTACGAGATCAACACAAAGGCCGGCGGGCCTCTTTAGTTTAACATTGCCGAAAAATCGAACTTACGTTTAAACAGGATCTATTTCAATACTAAAATGTTACAGGTATTTCCTTTGTGCACACAAACTACAATCGGTGAATCACAATACATTGAACGGTGGCTATCACTGCAATGATTCGAAATTCATGATAAACAGTCAACAGTCTGGAGGCGGGGGTATCCAGTCGTTTATTTACGTCATTTCGTGGTCATGTTTGATAGAAAGGCGAAACACTAAAAGGTGATTCCACTGACTGGCACGGAAGCGAATTAAAAAATCAGTATCCCTTGTAAATCTCACCAAAAAAGATCATTCATGTGTACATCACTTGATAACCAAGACTTACCGATCAAAAAAGACCCGAGTGGGGTTTCACCAACCAGAGACGTTTGACGCGAGTTCCTGTCTTCCGAACACACTGCGTCTTCTACACGTGTTCTGCCTCGTTTTCAGCGGATACATAGTTATTGTTTACGACATATACACAATCCTGAATAACCTTTATGGTTCAACATTTTCAACAAAAATAATATATAGATGGTATGTAGCAAATAATGTTAAGTATTCTAGCATCAAAAAGCACAATATCTTGCTGAATACAAGTGAAAAACATTGGTTATTAATGTCGCAAAATAGGGCGTACTCTAACACACCTTATTCAAAACTTTGATGTATAATCTTTGCCCCATCACTCTAAATACTTCCACAATGTAAAAAAAAAAAAAAAAGAGCTTTGAATCCCGGCTTTACAACACATATTTTTTGTAATTCCGTGTGTATCCATGCATTACGTAATATACTGGGTCGTTCGGAAAGAGATCACGTGTGTTGTAGGGGGGGGGGGGGGGGGGGGGGGGGGGGGTGTTCGGGTTTTTTTGTTTGTTCGAGAATGTTAACTTACCATTTCGGGTACATGGTCGTTTCAGTTTCAGTTTTATCATGCAGATGTAACAACGTGCGGACTAATCCATGCACGCAACACCACATCTGCGAAATTTCGAGATCACACTGCGTGTGATTTAAAGCTAATGTATAATGAATTAATGACTAGGAGAAGAGAATCTGAGAAGTCATTTCTTTGAATTAACAGATGTCTGACTTACACATTAACTCAGCCCGCTGGTCAACCCATGGGTACCTATCCAACATCGATTGTGCCCTTATTCTCTTTGTATAATGTGCGTGACGAGTGATGTGTGTGCGTATATGTGTGGGCATGGGTGGGTCGGCACGGGCATATGTGTGTGTGTGCCAGTGTATGCGGTGCATGTGTATGTGTGTGTGTGTGTTGTGTAATCTGTGGGCTTGTGTGAGCATGCTCCTGCAAGCACGCATCTGCACATAATGTATGTGTATATATATGGGTGTACGTGTGTGTGCCTGTGTACATGGAGGTATATGCATGTGTGTGTGAATGCGCACTTGACTATTTGTGGGAAATGAATGTTCAGAAGATGGCATAGTAACAAGAACAAGAACACACACACAACACACACACACACACACACACACACACATTCACTCGCTCACTCACTCACCAATGCATACATACTCACTTCTATGACTCTCCACTTCACACACCTCCATCGCCCCACCGATGCACACCCACCAGCGTCTACAGTATACACTGTTCAAAGCCTTATCTCAACTAATGTGTGTGTGCATGGGAAAAAATGAATAACAGCTACGATATGGATCATGGCGGCATTTGTGAAATATTTGCTTTCTGATCTCTCATCCTAATAACGCCCACACACGAAGCAACGTTGGAGATTTGATCGCTTGAGCCATACCTTCGCCCTAGCCGGCTCACTTTGTTTGAGGTTTGACGGCTTGGGTCCATATTGGCGCGGCAAGCATTGTCAAGCCTGTCCGCAATGATCATTGAGTACAGCGCTGACAGACTGCGACTGTGATCTGTTAGGGCATTCTGGTTTTCCCTGTCAAGTCGTCTGTTGCTGCTTGCCAACAAGAATCATTTTCCAGGCGTAGATAAACTAGCTCAATTCACTTCCGAAATGGCTATTATTTTTTAGCTGATGTTGATTCGATAATAAGTTTGATCACACTAGGTTTTCGGGAACGCGGCCGCAGACGTTCATTTAATATTATGGAGCCAGCATTGAACAGCCAAATCATTGCGTGTACCCTCGCCAGCAGGTGTGGACAGTCAACACAAAGATACATCAGTTGTCAGCTCATTCTTGTCCATTGACATGATCTATTCATGCGCATTCTGTGTAGAAGGCATAAATTCCAAAGATTCAAATAAAGAAATTGTTAGTTGTGAGGTTTCTGAACAAAACTACGGCCGCAGTCCGACAAATATGCGTTGATACGTACATAACTGTGACAAAGGCATTGACAACATGTAAGAAATTATGTAACCTGCTGTCACGTGTGTGGCCAATCTCCTTCTGTCCTTCACTTGCACACATACGTTTGACAAAACCAGCTTTCCTACATTTTCTACGCTTAACTGATATTGTGTGGTCAGATGTGCTTCTGCTTTGCATGTGCAGTTTTTCGTTTTCATTGCTCTGCATGCTTGGACTAATAAAGACTCTGTGTGGTCTAATACACAATCAAATCAACATCAACAAAAACATCGCCATTGTGAGACCGGAAGTAAGTCATAGTTGGGTTAAGTATTCCTGGTCCTGAAAATCGATTCTGATCAGACGTTACAAGCAATAGACCTACAAACAGGAAAAAAGATAATCCAAGGAGATCACAGTTCTAATTGTCAACTCTCCGCTCCGCTCCTCGCTGGACATTGCGCATGTCCAGCGAGGAGGCTGCCTGGTTTTTGGAGCTCCCGTTTTAATTCATTTTTACATCTTTTACGCCTTACATCTTTTACTCATACGAGTAACCGTGAATTTTAATAATCAGCACTGTTGGCTGTTGGTAGTTTAACGCTAATTTTATTTTTTAACGAAATTGTGTTTTAAACCCTTTCAGGTAAGGTGAGTCTTTCTTACTTGGCTTTTCAAG
Source organism: Conus ventricosus (assembly GCA_018398815.1). Classification (NCBI taxonomy): domain Eukaryota; kingdom Metazoa; phylum Mollusca; class Gastropoda; order Neogastropoda; family Conidae; genus Conus; species Conus ventricosus. The sequence continues at coordinate 88,255,056 of CM031595.1, read as the reverse complement.
ATGGCTACCGGCGTGTTGTTCCTCGGCTTCGTTAAAAGTTTTCTACTTTTCCTTGCTGTTTCCACATGTGACAGGAACAACAATATCCCTAGCACTCAGTTTTAATTTTGAAATTTTAGATGTAGATGTAGACGCCTTTAGTTCCATTTTTGCAGGTTAAAAAACTTTGTGCAACCTGAACCATGTTAGCCTCTTGTGTACACCTGTGCCGAGTACTGTTCTCACATCTATTACTAGGCCCAGATTTGAACCCTGATTTCAATTAACATCAGAAATAGTACAGTGATAAGGAATTGTTGAATAAAAGAGTTAAACATAGAGGAGTTAAATCATGGCTTTTAAGCCTTATCCTGCTATCGGCAGACATTGAACTCAATCCTGGTCCGTCCACCAAAGTAAAATATTCATGCAGAGTTTGCAATTGAGAGTCACATGGAAACATAAAGCAGTTGCCTGTGACGTCTGCAATACATGGTATCACACTAAATGTATGTTATTAAAGTCAGCAGTTTATGAAGCATTATGCAATAGTGATATATCTTGGACTTGTTTTACTGCGGGCTTCCAAACTTTAGTTCGAGACTTTTTGACGATTCTATTGAAGACTGCAGCTCAGAAAGCAACCGTTTTGACCTATCTCACCAGACCGATCCCAAAAGAAAACTTGAAATTTTGTCTTAAGTTTGCATCCACCCCTGATTCTAAAACTGATAAAATCCAAATCATAAAGTGCAACTGAACTCCAAATCATTAAGAGAAAAAGATAAACTTAAATGCATAGTCGTAAACTTTCAATCTCTTATCAAGAAAAAGGAAGAACTCAGTAATTTAGTCACCAAAAAAACCCATTGATGTTGTAATTGGAACAGAAACTTGGCTAGAAACTGGAACATCCAGCAGTGAACTTCTAATGGAGGATTTTGATATTTATAGAAAGGACAGACTTGGAAAAAGAGGTGGGGGAGTCTTGATTGCCATTAGGAAGAACTTAGCCAGTGAGTTTTTATATCAAGGCAAATATAGTGAAAGTTTATTTGTTAGGATTAATTTTAAGAATAAGAGACCTGTCATTGTTGGATCAGTTTACAGACCTCCAGACTCAGATGAAAATGTATTGTTCGTCTATTTGCAGAGACATTTCTGACATTGTTTTGGCCAATAGGAAGGCAATATTATGGATTGGTGGAGACTTTAACTTACCAGTATTGATTGGCGCGAAGATGCCATACTTGGTAATCAATACAGTAAAAATATTAATACTCAGTTTTTTTGATACAACCAAAGACCTTGGATTAGTGCAGTCAGTTGAAACACCATGTCGTGGTAAGGCATTCCTGGATTTATTTTTACCAATTGTCCAGGCGCTTTAGGCAATCAGGAATTAATTGCAGGCCTGGGTGATCATGACATAATTCTCTTAGAGAGCAACTTTCAACGCTTTCGAAGAAACACCCCTAAACGTACCATCAGACTCTGGAACCAAGCAGACTTACCAAAATTGCGCAGGGATACTCATGATTTCAGTCGGGTTTTTTTTTAGGTCCATGGTGTTAAATATAATGTCAGTGACCTTTGGAAGTGTATAAAAACTAACTTGGAATATATTATGGATGACAACATACCTACTAAAATAACTTCAAGCAAGAACCACCAGCCATGGATTACTACAAAAACTAAACGTTTGTTGAGAAGGAAACATCGCTTCTTTAAGAAATTGAAACTACACCCTAATTCAGAAAGATTACTGGTTAGGTATAAACATATTAAGAGAAGGTGTCAGAGAGAATGTAGGCTTGCTCACTCCAATTATGTTAATTCGATGATTTCAGAAGGTGATCATCAAAACAAGAATTATGGTCTTACATAATGAGTAAGAGACAGGACAACATTGGGATTCCAGACCTGAGAAACAACCAGAATAACCTAATACAGGACCCTGAAGGGAAAGCGAATTTACTAAACAAGCAGTTTTGTTCAGTTTTCTCAAATCCCAAGCCTTTAATTAACGTTAGATTAAAGGATGATGATAAACTCCCTGAAATGCAAAACATCAAAGTAAACAAAGCAGGAGTATTTAAGTTACTGACCAACATCAATGAAAACAAAGCTACTGGTCCCGATGGCGTTCCAGGCAAGCTCTTAAAATTATGTGCCAATGAATTGAGCGAGGTATACCAACTACTTTACCAAGCGTCACTGGACCAGGGAGTAATACCTGATGAGTGGCGAGATGCGAGCATTGTTCCCTTATTCAAAAAGGGTGACAAAAACAAAAGCAGAGAACTACAGACCTGTACCTCTTGCATCCATATCAGCAAAACTACTTGAACACATAATATATAGTAGCATAATGGACCATCTTGACAAATATGACTTTTTAAATAACGCCCAGCATGGTTTTAGACAGCGAAGGAGTTGTGAGACTCAACTTATTACAACTCTCAATGATTTTAACAACAGACAGCAAATAGATGCAGTTTCATTAGACTTTTCTAAAGCCTTGATAAGGTTGACCATGAGGGCCTGCTGCTTAATTAGAACACATCGGCATTGGCGGTTCTTTGCTAAAATGGGCTAGATCATTCCTCGTTGGGAGAACGCAGAAAGTTGTTGTGGAAGGGTCGTCATCCCATTGGAAACCAGTCTTGTCAGGTGTACCACAGGGAACTGTTCTGGGGCCCTTGTTTTTCTTAATTTATATACATGACATAAGTATAAATCTCTCTCCTGGAACTACTATAAGGCTTTTTGCAGATGACAGCTTAGTATATAGAACAATCAGAAGCAAGAATGATACACGCATTCTACAAGAAGATCTAAACGCTTTACAAGAGTGGGAAAGAACTTGGAAAAATGGAATTTCATCCCTAAAAGTGCCAAGTGCTGCGTATATGTAGCAAACGCTCACCAACTAGATCAGAATATTCGATTCATAATACTATTCTTAAAGAAACCAATGCTGCAAAATATTTAGGCGTGATTATAGATAGTCGTCTCAAATGGAAAGAACATTACAATTTAGTATGTAAGAAAGCAAATAACATCTTAGCTTTCTTATACAGGAATATCAATGACAGCCCCCAAAAGGTTAAAGACGACTGCTACAAAACACTGGTTAGACCAGTACTGGAATATGGTTGCTCAGTTTGGGATCCTTACCATCTAAAGGACATTGATAACCTCGAAAAGATTCAGAAGAGAGCAGCACGGTTCGTAACAGGGAACCACATCAGAGAAAAGGGGAATACTAGGAAGAACATGAGGAAATTAGAATGGAAACCCTTAGAAGAGAGAAGAGCTTTTATCAAACTTAACACCTTCTTCAAAGGCAGAGCTAAACTAATTGATATTCCAATGGAACAACTAGTACTGAATAAAAGTAGCACCAGGAGTGGCGGTCAATGTTATACCATACCTGCATCAAATATTGACAGCCACTTACATTCATTTTATCCTAGTTCTGTACGGCTGTGGAACTCACTGCCGGGTGCCATCAAGATTGCCACAAATGCAGTCTCATTTAAAAAGCAAATTGATACGACAGTTTTGAGATCTGCATATTGACGATTTTCTATTTTAACTTCCCCAGATATTTTACTGTTACCTGGGCCTGAATTTGGCCATTGCTTTTAACTTCTTGAATACCGAGTTCGGCCCCTTGTTGCCAAATTTGCTCCAGGGGCCAACAGTCTGAGTCGCACTATTTTATGTTATTTTATTTTACTTTTTAACATGCGCGCTGGTGACCTACTCGTTTTTGAGTGAACCGGTATTTTAGGAAGAAGAAGAAGAAGGATCAGGCGTACATAAGGTTTGACCAGTGCTTAAGCCAATATGGCTCAAAGTTGCTGTATTTGAAGAAGTTGTGAACAGTCTGCACACAAAAAACATCAATATTATTGAGCAGATATTGAGTCAGTATTTCAGATACAGAGCGTGGCCAATCAACATGAAGGACACATTGTCAACTCGTCAATGTCATTCCTGACCTTTGACCTCGCTTTATTAGTTTTCACATTAGGGAGAGGGTTGATGTCAGCGAAACAGCAGCCTGACACAAACAGTGAGACAATGACGCTTCAATACTGACATGGGCACCTGCACTGGAGACACTGACATTTGACCTTGCAGATATGCACATAATTATGCCCTACTATCCCTCATGAGCTGATCTCTTCAGGTCCATCAGCCAACATGTACACGCTTGACAAAATCAGTTTTTTCCACAATGCTTTCAATCAGCTGATTTCATGTCAGCAGAAGCACTTCCGCTTTGAATGTTCAATTCATTGTCTTCGTTGCTTTGTATGAACTAATAAATACCATGTTCTAAGTTTCGTATTTGAACTGGCGCCAGCAAAACAGTCGCCATTTCAATAGAAAGGAAGGCATAATTTTGTGGGTTACCTAGTCCTGATCCAGGAAAGTTATTCTGATCGGACAGTTGCAAGGAGTATAAACAGGTAAAGGTAACCTGAATAGACTCAGTTCTGATCTGTCGACACTTCACTCTTAACGTTGCAGACAGGACAAAGTGCTTGAGCCAGTCTGGTTCAAGCCTTCAAGCCTCAAAATTTGCAAAGTCTGCTGGCATACAAAGCAAAGTGAGCAAGAGCAAGGATAGTCAAAGAAATGGCAATCAGACGACGTTACTCAGACGTTAATTTCATTGGCTTTTTCGGTCACATTCTCCGCTGCAGGTTCGCTAGGGCAGATGCTCTTTTCTCATATGAACATGGTTCAGTCTGAAACGTCATCCAGTGCTATTTAATGAGTTTGACAACAACAAAACAGAAAATTCCATGCAAATAAGTGCACATGTAGTCCCGTCTCTTCCCCCTAAACCCTGATCAGTTGTGGCCCTGTTACTCTAGGTTGCATGCATCAAAGTCCACTCTCGATGGGTAGGGGCCTATGAACAAATATTCCGTTTAAACTACAGAACTAATAGTTCCCATTGCTGGCTGTAAAGATTTCGTATTTATGCTTTAAAGCTGCCCTTTCCATACAATCTCTCCTCTTCCCCTCCATCGGTGGAAGAAAAAGATTCGAGTGTAATAGAGAATTTAAAAAAATTTGAGTTTAACGTGTAACTCTGAACCCGGTTCTGAACAAATATTAGCTCATGTTGCATTTCAGACCTTAAAGCTCACTCACAAACCCATTTTGCGTCAGCAAAAAGCGCCATTCCATGGAGTGTCCTGCGCGTGCCTGTACCCATCGTCAACACAGCGCAAGCCTCCAAGGGTGGTACAGGACTGCTCTAAAGGCAGGTGAAGACAGTGCTTCTCTGGGTCCTCCCCAGCACCTTCGGGTGTTTCTTTTTCTTCTTTGCCTTAACTAGGCTGACCCTGGAGAAAGGTCCAGTGACGGTGAGGAAAGACCCACTGACCACAGGGAAAGTCCTGTTGACAGTGGGAAAGACTACAACTTTGGATTCTCTCTTGAGGGCACATAAGATCCGTATGGCGAAAGCTTGGCTGTGTCTGGAGTGGCACTGTCTTCATCTGTCCGTGGGCAGGGGTGGTTGGGTCTGTGGGGTGTGCTCGGCAGCTGGAGGGTGGTGTTTTTCGCCGGTGGGCTCTGCAGTCATGAAATACGGGCTGGTACACCCATGGGGATGCTACTTTAAGGCTGTTATGAGCTGCATCCTGTAGTCTAATTTACCTCTGTTCAGGAGCAGTTATGTCCCTTGATATCTTAATGGAGTGTCCTGCGCGTGCCTGTACCCATCGTCAACACAGCGCAAGCCTCCAAGGGTGGTACAGGACTGCTCTAAAGGCAGGTGAAGACAGTGCTTCTCTGGGTCCTCCCCAGCACCTTCGGGTGTTTCTTTTTCTTCTTTGCCTTAACTAGGCTGACCTGGAGAAAGGTCCAGTGACGGTGAGGAAAGACCCACTGACCACAGGGAAAGTCCTGTTGACAGTGGGAAAGACTACAACTTTGGATTCTCTCTTGAGGGCACATAAGACCGTATGGCGAAAGCTTGGCTGTGTCTGGAGTGGCACTGTCTTCATCTGTCCGTGGGCAGGGGTGGTTGGGTCTGTGGGGTGTGCTCGGCAGCTGGAGGGTGGTGTTTTTCGCCGGTGGGCTCTGCAGTCATGAAATACGGGCTGGTACCCCCATGGGGATGCTACTTTAAGGCTGTTATGAGCTGCATCCTGTAGTCTAATTTACCTCTGTTCAGGAGCAGTTATGTCCCTTGATATCTTAATGGTGTGTCCTGCGCGTGCCTGTACCCATCGTCAACACAGCGCAGGCTCCAAGGGTGGTACAGGACTGCTCTAAAGGCAGGTGAAGACAGTGCTTCTCTGGGTCCTCCCCAGCACCTTCGGGTGTTTCTTTTTCCCCGAGAATTTAAAAAAACATTTGAGTTTAACGTGTAACTCTGAACCCGGTTCTGAACAAATATTAGCTCATGTTGCATTTCAGACCTTAAAGCTCACTCACAAACCCATTTTGCGTCAGCAAAAAGCGCCATTCCCCGGCCTTTCATTTTGTTTGTTTTGGATCATACATCTTGATGGGCATGATGAAAGAAAGAGGAGTAGCCTGTTTATGTTCAAGGCCTCTCATACTCAAGCCAGAAGTCGTTGGGTGTCGCTCAGCAGCATATGCCATGTTTACGAGTAATGTTAGGTTGACGACGAGCAAAAAAATGGTTGTCACAGAGAATCAACAGGTTAATTATGATCATATCAGGAACCAGTCGCAAGATAGTTTACAGGATCAAGCCATTCTCTTAGTCCGATATATGTTACAACACACACAAACATAAAAGGTCAAAGTTGAAAAACTAAGACGACGTTGAAATAACATAACCGCTGATTCGGCTTTTTTCCACGTCTAAGATCCTCGTAATCTTTTATACTAACACGAAAACAAAAATTTGAAAGGCTTCGGGTCAGAAACGAAATCTTTTCGAATTGTGAACATCCTTCCCCTTGTGTTTGACAAGATCGACATGCAATTTGCCTAGAGCTGTTAAAATCCAGAACACACAAATACTTGCCGGCAACTTCAATTTCCCTCATGGGATTAGAAAAATATGAACCTGAGGTCTCGTCCCATCTACCCTACTGTCCACCAGAAATTCACAGATCACCAGCATGGCACATTCTTAGACCAGATAGTGTAGTACCCACACACCTTTGCTGTACCTACACTTGGTTCAATATCGCACATTCACCTTCCAACAATAGAAGTCATCCACAGCATCTCTGACCAGTGCACTGGGTAGTCTGAGAACAAGACGAGACATTACCGGCTGCAGAACGCAAGTCATCTCATCCTCTTCCACGGGCAAACAAGCTGGCAGGGCGTAAGCCCGGAGATGATGGCGCCGCCAGAACTCACCTCTACGGGTGACTTCAACACAACTGTGGCAAAGCTTCAAAACTACCCCAACGACGGCATGTGTCGGCCAATTCCTGCCAAAACGTAAGGACTCCTATCCTTGGATTACCCAAGAAATAAACTTATGAGGAGACATGACAAGACCTACAGGCAAATGAAAAAGACTGGTTCACTAACCTACAAGAGGACTCCAGAACCAGCCCGAGGTGTTTCTGGACTTGTATGAAGCACGAGCGCTCCACAGTCTTCGCCGAAATGCTGAACACCTAGTTCCTGTAGCCTTCAGCAAGGGCACCAGCTACTCAGAGGATAGGTTCAGAACTAAATGTACAATGCCTGGCTCATGAGACGACTTCCCATCCATTGATATCGACCAGCACAAGAAAGATGGAAAAGCCACTAGCCAACCTGAATCCCACCAAAGCAGCTGGGCCAGACAGCATAACCCCTTGCGTACGAAGAAGCAGACTACATCTATAGCACATCCTGCCAACAGGCGAGGTCACCCAGGGACTGAGAGGAGGTGCTGGTGACCATGTCTTCAGAAGACCAGAACACCACAGGGCGTCTAACTATAGACCTGCCTCATCAGCATTCCGTCGTAGGTCCTTGAGCACATCCTTGTGGGTGCCATAAGGCCTTACCTCGAGGCGCACAGCATTCTCTTCAGTCAACAGCACGGTTTCTGCGAAGACCGCTCATGCGAGACCTGATTACTCGACTTCATTTACAAAGTCTCTGCAGCGATGGAAAATGGTGTAATAACCGGTGGGTGTACATGACTTGTCAAAGCATTTGAAAAGTTAACCAAAGGCTACTTACACGCAAACTACATCACTAAGGCGTCCGAGGAAGCATCATCAACTGGATCACACTCTTCCAGCAAACAAGCCGTAGTAACTGACGATTCACAATCTGCATATTATCAGTGTGAAGTCTGGCATTTACCACAGATTTGTGCTTGGGTCTTGCCGTCTTGCTTATATTGACGACCATCCATCGTTTTCTCCTCATTTAGACTTTTTGCTGCTGACACTGATGTCTACAGTTTAATCAACCGCTCCAACACCCTAGCAAAATCTAGTAGGATCTTGCAACTTAGAGATCTGGGAGAGCGAATGAGACAGAGATTCAATCTCACTCCTGAAGAGTCTCTGGTCCCAAAGTAGAAAGCCACTGAACGCAGAATCTAATCCCGCTGTCCATGGCGACACCCTCGAGAGCATGTCCTCAGTAAAAATATTAACCCTGCAAACAGACCTGCCAAAGGGAGAGCGAAGGGCGTGTGAAGAAAGAGCGGGTGGGGTCACTGTCGACAACTTTTGCACCGAGGAAGTGCCTGGGCTTCTTTGAGAGGAACCTGAGAGTGGGCTCCAGCAAGACTAAAGAACTGGCATGAGGACGCCAAGAGCTTTGGGAATCCCACACCGACAGACTCTCCTTGAAAATAGGGAAGATCCAGCGAAGAGCGGCGAGGAATGTCCTCAAATGGCACAGGAATATCTTGAATGAATATAAATGAAATGCTTGAACTGCTTCCGTGGCCATGCAGTTGTCTCCAAGACTCAGTCAGAACTGCTAAAATAAAATTTAAAAAGCCACAAAGCGTAACATTTGATATTTCAAATATAGCATTTCAGATATAAACATGGCACTCATACGTGACGCGACAAGTCAGAATCTATAGCACTTTCAGTCACCACAAGTCAGACTCAACAGTGCTTTCAGTCGCCACAAGTCAGAGTCAACAGTGCTTTCAGTCGCCACAAGTCAGAGTCAGCAGTGCTTTCAGTCGCCATAAGTCAGAGTCACAGCACTTTCAGTCGCCGCAAGTCAGAGTCAACAGCACTTTCAGTCGCCACAATCAGAGTCAACAGCACTTTCAGTCACCACAAGTCAGAGTCAACAGTGCTTTCAGTCGCCATAAGTCAGAGTCAACAGCACTTTCAGTCGCCGCAAGTCAGAGTCAACAGCACTTTCAGTCGCCACAAGTCAGAGTCAACAGTGCTTTCAGTCGCCACAAGTCAGAGTCAACAGTGCTTTCAGTCGCCACAAGTCAGAGTCAACAGTGCTTTCAGTCGCCAAAAGTCAGAGTCAACATCGCTTTCAGTCGCCACAAGTCAGAGTCAACAGAACTTTCAGTTGCGACAAGTCAGACTCAACAGCACTTTCAGTTGCGACAAGTCAGACTCAACAGCACTTCAGTCGCCACAAGTCAGAGTCAATAGCACTTTCAGTCACCACAAGTCAGAGTCAACAGCACTTTCAGTCACCACAATCAGACTCAACAGAACTTTCAGTCACCACAAGTCAGACTCAACAGCACTTTCAGTCACCACAAGTCAGACTCAACAGCACTTTCAGTCGCCACAAGTCAGACTCAACAGCACTTTCAGTCGCTACGAGTCAGACTCAACAGCGCTTTCAGTCGCTACGAGTCAGACTCAACAGCACTGTCAGTTGCGACAAATCAAACTCAACTGCACTGTCATTCGCACTGTGCTTCACGCATGACATAAAGGTGAACTATGGAGACGGAAATCTCGCTAGTTATCGTGTGGTTTTGACTTGACCTTAAAAATAAGGCCAGCAACAAAACAAATTGATAATGCGTCAAAATCTCGATCGTCGTTAGCCATTTTTATTCTACTTTCTTTTATCTTCTCCTCACTGAATCTAGCCCTTTTTTTAACGGAAAAAGTATACAGTCTCTAGGTATATCGTGTGTCAGTTCCGTTTAAGCCGTCGCTGAATCCGACTTGCTTTTTTCCCTCTCTTCATAGCATTTTTTCACCAAGTGTAGCAGCCTAGCCTTGTCAACGACATCTTAGCATACTACACCAAAAGCAGAGCTCTTGGCAGCCCTGCCCCGTTGCTCTACAAAATCCGCTTTGGACTGGTGGTAGGCCTATGTGTGAGGTGTGTCGACTGAAGCATCTGTCCTCCAGTGGTAGAAGCCACCACGACCAGCGGCAACATTGACGCTTTCTGCCGTACTCAGTGACTGCTGGAAAAAGGTTTTCTTCCCCCAAACCATTCTTGACTGGAACCCCCTACCTGTAGAGACTGTTACGTCCCTCTCCATCGGCACTCTCAGCTGACAGTGCTGAAAAGGCGCAATAACCCAACATCTCTCTCTCTCTCTCTCTCTCTCTCTCTCTCTCTCTCAGGTCGTTGCGAGTGTGGCATAGCAGCGGTCGCCAAGGGAGAGGTGGCAGATCTCCTTTGAATGTCACTGATGTGAGAGGTCAGTGTCAGGCGGCGCAGCGATCCCTCCAGCCATATGTGTGGCGGCGGGTTTATCGTGTGTCGACGGGGGACGGCTACGATTATCTTGGCCTGGGATATCGTGTTCTGAGCCAGGCAGACATCGGAGCACTCTTTATGAAGTTGGGCTGAAAAATTGCCCTCTCGGTCGAAGTCTGCGTGTACTCGCCGAATTTTAAGGGCTCGAGCAGTGCTCCAGCGACTTTCATTCTGCTCCCTCCCTGAAGCGGCCTCACGCGGCACAGGACCATCGCCACCCGAGCTCGAAGAAGGCCGCCTGGTGGTCCTAAAGACAGCCTTTTGGTTGGGGAAAAGAAGCCAAATACGCCAACGCACATCGTCGGCCGACCAACTACCGAATTTGAACTAAAGTTAAAACAAAACAAAACAAAACAAAACAAAAAACCCAGAGCTCTGAGAGAGACATACGACAAACTCGTCCACTACTGCCCAGCGACAACAGTTGCCACAGAAGATGCAGACCTATGTCTGCAAGTGAACCTTGTCCTTAAGGGCCTCAGGCCAATAGGACGTTAAACTCCCCCATCTAGTCTACTCTCTCTCTCTCTCTCTCTCTCTCTCTCTCTCTCTCTTCTCTCCGTGTGTGTGTCTCTCTTCCCATGCACTGCGCAAACTCATTACTGAACCCCGGCCCTATATATATGTCAATTATGCTCACTGTCTTTCGCATGAGACACGCAGCCCTTTGCACACACCTGTTGGACCGCTAGTCGTAGTCTTCACCTTGTCGAAAGAAATGTAATAGAATTGGACAATCTACGTACCCCGACATGTACATTATGTACAGATAAAAGAAACAGAGGTGGACGCATATATAACATTAATAGATGAAATAGACATCAGTTTAAACTGTCTAGCCTACAGTCTAATTCAGTCTCCTTTTATCTAAAACCCACTTTATCTTCGATATGCTTATCCCAAAAGGCTTGAGGTCCAAGATAAAATCGCTCCCAATTATGCTCAGCCATTTCGTGTGTCCTCGTGCACCAAAAAATAGTGACATCCTCTGATATGTATGTGGATATCTCGACATTTTCACTCACAAGGGCTTATTGGGAAACAGAGAATGCCGTCGACTCATCTACAGGTTAAAGAACGTTAATGTAAATATAAGACACAGAGATAAAATTTTAAAAAAAGACAAAGACGAAGCTTAAATAATCTCGAACCTAATGCCTCTTCTTTCCGTTTAAAATCCACGTCATATTTTTACATGAACAAGATGAATATTGTCTGAAAATGCCAACGTGTGGCTGAAGAAAAATCTTTCCGAATTATGTTATGTCATCACTGTTGTCCCCGTTCGCCAAACTAAAAATACAATGCAATCTGATTGGTAGATGGAGATCTTGGCTTTTTTTAAAATTTTGTCGGGGCAAGAGCTTACATGCTTGATAGATTAACCGTATAAAATCCGCTTACTTATCAACACAAACAAAAATTAGTGCCGTCTTTAATTTAAGGGCCCCAGGGGTCGGACTAGAAATCTGTTGTATTGTGTACCGCCAGGTGTGTGTGTGTGTGGTTCCATGTGCTGTAAATTGCAGCGTCCTCTGATTGGTCAATGGACTTATCCTGTTTCTCTCTCTTAAGAGACCAGCAAACTGGACCCCCCTTCCCTCCTCGGGCCATTTCTTTGTCCTTTCTTCGAGAAGCCTCTCGTCTCGTTCACAGAGGGTGGGGAAGGGGGAGAGGAGGGGGGGTGGGGGGGGGGGGCAGGTTGTCTCGTTGTCATGCCACCTGTCTTTGTGCCGACAGCCGTGACATTCTGCGGTGACGCTGCACATATCCTAGGGCTAGGGGCGACCAGTCACAGCTGACTGATAACATGGCTCTCCGTGGCGACAGCACTTGGAAGATCGTTCATTTCCATTGACTGCGCACAGCTGGGCAACGACTCTGTGTCCGCGTGTTGTTGAAACGGACCCAACCAATTCATGGCAAAAACGCGCACGTTTGTGTGTGTGTGTGAGAGAGAGAGAGAGAGAGAGAGAGAGGTTTGTTGGCGTTGATATTAGCTTTTGTACACTGATGAGCTGGTAAATGAACAGTACTGTCATTACTATGGGATTAGACTTTGCCTTTGTTGTGGCAAGAAGCATATCATCCGACAATAAGTTTGATAGCATGTTTCACACACATACACACACACACACCACGCCAGCAAATTGTACACGTTGAGTTATGATGAACCCATTAGCCCAGCCAACCCACACAGGACTGACACAAGGCCTGGGGAAAATCCAATCCTATCAAAGAAATAAAACAATAACAGATATTCTGATCTAACCATTCGCGCTGATATAACGCTTTAGGCTATTAGCCATTCCACTTAATTTGCCCCCCAACCCCCTTCCCAAAAGAAACCCCACTTAAAAGCACAACCACAATCGAAAATATTGAAGAAGCCGAGTGGGCAAACAGATGCTACAAAACAGACAGCCAGAGTTCACTTTTGACAGTGAGCACAGTCTTACTATCAGATCGGATTTTGAAAAATGAAATGAAGCTCCCATTGCAACTGTTCTTCTTTGAGCAGTATAATTGTTGTTTTTGTGGTGATTGATGCAATGGCCAGATATTGGGCCCAAAAGCGACGAAACAATAATTGTGAAGCAACAAAGTAAGAATGTCATCTCCAAACTGAAATTATCACTGTCTTCAAGAAGAGAACTACCCACTTCCTTCGCAAAAATAGTTATTTTGTTTAAAGAAGACAGCATCAAAATTTAATTGACTTTTGGAGCCAGTCAGATTCCATAGTGGTTAGTGGAGAGCATGGTATGTATCCTGAGACGAGTTTTATCAGTGGAAGTTGTACGCGTGTGTACATGTATCATTGTGAAGTACTTTCACTGTATGTTTTAAAGTGAGGCGACTGCAGGCGGAAATTGAAAAAAAAAAAAGAAAAAAAGAAAAAAAACTCAATTGAAACAAAAATTAAAAGAAGTTTGACGGCATGGTAACTTTTTAAAAGTTTGCTTTTATTGTAGCTTACGCCCACACTTAACATTGCTCTTCCCCCACCCCTACCCATCACCGCCACCACTTCCTCACGTCCCCACATTTTCCTGCCTCCTCCTTCCCCGTCGCGTCCTTTTCCACGCCGTCCACGCTACTACGTACCCTAAAAGCGGACGTTCCATGCATCGTCTTTCTAACGCACCATTCATGGTGCGTGTTCCACACCAGGTATATCCCCTCCTTGGAGCATTCCCCCCAATACCCCCTTCCATGCACTTTGCACACACATACACACACACACGCGCGCGCGCGCGCGTGCACACTTCGCGTACATGTTCTGTTATGATCAACATCTGAACACTGAAAGCAGATCTCGAATGCTCAACTTGGACATTGGAAACTAATGAATCCCTCTTACGGATTCACATCTCATACAAGGAACCTCCGGCAACGAAGTGGCTGGTCGACACAAAAAGTAGGTCGATGCAGAACACTAGTACACTGGCAGTCAAACGCCTCTCACCCAGTTAGCTGTCAGCCCCGTAATACGTCTGCCTGCTGGGTGCACCTCGATAGCTCCCGACACCAATAGATCCCTAACCCTAAGCCTAACCCTAACCCTTTGCGGGGATCTACCAATGCGGGGATCTATCGGTGCGGGGATCTATCGGTTCGGTGCGGGGATCTATCGGTGCGGGGATCTACCGGGATGACCCCGCTGCTGTGCCTTCAGGGCTCCTTACAGACCCTGTGACTTGTCTGTGAGGCCTCTGGCTATCAGACATCAATGTCACCTCCTTGCGTTTGCCGTTCACGGTTCGCACATCGCTTGTTTTATTTAGAGCATACTGGCAAAAGATCCGCTTGTCTTTAAAACGACAGTTTCTCGTTTCTAATACACACTGTCACGAGAGAGTTAACAGGCGCGCGGAGATCAGCTATCATTCTTGTCCTCACTGAAAGACGTGAAAACGGCAACGTGCTGAAAACGGATCAAATCAGTTAGACAGTGAGCCAGTGATACAACTGTCGCTGAACAAAGATTTCAAATGAAGTCCGAAATATTCACTCAAACATGGGGGGGGGGGGGGGGGGGGGGGGCGGCCGAATCTGACTAAAACCGCCGCCATTTTGTTTCTGTCTGCAAAACAGCCTCTAAGGGCTGCTACAATACGCTTTAAGCGCACATGCCAAGAAAGAGCGTCAGTTTTGTATAGGAACTAAGGGGCAGTGGAGAGCAAACACCCCGTGGTAGACTAAAGACGTTCTGGATGGCTACACCACCTCAACTCTGGTAAGACGTTTGAGCCGAAGTTAAACAAAATCCGCATGCGTTCACATCTCTAGGCCATCATGTGTAGATCACACACACACACACACACACACACACAACGCACGCACACACACGCACGCACACACACACACACACACACACACACAACACACCACACACACACACACACACACACACACACACAGAGGCTCGCTTGCGCTCGGTTAATTGGGAAACACAATAACGTTCAGTCGAACATTACAAATTAATGCTTTAATGAAAGACCATCGATCATGATTACTCCCTCCACCCCTTCTCTCTTTTTTTGCGCGTGCAGGTATAGATAGACAGATAGACAGACAGATAGATAGATAGACAGACGGACATACGAGCAGTCTAAAGTATCCATGCCGTGACTAATTAGAGTGACAGTAAAGTCAGTCAAGGCTGAGTGAATTTGTTTCTATTTAATGAAGTCCTGCCACCCTCTTTTTTCCTCTCCGGCTACTCACCTCCACATCATTGCCCCACCCCATGGCCTCTCTCCGCCCCCCCCCCCCCTCCCTCTCTTCCACCTTGGCAGTTGACCAAGGTTCTTTCTCGTCTCTAGTATGGGTTGTAAACAAAGATGTGCTGTGGTAAAAACTTGAAGACAGCGACTGGCCAATGAACTCGGCGTTTCACTTGATCCATGTTTGCATGTTGTCACCTGTCCTTTCCACGGCAGTCCAGGCACCAGGCAAACAAAGTATCGAAGAGTTTCCGCCTTGGCACGTGTCACTGTGACCTGTCAACGACCGTCGCCGAGCCGCCCTTTGTTAGCGCCACCCCGGGGCTATGTATGTGTAGAGGCAGTATGTGTAGAGGCAGTACCCGCCGGAACCTGTTGTGTTGTCCCTAATCCGAACGACGCAGTAGTTAGTCTTTGATTGGTTTAGCCACACCGTACATCCGCTCACATGACTTTCCAGGAAGTCAGTCTCAATAAAAAGCTGGCCACAACTGCTACTACGGAGCTCGGAGTTGGCCGTGTCGCTGGTCTTTGACTAGGCCGGTCTCATGGGGTGTCTGTTGGAACACTGTGAAGACACGTGAACTTTGACAAGTCGGTCTGACCCTGCTGCAGCACGTTGAAGAAAGAGACACACATTGCTGCTCATCACTCTCCATGAAGACGGCTTCCACAACTGTTCATACACGGCGGCTCCTGTTCTTAACCCGTTTGGACTTAAAGCTGCTTTTCACCCACGTTGAAGAAGACTCGCGTGCTGTTCACGCATATGGGAGGACAGCCCCACTGCTGTGTTTCTACCAGTACTCCACCTGTAAAAAAAAGGTAAGTCTTGAATTTGCAGAACTTTAAATCGTCGCGTTACTACTACTACCACTATTACTACTACTAGGCAGCTGCTGCTGCTCATAATTCTTACTAGTTCTTGATACATGCAGTGTTCATTTACTCGATTCAGTGCGGCGTATGTTTGGGATACTTAACCATGCGTCGGCGCGTGCACTCCATTTGGATCGGAAATAGTTTGAGTAAACGGAACATGGTTCGTATGAAGAATGGCCCACAAAAAAAGCTTGTTTTCGTCGCCGTTTTCATCTTTTTAGCCGGCTCAAGGCACCTTAATGTGTTGATTTCTTAAACTCGTCATGATTCTGTGCTATAACGAAAAGAAGCAAGTCCGTGGGGTTCTAAAAAAAGAATTAAAGTGAATACTATATTCTCCCCATCTCCCCGTTTCTTAGGGAGTAGGGGAGCCGGAATTCGCACATGATGTATCCGGCATTGTGTCAATGTTGAAGTAATTTATGACAAAAAATACCGCCAGCCAAGTTGCCGCTTGTCGGGGTGGCTGAAAACTTGCCAAGATGGCGGTTCCCGAAATAAGACAAGATGAGAACATTTGTACACTTTACTGGGCGTAATAGCCTACATTCATGGCGGAGTTCCGTTGCACATTGATAGTGTGTGTTGAAGAGAACGTGTCCACTGTCAACTGTTGAACCTTGGTTTTTATCTAATTTTATTGGTTTGTAACGTGACAAAATTTTTAAACAGATTATTGAAACATGCTCGTCATTTTTTGGTTTGTATAGTAACCATTCTATTACGTTTTACTTTTAATTGACGCGTAGTCTGCATGCGCCATACGTTAGTCTTATTCCGGCTATGCTGTCCATTTTAGACATTTGTCAGTGTATATCTCTACCCGCTCTATCGCTCGCTCGCTGATTTTGACAGAGCCATTTAGCCGGCGAAGAGATGCCAAGTCATGTGCCTTTTTTCGCCGAGTCATCTCTGCGCCTCGGGGCCCTTATGCAACCGACACCCGACAAAGTTTCAAACAGAGGGCAAAGACTTGCTCGAGCACATGGAATCTTCTCGCCTCGGTGACCGTACACAATTGACAAGTCGGCTTACATAAGTCCGCGATATTAGGTCTTTAGTCTCTCTCTCTCTTTCTCTCTAACTCTCCGTATTTGCGCGTGCTTGCTCAATGAGAAATTTAGCCATGAGTGATCATGTCGACTGTTCATAGCAGAAACCGATTTGCGCTGTGCTGATCAGTATAATCGCTGAAGTGGTATGTCGCTGTAAAATTTTCTTTTATGTCGCTGTGGAGGTATGTAGCTGTAAAAAATTTTCCATGTCGCTGTAGTAGTATGTCGCTGTAAAAAAAATTTATGTCGCTGTGGAGGTATGTCGCTGTAAAATTCTTTTACGTCATTGTGGGGGCATGTCACTGTAAAATGTATGTCGCTGTGGTATTATGTCGCTGTGGTATTATGTAGAATGTCTCTTCAGTGTGTATCGCCAAACTGGATTCGCTTTGCTTCACCATGTTAACATTGTTCTTTGTGTTAACATTGGTCTCTGTGTGATTGTTGTTCACTGTGCTATTTGCACACACGCACACGCTCTCTCTCTCCCTCTCCCTCTCTCTCTCTCTCTCAGCAGTTGACCGTGGCCCCGACGTTCTGTTGGTCTCGTTCTCTTGCACTACGATGTCGGTTCAGTAGTATCGGTTAGCTGCAAAGTGAGACGACTGCAGGCGGAACCTAAAGAACGTAGCACCCTGGTGCCACTAGTTTATCCTTGTGCTAGGGTTCTGTTTAGCACTACTCATTAGAGATGTTGACAAGAATCTTAAAAAAAATCTTAAGTTTAAGTACTACATCCGCCAAAACATGGAACAAAACGAATCACAAGACTAAACATGTGATTTTGTGACACGTTGTCTTGCGATTCGTTTGTTCATGTCTGGCGGATGTAGTACTTAAGATTAATAGTACTAATAGTTCATGTCTGGCGGATGTAGTACTTAAGAATAGTAGTAATGGTATTGTCACGTGGGCTCTCTCTCTCTCTCTCTCCCCGCGCCCACTCCCCTCTCTCTTCCCCCCCCCCCCCCCCCCCCCCCCCCCACCACCACACCCTTATCTCCTCCTCTCCCCCAGCTACCCTCTCCCGACTCGTTGTCATTGTTTACCCGAACCGTTGACACACGGACGTTGGCCCTGTTGGCACTTGTTGGTTGAAGAAAGCGTCACGTCGTAACATGTTGATTGTAGGACAGTGACGGAGAACACTCGATGGAAGTCAGACCTCTCGGCTGTTTTGGTCAGTACACGCCAGGTGGCCGCCAAGCTGGGACAATGGCGTTACACTAACACAGAACAATGGTAGTCTGTTAAGTTAGCTGGAGGGGGATCAAAAAGAAACAGAAACGAACAAAACAAACAAAAAACATGCAACGCCGCCTGAACGTCCCGGCAAATAACCTAGAGATGAATTTAGTGGAACCCATACTGCACTTCAAACACAACTTCCCAACCCTATCCAACCTATCCTTTCTCCTTTGCCTTCCTCCCCCCCCCCCCCCTCCTCCTTCCCTAGCTACCCAGCCTACCTTTCTTCTTTGCCTTCCTTTCCCCCTCCTTCCCCCCTCCCCCTTCCTTTCCCCCTCCCCCCTTCCTTCCCCCATCCCCCTCCTTCCCAAGCCTACCCAACCTACCCTTTATCCTTTGCCTTCCTTCCCTGTCCACTTCTTTCCGAGGTGAAATGAGAAAGTATCTTCAGCGGTCGCCACTGTCCTTGTACACGTATACTTTCTTCTCTCTCTCTCTCTCTCTCTCTCTCTCTCTCTCTCTCTCTCCTCTCTCTCTCTTGTTTTGTATTTTCTCTATTATTGTCATGCCTATGTCTTTGTTTCATCCAAGAGATTTTTTTCTGTTTCCATAAAACGTCAGGTTTTGTTTGCTCGTCTGTTCTAATCAGCTTACTAGGTAACATGGTACTGAGCTTACTAGGTAACATGGTACTGAGCTTACTAGGTAACATGGTACTGAGCTTACTAGGTAACATGGTACTGAGCTTACTAGGTAACATGGTACTGAGCTTACTAGGTAACATGGTACTGAGCTTACTAGGTAACATGGTACTGAGCTTACTAGGTAACATGGTACTGAGCTTACTAGGTAACATGGTACTGAGCTTACTAGGTAACATGGTACTGAGCTTACTGGGTAACATGGTACTGACCTTACTGGGTAACATGGTACTGAGCTTACTGGGTAACATGGTACTGAGCTTACTGGGTAACATGGTACTGAGCTTACTGGGTAACATGGTACTGAGCTTACTAGGTAACATGGTACTGAGCTTACTGGATAACATGGTACTGAGCTTACTGGGTAACATGGTACTGAGCTTACTAGGTAACATGGTACTGAGCTTACTAGGTAACATGGTACTGAGCTTACTAGGTAACATGGTACTGAGCTTACTAGGTAACATGGTACTGAGCTTACTAGGTAACATGGTACTGAGCTTTACTAGGTAACATGGTACTGAGCTTACTAGGTAACAGGTACTGAGCTTACTAGGTAACATGGTACTGAGCTTACTGGTAACATGGTATGAGTATTACATGGTACTGAGCTTACTGGGTAAACATGGTACTGAGAGCAGAGAGAATTCTCCGTGGTGAAACCGACACTTTCACAAGTGGATTCCAGCGGACTGTGGGTTTTGTGTGTGTGTGTGTGTGTTTTTTTCACTCTGTAGAATTTTTCTTTATGCCAGTAGTATGAAGGTAAAGAAAAAAGCAGGGCCCTAACGTCCACTACAAGGACAGCATGGCAATAGTTCAGCAATAGTGCTATGAATCAGTACATTTTGTAGGTAGTTGGGTCCATATTTTTACGCTTTTTTTTTTCTTCGAGGTGACGGCCCAAAGCACTTCAAAAAAAATTTAAACTGGACCTTTCAATATTATCAAGACGATCATTATGAGGCTTTGACACGTCAAAATTATACACGGGCGGAAAGGAAAGAGAGGAGAGAAAAATGGGGAGAGGAGGATGAGGGGCAGAAGGAAGGGTGTGTCGATCTGCTAGATGTAAGAACTTAGAAAACGCGCACCCACTCTGAAGTAGTATCCAGAATTCCACACGCACAGAATTATCTTCTGATGGTCGATAACAAGAGAATTTTTTTTTCAAAGTTGCTTTAATCTCAGAACAAAGAGAAAGGGGGGGGGGGGGGGGGCGCATCTGGCGACAAATGCGTTTGGATATTGATTCATTTTGAAGATTTTAATGTTTCCATTTTAATGAGAGAGATGGAAAGATGTTAGCAGCTGGATTAAAAGTGATCGATGTAGTTATAACAATAATATAGTCCAATCAATCGCGACGCCAGTAATTCTACTCCAAGTGCTGTCATACTTCCAGCAAGTGAAACGTCATGTCATTTCCAGGATATCTAAGCAGCAATATAAGGAGGCGAAAAGACACCACCCTGCTACAACAGTCGCAGAATCCGTCGTTTGTCTCCATGGCAAAACTTATTTAATGATCATTACCTCAAGTCATTACTCAAGCAATGATCCAGCAGATACAATCAATCAATAAAAATGTAATCAACAGTTATCAAGTATGAAACGCAGGCGTCGCACCAAACAACACGCACAGAGAGAGAGAACAGAGAGAAGAGAGAGAGAGGAGAGACGCACACTCCGTAATCCGACATTTGCAACGAAGAGCTAGGACGGTTACTGTGTTAAAATCTTGCCCTGTCTTTTAACTGATAGACGCTAAAGTCCCGAGTATCATCATTTTTACATGAGGGCCAAAGTCCACGAAACAGATGTCATCGAACGCCGCGCACAGTAGCCTACGTGTCAATGCATGACAGAAAGGTACCTGGTCTCTAGGCTCCCGTTCAAAACCCTACAAGATAATCTCCCTTTGACTTCTTTGAAATACAAAGGTCGGGTTCAGTTAAAAACTTGAATACTTGCGAGTGTTTATAAGGCATTTATACAGAACATTACGATTCTATGTAATTAAATCTACTTTGATCCTTGACGGAAAGAAAACGAAACATAGGGAAATCATGTTTGAAGGCGAGAGAGGCAGCATTGCCTGCAAAGGGACTCGGGCGTGTTACACTGGTTCAGAGGATGTAATTTGTCTTTGTCGTTTTTCATCTCACGATGCTATAGGGCTGGTACAGCGTAGCTGAAGATCATTCAAGTTACTGATAATGTCTCTCGTCCTCCACGGATGCGAAAGCTGGACTCTTATTAAATGCTTAAGACTGATTTTAAGTTAATCGCATTTCAAAACAGAGATTTACAATTTTCTAACGGCATGTTGTCAACGCATACGCCGGTATGGAATCTCCACATGCAATTATTTCGCGCCATAAACTTGCTGCCCGTTCGTGTTGCAGTAAAAGCTGCTGGTAGCGACGGCTGTAAGCGTTTCCCATTGGTTGCGGTTCACTGTGCTGTTTTGACAGTGAAAGCAATAAGGCGACGTTAATGACTTTTGTGATCTTTTGCCGATCACTTTTGACGACGATGGTTTCGAGTGGTGGTAAATGCCTTCAGAGCCAACAATTCGGAAATAATAGTATCCTATCTCTCGTTTTTTTCCCCTCAACAGCCATAGTGAAAGTAAACGAAAGTGAAAACAAATTAACACAGTCAAATATACAGATTTTTTCAAGCCTCTGTTCTAAGGGACATTAGAGTATGAAAAGACCGTATTCTCTCTCTCTCTCTCTCTCTCTCTCTCTCTTGTCGTGTAAACCAGATACTGACAGTTAATTTCATTTTGCTTCATGCTATTCATCACCAAGTGAACAGAGAAAAATTATTTACACTAAATACCATCGAAAGCCCTTGAGATCCTGCTTTGCATGACCGAGGAAGGGATCCCTGTAACTGCCTTAGGGATCGCTACAGGCCTGCGCGACCTGGGCTGTAGATCCCAATACTTCTGTGTCGTGCAGCATGGCTGTAGTGTGTGTGTGTGTGTGTGTGTGTGTGTGTGTGCAACAGGAACAACGGTATTGTTTTTATCGTTGTGAACAGAACTACAAATCGTTCCCACTGATGTAGCTGTATAATACTCGTTTTTCAGATATCGCTGATCACCTGCAACAAGTCCTTACCTGCTGTAAGGGGAAACGACTCCTGTGTATACAGTATATACACAAAAAAGGTCTGCAAGTCCTTGCCTGCTGTAAGGGGAAACGACTCCTGTGTTTACATTATATACACAACTGCAAGTCCTTCCCTCCTGTAAGGGGAAACGACTCCTGTGTATACATTATGTACACGCCTGCAAGTCCTTACCTGCGGTAAGGTAAAACGACTCTTGTGTATACATTATACACACACCTGCAAGTCCTTACCTGCCGTAAGGGGAAACGACTCCTGTCTACACCCGTCCCTGGGCACCACTGAGCTGCAGGGGAACACCTCTTATCCCCACCACCTCACTTCTCATCCGCTCCCCACAAACCTTAGTCTGGTCTGACACGTCTGGTTGTACCCGCTGCAGATCCGACTGTACCTCATATCCAACTGTACCTCGTATCCAATTGTACTTCGTATCCAATTGTACTTCGTATCCAACTGTATCTCATCTCCAACTTGCCTCAGCTGTGTTCAGGTTATTTGCCACCGACTAGCCGACTATCCATAAGTAAATATGGACGCCGGTCTCCCTGCAAGTTTTGATGGTTTAAATGTTGATGACGGCTCCGTTTCCGAGAGACCTGTATCTCTCGCAAATTTTGAACCCGTTCGCGTGTTAGGTCAGGGTTCCTATGGCAAAGTAGTTCTAGTTTATGACCGTACAGTGGACCTTAATTTCGCTGTAAAATTGGTTTCCTTAGAGACAGAATCGGAATATGATCGTAGATTGGTAGACATCATGGAAGAGAAAAAAACATTGTCAAAATTATCCGGGCATTCCTTTTTCTGCGAAATGTATTTTACAACCCTCACGGAGCAGTATGCCTGGTTCTGCCTCAAGTTTTATCCTGGGGGTTCTTTACACGATTTGATTCAAAAGTTTGCCACGACTGACTTGAAACTCGGGTTTAGGGACGCTCGGGCTTTAGTAGGTGAAATTCTTGTCGCGGTGAGAAAACTTCACAAGAAACATTTTCTGCATCGGGATATCACACCGCACAATATTTTATTCGATGATGAGGGGCATATTGTTTTGTCAGATTTCGGCCTGAGCGTTCAACTGAACAAAAAGAAACCGATAGAAGAACAGGTCAGTAGGGATTATTTTGAAACAGGGACGCCTTTTACTGCTCCCGAAACAACAAACGAAAATTTGACCCATAGCTACCCGTCCGACTTTTACTCGGTTGGCGTACTAACAGACCGTCTGTGCGCTGAAGAAAACTTGGATGCGACCTGGAGCGAAGAAAATAAAGCTGATGTCAAAAACTTAACTGATCAGTTGACCAGGCCTGATCCTAAGGAGAGGGCCACTTTTGATAAAATTATTAAGCATAAAGTTTTTGAAAACATGTCATGGCGCGATGTAGAAAGTCGTAAGGTAGATATGCGCCATCATCCGAAAGACACTGCAGTACAGAGGCCTGGTCAGACCGAGTGCGATGACACGCTGGGCTGCCTTCACCAGCCACCAAGGTCAGTCGCTTGTTAGCAGATTTCACATATTATGATAAATATTTGCAGATTAAGAGACGAAAGCGTAGTTAATCAAAAACAAATTTTATGTTTCGGTCATAGGTGTTACTAGTAAGTATTCAAGTGCGTGATTTCTCTTTAGTGTGTGTGTGAGCGCGCAATTTCACTGGTGTTTCGGGAAGCGTTGCCTCCAGGTCGGATTGCACGAGTTTCTTCAGCGTACTAGACGATGCAGTCGTGGCAATTAGAAAGGTAGGCTATAAGCAAAATTCTAAAGGTCTTTTTCCTCAGAACTTCAGGGAGAACGGTCGTCCATTTGCAGCAACAATGAAATCCCCTTTTCTCTAAGAATACAATAGAAAGACCGTGAACTCGGGAGCTTGTCAAGTCAGTCATACATACATGTAGCGCAGCTTGCTTCCGTTTTATTTAAACTATCCTCCTGTGACAGAATTGTGTAAAATAACCATTCTCTCTGTATTCAACTGAATTATGTTATCCAAATGCACTGTTTTTTACATGTATTAGTTTTTTTTCTTAAGATCCCTGGTGAATTTTGAGGGATATAGGGCTAGTCGGTGTGTAAGTGATATTTTGATTGTAATCTACTGCCATACTAACAGCTGACCAAACTGGACATCATTTATAACCGTGCTTTGAATATTTGACTCGTTATTGCTGCATGATGTAAATACTACAGATTATAGTGGTTTGGCCAAATGAGAGAATGTTTATCGCTCTTTTTAAAAGAAATATTGGTTCCTTTTATTTTGAATGCGCATTTTAGAATGTGCAATCCAGGCAAATAAGTTGGCAGTGTGTTTCTTTAACAGAATGAAAAAATGTGTTGTACAGTACAGGCAAAAGGTCAGTTATGGTTCTTATAAGTTCTTTTCGCTATGGAATGCGTCCGGATTGTGTTAATAAGCTTCTACTACCTGTTGACCTTCATTACTGTTTCTCGGTTGTTTTTGTCTCGTATCAATATTTGAAGGAGGGGGGGGGGGGGATGCACAATTTCAGAAACGGAAAATAATGAACTGGCTGTTTTAAGTTGCAATGCCGCTCAATGTTTCCAGTAAAAAGATGACGTCTGGAAGATTTGTGCCTGTCCGTTTTCTGTAATGTGCACATGTTTGTATTCTGCTTGTTGGTTGTGCTGTTTTTACACGGTTGTAACAATAAATTTACAGAATGTGCTATGTAACATTCGAAGTTTGCGTGCTTTTTAAAGAGTGTCGAAATGTGTACATACCTGGCCCCATCCACCTCTCTCTCTCTCTCTCTCTCTCTCTCTCTCTCTCTCTCTCTCTGTGTGTGGGGTGTGTGTGTGTGTGTGTCCGTCTGTCCGTCTGTATATGTGGGTGCTTGCGTGCGCGTACGTGAGTGTGTTATACCTAAGAATGCATATAAAAGGGATGGGAGGAGTAACAGTAGTACTTAGAAGAAAGGAAACGAGGATTAACACCTTAAACTACGCACGTGGGTATATAAAATATTGTGCTTGATAGTATTTCTAAGTTACTGGTTTTATTTGTTTTTGTTTTTTGCTAAATGTGTTATGATGACCATAATGTAACCAAAATAGACGATGTCAGGAAATCTGCAACAGTGCAAGGAAGACAATATGATAAGTTCGCGTCTATCGAATGACCTCGTATGGGACACAACCCAAGCAGTCTTGCTTCATCAGTTAGCGTAACGGTTCAATCAGACATGCTGAAACATGGGTGTGAGGCGGTGCGCAGGAGATACAGACAGTCGACATTCCGACCGTTATCCTGGCGTGCACTTCGAATAAAATAGTTTACTCTTTAGATTAATTTGCTTCAGCCATAAACTGAGAAAAGGTAGCAACGCTATTCTTGCAACGCAGAATCTAACCCTCTTCTGCTCCTTC
>CM031595.1:88224300-88226800 GCA_018398815.1 Conus ventricosus | reverse complement strand
CTTCAGTGCTGGAATGCCAGAATCGGCGTCTTCAATAATGTCGTCTCTTCCCGCTTCACCCGTCAACGAGTGTGTTGACAGTTCAAACAGTGTAGTGACAGTGCAGCTGAGGTATCAGTCTGTGATGTTCTCGCCGTGTTCTCCTTTTTGGTGCTTGTGGCTGTTTTCCACGTTATCCGAAGAAATGGGAAACATGTGCCAATGGTGAGGGAATTTGGACAAGTGAAAACAGATCTTTCGGGGGAACTATGTGGTGTGACATTGGTTTGTCAGACATCAGTGACAGATTGTGTTACGCTTCTGTGTTCGGCACGACTCTTGTCGCTGTGAACGCCGTGCACTCGGCCGCAGACTGCTTTTAAGCGGAGATGTCGAGACGAACCTTGGTACCACCCAGCATGACAAGGATACCAAGGAACGGACGAGGAGATTGCAACTTCACCGACTACATCAACGGAAGTAGGTAGTGTTCAGTCGAATATCGTGGCACAAATCCCCCCGCCCATGAAGCAGCAGACTGACCAGCAAACAGCTTTGACCAGAAGCGACCTGGGCGAAATTAAAGCAGAGCTGGACCGACTGAAAGAAAGATGTGAGGAAGTTAATATACGATGTGACAGAATGGAGAGAGAACACCAGAAACTAACTTCAGTTGTGAGTGATGCTGTCGCTGACATCGGTGATCTTCATGATGTAGTGATGGAGGAGCGAGAAATATCCAACAAACTGAACGCTAGTGTACAGGAGATGAATCAGGACAAATCACGCAGCTGAAGTGTCAGGTCTGGAAGAATATTCCAGAAGAGAAAATCTACGGATGTTTGGCCCCCCCCCCCCCCCCCCCCCCCACGTGACCAGAACGAAGACAGTGACACATGTGTTAGAATTGTGCTAGACACGTTGAGCAGTGTTGTGTCAGATCATAGGGTGTAGTCGCCAGATGACATTGTTAGGGCGCACCGAATAGGATACGGTAGGGAAGCACTCTACGATCTAAGATAGGACGTTTCACTCGATGGAGAGAGTAAAATGATGATTTTAACTGACAGCGGGCGTGGTAAGACGAAACTTGTAGAACAAGGGTTGCACCGAGTGTCTAATGACCTGACGCGAACGCAAGGCACCATCTCACACCAAACGCGTAAAGAGGCCATAAGGGAAAAGCTTGTGATCAGCCCTTGGCCCCGATCCTATGACTTCTGCTCAAGCTGCATCGAAATGGTGACAAATTATTTCATCGACAGCAGACGACACACAAACGACACCCTCTGTGACAGCAGGTGTGGCAATCACGGCGTGGGATCCCCTACTAGTGACGTTGGCGTGACGTCATACGACTCTTGGCGGCAGAGCGGATTAGCTAGCTATGCAGGGTTTCTCCACGTGACTCTGGTGTCTCCCCGGGTCAGCGGTAGGGGGTTACGAGCTAACCTACCAGCTGTGGTGGGACAACACGACGTGACGTCACTGGCGACGGGAACGGTCCACGACAGGGTAACCGTCCAACAAGTCGTCCCCAGCTGGTGTCAGTTGAAGAACTTTAAACAGTGTTTATCTCAATAGGCAAGACAAAAGGACTGACTAATGTTATATTTGGATGGTTGATGTAAAACTATTGTATGTCCCGTGCGCGCGCGCGCATGTGTGCATATAAGTGTGTGTGGTGTGTGTGTGTGTGTGTGTGTGTGTGTGTGTGTGTGTGTGTGTGCGCGCGCGCGCTCGGTGTGTGTGTGTGTGTGTGTGTGTGTGTGTGTGTGTGTGTGTGTGTGTGTGTGCTAGTATTAGTGTTGCTGTATGTTGTTTTCCATGACTTTGCCGCTGTAATCAAACCATTTTGTACCCCATGTCACACTGACAGGGGCTTCATAGCTAATGTCAGCAAACCATCAAAGTGTTGAAGTGTCTCTCTTTTAACGAATCTGTCCCATTATTTCACAGAAAGAAGCGCTCTTTCGAAGGAAGTTATCTTCTGGGGTTTTGAACTTACGTCTCCTATTGTAAACCTTACTGGATAGCTTCCCTTGGTAGTTGTTTTTGCACAGTGATATTCATGGTGTGTTACACAGGGATCTCTCCTCTCCTCTCTCTCTCTCTCTCTCTCTCTCTGTCTGTCTCTCTCTCTCTCTCTCTCTCTCTCTCTCTCTCTCTCTCTCCTTCCCCCTCCCCCCCCCCCCCCTTAGGCATTATTATTGTACGTATTTTAAATAATTTTCAATGCCCACTCCATCTTGTAGCCGCAGACTATGCCATGGGTAGGCTTGATCGCTTGGGAGATGCGAGTATGTATGATTTCTCCTGCGAATGGGGTGAAAAAACAATCTGTATACAAAACGGGGTCGTCTTGTGAAGGCCCAGTACCTTTCAGGCCCCAGGGTAAGCAGGACCCAAAGGGGCCCGCAGTTGAGGCTTACATCAGGGCCCAGTGCCACTTGGGCCCAGATCCAATACTAGGCCGTTTAACAGATAAAGCCCAATACCTTTGGGATCCACTAGCATCTGT
>CM031595.1:88179300-88219300 GCA_018398815.1 Conus ventricosus | reverse complement strand
CACGCATGCACACCCCCCCCCCCCACCCCCCCCACGCATGCACACCCCCACCCCCACCCCCACCCCACGCATGCAGCCCCCACCCCCCCCTGGACTGTTATTGTGTGTTTGTTTTTGTTTGTTTTGTTTTTGTTTTGTGTTTGTTTTTTTGTTGTGTTTGGGTTTGTCCTACCCCACGCGCACACCCCCCACCCCCCCCCCACCCCCCCCCACGAATGCACACCCCCCACCCCACGCATGCACACTCAAGTCACCACAATCTACTTAATCATCCACAATTTCTTATTTAAGTCCCACAAGTTCTTACTTAAGTCATCCCAAGTTCTTACTCAACATCCTAAAGTCATCCTAAAGTCATCCTAAGTCATCCTAAAGTCATCCTCAAGTCACCCCAAGTACCCCAAAGTCATCCTAAAGTTATTATCAAGTCACCCTAAATTTTTCCCTTTTAACCAAATCTAACTATCAATCCTCAAAGTACAACCAATTTCTTTTCAAGTTTCTTATAAAAAAAACACAACAAAAATCTATGTTTTATTTTAAATAGAGATGTCTAATATAGTAAAACCCCTCAAAAAACCTCACGTTGAGGATGTCTTGCTCAGCGTCCTCTGCGCGAAATGGGCCCAGCTTAGTTTTAATGAATTCTTACATCCTAAGCAACCGCTTGGGGGGTCTTTTATAGACTCCAGTCTTTTTATTGCTCCACATTTTAAACAAAAAATAAAATCCCGATCTATTTTTATTAAAAAAAAATTTTAAAAATTATTGCATCTGAAATGGATCAAAATGATGTTTTGTTATTTGGGGGTTCTGGCGTGCTTTATCTTTTTTGTATTTAGGGGGTTTAGTTTTTTTGACTTTTTTGGGTTTTTTTTTTCCATTTTTTTATATTTTATAACCTAAAAAACGCCCCCAAAGCAGCAAGGGCGCCAAAAATGGCAACGTTTTAAGTTCAATTTCATGAAGACTTTGGGGCGTAGGGCTTTTAATCTATGGAGTTTTTTAAAAGTTTGGGGATTGAATCAAATGTTGGGGGGGTTTTGGGGGGGTTTTGTTTTTCAGTGATTATATTCGGAATTGTATTTTTTTTTTCTGTTCCCTCGCTAATTTTTTCCCGCTTTTAAAACGCCCAGGTAAGGGGGCTTTTTTTCCCGGGCTCCCCCGGTTCAGTGTTTTGATGATTTTCTGGTTGTTACTTTCCCCACCGATTCGTGTTTTCTGATTCTGTGATTTTCGGCTCGGCATTTTAAGGGAAATAAAATCTATATGATTTTAAAAAATTAATCCCCCTGATAATGGCGAAACAATGTTCCAAATCTGTAATCGATCACATCCAAGACTCAATGACTTTGTTAAACGGATTGGGTTTAAACATACGTAAATCTTTTTCAGAATCAATGGGAGCAAATCTACGACTAGTTTGTGTACAAAAATAAGAACCCTTTTTCCCCACACTTTTTACCATTTTAGACCCCAGTCGCTTCATACCTGTTAAATACTTTATAATGTCTTTCGGCGACACTTTGAATCTGTTCAATGCTGAATTTTGTTTCCCAGGAAATTTTTTTTTTCCCATGTCCAAAGAAAACAGCTTTTTCCTTTTGGGCATTATAGCTTTCTCACAACCTGGTCATTTGAAACAAAATTTAGGGAAAGGGTTTTAAAAATCATCGGGTTCAGTTTTTATTTAAATTTTAATTTTTTATTTTTTAAAATAGCGCCGAAAAAACGTTGCCCAAACCCTTTCATACCATTTTCTGTTATTGGAGGTCTAAGTTAAGGATACACAAAGTTGGGAAAAGCCTGTTAAAAAAAAAAACCGGCAGATCTTGGGAAACTAGGCTTTGAAGACCAGCAAGCTAATTGCTATCATTGCAGCTTTGTTTTCCCCGAAAATTTTCTAGTCAAGCAAGGAAATTCCGACAGAAAAAATATTAAATAAAAAAATTCTTTTAAAAAATGGCTTCACCCATGTATGGGGGCGCTGTGGTAATGCGTGCTTTTTTTCGAAGAATTACCCTTTAGAAACTACGGATGTGGAGAGAAAAAGAAATAACAAAGCTATGGAGCAAATGCAGCTGCACAAGAACTATGAAAACAAGAATTTAGCTTAATTTTATTAATAACACACGAAAAAACAGGGAAGCACTTACACTTTAAAAAGTTGACCCGGGAATAAAAAAATATTATCTTGTAACCGCAAAACCAAACGAAAAATGCCCCCACCAAAAAATTTAGTGATTTTCAACCATCAGAAAAACAAAAGATGCAAGAAATCGTGTTTGTTTATCTTTGGTATGACCTCGTGTATTTTTTTTCACATAATATTGGCTGAATAAAAATGAACAAAATCTATTATTCGCCAAAAGGATATTGGAAGGGAATCACGGCAATTAAAAAGCTAAGCCAAGCAGCGGGAGTCAGTGAACAAACAGCAAAAGAATGGTTATCTAAACAAGCGATTTGGCAAATTTATTTACCTGCGCCTAGACGAATACAGAGACCACACTTTGTGAACACAACTCCAAACGACACCCATCAAATGGACCTTCTATATTTACCCTCCGATACGATTAGACGAAAAAGTTTTAAGTACGCACTTACAGTCATTGACATAGCTTCAAGATACAAAGATGCAGAGCCGTTAACACAAAAGAGTGCTTCTGCTGTTGCTGTCGCTATACAACTGATATACCAACGAGGCCCGCTAACTTACCCTCGCATGATTCAAGTCGATGATGGAAAAGAATTTAAAGGCCAAGTGAATCAATTATTGTTAAAACATAGAGTTACCATTAAAAGAGGCATTCCGGGAGTTCACAGATCACAGGCTTTAGTTGAAAACTTTAACAAACAGTTAGCCGAAAGACTTTTTTCCTACCAGTATCACAGAGAGCTTATTGACAATTCTCGCAACACAGAATGGGTTAGAAGACTGCCCTCAGTTTTGCGCGCAATGAATAATGAAGAATTTAAAGGGCTAAAACCAGTACAAGCAATCAAAAGAAAAACAATAAATGTTGCTGAAGACGCTAGCACAACCAGCAAACTATTACCGTTTGGTTGAAAGTAAGGTACCTTTATTTACCGGGGGAAGCAGAAGGGGACACTCGCATCAGGGCAACAGATCCAGTTTGGAGTGTTGATCCATATGAAATAAAAAGAATTGTAAAGATGAATCCGCCCGTGTATTATTTACGAGAAACTGACACAACAAAACAACCAGCTCCTCAAAGATCTTTTGTGAAAGAAGAAACTGCAGATAATCCCACCAGACACAGTTCCAGTTGCTTAGTTAATTTACGTAAATATATTTGAGTTAAAATGGAAGCTCAGGACGAAGCACAGAACGAAACAAGAATGGTAAAGGAAGAGACCTTGAAAATGATACGGGAATCATTTGATGCGTGTAATGCTATTGGGGAACATTTTCGAGGATTAATCAATGCATGCTAAATCATCCAGATCACCTACAACTCAAACCCCCAAATTGGGAAAAAGAATATCTTGAAATAATAAAAAAATTCGAACGCATCAAGCAAACATGAGAAAAGATTTAAATGAATTGGATGAAGCTATGCTTGATCTTATAATAAAAGTTGATGAAAAATATAAACCCGAAGAATGTATACAATTATGCAGCCCTCCAGTGCCCGATTGCATATGAAAACTCTGGATTAACAAACACCCGTTTAGTGTTTGTTCTATCTAATGACTTCTTTGTTACAACAGTTGTGTTGATCTCATGTAGATTAGATCGCAGTTTTACGTTGTCATGATGAAAAGTCTTATTGTCAAACAATGCTTCTTTATAGTTGTCATGCGATATGTTCGACTGCACAACACTGCGAGATATTCCCTTTGCTTCTTAATGGTTTTCTCCTGGCTCGAAATACTGTACATTTTCGACCTTAAACCAATAAACTCCTTAATCACCCCTCCTGATAATTCATCCTTCATCTTTCCTAAAACCTTTTTGTTAACGGGTGAATGTAAAAGGGGAATCTTTTAGGGTAATCAGATGTGTCGTACCATCCACTCGCTCCTTTAGCCACTTCGATTTCCATGTCTTTATAGATGTCTTCAGTAGGGATATCTATAACAAAACTGTCTGTATCTGTGTAAAGTACTCTGGACTCTGGATACAAGGGCTTAAAGTAGTCATAAAGAAATTCTAACATCAAAAGCTTTGATAATTCTAAAACAGTAAACCCAATAAATACGGGCTTGTCTAATTTGACTTTTCTTTTTTTCATCATTATGCCAAAAAGCTGATCATGAAATCTTCTAAAGTCCTGATAATTAGGTTTTGAAGTCAGCTTAATTGCTTCGTTCTCTTTAGTGACCAATCTGACATCTTTACGCTTGTGCGGATTCTCCATAGTTTTCCAAAACAGCTGTTGTTCATCAGCTTGAAAAAGTCTTTTTCTGAAGCATCTGTGGATTTGGTCTGAGATCAGTGTTCTTCATGATGTATGGTTTCATGAACTGTTCTTGATCAAAAGCAATTATACGATGAACAGCTGTCAACTTCAAACCATGTCTTAAATAAAATTGTAGAAGTCTGTAATGACAGACATAATTTTTTTTGCCTCGAAGATTAGGCAAAAGTTTGGGCGGCTCTTTTGGATTCATCTTTAGGCTTTCTGTGCAAAGGGATATTTCATTAGCATTTGGAGTTCATGGGATATTCTAAATCAACTTTTAGAATTTTCCACGCTGTTGATCAGGCTTCAAAATACCAACCACTTTAAAGCCTTTTGAATGTTTTTTTGGATTGTCTTCTGTGTAATTTCAAAGTTACTAATGGAAATGATTTCGCCATTGCCCAACCATAAGATTGTTTGCATCTAAATACATGAGTAGTTGCTGGCAAGTCGTCCAAAATTTTTTTTTGCTTTACAGTAATGATGCGACCCATACTAAATTCCCCACGCAATCCCTTTTAATCATTGAAACATTTGGTAGGTCAGACAAAAATCAATCTGTACTCCCGAAACTTTTGAAAGCATCCCACCATCCCGGGCGCGAAATATAAAGTGGGGATCCAGGCTATAATGTTCATCGGGCTTTCTTAATTTCAAAAATGGTCCCCCAACAAACAAACACAGCCTAAATTGGGGAGTCGTAGTCCCCCATCGTTTTACAATTAACTTTGCCCGCTCTTGAGCATGGGGAAATCAAACCCACTGATTCCTTTCCTCGAGACTAGAAAAACGCGCCTTTAGGTGGAAGTGTATTTCTTCAAACCTTTCCCAACTGCCCTGTACTCTAAGGGAAAAACCCCCTTTCAAAGGGAAGTTGGCAAGTTTTTCTTCCGTTTTTGGGCGGGACTTTAAAGACATACCCAGTGCTCTAAGACCCATCAGGTGTTGCATAGAGTTAAAAAGACTTGTTTTTTAAAAAGTGAAACATGTATTTTCTGTGACTGTGCAATGCAGGTTCCCTAAAGGGGGGTGGGTTCTGCTTTCATTATAAAATAGAGTCGAAAATCGCAAGTTATGAAAGAAGATGGGCAGTTTCCTGTCTTTGTTCAAATTTTGTTAAGATTGCTTACTAGCCCCCGCTCCTCGAATTTTCCACTAATGTATCATGGTTTTTACGTGGTTTTGTTGCTTCTTCACTGGTTCTAAACCACAAATCCAACAATGTGTGGCTGAGTCTCTGTTTTGGTCTTGGGGCGTCATTATGTTTTAGATAAATTCAGATTATTAAAACAGTCATTACCCTTGCTGCATGCGCTGTAAAAAATTTTCTGCCATTTGGCCCTCTGTATAATTCTGGTGTTGAATGAGGGCCCACCACCTGACAAAACAAGGCAAATAAAACAAATCGATGATTACTCTTTAAAGACTTTTTTTTTCGAATTTTTTGTGGGCGGCCCTTCAAAAGGGAACAAAACATTCGAAGTCTGGAAAAACTACTTTGGAATTTTGCATTTTTTTCCCCATTCTTAAAACAACTTTACCCTTTCGGGGGGCGAAAATTAGTTCTGATTACGAAAAACTGGGCCGTACAGGGTTTCTTATTTTTCACTCGCCGTTAAAATGGATTCTTTTTAAAACTTTTTACAAAATTCTTGTTTAGGTAATGCTTTGAAGTATGCCCAATAATTACTCTTTGTTCGTATCAATTGTAATGGGGTCCCCCCGGGTGAAAACTCATAGTAATCAACATGATTTTTGTCGGGATCACCTATTTTGGGCTGTTTTTGGGAACTTTAAGGGGGATGATTTGTTTTTTCTCCATGTGTATAATTAAAATTATTGGTTTGTTTTGTTTTTCAAATGATCAAGGGAATCCAGTAACAGGAAAAGGATATTCCACAAAAGTTAGATCATTGTTTTTAAGGGTGATGTTGACACTCTCTCTGCGTTTTTGCGGTTTAAAATCACCCGCGAGACCACCACATAAAAATTTGTGTCTGAATAATTTTCTTTGTTTAGAACTGTTTTTTTTTGCGACTAATGCTGGAGGAGTGGATGTAAATTTGCCCAATAGGCTCATTTAGCTTTTTTAATCTGATCTCTAGGCTTCGCCCTCTGACCACCAGAGCCTCTCATTTTGGCTTTTCAGTGGCCACATCAAACTGTGTAAGCAGCGGGTTGCCCAAACCGGGGGTTAGTCATTATTCAAAAATAACCTGTTGTTTTTTTTGGACCCAGATTCTAGATTTTCTTTATTTATTGTTACTAGTCGATTAAAACGTAACATTTTTTTTAATGGGGGTCTATTTTTAGTTTACCAAAAACTTGAGAAAGCTGAGCACACTTGCCCTCGCTTGCTGGTCAAGACTTCTAAATCAATATCCCTTCAGTCCCTTTTGATAAATTTTTTTGCTTGTTTCAAAAAATTTCTGGTCCTTCATAAATTTATCCAGTGATTTTCTTTCTAACTAAAAAAATTATTTAAAATTAAAAAAAAAAAATTAATCGAATAATACAACGGTCTTTTTGTTTTTAGAATAAATAAATATAAACCCCTTTGGCGTGTTAATGTGAGCTGTTTAGAAAGGTTTAATGTTTCGTTTATTTTTTTTAAGCATTCCTTTTTTTCTGTCGGTTCGGGGCTGTTGAGAAAAAGTTCCCCCTCCCCTTTCTTTGAAGATAAAACTTTTGTCTTTTGTGTCATAAAAAATCGGCCTGAAACGACAAAATTCTTCCCCCGGAGTTTGAGTCAGCTAGTGCTTTATTTTAATCAGCTTAAAGGAACAAAGTTTACTTTTTTATTATTGAACCAAGCTGTGGGCTTTGGAGTTTATTTTTTTAATTTTTGCTGCACCTACAGTAAGAACATAGGCCAAGAGCTAAAAAAAACCCGCCTAGGGGGTTTTGCTGGGGTGCGCCTTGCCTTTTGCTAAGAGCCCTACACTTGTCCCTGTGATGGGCCCTTTTAGTCGTGCCCATATTAACATGGGAAACACATTAAAGGCCAGAATCCCCCCTTCGTTGGCTTTGCTGATTTTAAAGGTCGCTCTGTTTTTGCGCATTTGTGTAATGTTTTTAACTAAAAGTTTTTATCCCGGGGGCTATCTCTTCTCCTGGCAATCTGGCGCTTGGGTACTTTTGGATAATCAAAACAGACATGCTTTTTTAAATGAAAAAAAATTTGAAATGTATATTTCAAATCGTTATCTTGAATATTCAGTGCGCATATATTTAAAAACAAATCACTTAAGTGGTTTAGACTTTTTCTTCTTTATAAATTTAAATGTTTATTATGCTCAAAGGGTTTCCCCCGTTCCTGTAACTTATTATCCCCCTTTGACCTTGGGGAACCCAAAAACCCGTATTTGTTTTAAAAAATGATCAATTTAAAACACGGTGAAGATGCAATCTTTAGACACAATCAAACTTTTGGATTTCTACACCTCCCGCCCAAAACATTTTTCTTTTTCAAAAAATCTGATAAGGAAAGGGCGCTACGTAGATTTGGGTTAGGATCCCCTAAATTTGTACTTTGCATTTTGTTTTTTAGGTTAAAAAAAATTTTCATTTGTCTTTGGGAAGGCCTTCTCTTCCAAGCAAAAAAATCCTTTAAGCGATCTTGCTGTGGCACAAAAACTGAAATTCCCATTAGTGTCTCCCTTGCTTTTAGGTTTTTTTAAAATGATGAATCACTTTTTCGTATAATTGCTAATTTGACTGATATTTTGGGGACATCCCGCAAATCAGGGTTGAAACAACGTCAAACTAAAAAGAGATGTCAGAAAATGTATTTGCCGGTGTCTGAGAAAAATAACAATTTGTGGTTTTTAAAAGTTATTTCCATAAAATCTGTTTTTAATGCTCCTTGAAAGTATGGGGCTGCGCTTTAAAACTCAAAATCTAGGGGTAAAAAAAAAGCGATTTCCATACCATAACTTACGGCTACAAACCTTTTGCCGTCTTTAGCGTTTGCGGGCCTTTTCATGTTTTAGTGCTTCTTCTTTTCGTTTCCCTTAAAAAAGCAAGATCAGCCCTTTCTTCGCGGTTGCCATAGATAAAAAAAGGGCTAAAAATATGTTGCATTTGAAAAGAAAATTTCTTCCCCCTAATTTTTTTAAAGAAATTTTTTTAAACGATTGCCCGCCCCAGATTCTGTACAACCGTCCTTTTTGGGGTCTGTTTTTGAAGCGGTTTTTTTGAAATTAAGCGTGCAGAGCCTGGCCAACACTTCATCCGCCCCCTAGGCGGAAAAATTTACAGAAAGAATTTGATCGCACAATAGTAGATGGATTTTTTGGAACAGTAATATTCCCTTTTTTCCCTTCACCCCAAAGGGCTTTCAGTTTTCTTGGGGTAAAGAATGAGCCATAATTGTGACATTTTTTAAAAACAAAATAAAAATTTAATTTATTAAAAACAGGCGCATGAAGGGTGAAAAAAATATGATTTTTTTTGATCTTGGAGACGAATGGTGAAACGGTCTTTGATACAGCTCGCTCAACGCCTCACGTTGCATGAATTAACATTAAGAAAGGTTGACTTTTTTTAAAAAAAACTGGGCCAGAACCTCCCGATTTTCCTATTGATTTGATGTAGAAAAAAAAAGGGGCCATTTTTTTTTGGAAAAAAACGATAAAGGAAACTTTTTCGGCTTACAGATAAAAGAACCCATCAAAGTTTGTGGCATGAATACAATTTGACAAAGACTTAGAGGGGGCGTCAAAATCGCCTTTGGGTTGTTAACCGAAATTAAGACGGGGCAGTTGCTAAAATTCAAAACAACAACAAAAACTCCCCAAAAGATACCCAAAAAAAAAAATGGGAAATTCAAAATTTAAGTCAAAAAGCAGACAAAGAAGCAAGCGAAACCCCTTTTTTTAAAGAAAAAGCATTAAAAAAATCACACCCGCCCCTACCCCTGCGAGAAAAAGCGGCCCCGATCAGTTTGAGAAGCATCAGAGGCGAATTTAAAAAACAATTTTGCAAAAATGGGGGGAAATGATGGCTATAAAAAAGAGAAAAAAAAAACTCGTTGAGGCGAGACGCCAACTTAGGGCATGATATTAAAGAAAAAATAACCCCAAAAACTAAAGATCTTGAACAAGAGGACAGCAAGACAGAAGCGTTGCTACTACCCCAGAAGCTTACAAATCAAATGAGCGAAAAAAAGAAAATACCAAAAATTTTATATGAAGACACAACACTAGCAGAAAGAATAAAACACTGTTTTTGAGAGCAAGGAGTCACATTGAAGTGTTATAAAGGACTTAGATTTCAATAAATACACTGGTGTGGCTATTAGGGGGGGCGGTGGTGGGGGCAGGGCCTCCCCCCATCGCCTCCCCCTGATAAATCATGGGTAAAAAAACAGCTTGATCATTTGCGGTTTTTTAAAAAAAATTTGTGGTAAGCTATGACCTTTACCTGGTTATTAGGAAGTAGTTAGTTTCTTTTGTCTACTGCAGGCAAAGTGTTGGCTTTATGGTAGCCTTAGGTCATTAGTTTCTTAAAAGTTGGGTTCTCTTAGTAAAATAAAGGGTAAATTTGGCCCGTTTAACCAAAAAAAAGTGCTGTCTTTTTTATTCATGGTATTATTTTTTTTGACTTCGGTACTTGTCTTTTAAAGACCTTGGGCTTTGGGCCAGGGGATTGGTGACTTTTTCTTGGGTGTTTTTTATCTTTCAAAATTATGGCTCAAATTTATTTCGTTTTTCCCAACTTTCTGTTCATTTCCCGCCCAAGGATTTCATTTTTGTAGTTTATTTTGTTCCTACCTGGAGCGAGGTCAGAAGGTAGCATGTAAAAACCCGTGCCAACAGCAAAAATCTACTTTTGTCTTGGTATTGTAAAACATTTTTGGGACCTTTTTATGCTTAAGGTAAATAAATGTGAAAATTTTGGCGTCCTCTAAAATTTTCTAATATTGTTTTTGGCGTCAAAGCCAGAGAAAGGGTCGGGTTTTGCTTGACCTTGTCTGTGCGCAACCCAGCAAAAAACCAAAAGTAAGTACGATAGAGTTTTTTATTCGCTCTATTCCCGCTTTGTTAGGCCCTTAGAAGAGTCTAAGATAAATGTTGTCCATGCTGTTTTATGCTTTGCTCTTGGACCGGGGAAAATTGTGCCCAAAAGAAAGATGTGTAAGGAGGATTCCCTCATATTTATACTTCTGTGCCGCCCCCCAAAAAAAAGGGGTGCCTAAGCCCTATTAAGATCCAACTTTTGTCTAAAGTCTGTTTAACATTAATTTGAATTCGTTACAGACCTTTCAAAAGCCTTCATGTCTTTCTGTTTCTAATGGATTTAAAGGTTTGTCATTTTTTTTGGGAATGGTGCTTGCGTTCAGTCAAAATACGTCTGAAGGTGTATAAAAAGAAATCTATACCGGGCCCCACCCAAAGGGTCAGGATGATTTAATGACAGCATACGACCTCCACCCCCAGTTTATGCCAAAACACAGCAAAGTTTTAAATTTTCGAAAAACGCATCGGATGATGAAACCCTATTTTGCGATGTATTTTTTTAATAGGGGGGGTTTAAAATTTTGTCCAATGGATACTTCACCTTTTTTTGAAAAATGCAGTCTGGGTCACAGAAATGCAAGGTATAGTTTTTATATTTTTTAAAATGTGGCGGCCAAAGAAATTTTGCTCTTTATATTTTGAACGCATCATTTTTTTTTTCGTTTAAAAAAGTTTGAACAATAACAACCCAAGACCGCCCCCGTTTTTAGAACATGCGTTAAAAACGATGCGGAAACCCAAAAGGGGCGCTTCATGAAATTTTTTACAAATTGTATGGTTTAAATATAACAAACCAAAAAGGGTAATAAGATTAGAAAAAATTTGGGGGAAGAAACTTAAATTAGCCTGTTAACAATACCTGATGGTTTTTAAGGGTTTTTTCCACTAAAAGAAGCATTGAGTAATTTGCATCACTCCAAACTTAACAAACAAATCTAAAAAACAATATTAACATTCAACCTGAAGAAGCAAAAATTTCTTATTTGATAAAAAGCGCAAATGTTAGGCTTTGCAACTGACGTCAGGCGCTCAAAGATTTATTGTACTCAAAAAAAATACGTTTGAGGGGAAAATCCCCGATCTTGCATTTTCATTCATTACTCTTGTTCAAATTTTATAGCGAGCAGATGAAAATTTTGATGGAAGGCCCCCAACTGTTTTTAAAGCTTTCCGGGGAAAAGCTGATATTGCATTATGAAATTAACAATTCCCCAATTTACAGTTTAAAAAAATTTTTTTGGGGGGGGGTCGGAATTAATATAAAAATTCAGACAAAACGGAAAGGGGAAAGTGATAAACCCGCACATTGTTTTGGAAAAAAAATAATAAGCGTACTAAAAATGTGCGTGGGGCCGAAGAATCAGGAGTTACATTTGCGCCTGGAGGTGTTAACTTTTGAATTAAAAGACCTTGCGACGTTACGACTTTGAAAGAATGGTGAGAAGGCGCTTTGATTTTTGAGTACACTAAAGTTTGGGATTATAAACGTAAAGAGGTTTTGGGACAACAAAAGTTTCCCAACTAGAACAATAGCAAGTAGAAGCAAATAATGTGGCCCCTATGAATATAAAATGTTCGAAAAAGACCTCAAATGGCACTTAGAAAACCATATTTGAATGGGGAAAAAAATTTGAATTTATAAGCCCATTTTCATTTTTGCCGTCAAAAAAGTTTCAGAAAAGCATTTAATCTGGCCCCTTTCATGTAAGGGCTTATGCCAGACGCATAGCCGGAAAAAAGATTGAAAAACGCCGAGGGAAAAAAACAGTACATCCTCCCAGAAGAGAAACGGTTTTAAAAAAAACTTCAGAAAATTCAGTTTTTTCCAACAGAAAATAGGGAAAACGTTCACAATGATATTTGAAATTTCTGTCTTTAAAAATGTGGGAGGGATGGGTTGGGGCGTTTTGTGCACCCTTTTAAAAGGAATTAAAATTGTCAAAAAATTAGACGTTAAAAAGTCCTTTAAAAGTTACCTTTTGTTTTCACAATGGGTGAGGATATTAAGATCATAACAACAAGCAACAAAATCAAGTTTATTAAAAAAGAAACAAACTTTCGAACTGAATTGTTATCTTACACATTTAGGCTCATAGGGTTTTATTATACTGAAAAGTTTTGACAGGAGTTTGATAAAAAAATAAGGATTAGATTTTTTTTTTTTTTCTGTTATAAAACATGGAGCAGTTAACTTTATGACAAAAACCCTCATTTTTATTAATTTGTGGACAGATGGTTGTGGGAAAACAATATTTACCTGACCCTTTTTCAAAAAAATTTTTGCTATAATTTTGATACATTGTGATTTTTGTCCAAAACTTAAAGGAACAAAGCATATCATGATAGAATTATAGGACGATGATGACATATTTTTTGTTGATCCCAGCAAAAAAACTGGTGAGTGTTTGAACAGTTTTTTAAAAAATTGTTTTAAGGGAAAGCAGACCCTATTTTTTATAGATGACTGTTCACAGAAAAAGAATATTAAAAAAAGAAACGCTTTCAAAACCTTTCTGGAAGACATGTGGGGTAAATGTGGGATTTTTGTCAGAATATAAACCGGGTTTTAAAAAACTTTAAGAACAAT
Source organism: Conus ventricosus (assembly GCA_018398815.1). Taxonomy (NCBI): domain Eukaryota; kingdom Metazoa; phylum Mollusca; class Gastropoda; order Neogastropoda; family Conidae; genus Conus; species Conus ventricosus. The sequence goes on along the minus strand of CM031595.1, from coordinate 88,206,263 downwards.
TAAAAACTGAGTTTTATTTACATGAAGACAGAGACTTTGATGAATGTTTGCGTGAAAAGATGTTAGAAAATGATCAGGAAAAAACAGGTTAAGCAAAAAACTAAAAACTGAAAAGTTTTTTAAATTAGTATTGAAAACGGACAACCCAACCAGTATGCTTTTGTAGGGGCGTTATTTTTTTGGGTTTTTAAAGTCTGCTTTAGAGAACGTAATATGCCCCTTTTGGATTCGCCCCCCCCGGACCGGCCCAAAGGCCGGTTTTAGAGCGAGTGAGCCAGAAAAGGGGGGCCCTAATGTTCTCTAAGCTGATTATTTAAAATGGGTCGATTTGACTTTTTCGCCCTCTCATCAGAAAAAAAAGACAGTTTGGCCCGGTTTCGTTTTCCATTTAGTCGATAGAAGACAACGGGAGGTTGGGAAGTAGGAGGTAGGAAGTACGTAGGTAGATGTAAAATGGTGTGCGGATTCAAAACTTACAGAAACCTTGCGTTATGTACAATGATAAGACGCTAACTTAATCAATTTTTTTGTTTCGGGTTAAGAAAAAGTGTACACTTCATAGCTTATGTAAAGCCATATGATAATCTAATCCCGGGCTTAAATAAAAAAAGGGATTCATAAAAAGGAAATAAAATGAAATTTGTAGGGTAATTTAAACGTTTAGGGGTGAGGACGACTTTAATTTAACGGAAAGAGTAGCAACTAGTCCTTTTTCTGGAAAAACCAAGAATGCAAGAGAAGTGGGGCATTTTAAAACTTTTTCTCTCACTTTTACTGTTCATTTCAAAGCACTCCAGTGGCATTGCACCCCCTTCATGTCGGGTTCCGTCTCACCACGCCGACTTGTCCCGCCACACCACAATCGCAGGGGGAAAATCAATGTCAAGTCGTCATGAGGCAACCCACCAGAGGAGACACTGCACTGCTGCCGAGCCACTTCGGTGGTGTTCAGTGGCGCCTTTTCCGACCCAACATACGCAAGACCTGGCTGTTTCTCTACTGACGACAGTTATTGCCAGGGCGCAGAGCCAGTGTAATTGAGCTTTCCCTCCGGAGAACGCCACCACGTCCATCCAACGACAGTCCCATAAATCTGTCAACACCGCTGACCCGACGTTACCTCACTAAGGACACAGACGTGGAGAGCATGACATGAAGGGCCCGACAGTTTCAGACATTTTTCTTTAAGCTGAGCGATGAGGATGAGGAAGAAGAAGTTGATGCTGCGGATTTGCATTATGGTCTGAGAGTGCATGACAGGACTGTACTCTACGTTTACTTTCAAAGTACATCCCGTCGTCGATCAGGCTCAAGAGATAGACACTTGCAGTATTGTTCGGGAAATATCAGCAGCACTGTCAGAGACACATCGATTACGTGGATGACACCCGACTGTGTGGTCCCAGTTCCAACAGAACCCATAGCAAACTCAACACAGGGTAGGAGCTGGTCGGGGCAGAAAAATATCACACACAAAAATGTCTGTGATGGGAATCGAACTCACGACCTCCCAGTTGGGAGTCTGCGACACTACTAACTTCACCATGGCGGCTAGTCTTTTTTTTTTCCACTTCATTTTATGCAAAAACTACTCACCAGTTAGCAAAATTTGGTGGGAAAATGGAATGTCGCAGAGATAACTCCATCAAATTTGGGGACGGATCCGTGGTGACGATCCGGATCAAGCAAGCAAACCATGATCGTTCAGCAAGATTAATTTGCAAACGAGGAATAGCTACTTTATTCTGTGCCAGCTGTTACTTTCCATGGCGGGGGAAAATTCACATGCATACGTACATACGTTTCTTATTTATTGTTTGAGTCTGCCTGCCTCGAAATTGCAAAATCATTTCAGTGCCAGTATGATTATATAGGCGTGCTTTCTTCTGTGCAAAGTGATTTTGAATGTTTTAATGGGAGAAAAAATCGTAGCCTTTCCAGTCAAGGAAAAATCTGTAAAGTGTCTTAACTGTATTCAGATGAAACGAAACTCAGAACATGACACCGTCATTCAGTAAAGGTTATGCACACCAAGTACTGAGTAAATTGATTGCACATTACATGATTTTCAAGCAAGTGCGAAACAATACAACAGCAACAACAATAAAAACTACAAGTCTTCAGGTCTGTTCCCTGTATTTGGTCGGAAGAAAAATCATACGCAGTGCCACAGACCAATTCAATTCATTTGATGTTGTTTAAAAGCCCAGCCGACCATGAGGGGACACATCAGAGCCGTCTTCTTGTCAAAGTCAGTTCCCTATGCCACCGACCAAAGGTCGCTCACTTTCTGCCATTGTGAAGATAGAGGGCGGGATAAGAATAATCGCTTGCTTCCCCACTATTCCCGATTATCGGAGTACCATCTGATAGCCACTTAAAGGCACCAAAGTCATCACATGCCATGACAGAGTTGATAGCCACTTAAAGGCACCAAAGTCATCACATGCCATGACAGAGTTGATAGCCACTTAAAGGCACCAAAGTCATCACATGCCATGACAGACTTGATAGCCACTTTAAAGGCACCAAAGTCATCACATGCCATGACAGACTTGATAGCCACTTAAAGGCACCAAAGTCATCACATGCCATGACAGACTTGATAGCCACTTAAAGGCACCAAAGTCATCACATGCCATGACAGAGTTGTTCAGACAGCTGGGCTGCCCTCACAGGTCACCACATACACCATCTTGTCAACGATTCAATAAGGTCGGTCCCCTGCCAATACATAATCTTTGCCCACACGCGAAGCACGATGTAGGTACTTCAGACTTGACACTGAACACTGCCAGTGGCAAATTGGTACGAACACCACACAATTTGAACGGAAGGCAGCGAGTCAGATCAATAGTTATTAGTGAATGCCTTCAATATGAGCAAAGAAAGACCGATTAGCAAAAGGCGATGGTACTTATTCCTCGTCCTTCTATGTCCCTGGCCATTGTCTGTAGAACGCCGAGAAGTCCATGTATGAGCCTGAAGACGCACTACTTCTGGTGTTCGGGGACAAAAACACCTTTCTTTCACCTTTGTAACCCCTCTAAACAACATTCGTCTAGTTCTTACTATTGATGAATCGATCGGCGATGCTTTGACAAGGGGTGTGGAGTTGCCCTTGGAGTATCAGAGACACAAGAAGAGCGCAATTGTCATGCAAATTAAACTTTCTTCTCCAACTTTCACTCGCGGACTTGCACGATCTCCAGCATTCAATTTTTCTTCTTATTAATTGACAGATTCCTTTCGGAGTTTTTATAAGTTTCTACGACATTTCTTCCAACAGTAATTTACATTAATGTTTCACCTATTTCTCCTTTGTCCCTGAAGATAAAGAAAGTTTACGTGTCCACTCAAAAAGTCCATCATATACGGGGGGGGGGGGGGGGGGGGGGGGGGGGGGGGTGTGTCAGCAATGGAAATAAGTAATATTCATTCCTCATATCAGTCTCTTAAATAGGTCGTCACAGGATTTTTTCTTAATTTGTTTAAGACCAAGTTAATTAATGGTCAACAGATTTGAAGACGTAATTTTTGTTATTGGTGTCGTGAGCGTTTGAAAATATTAAAATAGACATTTATGCTTGTACTGGTGTTCATACTCATATATTTGAGTTTTGGGTTTTGATTATTGAAAGATAATTGTATGCAGACTTTAAATAAGTTGTTTTACTGTTTATACGGGCTTTCTTTAATCGGATGAAAATTAGGAATTTAAGGAAGATGGGAAGTCATCAAAATATTCAAAATCACTTAAAACAATGGAAAACACTATTTTTGTAATCATAGATGGATAGATGCATACAGAAAACAAAAATCCAAGGAAGACAACTTTTGCACCCGTGGCAATATAGTTACCTGTCCACAACTTCAAACATAATGCTGTTTTGGATGCCATTTCGCCTAGTAATTGGTGCATAGGCAAGGCACACAGAAAAAAAAAAAACAATAACACTTCCTCTTCATCTTGTGCAGATGCAGACACAGGGCACACAGAAAAAATAAGGAAACTCCTTTATCTAACACAGATACAGACCATAGAACAAAGAAGGAAATGTCAGAGAACTTTTTTTCTTGAAGTGTCCTAGTTTATTCTGTTTGTCTTGGTTCGCGTCTGTGCCATGTGAACTGGAGCCAGAATAAACCTTAGTCTGGGGTTACGACATTGTTTCACCATTGTGACAGAAGTCACTGTTCTGATTTTCTCAATACCAAGGAAGCTAGTTTGAATTCGCTACTGGCAGGACAGTAGGCCCTACAGGAAAAATCGAAACCGGGGGTCTTCGTCACAGCAGGGCTAGAAGGTCAACTATTTGAGACATCAATACTTTCATGACGCTGAATAAGAGTTTGGGGAAGATGAATCTGAAGACTCTACTGTAAGATTCGACATTAACTTCAAACTAGGGGGGCAGCGCTTTCGCTTTTACTCGATCTGTTGTCAAACGGTCACCTGTCCCGCGGGGGTCGGCCCGCTCGCAAGATGCAGATACATGCATTCTTGAACTAAAAACTGCAAGCAGCACTCTCACATTCGTGAACTGAGTGACTCTGGACTTCTCACTAAGCCCAACGAGTGCGCAGCTCAAGATAAAAGCTTCAAAACTGGATTCAGGAAACGGTTTCAAGATTTGCTCTCAAACCCTGTAGAAAGTAAATTGGAGGTTTCGAGGATATTGTGTCACTTCTCGTCTGCATTCGACATCTCTCTCTCTCTCTCTCTCTCTCTCTCTCTCTCTCTGTTTTCTTTTACTTCAGGGACAGGGAAGGGAGTGAGAAGATATGGAAATTGTTCTGCCTTGATGTACTTACAGAGGTGATGGCGGTCGTGCGCTGGAGTGTTTGCTGTTGCCATGATGTACAACTTTCCGTCGCCCGATATCAGAGGCGAGTTGCCCAGTCTGCAGATGGTGCTGCTGAAGCCATGCAGACTTCTTGCGTGAAGCTGGATTGTTGTGCGAGAGCCGAGAGAGTGAGTGGCCTGCTCCACAGCCCTTGATGAGATCACCGCAGGCAGTTTCCTTGTGCGGTATTCCGCCAGACGAAGCCAGGCCAAGAGATTTGCTGCTCTGATTAACGGCTCCCCAACACAGTACGTTCGTGTGTGTGTGTGTGTGTGTGTGTGTGTGTGTGTGTGTTCAAGAATTCCCGCAGTGCTATAACGTTAAATGCGTAACGTTCCGTAGATCATCCAGAATTCTGGTGATCATCTCGTGCCTCAGTTTTCCCTCGGCAACCGCCCTGACCAAATCAACCCCCCTTTTTTTTTAACCCCGCGCAGAAGAATTCTCAAATCGGCGGAACTTAAACATGTAGTTCAGATGCGCAGTACACCATGCATTTCTCTTCCTCCCTCTTTCTGTCCATCTGTCTGTCTATCCCCCCCCCCCCCCCCCCCCCGCCAGGTGGCAAAAGCTCTCCTTCAGTCTGTGCTGAAATGAAGACAGACGGCGCTGCTACGGTATTCCGATTACACTGGGAAATGGAGCCGAGCAGAAACCAAACAGTATCATTGCAACTCCCTGATCCTACCACAGGGAAGGGGAGTTTTGTGGTAGAGGTCGGGGTGGGGGAATGGTTTATGAGGCCTTTGCTGACTCGGGTTCCTTTCGGGCCATCCCTCCCACCCTCCATGCCAAGAGAGGCAGATGGCCCCACTTCCGTCCGCCATTTGGCGGTGTCAAAACGTTTTCGGGAAGTTCTTGTTTCTTTCTTTATCTTTCTTTTTTTATTTTTATTTTTTTTTTTAATTATTTTTTTTAACTGAAGTTCATCTTACAAGAATCAAGAATAGATAACAGCGAAAGATTTGTGAGAAATCACTTCACTGTATGCCTTTTTTCTGTCTCTTTTGGTCACTAAGACTGTGCCACTTGTACCAAACACAGTAATGTATAAAACTGGGCTGATTTAGGTCATCTCTGGTTTTTACAAAGGTAGCTGGAATTGAATTTCTGGCGAGGTTTCGGTTTCGATGCCGTGGTCCACTATAGTTAGCATGTGAGCGAGTTACTGGATTTACACCTAACAAGTGTGATAAGGCAGACGGGGATGAGTATCCTAGAAGTATTGCGGGAGGAATCCCATCTAACAGTACATTTACTCTGCTAGAACCATAAACGTTTATCAGACTAGCAGCAAAGTAGTAGTAGAAATAATAACATTATAATCACAACAATACTAATAACGACAACAATGATAATGATAATAATAATGAATGATGATAATAATAATGATAATAACGACAACAATGATAATAATGATGATGATAATAATAATAATAATAATAATAATATTGATAATAATGATAATAACAATAATACTGATAATGTATGATGATGATGATGATGATGATGATGATGATGATTCGAACTAACAATGCCCGACTCGGCAAATGATCACTATGCATAAAAAGGTACCCCGTTTTTTTTTTTTTTCGAATTTTTACAGCGGTAACCGCTTGCACTATGCTTGAGATGTCGCCCTATATAAATCTCCATTATTATTGTGTTTTTGTTTTTTGTTTTTTCATCAGACCAAGCAGACCATAAGAAGGACAACATACTGAGGTAGAGCATCTCGGCTTGTTGCAAAGCAGATGCACTGTGTTGCAGGCTTCCAGAGACCGACTAGTTAGTCAATTGCCTTCGGATGCAACACCCTAGCAGCAAAAAAAATGATATGGCAGACAGGGATGATAGGCTTAGGAAAATGAGGGGAGAGAACCTATCTACCACTACACTGACACTACCAGAGAAAAAGGTTAAGCAGTCCAAATACACACTTTCATGTTGAGTCCCAGCTGATTCCGACTCGCAACGTTTACAGTGTTCTGTATTCAGTGCTCTGCCACTATGTTAGTCAAATCTGAGAAAGCTGAAGTACATTTCGTGTATTTTACGGATGTCGAGTGACGTCATCAATTAATGTTCTTTTACAGATGTAACAAGATGAGCATCTCGATGTTCTACGAAAAAAAATGTTGTGTGTGTGTGTGTGTGTGTGTGGTGTGTGTGTGTGTGTGTGTGTGTGTTTGTGTGCGCGGGGCGAAGGGGAAGGGGGTGGGGTTGAAGTCTCCATAGCCCATTGGCCGTAGGAGCAGTGAATTGTCAAAGGTTCTCTGTGTGTGGAGCACAGCATGATAGAAGGCCGAGCCCGTCCCCCTCTCCTTCCACAGCCTAACCTTCCCTGAATCGAATCAGGTATCCATTTACTGCAGGGTGGACAGAGGTCTTCAAGCCGAAAAAAAATCCGACCACACGAGTGGTTCGAAGCTACGACCGTCAGTTTCGCAGGCAAATTCTCTTACCATTGGACTGCGGGCCTTTCTGCTATGCTATAGCGGGTTCTTTTTCAGTGGAATTATATCTCTTATTTTTAAGGACGTGCGTGATCCCAGATGTCTCTCATGGATCGCAATCTTCTTTTGGTGCCTATTTTCAAAACAGGCGTGTGGCCTGTAGCTGAAGAGGACGGCCAGTAGGAAATGCGCTCTGTCGCTAGTTTATATTTAGCGTCTTCCGAATAAAAATGTGTCCCACGTCATCACTCGAAAGTCTTGGTTTGGATGTCTAGCAGTTAGGTTCCAGAAAATTATCTTACACACATTATCTGGGTATGTATTTGTCTGTTGTTCCAACTGATCTCTTCCCTACCTACCGTATAGGAAGATGCAGATATTTTAGCCATAAGATATGACAGTACTCGGTCGCTGATACAGGTAAGTATAAAGGTAGAAACAGGTATAGGTGAGAAGTAAGGCGGATGGGCAGAGAGGTATATAAGTATGTATGTATGAGAGAGGAAATCAGGTAGATATATATGGAGATGGGTAGGTATGCAGTGAAGTGGTGGGTAGAAAAGGGGTTAAGCGGGTAGACAGGTCACACAGTCGGAAAATGGCATTGGGGAACCATGTGTACGTCTAGTTGTAGCACGCAGAGTTTAAGTACAAACGATGAACCGTTCGAATTTAAAACCGTCCATGATTTTACTATAATATGGATGAATGCGGCATTTGCCAACTGGTATTGCGCCATTTTGTAGGTGCTGCCTGAAGACTACTCCGAGTGCATACTCTACCGAGTTGTATGTTTCATGAGAAATATCACGTGATGCTTTTATTTTGAAAATTCACTGTTTATAACCATACACAATGAATCCGGTGAACCTGCGTAGGCTGGGTCAGAAGAGGAAGCAGATGACCACCACCGAGTACTACTACTTCATCACTACAACAGCCCTCATTTTCGTGATGAATATACTGCAAAGGTATTTGTGTGTCCATTTGTCAAACAAGCCGAGTAAACATGTTGCCCGAGAGGGGACGTAAATTCCATTTGCGATGGAAATGGCTTAAGCTTGTCGGGGTGATGTCCCCTTCTTCGACGCTGTTTCCATTAATAATTTTTTTTTTTTTAAAGTAATGGTTTGTTGTTCGACTTGTGTTTTATTGTCGTTGTTGTTGTTGTTGTTGTTGTTGTTGTTGTTGTCGTCGTTGTTGTTTGAGGGGAGAAAGGAGTGGGGTAGGGGACACAATCCTAGAAGACTGATTGACTGATTGTGCATGATGCTGTCAAGATAGTGTTAATGTATGAACATTGTGCATGATGCTGTCAAGATAGTGTTAATGTATGAACATGTATGCATCACACACACACACACACACACACACACACACAACACACATATATATATATAATATATATATATATATATATAATATATATAATATATATATATTATATAATATACGCGCGCGCACGCACACACAAACGCACACACACACACACACACACACACGCACGCATGCGCACACACACACGCACACACACACACACACACGCACACACACACACACACACACACACACAAGTTCCCGGGGCCAGAGATGGCGTGGGAACCGGAGTAGCCCAAGGACCCCGACTTGACCCACACCAGGGAGCGGGGAAGTTGCAGGAGTTAGCTGGCCAGATCGCTTATCGTCGGCTCAACCCGCTCAATTACACAGTCATGCCGCTGGGCTCTGTCAGCCTGCAGAGGGCCACGTGATAAAATTGGCGGCCCCTAATCCCCTCTTGATCCCCGGTGGATTAGCTGCTTGATGGATCCACCCTAGTCAGCAGGAGTGAGCGAGGACGTGGAACTCCCTGTCCCTGGCGGGGACTTCTCAGGTCTCCACCGACAGCTCAGCGCAGAGGAGAACAGATGGGAAATGGCCGCCTCGCTCAAACACTTTCCGAGGTGTCGGGGGCAGCGAGGGTACTAATCAGCTGATTACAGAGCAGCAGAGGAAGCTACTAATCAGGACAGGCTGCCGCTACCCGGCTGTCCACTAAATCGGTGACGGTCCCAGAAAGCCCTCAACAATCTGACGCCGTTATCTTTGGCCACTTGGAAGTCACACTTTTCAAAACGGGTTTATTGTGTTTCCGAGTCCTGTTATACAATACCCAGTTCCGCTCATACTTCAAAGCATTCAACCCTATACTAAGAAAACTGTTAACGTGTCCTTCATGCGATGTTTTAACCCCCAACTGAGACCAAATCGTTGTTGCTGTTGATGCCTCGCTCAGGGTTTTCCCACTGGACTCGGGAGTCTGGGTAGGGTATAGAATTACGAAGGTGTGAAAAATGAACATGGATTATCTTTCATTGGGCTGAGCTATGCAAGGAATGGGAAGGGGAGGGGGGGGGGTAGATGGGTTTACAATATGTGGGAGAGGAAACAAATCATGTCAACTTTTGCTACTGGAGTGAGACAAATATCAATGATTCCACACGGCCCTTTATCATTAATTTTCTTGTACATATGTGTGGTGGAAAAAAAATCGACAAAATCACATAAAAGAGTACATTATCAGAAAAAGGTCAATTTTTGCATACTAAAACCGCGATCAAGGGAAATAACTTCGTTTTCTGCGATGCCAGATCGTGTGTGAGGGACGCAGTGATCCTGCTGAAACCTGCACACTGTGCTCCAGTCCCGTGACACAGGCACTACTGACACACACTGTGCTCCAGTCCCGTGACACAGGCACTACTGACACACGCTGTGCTCCAGTCCCGTGACACAGGCACTACTGACACACACTGTGCTCCAGTCCCGTGACACAGGCACTACTGACACACACTGTGCTCCAGTCCCGTGACACAGGCACTACTGAGACACACTGTGCTCCAGTCCCGTGACACAGGCACTACTGACAATGACCAGCCCATGTGCATGACACACACTGTGCTCCAGTCCCGTGACACAGGCACTACTGACACACGCTGTGCTCCAGTCCCGTGACACAGGCACTACTGACACACGCTGTGCTCCAGTCCCGTGACACAGACACTACTGACACACGCTGTGCTCCAGTCCCGTGACACAGACACTACTGACACACGCTGTGCTCCAGTCCCGTGACACAGGCACTACTGACACACACTGTGCTCCAGTCCCGTGACACAGGCACTATTGACACACGCTGTGCTCCAGTCCCGTGACACAGGCACTACTGACACACGCTGTGCTCCAGTCCCGTGACACAGGCACTACTGACACACGCTGTGCTCCAGTCCCGTGACACAGGCACTACTGACACACGCTGTGCTCCAGTCCCGTGACACAGGCACTACTGAGAATGACCAGCCCATGTGCATAATACACGAAGACACCGATAGCTTCATGTCACCTGCCTCTGAATGCCTCAAAATGGTACCTTATTCAGGTGATACACGTATATGTGGAACCATAAACTCAATAAATACAGATGAGAGAGCTGCTCGAACTGCTCAGAAACCAGTGAAAAGACTTCATTCTGGCGGGCCTTGTCCAGCCCACTGCAGAGCTTCTGCCCGACGACTCCGTTAATAATGGAGTAGTCTGTCCCCCCAGACCATGGTCTGCATGTCTTAGTGACACGTTGCTGTGTGATACGAAAAGTCGACTCACTGTCTTACTGGCAGACATTGCTAATTGGGAGGACGTTCATTGCAGGAGAGGGCTGACCTGCTCCAACGATTCTCTTTTGACACAGTTTCAAGACATACTTGATTTTTGTCCCTTTTCTCTTTGTAGTTTTGACGGAAGAGATCATGCCATACCTGTCGTTTAAAACTCATTCCAGTTGTGCTACGCCATACTAATCACATTCTGTTCAAGATTTGGACTAAAACCGTGTGTACAGACATAAGTCGGGGAAAATGAGTGCTGTCCTTCTTCCAACCCTCAAGGATCCAGAGTCTGTTGCCTTTGTGTAGCAAATACTTTCGTCTTGATCTCGGCCATTTTCTGTCTAGTCTAATTCAAGTCACTTTTATAGCCCAGGCGATGGCGGAGGTCCTTATAAGATAAAAAAATCTTTTATGGACCAAAAAATGTACCCCTATGAAAAAGCGACAATAACAACAACGGATCGGGCGTTGGGTTAATGTGTGGATCAGGTGTCTGCAAAGTATGGTCCTTGCGACGCTGTCCCAGATCTTCACCTATTCATTCATTCGCTTGTTTGTTTACCTAACCCTGCACCGTGATCTCACGGCCAAACAAATGTGACGAAGCACACATGTATGTGGACTAGCCCATACACTGTCACATGTATGTGGACTAGCCCATACACTGTAACACCTCTTCAGTGAAACCAATCTTTTCACATACCATGAAAATCCTCTTCAGTGAAACCAATCATTTTACATACCATGAAAATCCTCTTCAGTGAAACCAATCATTTTACATACCATGAAAATCCTCTTCAGTGAAACCAATCATTTTACATACCATGAAAATCCTCTTCAGTGAAACCAATCATTTTACATACCATGAAAATCCTCTTCAGTGAAACCAATCATTTTACATACCATGAAAATCCTTGAAGAAATTAAATCTGAGACTGGTAAAGCTTTTGTTAATGAGAGTGCCAACGCTTAGCTCTTCTGTGAAACTTTGATGTTTTCAAATGGTTTTTTTTTGTTTGTTTGTTTTTTTGGATTCGTTTGCTTGTTTGGTTGTTCGTCTGTTTGTTTGTCCCGGGGATAATGTTGGTTGTGGTTTTGTTTTGCATCGTAGTGCCAAAGAGTAGAACCTTTTTTCCCCCTCCTCGTCGATTTCATTGCACAGATCTATGAGGTGAATTCTACCGGGGGAAAGTAATATACCCCCTCCCTCCCCCCCCCCCATTTATCCTGGCTCGGTCCTCTCCTATCCTGGCTCGTCTTCATCAATATGAGCCATCGTCTCTCACAAAGCTGCTGACCATTTCTCAGTTTAGAATCATAATGTTCTGTGTCAGCATGGATGACATTTTTAATCTATTATGCATACATATTTCTCCATCCTCTTTTTATTTCCATTTTCCACAGATGTTATCGACGAAAAGGGATGGCATGAGGTATACGTGCGTCAAGAGACGAATGCAGGAGCAGGTAGTGGTATTGGGAAGAGGGAAGGGAGAAAGTCAATAAAAAAAAAAAAAAAGAGCCAGGGTCGCACCTTTGTAAGGCGTGTGTGTGTGTGTGTGTGTGTGTGTGTGTGCGTGCGTGTGTGTGTGTGTGTGACCACGGCATAAATAACGAGCACGCTCGTCTTAGTACGATGACAACGAGAGAGGGAGATTTGTTTCCACAAGTGACAAGACCGACAAAGACACACAAAGACACCCCGTATTTAAGAGTAAGCAGCACAATACCTTCTCTGTCACCCATGCGTGCATTCAAGTCCCCTGAAGGAAACCAATTCAAAAGCAGACGGACAAAACCCCGCGCCAAGTGGGCATATACACTTACACAGAACGATGTCATCATCTGTCAGCCCGAGACTCGCCTTACATAATGCTCATCATCAGGAGAATTGCGTCTGCTCTTAAATTTCTGACGAGCATTGGGGCGACTCTTATTGCCTTTCAAACACTTCGCTTTTCTATTTCTCGTTTGCGGCGAAGACTTGTTTTTAAGTGGGTTTGATAAGCAGGGAGGGAGAGAGGGGTTGACGTTTGGGTGTGCAATAAGAAAAGGAGAGGGAAAGGAGATGATGGGGTTCAGTGGATCAGGAACTCACCCAATCATTAGCCTGAGGAGGGTGAGGGGAGGGGAGGGGGGGGGGGTGGGGATGTAGAATTTCTTTTCAAGAATTCAATCAGATCAGCCATATAGATAAAGGTCTGTAATGAATTTCTCCCGCCAAGTTGATTTCAATTTTGATTTTTTTTTAAAAATACCCCGTTCCAATGCAAAAGAAAAGAACACAACCAACAGCATAGCGTCTCGACTAGAGTGTTCCCTCGAACAACACATTTCTTTTCGCTTATTCTGGCAGAGGAGAGAAGAAGAAAAAATGGCGCTCAGACTGAAAAACAAATGCTGCTCAAGTGATGTTGATTCTGAGTACGTGCATATGCGCATGGAATGGTGTGATAAAGAGACAGACGTAGGGAGGGGTAGGACGGGGGTGGAGAATAAAACTGGGTGTGTCTAGAGTAGAAATGAGTGAGTTGGTGGTGGGTTGATACATCAGAACAGGACTGGATTACAAACCTAGAAGAAGAAAAAAGAAGAAAAGAAAAAGTGACACAATCATAGCAACAATAAATGTTTCCTTTTTCTTTTCATTCGGGAAATATGACACATTCCACTTACCAAACATTTTACAGTTGACAAGAAAGTCTACACGTAATCATTCATTCACACACACACACCACACACACACACACACACACACACACACACACACACACACACGCGCGCGCGCGCGCGCGCGCGCGCACGCACGCACGCACGCACGCACGCACATGCACGCACGTACGCACGCGCGCGCGCGCACACACACACACACATTTATTCATTCATTCATTAATGTGTGTTAGAAGAGAAGAAGAAGGAAGGAGAAGTAAAGAGCATTTAAGATAGCTCAAAGACACATGTTACATAGTTGTCTATACAATTAATTCAGAGGTTTGGAGAGAGAGAGAGAGAGAGAGAGAGAGAGAGAGAGAGAGAGAGAGAGAGAGAGAGAGAGAGAGAGAGAGTCATTAATACAGGTGTCCAATTTCAGCATTTAACTGTGCACAATTTACGTTCCTAGACACGTCCTTTAAACCTGTCAGTGCAATAGCTAGTGAGTGGGAGGAATTATTACACGTGGGAGGGGAGGGAGGGGGGGGGGCAAGAGGAATAGAAAAGGAGGAGGTGCAGACGAAAGGTCGGTCGTTGACTGGTCTGTTTTACTGCCTGTAATGTTATTGGTCTAAAAAGTAAGTGGAGCAGCTTAATTGCCAATACTCTCTCTCTCTCTCTCTCTCTCTCTCTCTCTCTCTCTCTGAGATGGTGTGAAAGTGTGTGTGTGTTGTGTGCGTGTGTGTGTGTGTGTGTGTGTGTGTGTGTGTGTGTGTGTGCGTGCGTGCGTGCGTGCGTGCGTGCGCGCACGCGCGCGCTCGTGCACGCGCGAGCTTGTGTCTTTGTGGGGGAGAGGTGGAGTGGGAGGGCCAGATTCATGCATGCGGTCGATATGTGTGTGCGTATGTGCACGTGCGTTCGTATGCAGGTATATACTAACATGTATGCGGGAGGACAGAGAAATTAAAACGAAATATCATTGCTGTCATCTCATTTGCTGCGTTTGTTTGTTGTTGTTGTTGTTGTTGTTGTTGTTGTTGTTGTTGTTGTTGTTTTTTAGATAAACACAGACTGTTTCCCCATGAAACTGTAATTTACAAGCGTAAAACTCTGAAACTTATGGCGGTGGCATTGACCGGGCTGTTTCAGCTGTGTCCGTCACTAGGCCAGACAGACCGGTGCTGCCGTCGAGGTCAACCATTCAAAACAGGGCCTTCACTCACAGCGGACACCCATTCAGAAAGCATAAAGGCAGAGTGGCTAATTGGGCCCTGCCACAGCTGCCCGCCACGTTAAACACAGGGTGATGGCCTCACGAGGACGACGAGTATGGCGTCCCATGGCCGACATGCACGGCGCTCGCTTCATTCACGAGCAGCAGGCTGCCGGTTCGAAACTCCTGCTGGGGGTACTGGTGTTTTGCCAGCCCTCAAAGCGTGATCTTGACAACTGCAGGCTCCGGGTTCGATTCTCAGTATCATAGGGAGGATACTGACCGGCAGTGGACTGGTCAGTATTCTCCCTATCAACCAGAAGTTTGGGATTCGGGCCTATGTCATGCAGGAAAACAATCTGCTTATTGAAATTTTGTACTCGAATGGTGACTGTGACTTGTGAAGATTCTGAATTCGATTCTCATTACCGCCCGGGGAGTATTTACCAACACTCGAATGATTGATTTTCCGTGTAACTTTTTTTTTAAAGATGTCCAAGAGTGAGAGAAACTGTTATTCTTTACAGCATGCACTGACATGTAGCTCATCGGAGGAAGTGGGGGGGGGGGGGTGCTGTGGAACAAGAAAAGAAACGTTGCTCTACAGAAATGGTGGAAGGCAGCAACACTGGAAAGTGTCTTTAGGAATAAATGTTTCCTGTTTGAGAAGAAAAAAACAAAAATCTTCAACGAAAAGACACGGTCTACCTCAACAACAACAAGCCAGGTTGCAGACTGTAAAACAACAACAACAAAAAGAAAAGGAAAAGAAAAAGAAGAAAAAGAAGCAACGCCATAAGACAAGACAACGCAGGGAACGCAACGGCACAGCACAACACACTACACCATCACACCACAAAACACCACATACCACACAGATCATCAGACATACTGGAAATGGTCCAGGTTTTAAAATCTCTTTGGTCATTCTGAGACCTTGAACCAAGTTCGGAAGTCAAATTAACAGTCAGTGGCAATTTCAATTAATGGATTTCAAAGCCCGGCATCTGTTGACCGGCACGTGTCCGACAGTTTTAAGGGGCTGACCACCAACTGCTGCCCACACAGCTGTATTGTTATAGACGTGTGCTACTTTGACGTCCGGTCAAGGGAAGTTACGACAGTCCGTCTGGGAGATTTTTTTTTCTCGCAAAAATACATAGTGACGTTGTTAACAATGCACCAGCCAAGGAAACAAACAATACTACGTCTTCTGCAATCTTTTAGTAACACAGTTCTTTATATATCGCCCTCCCCCCCCCCCTTCTTTTTTTTCTCCCGTACGTAATAGGTGTGGGTGTCATCTTTATAACGACTACAGCGATATACACAGTCTACTATCAACAGGATATCAAATCAACACAAACTGCAGTGGTAGCTATGGTAAATCACAAGCCTGAAATCAACACAAACTACAGTGGTAGCTATGGTAAATGACAAGCCTGAAATCAACACAAACTACAGTGGTAGCTATGGTAAATGACAAGCCTCAAATCAACACAAACTACAGTGGTAGCTATGGTAAATGACAAGCCTCAAATCAACACAACTAATCTAGCAGTGGTATCTATGGTAAATGACAAGCCTCAAATCAACACAAACTACAGTGGTAGCTATGGTAAATGACAAGCCTCAAATCAACACAAACTACAGTGGTAGCTATGGTAAATGACAAGCCTCAAATCAACACAAACTACAGTGGTAGCTATGGTAAATGACAAGCCTGAAATCAACACAAACTGCAGTGGTAGCTATGGTAAATGACAAGCCTCAAATCAACACAAACTGCAGTGGTAGCTATGTAAATGACAAGCCTAAATCAACACAAACTAAGTGGTAGCTATGGTAAATGACAAGCCTGAAATCAACACAAACTGACAGTGGTAGCTATGGTAAATGACAAGCCTCAAACAACAAACTACAGTGGTAGCTATGTAAATGACAAGCCTGCAAACAACACAAATAAGTGGTAGCTATGGTAAATGACAAGCCGAATACCAAACTGCAGGAGCTATGTAAATGACAAGCCTTTAACATTTCAAAATGAAGTGACTACAGGGCGAAAACAAGATTGGAATGAGTTAAGAACTACCGCAATGAATGAAAACAAAGACTAGAAGACCGATGCATTTCAACACTTGGGTCTCTCAGGCGAAAAAATAATCACATAACATTGTGGGAAGTACAAACAACGAAAAACGAAAAAGGAATGGAAAAATGACTTTTCCGTTTTGTCCATGTGTTGGTGGGCGGAATGACATGCGGCAGGGGGATTATGGGAGAGGAAACGGGGGGGGGGGGGGGGGGGGGGGGGGGGGGGGGGGGGGGGGGGGGGGGGGTTGCGGTCAGGGGAGGTGTGTGTGTGTGATATGATGGGTTGGTGTGTCCAGTTTATTGGGATGGTGTGTATATCTTTGTGATGGTTTGTGGTAATGGTGGATTTCAATAATGGTAAGGGGGAAAAAAAAAAAAAAAGGGGGGGGGGGGGGGGTGGGGGGGATTTAAGGGAACGATAATACAAAACTAAGATTAAATAGATGGAGGGTTGCTGTAACTACTGTATGAAGTGAGTGAAGGGATGTGGTGGTGGTGTATGTAAGTGTGTGTGTATGTGTGTGTGTATGTGTGTGTGTTGGTAGGGGATTTTGCCAACTGGTGTGGAAGAGGTGAGTATGTGTGTTTGGTTATTGTTGGATATTGATGCCTTGGGGGTGTAGTGTGCCCAGTTTGGCAATGAGATGGGATTCTTGAGTTGTGCGTTCAAAGCTGTCACTCTGTGACTGCCAGAGTGCCATGACTTTGACATGGTCGATGTTGTGTTGGGTGTGGTTGAAGTGTAGGGCGACGGGTTTGGGTCGGTGGTGGCGGATATCGGCCAGGTGTTCAGAGATGCGTGTTTCGAGTGTGCGTGACGTTTCCCCTATGTAGATCTTCCCACACAGCTGGCAGTGGATGGCATATATGCAGTGCGGTATGAAATCAATGCGGTGTGCAATCGATGTACATGAACTCGGAACAGGTCAGCATAAACTTCAGTACAGTCCAGTTACACGGAAGTAAGACGACCAAACATGACAAGAACTGGGACGTGCAATTGACAAGAGTTCCAGTCGCGGCTTTTAAGCTTGCGTAGATAAATCCCCCGACACAAAGATGATTGATTTTCTGTAAACTTGTGAACTCGCCAATTTTGTAACAAATTTTGTGAGCTGGAACAACATTCTATTTTACGCTTACTTTTTGACTTTGTGCATGTGTGCATATATTTGTGTTGTGTGTGTGTGTGTGTGTGTGTGTGTGTGTGTGTGTGTGTGTGTGTGTGTGTGTGTGTGTGTGTGCGTTTAGCTATGTTTTATGCAGATACGTAAAACTGTCCGTGCGAAAGTTACATTGAAAAACAAACAAACAGACAAACAACGACTAAAACAGGATGACAAGAACGTTGGGGAAAAAATGCGGAGTGCCCGTGTTTCAGAGCAAAACTATCTCAAGCCTAAGTTACTGTACACTATCGCTTAGAAGGAGAAAGCTACTGCACCATCTGTAAGATTACTCTAGCCAGGTTTAATTTCAAAACGTTGCTGCGCTGTAGTTTAGCGTACCATTGGTAGCTTTGGTGAGGCAAAGTTACTGCATGTCGTTGAGCCCACCTTAAGCCGGCTTTGATGGAAAACAGGTTACTTCTCATATTGCTACCTAGAGTTACTTCTCTATTGCTTAGCCATGCACCCTTGCCAGCATCACTTTTTTTTTCACTCACCTGGGCTTAGTGAAGAATGATTTCCGAAACTGAGAGCGATTGTGTCTGACTGATGGCGATGAAAACAACAAACACACAAAAATAGCTGTACATGCAATGTCTCAACCTGGCTGCTGCATGTGAGATTGTAGATCGGAGTGAACTCCAGAGCGATCAACTGCGAAACTCAAGCAAGCACCACATACCGCGTCTGTCGTTGTGACCTTGTGGTTGTTAACAAACACATTTCTGACTCTGCGGTTGTGATAAAGATGGCCATTTCCACAAGTGAACGGACCTCCCGTTCAGTGCCAATCACCAGGTGGGTGGCAAAATTCGGCCAGTCTCGAAGCCCAACACAAACATCTATTCAATATGAATAAAAATCACACCGAATCCTGTGGCTTATGGCCATTAACAAAAGAGAAAAGAATACAGTACTTAAAGTTTGAAATATCTAGCTCTGTGATTACACTCACTCTGCACGCAATTTGTGCACTCTGGTGAAAACAAGCAGTTATCAAACATGCGAGTCATCATAGTTACTGTCTTAGATATCATTCTGGTATCCGTGACCATTCTGGTATCTGGATATGACACATTACGAATGTCAAAACAGCGGTGACAGTAGCCTGCCGTTTTAGATTCGATGTAGTGTGCCGTAATCACCCCCACACCGGAAATCAGACCGTGGTGTGTGAGAAAAGGCACGTGCCCACACCCATCCGCCAGGGAACAAAGCCAGACCAACTTCTCCCTTTGTTTCAAAATCATTTCCCTCAGTCAAAATTCTTAGTTTCCAAAACAGCAGAACATATCAGTCAAAGCACATGGCGCCTGAAGTTGAGTGGGACGTGAGTCTGGATCTGAGGCGGAACTGCTCCCCACCATGTTCCACAACCACACCCTAGTTAGTAATTTGAAGCATGGTCCAGAAACAGCCCATAGCGTGAATATAGGTGTGCGCCCAGAGTGCCAGGCCTGCATGACAGGGCGGTGGACATGGGCACGTGCCTATGGCACATGTCTGGACCTTGCACCACCTCCCTCACCGAGAAGTAGTTTGGGCACAAAATGGGGACTAGCTTATGTCCACAATCATGCACTGCCCCTTCAAATTCAGGTGCAATGCGCTTTGATCGATGTTTTTTTTTTTCTTTTTTCTTTCTCTGTTTGTCGTTAGAGACACTGAGAATATTGAAAGAGAAGAGCGATGCAGGAACAAAGGGGGAAACACTGAGAATATTGAAAGAGAAGAGCGATGCAGGAACAAAGGGGGAAACACTGAGAATATTGAAAGAGAAGAGCGATGCAGGAACAAAGGGGGAAACACTGAGAATATTGAAAGAGAAGAGCGATGCAGGAACAAAGGGGGAAACACTGAGAATATTGAAAGAGAAGAGCGATGCAGGAACAAAGGGGGAAACACTGAGAATATTGAAAGAGAAGAGCGATGCAGGAACAAAGGGGGAAACACTGAGAATATTGAAAGAGAAGAGCGATGCAGGAACAAAGGGGGAAACACTGAGAATATTGAAAGAGAAGAGCGATGCAGGAACAAAGGGGGAAACACTGAGAATATTGAAAGAGAAGAGCGATGCAGGAACAAAGGGGAGACACTGAGAATATTGAAAGAGAAGAGCGATGCAGGAACAAAGGGGGGACCTTGGTCTGGGCTCACTCCTCGAGAGGCAGGGAATGGGAGGGGGAGGGGGTAGTCTGGGCAAAGAAACTGAAAGGGAAATGGTAGAGAAGGGAACGAATATAAATTACAAGTAGAACTTACAAATACCTTTAAAATTCTTGAAACCAAATCATGGTTTTCTATCAGGAAAGGCAATAAATTTATTCAAACTGTACTTGTTGACAGCGGAGCTGTTCCAGCTGCGGTTTTGAAATGGAGCAACTCGTTCGAAAATTTAAACTGGAATGCTATATTTTTACACTGTTTTAAAACTACTAATGATGTGCAACTACGCTGGTTTCAATTCCGACTGTTGCACAGAATTCTGCCATCACAGAAGTACCTATATCAGTGTAAAATTGTTAACACACCAAACTGTAATTTCTGTGACCAAAGACCACAGGACATAGAACATATGATTTTTGATTGTGACATTGTACGGGCATTTTGGTTGGAGTTTCAGCAAAATATCATTGATAAGCTTGAGCACTGCCATAATGTTAATATTGATAAGAACCTAGTATTATTTGGAGTAACAGATGATATACAGACTGACTGTGTGATGGACTTTTTAATACTGTATGCCAAATTCTTCATTTATAAATCCAAACTACAAAATGTTAATCCAGTTTTTTGTAACTTCAGAAGAAGTCTACTTTATCGATACTCTTTGGAAAAGTATATTGCTAGTGTCAATTCAAACCTAAGTCTATTCGACAAACACTGGCTTCCGTATAGAGACATTTTACCATAACTTCTTTCGTTACATGGTGGTACTCTCTCTCTCTCTTTCTTTCTTCCCCCCCCCCTCTCTTTCTCTCTCTCTCTCTCTCTCTCTCTCTCTCTCTCCCTCTCTCTCTCTCTCTCTCTCCCCTCTCTCCCCCCCCTCTCTCTCTCTCTCTCTCTCTCTCTCTCTCTCTCTCTCTCTCTCTCTCTCTCTCGTATCTGTGCATCTGTTTTGTTTCTCAGTGTAGGTACCTCATCTCCCTACTACGGTCAGCACTCACAGTGTTAATTGTTTAAGCAATATTAAATGTTTATCAAGAAAATGAACATTGATGACAAAAACGTTGCATGATTAACTAAATGTGTGTGTGTTGTTGTTGTTTTTTAATGAGGCTTATATATGTATTGGAAAATATTTTTGAGATGGAATGAGAGTTAATTCGCACGAAAAGGAGAGAGAAAAAAATTGTTACGTTGTCATGAGGCAACCCGGTAATGGAGACGCTGCGCTGCTGCCCGAACGCCTCGAAGCGCCTGGTGCCTGTGCCGATCCAACACGCGCATGACACCAGGCAGTAAGCTACTATGCTGATTTGAAGGGGAAAAACATAAAGCAGTGTTTGCATTTTTTTTATTTTATTATTTTTTTTCTTAACATTGTAAGAATTTGATTATGACAAGAGGAAACCTCTGATTTCACCCCTCATGGTCAGGTAGGCTACAAAGAGGAACTGAATAGATATTAGGCTTTATATTACGATTTATATTTGCTATGCATGGATATGCCTATTATGAATGTGTGAACATCTCCGCGCACTGTCTTCTTTCTGCGCACATGTAAGCTCTCTTATTAACTGAATAAAATGTGGGAAGGAAAAAAAAAAAGTATACGAGGTACAGCCCTTTTTTTCCTTGTTAGGCACCAGTACTTTGACTTTTCTTTCGTTCGACTACAGCTGGACCAACGTTTATCAACACTCCAAATGCTGGAGCATACATACATGTCACCAGGTCTGTGTATCACCAGGTCTATGTATCACCGGGTTTATATGTCATCCTAACCAAATCCTAACCTTATCCTTTTGCCAAATCCTGATACAGACACGGCGACATATAGATAGTGACAAACAGACAAGGTGACATATAGACAGGGTAACACATAGACACGGTCACATGCAGACACGCCGACATGTAGACAGTGACATACAGAGAAGGTGACATACAGACAGGGTAACACATAGACACGGTCACATGCAGATATGGTGACACAGAGATAGTGACATACAGACAGTGACATACAGACAAGGTGACATACAGACAGGGTAACACATAGACACGGTCACATACAGACATGGTAACATACAGTGACATATAGACCAGGTGACATACAGACAGGGTAACACATAGACATGGTCAAATACAGACATGGTAACATAGACAGCAACATACAGACAACAAGGTGACATATAGACAGGGTAACACATAGACACGGTCAAATAGAGACATGGTAACATAGAGACAGTGACATACAGACAATGTGACATATAGACAGCGTAACACATAGACACGGTCACATACAGAGACGGCGACATATAGACAGTGACATACAGACAAGGTGACATATAGACAGGGTAACACATAGACACGATCACACACACACATTATGACAGAGATAGTGACATACAGACAAGGCGACATATAGACAGGGTAACACATAGACACGATCACACACAGACATTGTGACATAGAGACTGTGACATACAGACAAGGTGACATATGGACAGGTTAACACATAGACACGGTCACAAACAGACATGGTGACATAGAGACAGTGACATACAGACAAGGTGACAAATAGACAGAGTAACACATATACACGATCACATGCAGACAAGGTGACATAAAGACACGGTAACACGTAGATACGGTCACATATAGACAAGGTGACATAAAGACAGGGTAACACGTAGACACGGTCACATACAGACAAGGTGACATAAAGACAGGGTAACACGTAGACACGGTCACATACAGACATGGTGGCATACAGAGCCGACCCGTCAAATACCAGATGAGTGTTTGGCTAGGAAAAGCAAACGTTGGTCTCCGTTCCCAATGGTCAGTGCTCTCTTTTAGTAATTTTTTTTAAAAAAAGAAACACCATCAACTCTATTGCTATTGACAAGACAGCCCATGATACTACAAGGTGTCTCCCCCCCCCCACCCCCACCCCCACCCCCGTCCCCCGCCAGTGTTTGCTCCCTTTTTCCAGAGGAACATGTATGATGTTGAAAACGTGAATACACACCAGTGCGATGTTCTTACACGTGTTTCTAGTCATACCGCAAGTACACTTACAGTTGTCTGCTGCAGCAGAAGTATCTAATCCTTTTTTTCTTGTCTAGCACGCGAGGGAGGAAGCAGTCTGTGGTGACCCCGCTGTGCTGGTTTCGGGCATAATGTGCCAATGTGCCGTAATCACTCCACGGTGCTCTTTCTATCCCAAATTACTCCCCTGCGGATGAAAAAAGAGAACGTGCCAACCCCCCACCCTCCCCCAAAGAGTGATTCCAGAATCCAGACCACCACCACCACCACCACCACCACCCTTTTGTTCCAAAAACACCCCCCCCCCCCTCCATCAAAATTCTCAAAGTATCTCAAGCGACAAAACATATCAATCAATGTTCATTGCACCTGAATTAGAAGGGGGAGGGGGGATTCTGGACCTGAGCCAGAACCACTACCCACCCTCTTCCAGAACCACTACCCACCCTCTTCCAGAACCACGACCCACCCTCTTCCAGAACCACTACCCACCCTCTTCCAGAACCACGACCCACCCTCTTCCAGAACCACTACCCACCCTCTTCCAGAACCACTACCCACCCTCTTCCAGAACCACGACCCACCCTCTTCCAGAACCACGACCCACCCTCTTCCAGAACCACTACCCACCCTCTTCCAGAACCACTACCCACCCTCTTCCAGAACCACGACCCACCCTCTTCCAGAACCATTACCTGCTGAGTTATGTGGGACATGGTCAAGAAAAATCCCATGGAGTGATATAGACACGTGCCAATTTTTACCTCCCTGTCACCCAGAGCGGGTAAGTTTGGGGCCGTGCCTACATTCACTCCATGGGGTAAGTTTGGGGCCATGCCTACATTCACTCCATGGCGTAAGTTTGGGGCCATGCCTACATTCACTCCATGGGGTAAGTTTGGGGACATGTCTACATTCACTCCATGGGTAAGTTTGGAGACATGCCTACATTCACTCCATGGGGTAAGTTTGGGGCCGTGCCTACATTCACTCCACGGGTAAGTTTGGGGACATGCCTACATTCACTCCATGGGGTAAGTTTGGGGCCATGCCTACATTCACACCATGGGGTAAGTTTGGGGACATGCCTACATTCACTCCATGGGGTAAGTTTGGGGACATGCCTACATTCACTCCATGGGGTAAGTTTGGGGACATTCACTCCATGGGGTAAGTTTGGGGACATGCCTACATTCACTCCATGGGGTAAGTTTGGGGACATGCCTACATTCACTCCATGGGGTAAGTTTGGGGACATGCCTACATTCACTTCATGGGGTAAGTTTGGGGCCGTGCCAACATTCACTCCATTGGGTAAGTTTGGGGACATGCCTACATTTACTCCATGGGGTAAGTTTGGGGCAATGCCTACATTCACTCCATGGGGTAAGTTTGGGGACATGCCTACATTCACTCCACGGGGTAAGTTTGGGGACATGCCTACATTCACTCCATGGGGTAAGTTTGGGGACATGCCTACTGTCACTCGATGGGGTAAATTTGGGGACATGACTACATTCACTCCATGGGGTAAGTTTGGGGACATGCCTACATTCACGTCATGGGGTAAGTTTGGACCATGCCCCAAAGCCCTCACAGAGAAGTGATTTTGAAACAGGGTGGGGAACAGTTCTGGCTCAGGGCCAGAAGCACTCTTCCCTCAAATTCAGAGGCAATGTGCTTTGACCCACATCTTTCTTTCTTTGGGGTAAGTTTGGGGACATGCCTACATTCACTCCATGGGGTAAGTTTGGGGCCGTGCCTACATTCACTCCATGGGGTAAGTTTGGGGACATGCCTACATTCACTCCATGGGGTAAGTTTGGGGACATGCCTACATTCACTCCATGGGGTAAGTTTGGGGCCGTGCCTACATTCACTCCATGGGGTAAGTTTGGGGACGTGCCTACATTCACTCCATGGGGTAAGTTTGGGGACATGCCTACATTCACTCCATGGGGTAAGTTTGGGGACATGCCTACTGTCACTCGATGGGGTAAGTTTGGGGACATGCCTGCATTCACTCCATGGGGTAAATTTGGGGACATGACTACATTCACTCCATGGGGTAAGTTTGGGGACATGCCTACATTCACTTCATGGGGTAAGTTTGGGGACATGCCTGCATTCACTTCATGGGGTAAGTTTGGACCATGCCCCAAAGCCCTCACAGGGAAGTGATTTTGAAACAGGGTGGGGAACAGTTCTGGCTCAGGGCCAGAAGCACTCTTCCCTCAAATTCAGAGGCAATGTGCTTTGACCCACATCTTTCGTCGTTTGGGACACTTCGAGAATTTTGAAGGAGGAGAGTGATTTTGGAGCAAAAAGGGGAGGTCGGTTTGGATTAAGTCCCTAGAGGGTGAGTTTGCGCCCCTTCGGCATTTCCAACCTGCCGGGAAGTAATTTCGGGCATGGAGTGATTACGCGTTACATTGGAATCCGGTTACTAGTAAAGTGGACTAATAGACTACCGTGATCTTTCTATGACCATATTAATATCTGCATACAAAATGGTCACAGGTACCAAAACGGTGGTCTCAAACCGTAGTCGAAGCTCGTGATTACTCACTTGAGTTATGTTTTGGGCTGTCCGGACGGAAGTGTTCTGTTGTTACATTTTCTGAAAATCCATTTTCACACGATCAGCACAGATAATGGAAAAATCTGTAGGAAATTACGGACGATTTATCATTGGTTCACAAGATTTGAAAAATGAAAAGAAAAAAAAAAAACTGGCGTGGATAGGATGCTGTGAAATTTTTCATACACATTCTTGTTCTGAAGAAGAAGAAGAAGAAGAAGAAGAAGAAGAAGAAGAAGAAGAAGAAGAAGAAAACAACAACAGCAAGAATAATATCAAGAACAAAACCAAGAACAAAACCAGAACAACTTGTTAACATTTGTGATTGATGCTTTGGAAAAAAAATGTACGGTTATTTCTTGTGCGCTGTGATGTTCACATTCTGTCTTGCTTTTTACAGATATGGTCATTTTTTTCTTGCGCAATTTTAGCATTTAGGTCTACTTGAGCCACTGCACTTGAATTTTGTTTCCATCAAATTATTCACCTAGTCTGGGCTGTTTTCATGCTATGTTGATTTTCAGCGGGGCAGCGTCTCAAATATATCAATGCGTCTGATTATTTTGACCAGAGGTCAGCATTCAAAAGGATTGGTTTGGTCTTCTTGTTGGTTCTTTTTCTTTCTTTTTTTTTTTTTTTTTTTTTGGGGGGTCTGATTGCTGTGACACGATCAATTGTATTTGTCATACAAAGGCAAAATACAAATAAATGCGCACAAATATGATGCAAAGTAACGCTTATTCAACACAGATTACGAGACAAATGAATTTCTGGCAGGTGTGTCTTCTGTAGACGTCCCAAATAACACACACAGTGCAACACTTTCCACACGGCCGTCCGTAACAGGTCTGTGCTCTTTAACCTTCTAACTTGTTCTATTACTATCCCGAATTGTATACTGAAGGAGGGAGAGTTGCTGGGAAGTGATTCGCATGTCCAGGAGGGTGGTAACAAGTGCATGTCGACCTGTCAGTCCTCGGTGGGGGGAAGGCATCCACCTCCACCACCGACTATTCACTAGGTTCTCCAGTGGGCCTGAGGTGAGGCGATCGTGGCAGGCGACTACGAGGAGGCAAACTTCCTTGTTTGTTCT
>CM031595.1:88156800-88174300 GCA_018398815.1 Conus ventricosus | reverse complement strand
ACTTGTGTCTGGGTATTAGCTGGCCGTCAGAAAATGCCTTTAGCACTTGTGTCTGGGTATTAGCTGGCCGTCAGAAAATGCCTTTAGCACTTGTGTCTGGGTATTAGCTGGCCGTCAGAAAATGCCTTTAGCACTTGTGTCTGGGTATTAGCTGGCCGTCAGAAATGTCCCATTGCTGCCCCTTAATGTTTGTTTGTGACATGAAGCGAATGGAAGAGAAGTAGCATAACACTGTGATCAAGACAACAGATAAAATCAGTTTACTAGATCCCGCACAGTCAATTAATTTGGCTAATCATCAAAGATATTCTCAGCCCCCCACCCCCACCCCAATACCCGCAATCATCTGCCATAGTATTTTAGGACACTTAAAAATCTCATTTTTACCAATAAAATGTATATCTATGTTCTGTATGCCAACATGACGAAAGCTGTTCACAGCAAACGATGGATATTTGATTATAAAATGTCATTCGCCCCCTGAACATCAAACATGGCATTTTTTCTGATACTGGCAGTGCATAAAGCTAAAGCTTACAATGGACTCACGCACAACAATGAGCATAAAAAGCAGTAGTGTGGAAAACAAAACAAAACACAACAAAAGTTTGAAAGTCAGCCCACGACGAGGTGCTATCAAGGCCATCAGCCCTTGAAGAACAACTGTGCACAAACAAGTCCCTAATTCAAGGACAGAAGCACACAATTCCTAATATCCGCCCTTGTATACCACGTCACTTTATGCTGCACCCAAAGAGTTCCTCTCAAGATAAACAAATTGAGGTACCCTTGAGACCAGCTATTTATTCATCTAATATAAAGTTAAGCTTTGAAAGTCCAATCTGCAAAACAACCAGTTTGTATGCGTCTACACATACAGACTTCGAAAGAAGTGACGGAACAAAGGGTGAAATTATTCGCATGCATGTCAAAATAAGAGTTCAATCAAAACATACTAAAAACTACTTAAAATGGTATCTAATTCCATTAAAGTTTAAATCGAATCAAAAATTATTTGTTTCCTCCTTCAGAAACTAAAAAAAAAATCATATCTGGTGAAACATCTGAAAGGCTGTCAATACGAAAGCAGCTGTCCACTGACTCACGTCAAAGATAAAGCACATTTTTTTTAAATTGAGAAGAAAGATATATCATTTTCCTATAAGTCCTTAACTTTTGTCTAATATGTATACGTATGTATATTTAGGAATGGTGGAGAGAGGGGATGTTCATGGAGCTAAAAGAATAGGGAATTAGGCAAGTGTGGAGACTGTTGATACACAGTTCGATCGAAATCGTTCGATTCCCCATCCCACCCCACCCCAACCTGACCACACCTCGTTTTCTGACCTCCTCAAATTACTCAAGCGTACGTGAGTACATACAATGATAGTAGCATGTAGCATATATGAGAAGAAGAAAAAAACAGAAGAACCCACGCTGACGGACAAGTCAAATATGCATAAATCATGTCCTTTCCGGTCAACACTCAAATCATCTGGTCATCAGAGCGGTACCGTTGAGATTGCATTTCAAGGGTTGTCAATCGATATTTGAAGGAAAGGGGGTGGGGAACGGTTGGGAGATGGATGAAAATAAATGGACTCATGAGCATAAAGGACGGAGATGACAGACAGATAACGAGAAGTAGAAAGAAATAAAGTAACTGAAATGAGACAGCAAAGAGAAAAGAACGTGCTCATGGCACACCGATTTCAGACATAGCTTTCCGATTAACATGAAAAATTGAGGACCGGAACCCCTGACTGATGCCGGAAAGAAAGAAAAAAGATATATTCATCGTTGCCAAGAAAGCGACCTTTATTTAGGGGACTGAGCGTTGAAATAGCTGAAATTTTGTTGTTGTTTTTAATGTATGCAGAAGAGAATACGGAATCCAATATGGAATTTTGAAGATCTATTTAATTGTAGTAAGTTCATTCTCAGCACTAAAAAAGGAACAGACTACCAGCAGATAGACAAAGAGAAACGCAGACAGATAGACAAAGAGAGATCGATTTACAAATAAAGAAAGTACTCAAACATCGTTTCAGTCAAAGCTGTTCATATCTTCAAAACCTAGAGAAGTGCGACCTATTGTTTACAGTTCCTAAACAAATGGGCAAACGGGAGGGCAAAAACACAAAACACAATAAGCGTCCGCACAAAGAGAACAAGAGAGGGGGGGGGGGGGGGGGGGGGGGGGGGGGGGGGGGGGGGGGACTTGAAGTGGGGAGGGGTGGGGGTGGGGGCTGGGGCATTTTCATAACCGAAAACAAGTAAGTATATGTGCTCTTTAATATGCTTGCGAAGGTATTCAGTTCGTTGACGATCTGGTTCACGATAAACAGCACGTCTAAAATAGAAAGTAAAAATAGCACATAATAAATAAAAAAATAATAAAAAAAAGCCGTTTTGATTTGTCACGAGTAAAACTTACGTTTTGCCTGTGTGTGTGTGTGTGTGTGTGTGTGTGTGTGTGTGTGTGTGTGTGTGTGTGCGTGTTGTTGTTGTTGTTGAGCTAGAACTACACCAGAAAATTTGCATTGTTTTGTTTTGTATTTACTTTCTTACATTTTCACGCACTCGGATCACAGTATTTGTACAACAGCGGCAACAAGAACAACGAGAAGAAGATTGACAATATAAACAATTACAAATACGACAGAATGTTTATGTTCACTGGACAGCAAATCATTATACAGAATTACTGTTTGCTGTCAGATGGTAATGCTCCGTCAATGTTAAGTGGGAGAAAAAAAAACGTACAAAGAACAGACTTAAGCTTGAATGTACCCATATGAAACAAGCAAGCAGTAAACAAATGGGATGATTCGGAAGAGACCAGAACTCTATGTACAGATCTATTTCCCGATCAACAATCTTGTAAAGCTAAGCAAGTCATCATTATACTTTGGGAACCGTGAGCCTTTTGTTTTGAAATAGAGATTTGTGTTCATCTAGTAATTAGATTTTCTTTTTGCAAACAATGTAGTCATTGCGTACTCTCAATGTCTGAAATTCTCCGCATGCGCCGCTTTGAATCAAACACACTAACTCCGGCAGCATTTTTTGCACACTAACTCCGCACCTCTCACACGTTTAATCACCCAACTGTTGCTAGGACGCACACACTTCAGGGGCCAATTCGAGTAACAATGTTCCCAAAGTGAATCGACAATCGAGCGATTTTCTGCCAGACGACCAAGCAGACGTTACGATACCACACGCAGACCTACTCTTTGTATAGAAATAAAATCCGGTAGGGTGTCTGGTTAAGTAAATGCAAAAGTGGCTCCGGTGACATGCCGACTTTCAATTCTACACAAACTTGGGCATGCAAAGGACGTTCTGCTAACATCGAGCTTTGTCTCTCTGGGTTGTTTTGAACCAGCTCTCAAGGATCAACGTGACAAAACAGCAGTTTTGTTGACCTCTTGGCTCCGCCGTCATTATGTGACAGCAAAGGCATTTGGTTTAACGGCGCTGTTTTTCATCAGCATTCTTCAACAACAATTCGTCGGAAACTTTGGTATTCGAACTGACCCGTAGATTTCTCACACATTCACACTGGCATCAAGCCATCATCTGCAGCCACACTCATCGGCAATCATGTTTTCGTGGTGACGAACCACAATCTCTTCATACTCAAAGTACATCATGCTGAGAGGTTTCAGTTTGATGGGCACACAGCAGGTGGCGGTGCCAGACGCCGCTTCTTCTGCCTCATCAGGGTCTGCAGCATGGCGTGGTTGGTGGGCTTGTACTTACTGTCCACCGGCGACGGGCACTCGCCATAACAGAAACGCGCGTTGAAGTTCTTGGGTGAATGATCCACTGTCCCCATCCGATGAACTCAAAGTCCACTTTAAAGTCATACATCTGACACTTTTCGTGCTTCGGGGCACGATACCAGCGTTTTTTGTTTTTATTTTTTTTTTTTTCCGCCGTTTAGAGTCTCTGTTCCCCCTAGAACCGGAAGACGCCCTCTTTGCACGGGACCTACGATTGCTTTCCGCTCCATTGCTGGATGCTCTGTCTCTCGTGTCGTTGTGACTCCCGCTGAGGTCGTCTGTTGTATAACTCTCGTACATATTCTTCAAGAACTCCCGGTCTTCCAAGTACAGAGCCACCAGGGAAGTCGATTTGAGCGAGGCGTCACTGAGTAGAATGGATTTCTCCAGTTTACGAGGGATTCGAACGTGGAGTGAGACATTGCCGTGTTGGGCGTTGATCCAGGAGTCCAGGACCCGAGTGACGTCAAACACGTCATAGTCTTGCTGGATGACGGCGCGCTCCCGTAGCATCACCTTCTCCACCACACGGCCGTTACGCATCACGTTGATTCTCAGCTTGTACCGTTTCCTCTTCCTCTTCGTCTTTTTCTTCTTTCTTCGGGCCCCAGAGCGGCGCAAGAAACGAAGTTCTGCGGAGCGAAGACGTTCATTGGGCGGCAGGAAGGGCACGAAGAAGCTGACAGAGGCCTTCTTCTTTTTGGAGTATTTCACTTCTGCGAAAACAAACAAGCGAGCAAATGAGTGGTTAAGAGTTGTTCACGTGATTCATTTTACACACACACACACACACACACACACACACACACACACACACACACTTATACGTCACAACCACGACCATCATCATCATCATCATCATCATCACCATTATCCTCGTCATCGTCGTCATTATCATTCATTTACCCCGCTCACAGACACATCTTAGTCCCACATGCCTTCTTAAAGAAAACGAGAATAGAAAATGTATCTAGCTCTTTGTGTGTGTGTGTGTGTCTGTGTCTGTGTGTGTGTGTGTGTGTGTGTGTGTGTGTGTGTGTGTGTGTGTGTGTGTGAGAGAGAGTGTGTGTGTGTGTGTGTGTGTGTGTGTGTGAGAGAGAGAGTGTGTGTGTGTGTGTATGTGTGTGCGTGTGTGTGTGCGTGCGCGCGCGCGCGCGTGTGTGTGTTAGACCTAATTGGTCGTGTCAGCTGAGAAGTTCACAGCATTTAGCAGCATGAACAAACATGATCAAATGGATCATTTGAGAGACACCCTCGTTCCCTTTTCTGTCTTCCACGCAGCATAAACAAAGCAACAACCCGGCTGGTCTAGGTTGTCTACCTTCATTTTCCATCTGCAGCCAAACTGCTTATGGTATTGGCACTGAGAGGGACATCCCGGTTCACCCTTTTTCACTCCGCCCTTTTCCATTTCGCCCAGCCAGAGTTTTCATTGCCGTTTCCATGAATCAGATACCCCCAAAATTCAACACAATCTCAGATAGCCTTTCTGTGAAGGAGATATAAAATATCCCATCTTATGCATAGAGAATCACGTTTTGTATGTTTGATATTACAATCTTGTCACATCAATAAAAGTGGGTGTGTTTAATCTCTCTCTCTCTCTCTTATCAAATTGACACAGGCTGGCGAGGCGAAATGACACCATGTAATTGTTCCCCCTTGAAGTTCATCCTATAGAAGAAATTTGTTATAAGAACTGACTAATGGTTAATGTTAGACGTATTTTCTAATCGCATACCGCCACGATTTCTCTTTCATACCATAAATAGTAACAAATTCTCTGATTGATGCGTGAAATTATTGGAACTGTCAGTTCTCCCAGGTCTCCCGAACAAGCCACCTAGCAAAGACTAGTGTTACCATGACGACCTACATTAACATCTTCCTTTGGACTGCTGGGTTGGCGACAGAACGAACTGGATGTGGCTGTTTTGGGGAAAGCCGGGGATGAGCGCTATGAGAATATGACAACGGTGAAGGCAGAGAGGAAATCAAAACGGAACAAAGGAGAAGAAGAAGAAGAAATGGCAGCTTATCCGTGTGTTAACGGCTGGTATGCGGAAAAAAAGTGCCTGCCACTTGAAGTAACAGTTGTACTTTTCAAAACTACCATGCAGTTTCCGTTTACGGACAGGATGCTGGAACACTGACTTAAGTGAGCACAGGTGCGCAGGGCAAGATGAACTGATAGCACACTCACTTAGAGCCGACTTTGTGACGTCTCACACTGGGGCCCTGGCGTTGTTTGTCAGTCAATTGGCTCCACTGCACTCGCTCAGCACCTGTTGTTATTTCTGACGTTTCCCGTTTGAATCATCTGGGAGGGTCGTTGGGTGTAGTAATAAATGCACCCTCACACGCTGTCAGACCACTGAGTGCATTGTATACGGTTAGAAAATGCGAGTGTGCCCTTCTCCACCACCACCCCTCCTTTGTTTTCTCTATCATTCTTTTGTAAATCTCCATGAAAACAAAAACAAAAAAACGAAAACGCAGTCACATTCTATTTCTGGCAGATTTTTTTTTTCATGGTAATTTCCTAAAATATGAATGTTATTATGCCAGGAACTGAGCAACTGGATCGTGCAAGTTGATGTGCGCCTCTAAAAGACCATCCGCTTGTAAACACTAACAGACAAAGCAGCCCAGCCACAAAATCAAAATGTATTCAATGAATAAATAAAATGACGAGTTATTGTGCAATGCTTATTCTGTTCAAAACTAGCCATAACTTAATTCGTCAAATATCAGGATTAAATTGTTAACTTTGTTGACATGCATCTGTCAAATAAATCTGAGAGAGAGAGAGAGTACCCTACTTCGAGGAAAGGCTACTTTACTTAAAATGTCATATGCACGTTAAATGTCATGGAATGGTATGGATGACCTTGAGAGAGGAAAAACGTAGGATTGTAACAGGGAAAACGGGAGTGGGAGAGAGGAAGGGAAACAGAAAGAGGGAAGGATTGGGGGGGGGGGGGGGGGGGGGGGGAGGAGGAGGGAAAGGGGAGGGGGGTAAATGCAGTTGCATTGTAGCTCAAACAGTCGACGCTCGTCAACAGTGCGCCCGTAAGGTTTCATCCCACGTCGTCCACAGCCATACACACCCACATACACCAGTGTTCAGGCCAGATCTTTGTGCTCGCGCACTACCCCGAGGCCACCTCAACAGCCGGATCGCAAAGTGTCAGCGATATCGAGGAAAATCCCCCTCCAATCCCTCCCACTCCCTCAACCCACCCACCCATTCCCTCCCTTTACCCTACTTCCAATACCCACCTCCCTCACACATTCCTCATCGCTTCGCTACCCCCAAGCTTTTCTCTAATATTCTCTGATAGACGATTGAAGGTAGTTCACGCCCAACGTATACTTTGGTGTCCGTATCAGGAACTGACGTCTGCACTGAATGCGGACCTAGCCTTGTTATGACATTACACATGGTCCCGATAACACAACGGATATGTGATCACATCAAGTTAAATGTATTTTTAAAAAATGTCGAGACACTCATATTTGAATTTATACATTACGGGCGCTCGTTCGAAGCGACAAAAGAAGGAGAAACACGGAAATGTACACTCTCTCTCTCTTTCTCTCTCTCTCTCTCTCTCTCTCTCTCTCTCTCTCTCTCTAAAATGGTAGCAAATAATATTATTCGTATGCTTAAACCTGATGTGTTACGCAGCTTTTTATAAGCCTCACAACACACACACACACACACACACACACACACACACACACATCTTAGGAACACACGTCACACACACCGTCTTATTCCGCAATCTCGATGAGGATATGACAGTAAAAATTCTGTAAACTGACCTATAAGAAAAACGGCAAAGTTTCGTATATTGATTTTCTGTTTTCATGTAAAAACAATCCCGGGTTTTTGGAGTGCTGCCTCCAGAACTGAAAGTGAAAAGTACACAACTAAACTTCGCGGTCCTTCGTTTACACTTCCCAATCTTCTCAGTTCACGAGACCTTCACATATCTAATGGGGAGAAGTCCTCACCAGAATGGTAAAACAAGTAGCCCCCCCTCCCCCCCCCCCCCCCCTCCCCCCCCCCCCCCCCCCCACACACACAACAGCAGCAGCCAAATATAAGTTGGGGTTTTTTTTCAAGTGGAGAGGGGTAAGAGGAGAGGGAGGGGCGGAAGGAACAGGAAAAAGATGGCGAAAGGAAACGATCGTTGCCGACATTTAAAAAAAGAAAGAAAGAAAGAAAAGAATGAAAAAAGAAAGAAAGGCATAGCTTTCAAAAATCGTTTGAAGGACAGCAGTTTTGAAGCGTGACAAATATCACCTCAAGATTGTGCGACATTTCACAAAATTTATTGAGCATTCAGCTCATGGGGCTCGCCATTGTTACTACTGATCGAGGTGACCTCGGACATATTTTCACACTCTCCAGTCTTAGTGACCTCCTCCAACTCAAACCCAAGCAAACAACGGTTTCTTCTTCTTCTTCTTCTCCTTTTTTTTTCTTCTTTTTCTCGGTTTGATTAGTTCTTCATGACAAAAAGTTCTCTCTCTCTCTCTCTCTCTCTCTCTCTCTCTCTCTCTCTCTCTCTCAAGGGCAATTTCACCAACAAAAGGAGACGTTCCAATAACATAATTCCTCCTCTCTGTCTGCTGTCTGCCGAAAATACTGTTGGTCACCAGCCGCCGTGGCGAAATGGTTAGTGTCGCAGACTACCGGCTGGGAGGTCGTGGGTGCGATTCCCATCTGAGTCATGTGGGGTTTTTCTGCTCCGACCGGCTCCTACCCAGAGCTGAGTTTGCTACGGGCTCAGTTGGGAAGACTGGGACCACACAGTCGAGTTTCATCCACTTAATGGATGCGCCTCTGAAAGTGTTGCTCAAATTTCCATATCACCCCATCCCTCACCCATTTACATACGCACGCACGCACGCACGCGCGCGCGCACACACACATACATACATACACACAGACACACACACACACATACACACAATATATGGGCCTACATTTCTCATTGTTGTGTGCATTATTATCATTTTTATGTTAGAACTTTAGAAATTGCGACAATAACTCTCCCTCTCTATTTCCCTCTCTCTCTCTCTCTCTCTCTCTCTCTCTCTCACACACACACACACACACACACACACACAACACACACACACCTTTCCGATAACTCAGTCTTTTTCTACTGCTTTAGTCATTGATTTATGAGATTCTGACTTTTGAAAACTCTTGATAATATCTATTACTCTTTTCCGAAAAATCAACATCATTATCTACCCCTCTCTCACGGTACACCCACATAACATCCCTCCGTAGTCCACCTTTCTCTAGGTCACCAACAGGCCTAGCGATGAGTACTTTTTTTTTAACATAACATTTATACCTACATGTAGCTATGTGTCCAACTAGTGGTCCCGTCTTTACAGTCCGCCAACGCGCCATTAAAAATTCAGGGTTTGATAGTGAAGCAACATAAAATGGGGCAAATTAAACGCTTAAAACACGTTCCCCGTCGATTTAAACGATAAACCGACAAGAAAATAGCTTCAAATTATTGCAACAATTTGGGATGTAGACTTCTCACCAGCAAAAACATTCCAAAACTTGTGCGGTTTACGAGACTTTTATGTGCTGTTCAGCGTGTCCTGTCAATGCCAAAGTGGGTGTAATGTATGAGAGCAACACCCACGCGCCTTTTTTCTTTGAAATAAACACAACGTGTACAATTCTCAAAGAAAAAGAAAGCCTCAAGCGGAGCGACATGAACATGGAGCGCCATCAAGAATACAACGATCAATCAAATTTTCACAAGTGAATGCCCCTGTTACGGAAATCGTCTGCTACACTACGTGATGTGACGTCTGCTAAACGTAGATCCAGCATGATATCGGCCGACGCCCAAACAACCGGCATTGCCAAGACTGTTTAAATGTAAGTTTTATGATTCTAGCAATCAAATTAATTCAATCGAAAGGAGTGCTCAAAATTTTTGTCGATTATTATTTGGTCATTTTATGTTGACGACGTTAGTCCTAAAATAGTTCGTTCACCAGCAGGTTCTGTCTGAAAGAAAGGTCAAGGTGATCTAGAAAGAAAAAGAAAAAAAAAAGGGGGGGGGGGGGGGGGGGGGGGGGGGGGGGGGGGGGGAGGCCGTTTGTCACAATGCGTCAGATTCAAGTCGATGGAAGTCTGAATAACAGCAAAGCAGGAAACAGTCCATTAAAGCGAAGGGAATGTCGAAGGTGGACGCTGATTATGGCTGTGGGTATTATGGCAGTTGTTTGATTTT
Organism: Conus ventricosus; assembly: GCA_018398815.1. NCBI lineage: Eukaryota > Metazoa > Mollusca > Gastropoda > Neogastropoda > Conidae > Conus > Conus ventricosus. The sequence continues at coordinate 88,164,222 of CM031595.1, read as the reverse complement.
CTGTCCAAACGATCTGTCCTTGTTGCCACCTTGATCCGGCCTGTCGTTTTATGTCAACTTTATTTGTTCGACCTTGCGATCTCCTTTTCTGTCCTTTCTGGGTCCAGCCTTCCCGTCCCTGTTTTGTACGAAGTATTGGTCCGTTGGCATGCTGTATATTCGTGTGTGTTTGTGTTGAGGCAAAGAGTAACAAACGTCAGGCTACGTTTTCAAACGTGTGGATCGTCTTGTGTTTGTTTTTGATATCAGGTTCCAAATGTATGACGCTTGCACAGCACGGTGATAATACACAGGTCTTGTCACTGTGCATAGGCCTAGAAAGAAATTACGGATCCCTCCCTCCCCTCCCCCCCCCCCCCCCCCCCCCCCCTTCGTCTCTCCCCCTCCCCTCCCCCCCCCCCCCCCCCTTTTTTTTTTTTCTTTCTTTCTTTCTTTCTTTCTTTCGGGTCATTTTAATATCATTCTGGTTTGCTTGATTTGTTATTCACTTTCGTCAGTTCTATAAGAAACAGATGTTTCTATTTGTTTGTGCATCGTGGTACACCGATTTTGTTTTTGAAGCAAAAATACATTCTAACAACCCCGAGTCCCCTCTCGTGTTTAGCCTTTTGCATTCATTTTATTGACAGTCACAGACTTGCTTAGTGTTATCCAATAGGCTATATAGTATGTGTGTGCCTGACTCACTCTCTCTCTCTCTCTCTCTCTCTCTCTCTCTCTCTCTCTCAGTCTCTCTCTCTCTCTCTCTCTGTCCATTGATACTACATAATTTTGCATGACCCATGTTCTCTTTTTTTTTTCAATGTAGACTCTCATCAGGTTGAGGGATTGATGTGAAAAAGCAGATCAGTGCATATCTCATGATCCTCGTAAAAAATCTCTCTCTCTCTCTCTCTCTCTTCTCTCTCTCTCTCTCTCTCTCTCTCTCTCTTACGTGGTCGACTGCCGGGCGTGCACGCCATTGGTGTGGTTTGCGTGTTCGCATGAAAGATTTCAAACTTTCAGTAAGACTTGTCAGAGTAGTCATCTTGCGCATACACACTATAAATATCTTTGTAAGATGGTCAAATAATAGAGAGAAAAAAAAAACAGTGGCATTTTGGGATGATTTAATAATTAGCCTTATCCGTGAGTAGCAATGTGGAACTGATACGTGCCCGGAGTTCTTCTTCTCTCTTTAAATAATGATTGAATAAATACATGAATGGAAAGAAAGAAAGAAAGAAGAAAGAACTTTTAGTGTATCCAGTAAAGACACAGTTGTACGTTATTTCTGAGTTATGAGTGCAGAATCGGGCATGTCAAATAGGCATATCACATTGTGTTGTAGAAGGCACACTGTTACAAAATCAAAACTGTTATCTGATCCCACAAGGAAGGCAGCTGAATAATAGGAAGAATGTACTGGTTTCCGATCCTGTTACACAATTACTCGCGACTAGGAACCAGCTCACGTCAAGTGACGCTGTGTATCAACCAGCCATAGCAGCGCTGCTGATGGGCCCGTGTGACTGTCTTGCTAATGAAATAGCTGTACATTTACAGCAAGAACGACAATAGTAATAATAATACAAACGAGAAGTAACGACGATGATATTACGGTCATAATAACAGGACACCCAACGCCAACACCAGGAACAAACACGACAGTAATAATGATAATAACAATATAGTGTCAAAACAGACTCCACCTTAAACTTAAGGTAACATGCAGTTTCTGTCTGTGTATTTTTATCCACACGGACATCTCGTTCTTTGAGTTTGATGTTTTCGTTTTTCATGTAAAGTTTTGTACTGGCGTTATTTTCTGCATGTGTTATATATTAAGAATAAATTGTTTGGTTTTTCGTAGTCGACCAAATTCTTTGATTTTTTGTGGTCGACAACAGATTTTGTGTAAGTAGTTTAAAAAAAATTAAGACTAACAAATTCAAGTTGTCAGACCCTTCTGTACAATGAAAGAAGTGCACTTGTCATTTTTGGGTGAAAGAAAGTTTGAAGCAGTATGAATATTACTTGTTACTTACAATTAGAAACAAGAAATGGTGATGATGATGATGATCACCATCATCATCATTATCATATCATCATCATCATCAGTATCATTATTATTATTATCATTATTATTATAGTATTAAAGTTTATTTGATATTATTATTATCATTATTGTTGTTGCTATTGGAATAGATCATATTGCATGACGTGTCATGTTTACCACATCATATTGACCAATGATCAGTTAGGAGAACTGTCTCAACAGAAAAATACAGAACAGAGTTAATGTTGCATTCATTGCGGCATTTCATCGGGCAATGGAGAATGCTTGAGTAAGGCTAATGTCCTCTCCCCATCTCCTTCTGTCATGACTAATCCTGGATATTTTGTGTGTGTGTGTGTGTGTGTGTGTGTGTGTGTGTGTGTGTGTGCGTGCGTGCGTGCGTGCGTGCGTGCGTGTGTGTGTGTGTACATAATCCACAAACGCTTACTTAAATCATCAATATGATATTGATATTGAAATTTAACAAGAAATAATATAAGCTCAGATCTCTGATTGCTTTTTTGCTTCGTCAATTTTAAACTGACGGTCTGTTTGTTAAGTTCATAATGCTTACGAGTATAATGCAACATGTGAGTACATCTTAATACTGAATGTAACATTTTCGGGGGCGCGCGCACGTGTGTGTGTGTGTGTGTGTGTGTGTGTGTGTGTGTGTGTGTGTGTGTGTGTGTGTGTGTGTGTGTGTGTTGTTGTTGTTGTTGTTGTTTTGTTTTTGTTTTTTTAAAGGATCGGCATCAACCAATGCAGTGACACCCCTTTCAGTAAGTGTAGAGCGGTTTTCCGGTTTTAATATAGCCCACGGGGATCTCAGTAGTTAGAAATTTCTGTATGTAGGGGTCTCAACATTTGCATTCCTCAAGATACGGGGACTTCAAAAGGTCTTAAGATATACAGATCGCAATATTTACATACCTCAAGATCTCCCTGGCACCTCGGGTGTATATTTTCCTAAGGATCTCTGTGTTCACGTTTCCCAAGTGACAAACACCTAATCATTTACATTCTTCAGGATATATATATATACAAACTTGGCATTTGCTACCCAGATTACAGGGATTTGCGTACCACAGGATACAGCGACCTCAACATTTACAAGCATCAGAATATGAGCATCAACATTTACATACAAGATATAGGCATCAACATTTATAAATCTCAGAGTATAAACACATTAACATTTTCAGATATACGAGCCTCAAATTTCACATACCTCAAAATATAAGGACCTTAGCATTTACATACACCCTAAGATACAGGGATCCCAGCATGTATCAGCCTCGAGATATGGGACTCGCGATATAGGGATGTCAGGATTTAGGGACCTCAACGTCATTTACATGCTTCAAGATGCACAGACATTAGTGTTTACAAATGGCAAGATATAGGGACCTCAGCAGTTACGTACCTCGAGACAGAGGTCTCAACGTTAGCGTAGATCTATTTCAAGTTTTTGACACCACGAACAATCCTGTCGAATTTGAAGAAGATTCTCCCAGGCCAATTTTTTTTTAAACAATTCTTGCACATGACAGACATTGTTAGAAAAGCAGAATTACTTCACAATGATGCGCCTACGAGAATGCTAAAAAGATACTACTTCTTTCATTATTATTATTATCAACAACATTATTATATATCATTGTTGTTGTTGTTATCATGTTTAAAGTGGTGTTAGAGACCTGAAGGCCGTTATCTCCAGGGAAGGATGAGCTGCTTCATATCGAATCCCATGTACCTGGACACGTCGCAATGCCTCCGCACGCCGCTAATCCCGCATCAAAATGCCTCTCTTCGTGTCCAGAAAGCGATCCTGATAACTTGTACACATAGAGATAGCCACCGGCCTGCCGAGTTCAGGTTCACTTTTCTTTGTCTGATGGTGTGCGTGCATGAAGTTTCATAGGCAGCAGATTCTGTTTGAGTAAAATGCTTTAAGTTGGATAAAGTGTGTTCAGGAATTTTACATTTCTTTTTGTCATCCTCATAATTTTTTTTTTAATAAAATGATTGTTGTTGTTATTGTTTTTATCATTATCCTTGTCATTATCATCACCAATATTATCATAATGATTGTTATCATTATATTATCATTCTAATATCACTGGGTTTTTTAATTGTTAATGTTGTCATTATTTGTTGTTGCTATTGTTGATTAATATAACTGTTATTGTTATTATCATTATTATTGTTATTATTATTATCATTGTTGTTGTTGTTGTTGATGATGATGCTGTAGTTTTTGTTGTTGTTATTGTTACTCTTGTAACCAGTGTTTATTGCTTTCACTGTTGCTTGTTGTCAGTACAGTAACTCTTGTTTACTCACTTATACAAGTATTGTCGCAGTGTGAGCTTTTATGTGTGTGTATAAGGGAGGATAGCTATCAGTATGCTTGCGCACTATACGGCTACCATGCGGACTGAGTATAGTCAAGGGAACCATTTTTCTTTCTTCGAACTGAAGACACACACCAAGTCCACACTCAGTACGCAACAGAAAAGGACTACGTTAATCACTTGCTGAACCACAAGTCGTGTATATCAAACAGGCTGATCTAATGGTAAATTTTTCACGCCCCCACCCCCACCCCCCACCCCTCCTCCATCCCTTTTTTTTTCTATGAGTCTTTTTTGAGTCATGACTGAAAATAACTATTATCCTCACTTCCTTCCTCCTTATCTCCCGGCCTCTCCTCCACCCTTTCCTCATCCCAAAATAAAAGGAAGGAAAGAATGGAAGGAGCGGGAGGGGGGGGGGGGCGACATGGGAAACGATGACATGAGAAAGGTGATGTTCAATATTGAAGTGTTTTTGTTTTTTTCTTTTTAAAGAAGTAAATGGATAGGGTTTCTCTGATGTAAATATGCTTGGACTAGCACCCACGAATAACAGATATTCGTTCTTCATTATACCAATGGTCTATGCTGACAAAAATTCACATATGTTATAAGAATTCAAAACCAAAAAAAGCATAAAAGCTTCCCACAAAAAGAAGTGATGCTGTTGTATAGCGCATTGAAATGAACAGTAACTAAAGTTACAATTGTCGCACATTCAGTACTCTTCTATTTTGAAGCCTTCTTTTCACCTTTTAACAAAATCTACTTTTATTTTTTAAGCAAATAAATAAGGAAATGATATGATATCGAATGTAAACTCGAATGTAAACTATTTGCCAACAGAAACTTATGTAGAAAATAGAATGAATGGATAGAAATTGAAACCAAAGGTGAAAAAAAAACTGTACCTCGGGCAGAGAAGCTTCTAATCGTGTCAGTTACGGGCTGGTCTGCTTCATCCACAGAACTGTTGCTATTTCGCCGACTCAGAAACGCTCCCCGGGCTGAAGGGACGGGAGCAAGACCCCGTATGAGGTCGTTGAACAGACGCACCATGAAGACGGTGGAAGCCTTGCGATAAGAACTGGAGCCCAGACGTCCGTTCTTGTAGAAATGATGCATCACCTCATCCTCCCTGACTTCCTTCCCCTGCGCTTCCACCGGCACCATGTTGGAGCCCAAGGAATGGACTGAACTGGTGCTTGTCTGGGAGTCGGAGTCTTGACCAGCCACTGTCAGGAAGTATTTAGGGTGAGAGGGAGGCATGGCCACGGGAAGTGTGACAGCCGCAACGGTAGTGGAGGAAGGCAGCCAGACCAGCGCCGTATATAATACCATCCAGTGTAGCAACCACTGCCAGTGACACATCGTAACGAACAACGACCGGTTTCTCCTTCCAGAGGTCTGCTGATGCCCAAACTGTTTGCATGGTGACAGGATTCTGCAGAGTATTCGATGCCTCCACCGTGCGACATTACCTCACATAAACCGTACTGTACTGCCACTCTTCCATCCCAACTTTGGTTCTCTCCCCTTTAGTTCGGACTCATCAACTCGATTTATTTTTCTTCACTGGTTTTCGCGTGCTGCCGTTCTATGTTTATTCCGGAGGATGACCAACAGGCAGCTCTTACACTGAACAGAATGTGCAACGTAGTCTATACCCGCGAGTCTAAAACGTGATCACGAATGGTAATCCAGTGACCTGGCACGATGATAAATCTTGGGTTTTTCTGTTCAATTCTGCCTGAGAATGGACCACCACTGACTGACTACATTGTGCATAAGGTCTGCAGATGCATTTGTATATCCGAGAGAGCGTGGAGTCGGTTGGATTAAGCAGCTACACTGTATGTAGATCTTGTCACGCGTTGTTGACCCGCAAATGGCTAGGAGCACACTTCACCACACAAGACTGGCGCCTACATGATTCACCCCTCTCACTTGACTTTTCAAACAAATAAGAAAATCGGGGTTTTTGTGTTGGGTTGTTGACTATATTCATTCTCCATAAATTGTGCACAAAGCGTGGCCTTTATAAGGGTGTGATCGCCAAGAGTGATAAACTCCCGTGTTTCAGAGAGAAGTCTCTGTCGCCAGGGTGTCAACACACAGGACAGGTGTCGTCTAACTCAGCTCGGCGTGAATTCAATTCGTAAGGGTATGATAGCACTGCGAGCCACGGTTGCAGGCTTCCTGTAAAACTCTTACTAACCACACAGCTCTCCCTCCTCTTCTCCCACCCACCTTCTCCGTTCCGGCCATACCCAGTTTACCGCGGGGTAAAGAGTCGCCGTGGCCCGGTTTTAAGCCGCCCATTTGGCCCCCAAGAAAACATGGGGGGGTCCCCTTGGCCACTCGTTGGCGGAGAAGCCTGGGATGCTCCTCCTTTCCCTACCGCTTTGGACACAAGGCCGGCCCCCGAGGCCCTGGCCCCAGCCCTCTACCTCACAATGGCCGGTCAATACGGGGATTAAGGTAGGATTAGGCTTCTCACAAAACTTCAAATCATCCTTGGCTGCTCCCCACGTTCGCAGAGAAAGTCGTTAGTTCTGTTCAGGTAAGTCTTACATCAGGCTCTTTTTCAGGGGGCTTCCACATCATTATTATCTTGCTCTGGGTGTTTCTGGCTCCATGAACCTATTTTATAGGGGTGAATAGCACAGGTCTAAAATATATGTAATTGAAAGAGGAGCCAGAAACAGACAAGGGATGGGCCTGCGGTAAATTAAGGTCGCGCTTACAATAACATGTCATGAACAATGCCATTAATGTGAATTACTGGTTGAATGTGCGCGACAGGCTGACACGGTTTTATTTTATAATGTACCTGAAATATACTTTTTTGCGTTTTCATTTTGCAAATCCTCGTTTGTACTTTTATACATACATACATACAGACAGACAGACAGACAGACAGACAGACAGACATGCATACATACATACATACACACACACACACACACACACACACACACACACACACACACACACACACACACACACACATCCGTATAGTTAACC